>OZ005652.1:217049751-218249751 GCA_963930645.1 Salticus scenicus | reverse complement strand
AATTACGAACACATTTTGGATTATATTTGAGGAATAAAAATCCCTACTGTAATTTTATATAATATTTATAAATATAAGGCTACATAAATTAAGGGACAATCATTAAACGGAAAAGTATAATTACTTCTTTAAAAAATTCTTAAATTTATTTAAATTGTCTTAGTTCATAGTTTATAATACTAATACAATACCTAAGTACTTGTTAGTATTATTTTAAGCATTTCTCAAAACAACAGACAAATGCTTACAAATATTTAGGGTAACTTTATCAAAACATACAGTAATGAAAGTTCAGCAATACATTTGTCTAGGTAACATATTTAATTGATTAAAGTTTCAAGATCACAGGTAGAGCCATTGGCGAGAAGAGCCATTTCAAATGTGAAATGTTGGTACATTAGTAACCGGTGTAGCCGCCAGAATTTTGAATGCAAGCATGCAAACGTGCATGCATTGTGTCGTACAGGTGTCGGATATCCGGTTTGTGGGATGGAGTTCCATGCCTGTTGCACTTGGGCGGTCAATGCAGGGGCGGTTAATGCTGGTTGTGGATGACGCTGGAGTTGTCGTCCAATGGTGTCCCATAAGTGCTCGATTGGAGAAAGATCTGGTGATCTAGCAGGCCAAGACAACATGTCGGCACTCTCTAGAGCATGTTGGGTTACAACAGCGGTACGAGGGCGAGCGTTATCCTATTGGAAAACACCTCCTTGAATGCTGTTCATGAATGGCAGCACAACAGGCTGTATCACTAGACTGACGTACAAATTTGCAGTCAGGGTGCGTGGGATAACCACGAGAGTGCTCCTGCTGTCATACGAAATTGCTCCCAAAACCATAACTCCAGGAGTAGGCCCTGTGTGTCTAGGCCGCAGACAGGTCGCTAGCAGGCGTTCACCTGGCCTCCTTCTAACCAACACACGGCTATCACTGCGACTAAGGCAGAACCGGCTTTCATCAGAAAACACAACAGATCTCCACTCCGTCCTCCAATGAGCTCTAGCTTGACACCACTCACGTCGCAAACGGCAGTGGTTTGGAGTCAGTGGAATGCACGCTACAGGGCGTCTGGCTCGGAGCTATCCTTGAAGTAACCGATTTGTAACAGTTCGTTGTGTCACTGTGGTGCCAACTGCAGCTCGAATTTCAGCTGCAGACGCAGTACGATTAGCCACAGCCATACGCCGAACACGGCTGTCTTCCCTCTCAGTAGTGCCACGTGGCCGCCCGGAACCCGGTCTTCTTGAGGCAGTACCTTCCCTTGACCACTGCTGCCAATACTCATGCACAGTGGATACATTCCTGCCAAGTCTTTCTGCAATATCGCGGAAAGAAAACCCACCTTCTCGTAGCCCTACTACACGACCTTGTTCAAACTCAGTGAGCTGTTGATAATGGCTTCTTCGTCTTCTTAGAGGCATCCTTGACTAACATTAACCCACTACGTCAAATCGCAACTGTAAATAATGATCACGAACCTTACAGCGCTTATTTAAATCAAACCTCATTTGCATGTTCATAGTGTCGCTACAAGCGCCACACTTATGCGCGTAGCTCGAAATTTGAATCGACGTCATCTTTCAGATGTATAAACACGCCTACCAAATTTCGTTTATCTAGCACAGTTCCTTCCTGGTGTTGGGATTTTTTTTTTTTCCATCAGTGTATTTAAAAAATATATGGTAAAGCTAGGAATGATTGCGAGGTAGGAGAGGTTGCTCACATAGGGGATCGTCAGGATGGTAATTGCTACAATGGGCGCTCTAAAACTACAGGTACTTATACAATATCGATAGCGGAATTCTCACTTAAATGTGCATGATCATTGCTCGAACAATCTAAGAATAAATGTGGTTGTTTTGTCGTGCTTTCAAAATTGTTTGCTTAAATTTTCAAAACGCTTTCTAGGAATTTTTATAGAATGGTAGTAATACAAAATATTTTTAAATTAAAAGATTTCCCATGGACTCAATTATAAATTCTACTTTTTGCAGGGGGATAAATGAAAGTTCCATCATTTATAACAACGAGTGCCACGATTATAGACAACGACAGATTAGGTAAAGAAACAAGGAACCATTCAAACTCAAAAGGAACTTTATTAATTTTAAGCTAAACATATAAACTAGTAATTAAATGTTATTTTTTATTATCTAGCATTGTGTTTTATCTGCTTCTTTAATTTATTTTCTTTAAATAAAAAATTTAATATTTTTTAATAAAAAAAAAATTAAATTCTTTTTAATATTTTTTTTTTAATATATATATATATATTTTATTATTATTATTATTATTATTATTATTAAATTGCAATACCTACATGTAAAGCAAAAATATTTGCTTACAAAAACCTTATACCAATGTCATATAATTGCAATTATCATTGTTAAGAATTTAATTGTAGTTAAAATTAAGCGCAGTCTCACCTACCCATTTTCAACCTCTCCTACCTTATAAGGAGAGATTGCGCAAAATAGATTTTTTGATTTTGCTATAGATGATGCCTTAAATCGTAGTATAACAACAAAATAGTAATGACTAATGGAAATGCGTAGAAGAAGGGTCACTTCAAAGCTATGCACCAACAAATTAGCAAAAAATTAAAATTTAGATTTTTTATAACGTTTTGTTGAATTGTGCGCAAACTCTCCTAGTTTTACCTTATAGCACAAACAAATCACTTACACATTTAACAAACTTCTTTTACTATTCATATTTTTGTATTCGGAAAAAGAGAATAACAATTGTAAAAAAACCAGAATTCAGAGATTTTTTTTTTTTTTTTTAAATAATTATTCAAAAATAGTAAAAACTCGTCAAGTTCATATTTTGACATTAAAATCCTAAATTTATGATTAGATTTTGGATTCTATTTACGAACTGAAAATTTATACTGTAATTCGATAATGTGTTTTTAATGGCATATACTATACAAAATGCCTATATAGATCATATTACAATTTTTCCTGATTTTTACCCAAATTTCATATATTTATTATTATACGTCTACGTCATCCCAATAGCGCTGAGTGAAATTAGAAAGTGAAATTAGAAAATGGAGTTTGTATAAAAACGAACTTCGGTTTGCTATGCAAATATGACAAAAATAAACTTGATTGCATGTGAATATGATATTTCAGATAGAAAGTAAAGACTCTATAAATGAAGTCTCATACCCTCTTTTGTAACACTGAATTTATTTTATTATAATTAGCCCTCGTTAAAGCTTTCGGACTGTAGAAAAGTCACAAGGGAAGTACTGTCTCCTCTCTGGTACGTGAAAGGTTATAAAACATATGAAATAATATCTATCGAACAGCTGAATTTTATCATAATAGAAATATGCACTGAACCTTTTTTATTATACGTTTGGTTTTTGTTATGATTTTGGTACAATTCCTGAAAATATTACTCCGTAATCTTATGATAAATGCAAATAAAAATAATTTAAACAATGGATAAAAATATTTTTATGTGTTATTATAAATAAATTCAAGATATGCAATGATGATGAGAAAAATGCAGATTAGACACTCAAAGAAATTATTTTATTGGAAACCAAATATATAAGCTAGAACGCTACTTTTTTTTTCCAAATTATAAAATGGTTGTTTTGATAATATTTAATAAATAGCCCTGATATATACTACTCTTGTTGGATTTTCAAGTGTGAATGTATCACAACATGCGTCAAAAAGTATGTCAGTCCTTAAACAAAAGATTACCATCATTTCTTATACAAATTTTACTTTTACTTAAATAGTGAAATTTAAGAAACGCAATAATAATGTACTTCCTAAACACATTTTTAATATTATTTAAAGCATTCCTCAAAAAAAAAAATTATACAGACACGACATTATTTCATTATTTAAAACATGAAAATCTGACATTGACAGATTTTAATTTAGTGCCAGAGGCCTACTGCTAAACTTGTTAATATCGACAAATTCTTCTTTAGTTAATTCGTGACGATCTAAATTCCATGATAAAGTTTTCATTAAATCAAACCAATGTGTTTCAGCTGCAGATACTGTAACAAATAACGTTGGAAGTCCAAACTGTCTTATAGCCGCAAAACAACGTTTTTTCTCTTTTTCCCAATGAGGGGGAGGTGTGCCTTGGGGGGGACTCATGTCAAAGGTGTGCCTTGGGGGGGACTCATGTCAAAGTTGTACCTTGGGGGGGACTCATGTCAAAGTTGGGCCTTGGGGGGACTCATGTCAAAGTTGGGCCTTGGGGGGACTCATGTCAAAGTTGTACCTTGGGGGAGACTCATGTCAAAGTTTTGCCTGGGGAGGGGGACTCATGTCAAAGTTGTGCCTTGGGGGGACTTCATTCAATAAATCCCCATTCAATAAACCGACAGAAATAGGCCCTTAGCACTATTAAGAGTGACGTATAAAAATTCGACAACGCTGTACCGACTGAAATAGGGGTACCTTGGGGGGGGGACTCATGTCAAAGTTGGGCTTGGGGGGGACTTCATTCAATAAATCCCCATTCAATAAACCGACTGAAATAGGCCCTTAGCACTATTAAGAGTGACGTATAAAAATTCGACAACGCTGTACCGACTAAAATAGGGGTACCTTGGGGGGGGGGGACTCATGTCAAAGTTGTGCCTGGGGGGGGACTTATGTCAAAGTTGTGCCTTGGGGGGACTTCACTCAATAAATCCCCATTCAATAAACCGACTGAAATAGGCCTTTAGCACTATTAAGAGTGACGTATAAAAATTCGACAACGCTGTACCGACTGAAATAGGGGTACCTTGGGGGGGACTCATGTCAAAGTTGTGCCTTGGGGGGACTTCATTCAATAAATCCCCATTCAATAAACCGACTGAAATAGGCCCTTAGCACTATTAAGAGTGACGTATAAAAATTCGACAACGCTGTACCGACTGAAATAGGCACTAATAATAATTTTTAAAAATATCAAACTATATGAAACAATAAATAGCACTATATAACCAAATTAACCACTTATCTAACAAACTTCTTTTTAATTAAAAGTTTTTTATTGAAATTGGATTTTGTCATAGCGTCTTCGTGTCACGCTAGAAATTAAGGCGCCACCAGTTTAAAGTAAATGTAAGCTATTCGTTTTGTCGCTCGTTGGCATAATTGGTTAGTGCGTCATGTTGATAACGTAGTGGTCGTGAGTTCGGTCTTCGAAAGGCCGTTGGGTTAAATATTGCAGATAATTAATAGAAAAGGTGTCAAATTGATAAAAGAAAACTTTCGTTGTCTGCATAGTAACGTAAAAGCTTTTCTAAGAAGTTTTTTTTTTTTTTTTTTTTTTTTTTTTTTTTGTTACTAAAACACACACAATAAAAATTTAAGTAATTAGAAGCTTTTTATTGAAACTGGATTTTTGTCATCGTGTACTGATGTCACACTGAAAAGGAAAGCGCCTTCACTTTGATGTAAATGTAAGCAACGGCTTCCATCACTCGTTGGCTTAGTTGATTTGAGCATCATGCTGATAACGCGATGGTCGTGGATTCGGTCCTCGAATGCTGATGAGTTACGTTTTTGCAGATAACTAACAGAAAAATTGCCAATTGATAAAACAGAATCTTTCATTGTCTATTATTCTAAAAAAATAATAACAATAATTCATTTTTTTTAAGCTTTTCTAGTTGCTAAAACGCACAAAATAAAAAATTAAATGATAATAATAATAATAATAATAATAATAATAATAATAATAATAACATTGGAATCTTTTTATTGTGGAGCCCTAGAAAGCAAGAAATAAAACATTATGCTTGTAAAGACATGCTTTAAAAAAAATAAAAGTTTCAACAATAAGAAAATTAAAAAAAAAAAAAAAAAAAAATTAGATATTTCACTTTTGCCCCAGCTAAAAGAAATTGCAGAAACACTACAAAAAAGATACAAAACTGTAGATAATCTGAGGGTAATTGGGACAATAAACAGTTTTCGGTAAAAAATATTTTTATCTGCACATTTTTTGCTTTTTTTTTTTTTTTTTTGCTGAGATGGAAATATGTTAAATATTCAAAATATTTTAAAAAGCATTCGAGAACAATATTCGTTTTGTATATGTATTTGTCAGATTGTTCTAGCGACTTCTATGACTTTTCTTTACTGGTTTTCGGCTTTGGGTTAGAGCGTTATGCACATAACTATGGTCGTGGGTTCGATCCTAAAAGGGCCGATGTGTTATTTTTTGCAGATAATTAATAGGCGTCAATTAATAAAAGAAAATATTTCAGTGTCTACAAAATATTCTAAGAAATTTTTATTAGTTTTTTTTAAATCTTGTTTTTTTTTTTTTTTTTTTTTGTAACTAAAAAGTACAAAATAAAAATTTAATTAAAAAAAAAAAAAAAAAAAAAAAAAAAACATTTTTTATAAGTAGAAGCTTTTTACAGCGGAGCCCTAAAAAGTATAAAATAAAAATTTATTCTTGCAAAGATATGCTTTAAAAATGATAGTTTCAACACCAAGAAAATTTTAGAGAAAATTATAAATATTTCCCTTTTGCAAGAGATGAAAAATTTTTAATTTTAAAAAGATTTTAAAAAGATTTCGAGACCATTGCAATTTATGGCTTAACGATCACTTATATAAAAAATAATAACTAAGAATACTGGTCTAGAATACTTTTTTAAATATTTTGAGTATTAAAAAATGCTCATCCCTTCCAAAAATGAAATAGATTATTTTTCTCTAAAATTTTCTTAGTGTTAAAAGCTTCGACAATTAAAAAAGAAAAAAAAAAAAAAAAAAATGTTTTTTACTTAAATTTTTACAATTCAATATTTTGTGTTTCGATTAAAAAATATATATATATTGTGATTAAACAATATTTAGAAAATCTCATTTAAAATGGCTAAAAAAAAAAAAAACATTGTTGCATGTTTATTATTTGACTTTTAAATATAGAACTACGACTAAGATTAGAATTATATTTTCTCATAGAAAATTAGTATTATAATTAAATGTTACAGGATAGGATGGGGTAAATCAGAGGTAAAATTAAAAAAAGAAAAAAAAAATTAACCCTTTTCATACATTATTAAATAAATTTTAATGCAGCCAAAATGTTGTTTATGCATTTCGTAATAATAAAAAAATACTTATGTTCAAATACCTATTACACACAAAAATAGAAAAAATGAAAAATTTGTATCCTTTTTCTTATTATTATCGCGTACCTTAAATTCTGTTCGTTTTTATTAAACAAAACATGTTGTAGACTACTCAGATTTTGAAAAAAAAAATAGTGAAATATGTTATCAAAAGGAAAAAGATATCCTAAGCTAGGCCCTTAAGGGCCCTCTTCACTCACCGCCGCTGGAAGCCGAAACTAATGTTATTCTATGGGAAATTTTTCTTTACAAATAACTTATTAACTAATATATATTTTTAAATTCTGTTTTCACATTCTGAAAATTCCCAGCTGTTAAATTGACGCACCTTTTTTAAAAATTTATTTTTTAAATTTTTTATATTTTATTTTGAAGCTGCGAAATACGAATTTTCAATATGTGAAATTTTTTCATTTTGCAATTTCGAAATAAAATATTAAAAATTAAAAAAATACATTTTCAAAAAAGGTCCGTCAATTTAACAGTTGGGAATTTTCTGAATGTGAAAACAGAATTTAAAAATATCGATTAGTTAATAAGTTATTTGTAAAAAAAATTTCCCCATAGATTAACATTGGCTCGGGCTTCCGGCGACGGTGAGTGAAGAGGGCCGTTAAGAGTACATGGGGCTTGGAGCGGGGGGGAGGGGCTGAAATTTCTACCTCCAAATTACCCCATGTGGGGAAATAAGCGGAACTTTTTATTTTATTTTATATTTTTTATTTCCAATTAATTTTTATTTAGAATTATTTCAAAATGTTATAAACAACTTGCTTAAAGTATATCCTCCGATTTTTTAGTCTAATTTGGACGTTCATCAAGTCAGTCCCAGGCACATCGGTCTTGCTTAAACGGACTACAGTAAAGTCATTACTGTATAACAATGGGAATCGCTGGGATGTCTGTTATAGAGCTTATAGGTATAAAATATGGCCTACCATTGTATTTTTATGTAATCGTTTTCTTATATTTCCTAATTTTAAAGTAAAAAATTTGCTTAGTTTATTCAGGTCCAAAAGCATCGATTTTTGTCAATTTTTGTACTTTTCTAATAAAAATTCAGTAAAAGTAAAAATAAAATAAATAAAAAATAAAAATAAAAGTAAAAGACGGGTTTATGTTCTTAATCTAATTCTACTAGTAAGTAACTTCGCAATATCAATTGTTTACTTTATGTCTTTGATGAGGAGCACAAAACAAAAATTATCGGAATTGGAAGTTTTTATTTTAAATGACTTTTTCTGAAGCCTTATATTATTTTGATTTTATTTATTTATTTATTTTTTCAAATGAATGTATGTTTTCTGTAAAAGTTTTAATTATTGTTTGAACACTACTTCACATCAAATTTTTAACATGAATCTCAATAGGGTTTATAACCATACCTCCACGTAGGGGTATATTGGAGGTAATTTTTAATTCAAATTTTTTTATTGGGATAAAACTATATATATATATATATATATATATATATATATATATATATATATATTATATAAAACCATCTCAGCATGAACTCCCCTGCTTCAGCCATTTTTACATTGGGGAAAATGTTGAGAGTATGAGCATGATTTAAAAAAGAAGCTAAATTTTCCAATGAATTACCCAATCCTACCCTATCTGAAAATGTCAAGTACAAAACGCTTACATGGAGAATATTGCTTAAGATCTTTGCTGACATTTATCGAAATGTTATACATTTGTTATTGTATTTCTCAGTAGCACTCTGCTAAATTAGAAAATTGCTGCTAAGAGTATACTTAATTGCATGTGAATATAAAAATTTGACTAGAACTCATAAAATATAGAAATGAAGTCTTCGTTCTTTTCGGTATTATTCAATTTATATTATTAGAACAAACCTTGTTAAAACTGCTGTACTGTGAAAGAGTTACAACGGAAATTATGTTCATTCACTTGTACGTTATAAAGTACAGAACATGAATAATAACATTTCTTTTATAACTAGATGTTATTAGAATCGAAATACGTTTAAAATATTTCGTACTTTACCTACAGGGTTTTTTACGATTTTGCTATATTTCCTTAACATATTAATTTTTAAACATATGATATGTTCAAGTTAAAAAATTGTAGTTAAATACTGGATAAAATTTAATTTTTGTGTGAGTTTTAATTAAATTCAAAATGTAAACTGCTAATTAGGAAAATAAAATTTAATCGTTTAAAAAAACATTTTTAATATAGATTAAAGGTTTAAGTAGCAAGTGTTTTTTTTTTATTTTTTTTTACTGTTATTTCTTTTGGATTATCTTTTTCTAAACAATAATAACGTTGGCCTGAAAATATCATATCTTTGGCTCATAGGCAATATTGTCATTGAGTCTGTCTATGTGGTAAATCCAAATATCATTGCAGTCATTAAACGAAAAAGTTCCACTACTTCTTATAAAAATACATTAAGATATTTTAATAGTAAAAATTCTAATTTATAATGTTACTTAACAACGTAAACACATTAAAAAAAAAAAAAAAAAAACTAATGTTATATTTTGGAAAAATGTGACTCAAATGTAGCAAATTGAAATAAAAAGCAGCACCGTCCAGCTTCTATCTTTAGTTTACATTAAAAATAATTTTTGTTTAGACAACTAACTTAACTTTTTCTCACTGGCAATGCAAATATTTAATTTATTTTTATTAACGCATAAAATACTTTATCCGACATATATATATATATATATCTGTGTGTGTGTGTGTGTGTAGATATATATATATATATATATATATATATTGTATTTATCATAGATGTGCAGACTAATAATTTAAGGAATCGTACAAAAATTTTAATGCTAAAAGTATAATACAAAATGTTTAATGTAAATTTCATTTCTTATAAAATCGAGCTGTGTGAGAAATGTTTTTACGCATGTCCCATAATTCAACAAGTATCAGAGCGGTGATAAAATTTCCCTAGAGGCTCTTTCTACCTTAGAAAGCTTTAACGAAATAGTTCTAATAACATAAATTCAATGATACAGTAAGGGATCTATGAATTCGTTTCTATAAATTTTGACTTTTTGTAAATATATATAATTTTCACGCGAATTTAAGTATACTCTTGTAATATTTACATAATAAACAGAGTTTCATTTTCGAATTTCATTCAGTGCAACAGAGGTATCCGATACGCAAAACAGTATACGTAAGAAATTTCGGAAAAATATCAGCAATAATCTAAAGTAATATTTTTGACATAAGTTGTTATTTCCATAGAATGACATTTTCGTATACTACTTGACTCTTAAATGTCTGATTTTTTAAAATCGATTTAAAATGTTTTTCCGCTTTCATTTCTTAAATCATCATTGAAAAAATACTTTTAAAAAAATCATATATTATTTTAAGTACGGTTAACGGCTAAAAAGCAATTTGAAGCAAACACGCAATATTAATTTTTAATTGGAATAATAATTTCCCTCGATAAAATTTCTAAATATTGACTACGTATATATATGTACATACTTTACCATGTAATAATTTTCCATAGAACAATTTTTAGCACTTGTGTTGCCTCGACATGATGAAAATTGATTTAATAATAGTATCAGTATGTAATATATTGGCAACATTAGGCACTAGAGCTTCAATGTTATTCTAATAGTATTTTAGAAGACAAAATTAGGTATATTGCTGTCAAAAAGCAACACACAGCATTTAAAGGTTAAAAGTACGAATTTATTGCATGCAAACACAAATTTTAGTCATAATTCTAAACTAGAAAGATGAACTCTCATCTTGGGTGATTTTTCATTGCTTCTCATTTTTCACATCTCCAATAGAATTCGATTGAAACTCTCGACCATGCCAACAGACTCAGGAATCAAGGATGTTGTATGAGTCTTCCGTATGCCAATATATCTACAAAATTCAGTAAAAAGTGCCGTATTCGAATTAGTACCTTTATCAGAATGAAAAAAATATAGGTACTCCGACAATGTCATGTCCAATCTTCCATAAGTTATATCTGATACATTCCACGCTTCTTGATCTGGTATATGCATAGCTTTAGACCATTTTGTGTCCATCATCACAAGTATGTATTGGTTTGATTAACTACCTGTTCACAAGTGGAAAACACAATTCCTTTATTGTTAGCTTTTTTTTTTTTTTTTTTTTTTTTTTTTATAGCCTTAATTTGAAGATTGAGTAGTCGAACAAGAATAAAATTTGTACAGTCGGTAACAAAAGTGTTCGAACACTAGCAAAAATTCCTATACAAAAAAAGTAGAGTTAATACTGTTTTGTTAAATAAATCCTTGTCGAATCATGTTCTTAGTTAGTCTAATCATGATTCGACCCGACTATATAGATCAACTGAAGACGTGACTAAGTAAGCTTTTATGTGATGATGGATTTGAAAAATCAATAGTTCCATACCTGTACTTTTCGAAAGATTCAAGAATTTCATAGACCAAACTTTCAGACTTCACAGGAAAAATAATCTTTCTACTGAAACTGACTTGTACGGTTTAAAGTACTTGGCGTTAACTGCAAGCATATTGAATTCTTCTCCACCTGTTCATAATTCTTTCTTCTATAGGTCAACAGTAAAGTTTAATTTCTGCAGGAAATCTAACCCCAGAATACATTACTCAACTAGTCAGATGTGTCTGCAATTCCCAGACCGCGTTCGAAGTTTCTTGAACTGCATTCTAACGTGCCATCAGTTAGTCTATGTATCATTGAATTCTACTGTATTTAAACTATTAGAAGGAGCTGTATTAGCTGTACTTTATAGACATATTTTTCTCTCGAAACTTCAACAAAATCCGTTCTTAGCAATGTCTTATTTGTTTCCGTATTAACTAACATCGAGCAAGTAATGTCATTTACAGTAGGTAGCAAAATTGTTAAAACATACATCCACTTTTTTCATATATATTTTTTAGTTTGAACGCTACTTTTCATCACCATCTTATTTTTATAAATAGTGATAAGACTAAGACGATGACTCGACAAATATTTATTCAACAAAACAGTATTAGGTGTCCATTTTTAAGTAGGAATTATTGCTAGTGCTTCAATAATTTTGCTGCCCACTGTACAGATCTCTCAATTCATAAACTATACTACTACTCTCCACTGAATGACTAAATCATCTAAAGTTTTTTTTTTTTTTTTTTTTTTTTTTTAAGCAGCTTTTGCTCCACAAGACTGCCGTTTTCTAGTTTTACATGAGCTTTACTTTTGCTCGTAGAATAGTTTCATTGAGCAGGTGAAATTCGGTCTTATTTATAGTGTTTACACTGAAATTTAGCAATAGTTCTCGCTAATTATGTGCCAGAATCCAATGGAAAATTCCAGAACTCAGCTCCTATTAAAGATAGAGCTTCAGAATTTCTAGAAGCCTAAACTACAATTTTTCACGCGATTTGTTTACCAAGTAGCCAAATCCGTCATTAAGTTACACGTTTGTGAACAAGACCGATTTTAATGGAAATAAATGAAGGTTTAATCCGTTGTAATAACGCAGTATACAGTCACTACTTTCTATGGCAAGTAAATTTATCATTTCTTCTGATAAACAAGTACATAATTGTTATCAAGGATTTTTTCTTTCTCTGATATTTGTTTAAATAATTAAAAAAAAAAAAAAAAAAGAAAGAAAGAAAGAAAGAAAGACATTTTTGTTTTCAATCTTAACATAATACCTCGAGAGTTTATTTATTTTTTAATAATGTAAAGAAATTATCAACCTAATGAGAAATGTCAATTTAATTTCTAGAATGCAGGCCTTGATGGTGATTAAAAGGTATTTCTTTATGCGCATTTTTGCGACAGTTTTACTTGTTTTACACACAAATTTGTAGTATCTTTCGCTTAAATAAGCAGTGAACTATGTGGTTAAAAGATTATTAAAATTATTTCTCTTGTTCCTGACTATCTCAGAATCTATTCAATATTAAATTTTTCAGAAGCGATGTTTGAGATTTTATACCACCTAATTTTAATTTTGAACAGCAAAAATTCATTCTGGAAATGTTTAATGACATTTATTTTTCTAACGTTGCTGAAAAAAAAAAAATTAATTAATTTCTTTTCATGTAATGTTTGTCCGCAAATTCTGCCTGCTCTTGAGTTTAAATAAGCATAATTACACTGTCCAGTGTCCAATGTAAAAGTTAAGGAGTATTCAGCACAGTACTATGTTTTTATAATGTGTTTAGCTTGTATGTGTATATTATAGCGTGTATTACAAACGTTAGAAATGCACCCACCATCATCAAAGTGAATATTAACAATTAAATGAAGTTTTCCTTCTGATTATTAAAAGTAATTTTTTTTTTTCAAAGGACGAAATATTACAGTTTGGAACCTTTCATAAGTGTTTAATAGCAAAATTAAATTTCATTGCTTTTTTTTTTTTTTTTTATGTATTGTTTAAAAACAAAAAATAATTGCCAAAAAATAATTGAATTAAATAATAACAATAATTAATAATTAATAATTAACAAAAAAATAATTGAATTAAAACTCACCTTTACAAATTGTATATCTGAATAAAATGCTTAACAGAACTTCACATATCTGAATAAAATGTTTAATAAATAATAAATGCTTAATTTCGTGACAAGTTGCTCACACGCATGAGCAATCTCAAAGGGACATTTAATATTCCAGTGACGCTAAGGAAAACAATATTTATTCAAATTTAAAAGTGATCTTAGAAATATAAATCGGCCCTCCGTAGCCGGGTGCTTATGTCACCACACTGCTAATCGCCTTCGAGCGTAGGAGAGCGGGTTCGATTCCCACACTGGCCCTAGGTGTTTTTCCATTTATTCGTATTGTAATTCTGTCATGTGTTGTCTGTAATTTTCTGACGAAGATTTACAAGCGGACTACAAGTCAAGCATACAAATCTGATGTATATGTTATCAATAAACAAATAACAAACAAAACTATA
Organism: Salticus scenicus; assembly: GCA_963930645.1. NCBI lineage: Eukaryota > Metazoa > Arthropoda > Arachnida > Araneae > Salticidae > Salticus > Salticus scenicus. The sequence goes on along the minus strand of OZ005652.1, from coordinate 218,235,694 downwards.
ATTTTTTTTTAACTTTAAAACCTTCATTTTTTAAGCATTTCGTAATAAAGTTATCTTAAATATGTTTTTAGAATTATTGTGGATTTCTCTCTTGGTACAGTTACATTTTCCAGTTATCAGCATTGATTAATGACTAACAAATGATTTGTAATCATTATAAATATTTTGTATATGATTAGTAAATATTTAATGATTAAAATTTATCGACAATTTTAATTAATATACTTACTCTTGATTTAAATTCCTATATAGAAAGATTTACCATAATTTAATTTTTTTTTATCTCTTATTTCCATCACCCTATTACCGTAGGTAATGGAAGTTTTGTATTCGGTCGAAAAATTTGATATCGAGTTTTCGCCTGATTTACACGTTTTGAGGCATCCTGAGTCCAAAAAAGTAGTTTTTGGCAGTTGGCCACTGGTTAGTGTGTACGTATATATGTGGGGAATCTTCTGTCTATCATGTCTTCGAAACTAATAAATCGAACTACAAAACTTCAGAATTGACACAGGTCTGGTGTACTGATGAATTTTCCAAATTTTGGTGAAAATTGGAAAACCGGAATTGGGTCATCGGATACCGGAAGTATGACCGTAAGTGGCTATCTCAAAAATGGCTATAACGATTTTCTCCAAAGTTGCAATAAAAACACGCTATTAGATGTCCTTTTGAACGTTATAGCTGATTAGTTCAGGAAAATTCGTAGGTGTCCTGTATAAATAGCTCAATTTCTGATTTCGCAAGTGCATTTTTTTAGAAACAGCTGCACGGATTTTTTTCAAATTCGACCTATTAACTCCCTTTTAAATATTCTTTTGTATGTAATTTTTGTTTTCCGGTCAATTTGCCAAGTTTTAGTAAAAGTTAATATTTCAAAAACGGCTCTAGCAATTTTCTGGAAAATTGTTACATAAATCTAATTTAAATACGCTTTCTCATGTGTTACCTGGTTATTAAAGAAAAATTAACGGTCATCCTGATCAGGTAGTTCAGTTTTAGATCTCAGAGATTGGTGTTTAAAAAAATAACTCTATCTTTTTTTTTTTCTTTTTTTTTTTTTTTTTTTAACTCGCTAGGTAAATTTTGTTTTACATGTCTTTACACATTGTATCAAGTTTCCGTTGCTGGAAAATTCCAAAAAATGCATATAACGTAACGCATATACGTGTAATAGTTGGTAATGGAAGTCGTGTGGTTGTTTCACACCAGACTTTTTATTATTAAATGAAATAAAAATATTTTATATACCATGGTAATAACATTTTTATAGACCACGATATATTTTGTCATTATATGAAAAAAGTAATTTTTTTCTAAAATGCATCTATATATCCTATTTTCACTTCTTTTACTCACACAAATTACCTACTAAAGCGTACGTTATACATTTCCATGTACTAAAGTTACTGACATGCATTAAACATGTGTTTTGAAATTTAATTTGGTGTCATTTTCCTTTTCGTGACAAGTTGTTCAAGCGTATTAGAATTCACAAACGGATATTTAATATTCTAGTGACGTTAAATAAAACAATATTTATTCTAATTTAAAAGTGATCTTAGAACGATATGTTTTTTAACTTTAACACATTCAGTTTTTAAGCATTACGTAGTTAAGTTATGTTTTCAAAATGTACTTCAATTTAACATAATTTTCTCTTTCGGTTCTTATACTTCTTTCCGATATCTATGTATTAATACGCTAACACGATATTTGTCGAATTTAAAATTTATTTAAAATTTCGTAACCAAAATTCGTATGTGCTATTTGAGGAGATTTTCTTCCCGAAAATAGAACATATTAATTAGTATGCTTTTGATGCTTTTTACTTTCTTCTCTCTCTCTCTCTATATATATATATATAAAATATTATTGGATTCGCAAAAATTTTCAAACCCCAGTTATTGATGGATTTTCAAAATTTGAGACAGTCTGAAAATGGTTTGACTGTATTTAGAAAATGTCTGTCTGTGTGTATGTACCACAAATTTTGTGGAAGGCTGTAATCTAACAAACCAATGAACGAAATTTAACCAAACTTGGTATTTAGTTGGACCTTGACATAAGTGGCGCTGATTAGATTTGGAGACCAATGGCTCAGTAGGTGGGGCTGTGATCCCATTTTATCTAAATTTTAAACATGACAGTATAGGTCAAAATTTAATTGACCAAATTTAGTGTAAAATTACATGGAAGAAAGTCATGTGTTCCCACAACATACTAGTTTACCTTGGAGAAAATCGTTAAGAAAGCTGTGTGTGTGGGGGGGGGGGGAATAAAAGACTTACGAAATATTTCACCTGTGAAATTTCCAATTTATTTCTTTTTTCCCCAATTTGTGCATTGGTTTGATAACTCTGAATTGGTTTCCATCACATGACACAAACACTGTGGTAAGTTGGTATATTGGTACATAGTGGTAAGTTTTTTCGTAGTATACGTCACGCAAAACTTTCTTTATAACTTATAACTACACCCTATGCATACTTTTAAAAATTTTTGTTAAATACAAAATTTACTGTTATTACTAAAGAATAGTAAATTATATATTTAGGAAAATACATATAGAATTTTACTAATATATATACTTTTCCATTTACTAGATTTTTGGGATATATTTATATATATATATATATATATGTATATATATATATATATATATATATATATATATATATATATATATATATATTAATCAAGGGACATTTTCTTCGTATGTCAAATAAAACCCAGATAATTTATATTTCTTCTTTAGAGATTATTCAAATGAACTTCACAAAGGGAAACAGCGATTTACATGTTTGAGACACCCATGCTATTTATTACTCACATAATCCCGTTTCCGCCGGTTTTGCAATATATCTTACATTATTACTTGTTAAGAAAAACTTGTCACAAGAAAATTGCATGACTTGTATGATCTTTATAAATATTATAATTTATGCATAAGTAATGCATGAATACATAAGTTGTAATTATTTCTTTGTATGTACTAATTCCTTAGATTTTGTAATTAAAAAACGAATCAAATTAATACTTTTTTAATGATAAAATTAAATAATAATAATGATAAAATTTTTAATGATAAACTAAATTCAAAGTTATAATTAAAAAAGAGGTTCGAAAGTCATGGAGATGGAAAAAGAAGTTTTAAATATTTGGCTTTACATAACAAATATTGCATCCAGTAGTCAAGAGATTAAATATAAAATTGGTAAAGCTTAAATAAATAAATTAAAAGCTAAATATTATCAAGATCATAATCAAGCAAGCTTAATCAAATTTTGTACAAGAAGGTTGTATAATTTTTCAGCATGTATATTTTATGCATAGTCCTGGTTAATCATTGAAAAAAAAAAAAAAAAAAAAACAGATTTAGATTTATAAGTTGTTATTAAAGTATCATTTTTCATGATGATATTGTAAAAATAATATTATCACCAATGGAAATGAGGATAAAATAAAAATTTTTTTTTTTTTTTTCGTTTTTTTTTTTTTTTTTTTTCATTTTATATTACTTATATAAATCGGCCATTTCAGCAAGATTTTGATATTTTACTCATCACATATAAAATACATACAATTTATGTAATATAAAGCTGAAATATTTTTTTCTTTTTAATACTGAGACTATACATGTACGTATGTATAAACATATTAAACATGTTTAATTTACTGTTGATTGCATACTTTGTACAAATCGATACTTAGTACTTTTTGGCGTACGTGCAAATGAAAACAGGTATATGTATATTAAAATATTTATATTACAAAATAAAAATTCCATTTAACTTTGGGAAGTCCAACATTCTGCTCTTTTATTGCTATAGAAATCTGTAGCATTTTTGAGCTGAACTTCAGGTTATTAATATATGTAAACAACCTAATCTACTCATCTTCCAAAATGATTTTAAAACAGAAGATAACATTTTTTTTTTTCTTTATTATTAACAACTGATTTTTATTTATAATATTCATTATCTTAATGCTTCATGCCAGGATTGACAACTTAGTGGTCCAAAAAAAAAAAAAAAAAAAAAAAAAAAAAAAAATCAACTAGATGTAGATTTTGTGTTATACAAATATGAAATCGTAAGCTAACATACGCATTTGCATAATTATACATTTATGTAGACCTTATATGAATTGAAAATGACACAATCATTCCTTTTTAAGATATTGCAAGCACAAACTGTCTATTTTTTTCTTTATTAGTAGTTACAAGATAGAAAATTTTAATTTCAATTGTTAATTTAAATATAGCGATTGTGCAAAAGATATTGTTACCATTTGCAGCAAAATTTACCGGGAAACTGGTGTTGAAAGATAAAATTTATAAACAAACAACAATAAAAAATAAATTAAAATAATAATTGTTTCAAATAACAATCCTTACCTGAGCCAAAAATATAGTAATAATAAACAAATTAAAATAGGCTTAATTGCAGTGTAAAAGTAACAACGCAGTAGATTCAAAATAGTACTGGAAAGAACTTGGGACGTGGAAAAAGCTTTAAATTAGTTTTTGAATAATTAAAAATATTTACTAAACATTGAAAACAAGAATTGCAATGAGAATTATTTACTCTGTGTCTTATTGTAAAAACATAAATAAAACATTTTGTAAGTACTGAGTGATGTAATTTGTAGAGTTTTTATTATGGCGCAATGAAGTTGTATTCGCATGTTAAAAGTTATTTCTAAATGTTTTTATGTGTGCATGATGCTTGAGTGGTTACAAAATGTGATTGTACAGGTATCTAGGTCTTCTATTGTCTAATTATTTGGTCATAGATGCTTGTTTAAAATACATTATACACACGATTATCCGCCGAATTCAGTGGCACAAGTTCTGCGGACAATGCAATTTGCGCAAAAACCGTAAAAAGGCTGGAAATGAGAGGTAAAGGAGATAGAAAATTATTCTAGCTCAAAATTGTGATCCTATTGCATATAAGACATGATACAAATAGTGAGAATAATCACAATACTGTGAAAATCATTGTATTTTAATAAAGGATATAAAAATAATAAATAAAAAGATCAAGGTACAATCTGTAAGCTAATTTATGCTCTAAATTAAACAGTACCACCGAAATGCCAATATTTTTATTTATTCCTGAGCACTGTGAATACCCGCCCTTTTTTCACACCACTTTATTTGTAGAATAATTTTCTCCAGCATGTAATTCCGATTAAATAAGAAAAAGTACAAGAAAAGTGGTGTAAAAGATAAGGCGCGTACCTTACTGTAATGAATCTCAAAACGCAAAAAACTTAGTTCTGCAGCAATCACTATCAGACACGTATGTATTCTTCGCGCGCACATTAAAAAAAAAAAAAAATCAGCGGGTGCCGCTATCCTGTTACGCATGAATCTCAAAACTCATAAAACTCGATTCGGCAGCAATCACTATCACACATGTATATACGCTTCGCGCACAGAAAAACCAAAAAATGTCATTGGATACCCCTATCTCGATGTGTATGAATCTAAAAAATGCACGAAATTTCGATACTTTCATATTATCCGTAAGTAGAATTAATTATAAATCATTAATATAAACATTACCAAAAAAAAGTATATAAAGAATGGTTAAATTTTAAATTTCATGTATCATTTATATTTATATTAATGCAAATTTGGCGTTCTTAGGCGATTATTTTCGCTGGCATTCGGACAATAGGTATGCACCTTTTTATTAACTAATTAATGTAAGATCCACTTTCTTGATAGCAAAAAACTTCCAGCTAGAGCAGTTGGTATAATTCCACCAACAAACTTTTGGGCTCTTCCTACTCAGAGCAAAAGGGTGGTGAGACAAAAACTCGCAAGGGAGTTAATGAAAAGGGGATTTTGACTAGCCAGGGCTTTTGGACAACACCCCGAAGATTGATAGTCTGTTATTTATATCAAATATCACTTCTCAAAATTATTGGTGATTATTGAATAAAAAATCCACCAGATCTGGCAACACTGGTAAAAACTTTTTTTTTTTTTTTTTTTTTTTTTTTAATGCAACATTGGAGAGCCACGCCCATAACCATGCAAAAGGTTTGAAATGACGTTTGCGTTTATGGGTTCCTATACAAATGTGAATCCTTAAGATGTTCTCTACCTCCTCTCCGAGTTTGTCCCATAACCTCGGAATCACACTGTATATTGTACGAAATTTTAACAATAGTATTAAAAAAGTCAACATAAAATATTCATTTAACAGTTTATTTCTTTTTTAATGATTCGGAAAAATGTATATCGAAAAATAAAAATATAAAAATGCACGAATGTAAGCATGTTTACTTAAGTAGATTTACTTCTAACATAAAATGACTGTGTTTACTTAATTATATTTCAGGCAAATATATTTTGATAAAACTATTTCGCTAAAAGCATAACCTATTTCTCTATGAATAATTTTGTTCAATGATATATGGACTTAGTAGCAACTGTTGGCACTCTGAATTAAATAAATAATTATAATAAGCAAATTATTTAAGAGAAAGCATGGTAGCATGGTTGTATGTTGCTGTTTCATAATGTATTAAAAGTTTTGTTTAAGACTATGAAATTTTTTATGAAACATATATCGATGTGATTAAAAATTGCATTTTTAAATAAAAGAATAAATAAATAAAAGGGGAAAGGGATAATTTTTACAGAAATAATGCCTGTTATTAAAAAAAAAAATCTGCTTTAAATAAAAATGTTTCTTCTCTTTTTTTATCCTTAAAAAATAATAATTGTAAGTGAAATAGTGAAAAGAGATTTCTACCATATCAGCGAGCATTTTTTTTTATCTTTTTTTAGCTGTTCGTAGAAGTGTGAGAAAGAGCTTTCATAACTGTTTATGTTATTATTATTATTATTATTATTATTATTATTTGCTCCAAAACTCTTGATCATTTTCATTATAAATTTTCTTAGAGTTAGTCCTATAAAAATGGTTGGAGATGGTATCGATGGGATATTATGTTTCATTTAAAAAAACACATTTGACATGCTAATTCTGTAGTAATATGTTGCTCAAAAACTCATAATCCGTTATAAAATAACAGTTTTTTTTTCCCCGTGAAATAAACCGAAGAACAACTGTTTGTCAAGTATCCAGTTTTACATTTATTTATTTATTTTATTTATTTATTTTATTTACTTATTTTATTTTATTTTTTTTTTTTTTTGAAAATATAACAGCTTTTTTTTTTTTTTTTTTTTTTAAGTATATAAATGCATTGAAAAATATTAGCATTTATAATTTATCTTATAATTTGTATACTTTTATCTTTAGAAATGTACATAAGAGAAAATCGTGGGTGGAGTTGTTATTCAACTTGAGACCTCTGAATGACATACTAATTAAAGAAGAAAAAAATCTGCTTTCCCCATTTCTTCTGAAAGAAAATACTAGAAAAAGTTCAGTAACCGCTATGGGACAAGGGGAAGGGAGAAATCTCGGGGGAAATTTTATCTGCCATGTTTCATCGGAAGGCGAGCCAAAAAATCAGCCTCTGGTGGGTTATTCATTTGATTCTTTCAAATCAAAACTTTTGATAAATTTACCACAAATGTTACAGTAATGGAATTGGATTGTTAGTTTCAATGCAAAATGTCTTGTGAAATCAAATTTTGATAAAATACATTAATTAAGTCACACCATAAAATTAAAAATAATAATTTAAAACACAGAAAGTAAAAAATAAAGAGGCATAAATATTTTATACTCTATTTGTTTTTATATTCTGTTTTCTTAGAAACTGAAGTAAATCAGAAAAGTCTATAAATCTTAAATGTAACTTTATACAGTATATTATATAGGGGTTTTAAGTTTTTCTAGTAAATTTTCACTTTTTTCATAATTCCTACTTTCTAACCATGATTGAAAAAAAAAAAAAAGAAAATGGACAAAATTATATAAAATTTTTAATCTAAAGTATGTTTTAAGTCTGGAGATAAAATTTCGATTGAATTATGATTCTCAAAAATACTGTTATAATTGTTTAATTTTTAATGCAATAAACAGTAATTAATGAATCTTTAATTTAAAACACACGTTATTAGCGTAAAACGTCTACACACGATGTTGATTTTAGACAATCGTCACTACTTAAGGGAAAGGCACCAGTGTTCGTCACCCCTAAAATTTGCACCAGTAGTCGTCACCGTCGTAAAAGAAGTGTTAAGATAAGTGTTTGATAACATCTATAAATTTGAATCAGCCCAAATTAGATTCTCCAAAGCCTTCTGATCCTTATCATATAAATAGTTCACTTTCAAATGTTTGGGGAAGGTCGGGGAAAGAAAATAAATAACCTATGCACTAAACGACAGTTGGACGGAATCAACGTAAAAAAATGATTAAGGACGCTAGTATACATTTGTTGATATATTTTATTGTTTGTTTTGTTTGACATTACTTCTAAAGCATTGCATGTAATGTTTATGAAATGTAGAATAGTATTTAGGAGAGACTTTTTAAAATGCTTCATAATATAGTGATATTTAAAGTATAGCAGCTACTGGTTCCTGCTTTGCACATTTTAAAAATGTTTACCATCTCTGACGAATACTGATGTTTTAATATTTTCTTTTTAACTGGGTAACATTTTTGATAAAAAATACTATATTTTAGTATAGAATTATAATGGTACGATTTTGACTTCAATTGGACTACTGTAACCAATAGTTTCCAGGGGTATTCATAAATGTAAACAAACACATTTTGACCCCATGAACGTGACCTGTATTGCACTTGAAACTTTTCTGTAGCCAGTTTAATCACATTCGATCAGTAATAGGTACAACATTTGTAATAAACACCATAAAATGGAAGAATTTGCAACAATTATTTCGGGTCGAAAGAAAACATGACTCTTCGTCAGGCGAACAAAATAATCACGAGTGCTTCCGAAACAATTGTTGCGAGTTCTTTATGGTATTTATTCAAAGTTTTCTATTTATTACTTTTAAACGTCAATTCTGTGGTACAGTCTGACAGGATATTTTTAACCTAATAGAGCTAACATTGAACCACCTACAATTTTTCATTGGGAAAATTAAACTGTGGCACATAATTATATTTAGTAATTGTGAGTCTGTTTATAGTTTTCGTTATTTATTTTAGAAAAAAAAGAAATGTTGAAATCAGTCTGTACATCTAGTTACTCTGCTTTAAGTTTTTGTGATGTCTTGTTATTGCCAAGATGCATTTAAATGACATTTTGAAATTTATTCACATTAATTAGTTTCCTCAAATTGTAAACAACATTTAAGTTTTTTATTATTATAATATTTCATCGTTAAAGACAGATAATTATTAATGAAAATATTTTTTTTTCCTTTTATTTTTCACTGAAGATGTAAAATTTGCTTATACCGAGACGGATTTCAGTTCTTCTTTTTTTTTTTTTTTTCCTCTGTTTATTCTTACATGACCATCTTTCTGAAACATCGAAAATATTTCTTCAGCATAAAATAAACCTTACTTGTCGACAAACTTTATAAAAAAGTATTCTCCAGAAATAAAGTTTTCTTCTATTTGAAAGAGAATATATTTGAAATATAAACAGCATTTCCTTGCTTAATACTTTTCTTCTCTTTCTTCTAATAAAAGTATATATTTAAACAAGTCTGATCTCTTGAGAATAAGGTACATTTATCTTAATATTCGTTAGCTATTAATTTTTTCTAACAATACTCTGTATAAACGTATAAATTTTCTTTGAAATATTGATATCAATAAATTCGGACGGAACAGAAAAATAATTCCTTCTGTAGTTTTGCTATGGACAATAATGTTTAGATGCTATGAAATTATTTTGAAATTCATTTAATTTTCACTAGTTAAATAGAAACCAATTAAATTTACTACAAATTTTTAAACATGATATTTCCTGTAGGAAGAGTCATCAAACCGATATTCGTTTCGAAATAAGAGAAAACTTAAAATTTTTATTTTTCAGAAAAAAATGGTGAATTTTCGAAGTAATATATTTCAGAAACTAATCAACGTATAGAGTTGTAGTTGGGCTTAAAATATGGCGAAATTAATATACTTAACTTAATAACATTGTGATGACAACTAATGTCGAAAAATGCATAGTTTAGGAATTAAAAGGCAACAAATAAAAAAGTCTGAATATTTTTCGATTTTTCACGTATTACCCAACGAGCACAATTTTTCGAAGCAGGAAATGTGGATTCACACCAACCCAACTGGTCCTAACATAGAAAAGCAGCAAGAAAGAGTGGCGTCTATTCAACATACCTTTTAAGTAGAATTACATCACGATTTGAGATTTTATCGTCTAATTTGAGTGGATTATTTTAAATAAATATTTTTTACTTTTCTGTTACCGTTTTCATAGATTTTTTTTTTTTTTTTTTTTTTTTTTTAGCTAATTCCTCTAAATCTCAACAATTTTATTGGCTGGTTAATCCAACTTTATAAACCCCCTTTCTAATATATGAGCACTAATCCTTCTTGCTATTCTGGATTAATGGTATACTTAAGGCTACTGAAAATGTAATAAGCGGATTACATATTTTTATTTTTTTTTATTTTCGTATTTTGACGTTGATAACAATCTGATTTCATGTATTATTTAACAATATTACTCTACAAAAATTTCTGTAAAAAAAAAAGGAAAATTTCTGTAATATTCCTACAGAAAAATTATATTTTCTAAAGCTCCAGAAAATTAGTTTAAAATTTCACCTCAATGTATCAAAAGAAACATTTCTTTTTTTTTTTTTTTTTCCTGTAATCAGTTAAAATTTTTAACCACTGATACAGAATTCATATATACAGTAGACTCTCGTATAAAGTGAGGGATATATGTTCCGCGTAATAGGAAATCGCGTTAGGCCCGCCGCACACTGACGAGACATGAGACAAAGTTTGAAGCGACACGCAACACGCGCATGCTCTAAATACAACTTCATCTCCTGAAAACTGTTTAGAAGCTCCTTTTTCTTTAAGTGGTTGTCTTTTTCTTGTAATGATCATGGTTCAAATTTATTTAAGTGATTTTAGCTCATTTTTTTAAAATGTATATAGTATGTTTTTATAATTTATGTAATCATCTATTAAGTTCCTTGAAATTGTATTTGTGGTATCATAGAATGACTTAAATTGTCTGTGTTTATGGTTTTTAAACACCATTTTTCCCTGAGGATGGTTAAAGATGAAATTTAACCGAAATGTTGGATATAAAGTTTATTAAAGTTATTAAAATTATATGATATGCTGAAAGATATTTCATTAAATTTATTACTATTTCCCTGTTTAGAACATGCGCGTGTCGCATGTCGCATCAAACTTTTTCTTATGTCTCTTCGGTGCGCGGTGGGACTTATAAGAGGCATACATTAAGCAAACGATTTCATTCCGCAATGAGACCAAAAGCGTCGGGTGTTGGCATAGTAACGAGCAATCCTTATCTGCAGTGAAAAACTAAGTAATCTTGAACAGGTTGAAAGTAGAAAAGATGTCACGTGCTTCGTTTATCTTACGCGTTATACGACTCTTTTATGGCGTTTTATGAGTAATTGTCACAGATTTTTCGTCGCGCTATACGAAATCGCGTTTGTGGGAGCGCGTTGTACGAAATTCTACTGTATATATTTATATATACTAGTAACGCCTAGTGGTCGAAACTCGACCATTTTTTTTGCAAAGCAAGACAAAGCAAAGTTACTGCCTTGTCCTAAACGGAATGCAATTGTAACACAGCTGCGGCAATTGTTTGCCGATATTCACTCTAACTGAATCAGCAGAGTTTTACTTAATATAACTATTTCTCTCTGTAGATGTTAGCCTTTCCTGAAATGAGAGAAAATCGCAACGTGAAAACGCCCCTTGTTGTGTGATACAGCCCAGAAGTTAATAGGTACCATGTCAAACCAAGGCCCAACCAAGTATCAAATTATGTTAAATTAATTCGATTGGTTCATAAAGTACAGTGTTTGAACAAAAAAAAAAGATATTTTTCAAAAATGGTCGAATTGAGTTCGTTAAATTTCAAAACGTGTAACTTTATCAAAAACCGAAAATCTAAAACTTTTCTGAATCTTATATTTTCTACTTATATATGCAGAGGAAAGAATAATAAATCAACTTTTTAAAAAATAAAAATAAGTAGTCAATTTCACTTAATTAAAATGCAAGGAAATCTCAAAACGTGTAAATTCATCGAAAACCGGAAATCAAAAGTTTTCATGTATCTTCTACTTGCTTCTTCTACCCACAAAAGCTAGCAATAAAGACACTTTTTTTAAAAAATAAGTAAACAATTTCAGTTAATTGAAACATAAAGAAAGCTCAAAACATGAAAATTCAGCAAAAAACGGAAATCGGAACTTTTCCCGTTTCGTCTACTTATACATGCAGCAGTTAGTAACAAATCCATTTTCCTTTTATTTAGTATATTAGTTGAATATTTATTGTTTAAATATCACGCTTTGAAATGAAATGCTTATGTTTACATTCGAAACTGGAAGTTTGCCATTTTTTTTTCTGGAGTTTTGTGATTTTAAATTAAAATTTTATCAATTTTACAGAAAAAATAACTCAATCAAACACATGTAGACAGTAACTTATATATAACTATACCCAAATATCGGAATTAAAATCGGCAGATAATTTCCGTTATTTTTTAATAATTTTTTACAAAACATCCAATGGACGATTAACATAGAAAATCTTTTTCATGGCTCCATGGACAGACAGTGACGTCATCACTTCGCTTGCGTATAGTGATGCTACATTATACAAATTACTGTGTCTATGGTTTTATTTGAGCTTTATGAAATTGCCAGATTTAACAATTTTCTACTTTTAGGTATTTTTTAATGTAAAGGAATACGTGTATAAAAGGGAAAAATGGGGGAAAATGCATAAAAAATAAATGTATTTTTAAACACCTTCTTGATATCGTAAGAAAATAATATTTGTATTCGCACCTTCCGGCTAACCATACCTTTCGAATGATACCATTTTCAACCCTCTACTCCCATAATTAATATGTTAAAAAGGGATTACAAATTTTATGCTTGCCTATTAATATATAGATATTATGTTTACATATTTTTTTATGCTTTGCGTCAGGATAAATGGTATCAAAGCAGGATTAAAAAGTATTAAGTAACATAGTTATGTTTCCGTGGTTACAAGCTAACATCACCGCTTCTAATACGGCGAAATTTGGTTCGATCTTAGTTGATAAAACTGGAGAAGTTTAGTTAATACGAGCTTTATTTATTTATTATTTTATTTCTTTTTTTTACAGTGTGTCCTATGGAAAAAACCTCTTGCATATGAATAAGGCTTGAAGTGTTCTATTACAGATAATAATAATAATAATAATAATGACGTATTTTTTGCATAGCAAGCGAAAATTTCTCTAATACAGCAGGATTTTTTTTCTTGCAGTGTTATATAGAGATTTAAAATTAAATTAAAAGAGTATCGAATAATTTTTATAAAATTAGATTTGCATGTGAAATTATCGCATATCAGAATGTGAAAGCATCTTATTATGCGTGAACTTTTAAACCCTTTTTGAGTAAATTTATTTCACAGTTTTATAAAAAAACAATTTTTGACAAACTTCATTTAAGAAACTTTTTGAAAGATTATTATTCAAAAATAGTTGTGAAAAGGATATTGGAAAATACGATCTTCCATAAAATAGTATTTAATTGATATTAATAACAACAAATAAAAACCGCAAATTTTTCTGATAATTATCGTCATTTACAATTGTACTTTTAATAAAACCGTAATGTTAGAACGTACAATAAGTTTTTTTTTTTTTTTTTTTTTTTTTTTTTTTTTTCATTTTGTATTTTAATTATCTTCCATGGAAAAATTTCCTGAAAAACAGTAACAGTTTAAATGCTAAGTCTTCGTAAAGAAAAAAGATAATTGCGTTTTTCCTCAAAGTCGTAACAAGTGAAATTAAAATGTAAGAGCGTAATATATAAATGGAGAAATATATATAAAAGATACCACTTTGTATTTTCTCATGGAAATAATATCTTTAAATTTATTTCCCTTAAAAAAAAAAAAAAAAAAAAAAAGCATTTAAATTTATGTTCATTGAATTGTTTTATGTTCATATTACTTTTTAAAGATTTTAATTTCCTTTTATTTAATTAAATAAAAAATTAAATTTTTATAATATAAATTTGTTTCCTTTAAATTAGAAATTTATATTTAAGACATAATTTTTCTAAATTTATTTTAGTTTAACGATTAAAAATAAATAAATAAATAAATAAAAATTATACAGACACGACATTATTTCATTATTTAAAACATGAAAATCTGACATTGACAGATTTTAATTTAGTGCCAGAGGCCTACTGCTAAACTTGTTAATATCGACAAATTCTTCTTTAGTTAATTCGTGACGATCTAAATTCCATGATAAAGTTTTCATTAAATCAAACCAATGTGTTTCAGCTGCAGATACTGTAACAAATAACGTTGGAAGTCCAAACTGTCTTATAGCCGCAAAACAACGTTTTTTCTATTTTTCCCAATGAGGGGGAGGTGTGCCTTGGGGGGGAGTCATGTCAAAGGTGTGCCTTGGGGGGGACTCATGTCAAAGTTGTACCTTGGGGGGGGACTCATGTCAAAGTTGGGCCTTGGGGGGACTCATGTCAAAGTTGGGCCTGGGGGGGGACTCATGTCAAAGTTGTGCCTGGGGGGGACTCATGTCAAAGTTGGGCCTGGGGGGGACTCATGTCAAAGTTGTGCCTTTGGGGGGTCTCATGTCAAAGTTGGGCCTGGGGGGGGACTCATGTCAAAGTTGGGCCTTGGGGGGACTTCATTCAATAAATCCCCATTCAATAAACCGACTGAAATAGGCCCTTAGCACTATTAAGAGTGTATTATAAAAATTCGACAACGCTGTACCGACTGAAATAGGGGTACCTTGGGGGGGGACTCATGTCAAAGTTGGGCCTGGGGGGGGGGGGACTCATGTCAAAGTTGTGCCTTAGGGGGACTTCATTCAGTAAATCTCCATTCAATAAACCAACTGAAATAGGCCCTTGGCACTATTAAGAGTGTACTAGCAGGCTTTGCCCGCTTCGCTGGCCACTAAATTTAAAGGAAACTCTCTTCTATATAGCTTTATAAAAATAAAATAAAATAAATTCCTGAAATTGTTCAAAAGGTCGCTCCATGTCCCTGCTTCATTCGGCAGCGATTTGTTCATCCACTGCAACTCGGTCGCTTGTCCCTATTACCTGCGACAATAGTTTACCAATGAGCTTCCATTTAGGTGCTTATTATATAACAGTTTCGAAATAGATAGTATCGAAAAAATTGGAGTTTTCCTTTTATATTTGAATCCCAGTTACATGTGAACAACACTATACGTGTTGTTCACATGTAACTCGGACTGGACTCAAATGTAACTGGGTTTAGACAACATAATATTTGCTTTTACGTTATTTCATATGTTTATTTTGTTTATCCAATCAATCATTAAATGACAGCAATTTCACGCCAAATATTACAATATGCTGTGACCGGCTACGTCTGTCGCATGAGACAATTAATTTTTTGTGTTTATATATAATTCATGGGTTGTAAACCTGATAGTACAGCCTTAATATAGTTCTCTTTGGCGGCTTTTGAATTTTTGTCACCATTTTAGACTTAATCCATTGTAACAATAAGACTTAATACCTTGTAACAATATGCTATGAGCGCTATTTCTGCCATATTTTAGACAACTAATCTTTTTATAGTTATATATATTTTCCATTAAACATATTTTTATTTATTTATTTAAATATTAATTTGAATTTTTCAAATATTTCTGTTCGACAGCGTGCAAGTGCAGTAACACACAGAGGCTCATTTATTCGTATGATAAATTAGCATAATGATTATTATATAAAAAAATAAATAAATAGGTAAACATTATCGTGTTGCACAACTTTATTATGTTGCTCAACTGGCGGCTTTTGAATTTTTGTCGCCATATTAGCGATGGATTTTTTTTTTTTTTTTTTTGTATGAAAAGGGGAGGACTATTTTGCTAATAATTTTAACAGACTCTTTTTTGTTTATACATAAGAATCCTTTATATTCTGCTTATATTTTTAATGGTTTTTAGGTTTAAAATAGTGCTTGTTGAAATAAATTTCCTATCTTTAAAACTGCATTTGTTCTGTAAATTTTGTGTAAAAATAAATCATATTTATGTTTTTATATATTCGATGCGCTACTTAGATTAAAATGGCTGTTGCTATATTAAATTTCTTGTCGAAAAACGTTCGGTGTACTTCAACACCAAAATTTAAAAAATCGCCCAGCAGGATCTGTTAATGAAACTGATAAAATAAAAATATGGTTCATAGAGTTTAAATAATCTATTTAAAAAAACTTTTAAAACCCAAATTATTAATGTATCGTATCACATACATAGATATAGTAATAATATATAGATTGATCATTGGGGAGAGAAAAAAGTGATTCTTTTTCACTCGGGAAAAGACGGCGATTCTACCAAAATACGACAGTCTTTCCCCGAGTGACTACACACGGGAATACACACGAATGTTTTAGTAAATAAAATTCATGAATAATTTATTTACTAAAGGTGAATGAAAAGCTCCAGATATAGTTTCAAATTCATTCTTCTTTTTTTCCTTTTTTCCTTCAATACCACTTAATGGCTGATTCCAAAGCTTATTTTTCGGCATCAAAAATCTTTGCACGATAATATGGGGATGATAGATCTATATATATTATTATATCTATGATCACATAATTCTTTTCGAAGATAGAATAAAACTTAATTTGAAAAAAAAAATAATAATAACTTTTGTTTATTAACCAAAATAATTGATGAAATTTGAAATGCAAGTTGGTTTTGTGGGGTACAGGCTGTATATTATATTTTTGTGTTCGTGAGAGAAAATTTAATAGAATTTGAAAACTGCAATTTTTAATCCCACTTAAAAATCATGTGACTTAATGTGAAGCAGATTTTTCATTTTTTTTTCTCCTAACTGTTTCCATACAATCTTCTGCTGTTGCCACCTAAAATTCATACTTTAGTTAATTTTAAAAAATCTAATTGTCCGATTGATAAGCTGTTTAATGCATCGGATTTCCAAAACCCTTTCATTTGCTATCTTATTTGTAACGATGCGACTGATATTTCTAATTTATTTCCTTATCTTTCTGATTTATTTTCCTCATTTTAAATAAATGTACGTTATTTATTTATTTATTTATTTATTTTTTATTTTATTTTATTTTATTTTATTTTATTTTATTTTTTTTTTTTTTTTGTCGAAAAAAAAAATTGGCAACAATTAAATTATGGATAAAATTTTAAAATTTAAATGACTTATTATTTTCACATTTTAATTAATTAAGAAAAAACTAATCATCCGATTGATAAGCTGTTTAATGCATCGGATTTCCAAAAATTTTCCCTTTCATTTGCTATCTTATTTGTAACGATGCGACTGATATTTCTAATTTATTTTCTTATCTTTCTGATTTATTTTCCTCATTTTAAATAAATGTACGTTATTTTTTTTTTATTTTTTTTTTTTTTTAATTATTATTATTTTGTCGAAAAAAAAATTGGCAACAATTAAATTATGGATAAAATTTTAAAATTTAAATGACTTATTATTTTCACATTTTAATTAATTAAGAAAAAAACTAATCATCCGATTGATAAGCTGTTTAATGCATCGGATTTACAAAAATTTTCCCTTTCATTTGCTATCTTATTTGTAACGATGCGACTGATATTTCTAATTTATTTTCTAATCTTTCTTATTTATTTTCCTCATTTTAAATAAATGTACGTTGTTTTTTTTTTTTTTTTTTTTTTATTATTATTATTTTGTTGAAAAAAAAATTGGCAACAATTAAATTATGGATAAAATGTTAAAATTTAAATGGCTTTTTTATCAGAAATTAGAAGGTTATTATTTTTACATTTTAATTAATTAAGAAAAAACTAATCAAAAATTCGAAAATCTGACTTCGATGTGCACAATGACCCTTCGGGGGGCACCTTTGTGTTAAATCTCGTGACTGTCCGAGCTACCGTTTTCGAGATCAGTGAAATATACACATATTGCTCACTTAATAGTATAAGATTATAAAAATTCGACAACGCTGTATGAAATAGGGGTACCTTGGGGGGACTCATGTCAAAGTTGTGCCTTGGGGGGACTTCATTCAATAAATCCCCATTCAATAAACCGACTGAAATAGGCCTCTAGCACTAATTAAGAGTGTATTAAAAAATTCGACAACTGTACCGACTGAAATAGGCCTCTAGCACTAAAACGTTATGTAATAATTCTACAGACAAAATGTTGCCTTAAACCACAAAAAAAAAAAAAAAAAAAAAAAAAAGAAAAGAAAAGAAAAGAAAAGAAAGAAAGAAAGAAAAAATCCTTTTACATTACAGAAAATATGAGGCACCACAGTTGAAGAGATTCATATTTAACACATGAAAACACATCAATTATTACAAAACAAAATTTATTTTTTGAAACTTTACAAAAATTAACTAAAATATAAATAAGAAGAAAATTTAGAAAACAATGCTAAGTCATTTAAAACAATTTTTAGCAATTTTTAGCGAATTTTTAAGCAATTTTAAACTTTTTACGGTAAAAAATGTCTTTAATTTATTTTAACTTCACATGTATGGCAAGTAAAAACTTCCTTATCTTTCTCTGCAAACCCTACACATTCCTCGTGCACATAATTATAACAACCATCACATAATTTCATATCCACAACTTTTTCTTTATTGCAAATATCGCTAAACCATCTTTCTTTATCACTTTTCTTTGCTCAGGTACCTTTTCCACTACTATCCCTAGACTGTTTTTTTTTTTTTTTTTTTAAATATATATCGCTGTTGTGATATTTGAGTGTATTCCGTATCAATACAAAAAACCCTTAACGGGTTAAAAGTTTGTGACGCAGCACTGTGTTTCGCAGCACTGCATTTTATGGCTATAAGAATTAGAAATACGGGTCTTAAAAATAATGATATCAAATTTTCTGTGACGCTTTGCTATTAATTAAAAATTACATAGATTTTCTTATTTGAATTTGCTTTTTTTTTCTATTTATTTTTACAGTGTAAACGCTATTTTCAACATAAAATAATATATAACATTTACTCACCGATACATTTTCATTCACATCTCTTATAATATTAAAATATGTGTTTTAAAAGAAATGTTATGAAATTCCAGCAAAGCAGTGAATTTACATTAAATGATTTGTTTTTAAATTCCACTGCAATTATTTTGTTTTGCATATTAAAGTGTATTTGCACATTGAAATATTGCTTTTAATTTTCTGATACACAGTCAAATATATCACTTTCATTAAGTTTATCTTATGTACTGAAATGTATTTATTTCAATGAATTATTTTATCTTTTTCGTCCCGCCATCCAAAACTACAACTAAAAATTTCGCAAATGTTTTCTTTGCAGCACACTATCTATTTGCATGCGTTTTCAATTAATTTGGATAAGATGGCACAAAATAAACATTTTCATAAATTTTACTTACAGTTTTGGATAGCGTGACGCAAAAGATAAAATATTTCATTGAAATAAATACATTTCAGTACATAAGATAAACTTAATGAAAGTGATATATTTGACTGTGTATCAGAAAATTAAAAGCAATATTTCAATGTGCAAATACACTTTAATATGCAAAACAAAATCATTGCAGTGGAATTTAAAAACAAATCATTTAGTGTAAATTCACTGCTTTGCTGGAATTTCATATCATTTCTTTTAAAACACATATTTTAATATTATAAGAGATGTGAATGAAAAGGTATCGGTGAGTAAATGTTATATATTATTTTATGTTGAAAATAGCGTTTACACTGTAAAAATAAATAGAAGAAAAAAGCAAATTCAAATAAGAAAATCTATGTAATTTTTAATTAAAACAAAGCGTCACAGAAAATTTTATATCATTATTTTTAAGACCCGTATTTCTAATTCTTATAGCCATAAAGTGCAGTGCTGCGAAACACAGTGCTGCGTCACAAACTTTTAACCCGTTAAGGGTTTTTTGTATTGATATCATTACTTTTTAGGGGCTAATGATTAAAATGTAAAATTAAAGGAGATTGGCAATGAGTTTATAACCCTGTACAAAAAGTGCAGTTTCATAGGTCACACCATATTACATTTTACTTCGAGCAAAATAACAAACTAAATGAAATTTTAAAATTTTATGAAAAGTGATAAATAAAAAACTTTAAGAAAGAATATTTCTTGTGTGGTGGAAACACGCAACATTACAAAGGCATAATATGGTATATTTTAAAAATGACAAACAATTTCTACAAAAAAAAAAAAAAAAGAGAGAGAGAGAGAGAGAGAGAGAGATTTATTTTATTTTATTTAATGTTCAATTTCTTTGGTTCAACGGTTCATCTATTTCCAAACAAAACAATGATTCTACAAACTCATTAAGCCCTCTCTCCTTTTTTTTTAGGCTTTTAGAATTCCCAAGGTGTTCTCGAAACGGGGGGGGGGCATGTCTGACTCCTTGTGCCCCCTTCCCCCACCATACACATTTGTTTTCTTCTTAACTAAACAAAATCCCGTAAAAATTGTCGAAGACGTGTTTTACAGTTTTTAGAAATTCCGAAAATTAGTAGATATAGAAAAACAAACAGAATCTTGAAAAACAGTTTCGAATACGAATTGTATTCGACACTGTTTTTCAAGAGTTTGTATTAACTTCGGAAACACACTTTTCTAAAATCAATTAAATTAAATTAATGAAAAAATGAACAACTTGATTAGCTTTTCATATAATACAAAATGAATTTAAATCAGTTTGATTTAAAGTTGTTTTCCTAAAAGAATTGCGACTTTTATAATCTAATGCAAACACAAATTCCTGTAACAATCTTTGTGTTATCAGTAATTTTAAGCAAGGCAAAATCATTTAATTTAGTATAAGTGATAATCGTTATTGTTGCTGGTTTGGTTATCAATCGTTGTTATTGTTGGTCAACTTTTAACTTTTTAAACTGATTAATTGATTAGTTTTGCAAAGTGAAAACAATTATTTACTGTCATTTTGCTTAATTTTTTGTGTTTTAGTTAAAAAATTAAAATTACCTCAATTTACAGTCAGCAGTTTACCTCGTAACACTTTTAATGTTTTATGGACATAAGGTAGAAAGACTATATTAAAAAAATAAAAATAAATGTGATAGTTAAAAAAAAAATAAATAAATAATAATAATTAAAGAAAAAAAAATCCTCCTTTGTAATGGAAATAAACATCCTTGAATCCCATTTGAACCTCAATGTCATTTAGTAGTTTGAATAATATAATTCACCAAAAAAATATTCCTGAAAATGTTATGACATATTTTTTAGAGTAGTGTATACAAAATTTACAATGTATTATTAATTTTTAATTTAAAGTTTGCAGATGCATGGTAATTTAATTTTATATCGATATTATATGTAAGAAATAAGTTTATACAAGTTAAGGAGAATTTTTTTTTCTTCTTCTTCTAGAGTAGCTTTTATTGTTATATTCATGCCTCCTCCCTACTGTTAAATTTAAGAAAGAAAGAAAGAAACAATTATTATTTTTTAGGTATAGATTTGATTTAAAAGAAAAAAAATAAATAAAAATAGAAAAATCTTTAAAATGTGAAACTTTTATACTGGTATTTAAGTAGCATAGTGTTTTAATAGAAATTTAATGAACAGAATAATTTATCAAATAATAGACTATATAATTATTAATTTATTTTACCAGTATGTTTTGCAGAAATATATTATTTTGTAAAATTAAGTATTATAAGGTGAAGAAAAAAAAATAATTAATTAATATTTTTAAAAATATATTATGGGTTTAAATTTAAGTCAAATAAAGATGTATTTTACTTTATTTAATTTTAATACTTATTTTACTAATTTTAATTCTGTTTTCAGAGTTTTTCCCAATGCATTTAAGTGTTTGGTAACCGAGTTTTTTTTTTTTTTTTTTTTTTTTTTTTTTTTTTTTATATATAAATATATATATATAAAGGTAAAAAAATAAATAAATAAATAACAGAAAACATGAAATTTTAGATTTGGATTTGATATAATTATAATTATTATAATCTTTGTAAAATATTTCATTTACATACTATATTTTAGGAATTTAACTTAAAAAAAATATTAATCTATTCAAATTTTTTTACAGCTCAACATTGTGTAATATGTATATATGTATATATATACTATAAATTTAATGAGCAAATTAATCAATTAATTATTCCTTTTTTTTTTTTTTTTTTTTTTTTTCTTTTCTTTTTCAGGATTTTTTTATTCATAGTTTAAGTGATTTGTCAATTAGTTAAAAAAAAAAAAAAAAAAAAAAAAATACATATATTTGCATATGATTGTGATATTATCTATCACTTTTATGAAAGTAAAGAAAAAGGTTTTTGCTGTTGCAATCACTTTTTAAAATAAAACCAATTTTGAAAGTTAACGCCGTATCAACTTGAAAACAATGTGAACTGAATGAATATTTTTGATAAAAAAATATTATATAAAATACAAATACCTAAATAAATAACTCATTTAATTTTTATATTAAAGAAAGAAAAATATTTTATTTTTGTATTAAGTTTATTTTTTACACTAACTGCCGATAGGTGGAGCCAAATTACCTATCTGAGATTGAATATTTCAAATGGAAGCGAATTCTGTATTGTATGCATCCGCGAACATACCAAACCGGATTACATTCTTTTCTTTTGAGTGATGCGAAATATAAGAGTGTAATCCGCGAGGTAATATAGTTCCATTTTTAAAGTGAAATATATAAAAAACAAGAGTTTTTTGAGAAAAACGGAGCACGTCACGATTCTGAGACAAACGAAATTAATATCATATTACAATTTCATGAAATTTGTCCGAGCGGTTTTCGAGAAAAAAAAGTTACACAATTACCATTTTTCCTTTGAAGTCTTAAATTGCAATTCCAGATCTCAAAATATATAGAATGTGGAAGTGTGAAAATTTCAGGATAGCATCAGACAGAAGAAAAAAGATTATTCTGAAAATATTAGATCAGAATATTTCCAATTTGCTGAGATATTAAGTGTCGGCGTTTCCAAATTCCCTTCATGTTAAATTAGCTGTATATATGGTGTCGCAGGTAAGCTTCGTTTGAGCTTTGCTGCGTCACGGAGACACGGCCGTGTCTCATGATTACTTTGAGGAGCCTTGGGAAAGAGATCTTTTTTTCAAAACTAGAGCACGATACTTCATTGCAAGTTATTTGACAGCAGTATTTGAAGAACAAGGAGTATGACGAACCTGTTGTTCAGAAGATGTCTCTGAGGAAGAAATTTGTTTTCCATTTTTGGCACTGTTCTTTGTTGGGGGTGGGTTTTCAGACGCAGAATTTGGAGCAAAAGTTTCCTCTGGAATTACATTGACAGGATAGATAGGATATAATTGACAAGATAGATGCCTGTCCATTTGAAGCCACTTTTAACGTTTGAAATTGGTATGACTTTTTTACAGATATCTTTGAACCGAGTGGGATAGAGATTATTTGCGTTTTCTTTGGTGGAAGGATGGGAATCCCGAAAATCTGATCACTTAATAAACATTGTAGAGTGGTTTTCGGACTTTCCAGTAGCCCGTTTCTCCTCGCAGTAACACTTGCGCATCACCTCGATTAAACACCAGACGACGTAAAAGATGTAGCGTTAAAACTTTAGGAATCGTTGTATGTGAATAATTGCGTGGCTAGTGTAGATTTCTTAGATGAATTGGATTATTTTCGCACTGAGGCGCAAAATCACTTAGCTTCAGCTAAATTCTACCTTCGCGGCTGGTGTTATAATCATAACGCGGATGGAGAAACGATTGATTTGTAAATTGATAAAAAAGCGCCTGCTCTCGGATTAATGTGGGATATGGAAAAAGGTACTTTTTCGTGTGATTATAGGAATTTTAAATTAGAAGAGGTTTCCGTAATGAAGAAAAAAAATTTGTCTTTAACGCATAGGATATTCGATCCAATCAGTTTTACGTGTCCAGTGACCTTGATTCCAAAATTACATTTACAAAAATGTTGGAATATTAGAGCCTCTAGGGACTCTATATTGCCCGATGACATAGTTAAGGAATTAAAGAAATGGACAAATCAGATTTTGGAGTTAAAAAATATCGCCATACCTAGACGAATTTCTGATTTAGATCTATCTGGGGGAAGATTGATTATCTTTGCATGTATTTTGTGATACCAGTAAAGTTTCGTATGCTACTTTTTTTTTTTTTTTGAGAAACGAGTTTCAAGATCCAGTTAGTTGTCAACTAATACAGGCGCGCTCCAGAGTAGCTCCGTTGAAGGAAATATTCAACCTCCGTCTTGAGTTATTGGCTTGTTGTATTGGTGCTAGATTAGCGGATACGGTTATCCTAGATCTAAAATTAAATAATGTTGACGTTGTTTATTGGTCTAATTCAATGGACGTTTTACACTGGATAACAGAGAAAGGCCCTTGGGGAACATTTGTTGAAAACAGGGTCAGAGAATTACGAGAATTCTCCTTTCCAAATTCCTGAAACTTTATATCTGGACATTTCTACGATTACCAGTAGTCTTGCCGTCAAATCACCATGTAGTAGTTAATGGCTCATAATGTGGAAACATAGAGAGCTGGTTCATTGCGGCGTACAATTTTTAATGTCAAAACTACAGTCGGTAACAAAACTGTCCGAACACTAGCAAAAATTCCTATATAAAAAAAGTAGAGTTAATACTGTTTTGTTAAATAAATCCTTCTCGAATCCTGTTCTTAATCGGTGTAAGAACAAGATTCGACAAGGATTTATTTAACAAAACAGTATTAAGTGCATTTTTTTTTGCATAGGAATTCTTGCTAGTGTTCGGACACTTTTGTTACCGACTGTACGTGAAAACTACTGGTTTTTGAAGTGTCGGAAAAGTGTTAAAAAAGTAATCAACAAATTTATAATACATAAAAAATTACGTCAAGACCGCCGGAAGTTGCGGAAAGTGTCTTACCTGTTGATCGGGTAAGAGATGCGTCTGTTTTTGAGATTGTCAGCATAGATCTAGCCGGCTTTCTCAATCTTAAAGATGAAACGAAAACATGGATATTAATTATCACTTGTGCAGTTTTTAAAGCTGTACATCTTGAATTACTAACTTCACCTTCAACGGACAATTTTATACTTGGATTCACACGATTCGTAGCGAGAAGAGATCGTCCATCCGTAGTCTATTGTGACCAAGGAA
This sequence comes from Salticus scenicus, assembly GCA_963930645.1. NCBI lineage: Eukaryota > Metazoa > Arthropoda > Arachnida > Araneae > Salticidae > Salticus > Salticus scenicus. The sequence goes on along the minus strand of OZ005652.1, from coordinate 218,210,355 downwards.
CTAATTTTATTGGTGCGAAGAATCTCTTGAGTAGTATAGACATTGAAAAATTAAAATCGGTATGTCGATCCACTCCTATTGAATGGAAAGTAAACCCGCCTGCTTCACTGTGGTGGGTGGGTTCTGGAAACGTCTGATAGGAATACTGAAACGAATCTTACGAAGAGTGTTAGGAAAATCTTTTTTTACCTATGATGAAATCATTACTGTAATTTGTGATAGTGGTAGTATTATAAATGCTAGACCGTTGACGTATGTGTCCAAATATAGCGAAGATCTCGAACCCTTAACGCCTGCAATGCTTTTTCAGGAGATATCAGAAATAGGAATGCCCAAACTGACTGTTCTTGACCACAAAATCATGAATAAACGTTATCTATACCGTGTGAAAATCCGAGAGAATTTACGTACCAGATTTCGTAGTAAATACCTAGGCATGTTACGCCAATCTCTGCTGAAAAACAAAGAGTTCTGCTCTCTATAACAAGGAGACGTGGTGCTCATATGGACTGACTATGCAAAAAGCTGAACTAGCCATTAGGGCGGATTGTAAAAATATTACCCAGTAAAGATAATGTTGCTCGTATTTTAAAGGTGAAAACAATAACGGGTATTTTGATTCATCCTATCAAAAAGCATTGTTCCTTAGAACTAGCTGAATCTGCCACCTTGCGTGACGCTGTCACCAACAGGCGAAGAAGAATTGTTCGACCACCTTACCGCATCTGGGTGGCGTGATGCCTTGAGTTGAGTTCTGGTTCCCGTCGAAATCAAGGGGATAGTGTCGAAAACATATGCTCCTCTCTGACGCTTCACAAAATCCTGAATCATTATAATTTTTAGATTGACTTTTGCTGACTAATCCTTTTTTCTTGTTTTTGTACAGATGCTGTTACTATGTGCCGTGGTTTTTCAGTTTGAATTTGTAACAAGGAAGAACGGACGTGCGCTTTTCGCCATCCGGTAAATTCAATAACGTGTGTCTGTGTGCGTTAAAATTAAAATTCTAAAAACCCAACGACCAATCTCTTTTTTGTATTAAATGTAATAAATACGTCTTTGTCATTTTGGAGATCACCCATGAACAGCCGTGCGGATCCCCTGACGAATCCAGGTAGGCCCTTTTGACTATTACTTGAAATAAAGAAATCTTTTGGGAAAAATACAGTATTTATATTAGGGCCAGATTTGAAACACAAAGTTTTAGAAAATGAATAAGTTCAAAATTTTCAACAGATACCTCTTATAACGCAAAGGACCTTGTCCTCCGCGAGAAAATGCGGTCGCAGACAAAAAATTTGACGCTAACGACAGTAACTTTTATTTAATATATAGAGATTATAGATCTATGGTTCAACCATTCGTTTTAATTATATTGCCTAATTCTTTCGAAGGATACCCATATTGAAAATTTATACTTCCGGGAGGTTACTTCCCCCAGATGGTGGAGCGATACTCCTACATGCACACACATTCTTCCCTAGTTTATTATTACTATTATCAATAATTCGTATCAGTTTTAAAATCAAGCGTTTAAAATAACTCTATTATGTACATTTATACGGAATTTTGTCCTATACTGCCATGTTAAAAATTCAGAAAGAAATGAAATGAAAGCGCCACCTGCTGAGCGAGTCATCCCCAAATATAATCAGTATCAATTTAGGTAAGGGTCCAACCAAATACCAAGTTCTCGTTTTAAATTTCGTTTAATGACTCGTAAGATACAGCATCCAAAAAATCGTGATGCATACACAGAGACACACAGACAGACATTTTCTGAAGACAGGACATAAAAAAACGTGTATTTACCTCGAAAATTGGAGTTCAAAAATTTTTATAAATCCAATACGTTCTTCCTATATATATATATATAGAAGAAAGTAACAGAAATAAGACTCGGCTTTTTCATGAAGAGCGTTTTATAAATTTGGTTCTCTTTGCTTAGCATTTTAATTATCACAGCGAAACAATTTATTATTAAAAAACCTAATAAAAATTCCACCAAAAAATATTTTGTTAGCAAAATAACAAAACTATATGCATGAATTTATGTTACACAATGAATGAAACAAATATCATTAAATTGGAGAATCCTTTGACAGAAAATATTCTGTTATATTTCCTTACAAAGAATGATATTCATTACAAAGGATGTTATTAAAGCTGAAAAAAATTTCTTTTAAAGACACAACCTGAAAAAGTCCAAAATAAAGTAAATATATTCTCGGAATTTTCCACCTGAAATCGTTTCTCAGAAATAATGTTTCGTAAAACTTAAATGGTACTCACAATACTTATAAGAATGTATAATATCCAAAAAGTATAATGATTTATTTCTATTGAGGAATATAACAATAATTGAACTTTGAAAAAGAATAGAAGTATGAAATGATATAAAAAGATTTATAAATACAAATTACAAAAAGAATGGGAAAAATGATTTAAAAGCAGAATTTTTTCTCTCTATATATATAATTTATACATTTCTTTGAAAAAAAATTCCGGATATAATTTTTATTTTTATATTCTGTATTATTAGAATGAGGAAAAATGAGGTCTTTGCTTTGAACGCTACTATTTTTACTTAAAAATTCTATGCAATTCGAGCAATTCTTTTTATTTCACACATACATGGCGCTTCTCTACGAGATTTTCTCAATAACATCACATAATATAGAGTTTATTTTCGGAAGGCAATTTAATATTGTTAATAATTAAATTGGAATATAAACCAGATTTTATATCTTTATTTTTAATTTGGATTATTATTAGTATGATTAGTTTTAAAAATATACATTATTAACTTCTTTGTCTTTATTAATCAGTTTTTTTTTCCTTTTTTTTTTCTTTAACGAATTGTAAAAGATACTTCAACTTTTATTTCAATTACTAAACTTGATAAAATTCAGATACTTAACGTTCATATTTAACAAATTATTCTATGTGTAAATAATTATATTTATTTACATTATTTTTCTTGAAATCTAATAAGTATTTTTTGTAGTTACTCCTTGCTTCCATTTAATCTCTTTATTAAATTTATCATGCTTTCGTATGTCACTGGTTACGTCTGGTATACAGGAATCGGGTGATGTGTTTTTTTTTTTTATCTTTATTTGTCTTTGAGCTTTCTGATACAGAAATACACTTATTATTTGTATACATTATTCAATCACCGCCACTAAAGAAGTACTGTTTTAATGTGTGCTTTCAGTCTTGGATTTAAAAAATCCTTTTCCGATTAATCTTCCATTTTATCACGTGCTTTCATTTTTCTTCTTGTGAATGTTTCAAAGGTTTTTCACACACACACATATAGGGGAAAATAGCCTAAAATGATCCTAGCCTGCAAAACGATCCGCATAATGTTTTCTTTGAAACAACTAGCGCTATATCTGTACTGATAAGTATAAAGGATTTAAGTCCAAAAATATCGATTTTGAGTTAAGTACATAGTCAGACTCAGAAAAAAATTCTCTATCGATTGGTATAAAGGATTTAAATCCATGTCATTTAGTCTTTGAGAAAATCCATTGGTAAAAAATGATTCAAGTCAGAAATTTAGCATTAATCTTTGGTATAAAATATTTAATTCAATTTTTTCCCTTTATTAATGAAGGTTGACAATCACTGAATGGTATAAAGTGTATAAATCAACATAATCCCTTTTTCCTAATCGATTCTTCTGATTAGATTTTAGTTAGTTTAACTTTATTTTTCGTCTCCTGAAAAATCAAGAACATGGACTTAAATGCTTTATACTTATCAGTACAGATATACCGGGTAACATATAAACTAGTTGTACCAAGTCAAGAAGAAGCAATTGCGGTATTCAAGCGAATGCAATGTTACGCGTCTGAATAGAATTCTTTAAAAAAGTGGGTTTTTTAAAATATGTTATAAGTTAAGCACTATTTTCCTATTTATTTAGATACTCATTCTTTCATGAACAGAAATATGACTTTGGTTTACTTTAATAAAATACATTTTTAGGTGTATGTTATACTAGGGGGGAAGATAATTTAATTATGTTTCTCAGCGTCATCCAGTAATATTTTACAATGGCTTAGTTAAACTCGAGTTCAATATTCATAACTAAAGAGTAATTATCGAACCTTTATTGGAAGTTTTGCTTTCTGTAGAGCACTTTACTATGAAAGGTACGGTTGAATCAACAAACTTTAAAAGTAATTTTAGCTGAGTAAACGCTACTGTCTTTTCTCGATGTTCAGATCAGCCTATTAATTAAAATTCTGGATATCTGAATACAGAGAGAGAAAGAGAAAATGTAGGCTAAGTGAATAGTAACATCTTAATGAGTAATAATAATGAAACTTTAATGGCTCAGATTTGTACATACATTATAATAACGTTTTAACTATAACGTTTTCTAATGAGCAGGAATCAGAAAAAAATCCCTCTACAAAGAAATGCCAATGAGGGTAACCTATACATTAATTGTAAAAGAACGATTCTTATCACGGAGAGTTAAGATTAATCTTGCATATATAATGGTTGCTACAAGCAATAATCATCGACGCAAGAGATGGAATTCTACTAAAATTATTCATTAGTGGATTATTGGACATAAAATGGATGGCCATGTTGTCGGGAAAAATGATCCATTATGTGAATAATTCTGGATCCATTATGTGGATCGTTATGAATCCATTATTTGGATCAGATGTGGCGGAAATAGGCATTATTTAATTTACTTCTGATTTTATTGTAGGTCTATTCTTATATCTATTATTTTTGTATCATAATTTTCAAATATTTCATTTTCTTTCTTTTTTTTTTCTTTCTTTTTTCTTTCTTTCTTTCTTTTTTTTTTTTTTTTTTTTTTTTTTTGAGACACTTTTCTTCTTTTTCTTTAATCTCATAAATTAAATTATGTATGCTATTTGATTATAAAACTTATTTTATTTCAATATATATTGTCATAATTACTTTTATATGCTTTATTTTGCCAATAAGAAACAATTTGAAAATATTTAAAAAAAGGATCATTTTGCACTTTGGTGAGGGTAAAATGATCTTTTAGACCTTTTTTCAAAAATTTTTTTTTTCCATTACTCAGTTTAAGTTTAAAACATTAGTAAAGTATGTTATATTTATAATGCAAATACAGTGTAAAACACACTAGCAAATAGCCAGAGTTTTATTTAAACATTAATGTAGTTTTACACAAGTTTTTCCCTTAAGAGGATCCTTTTAGGCTACAGTCGGTAACAAAAGTGTCCGAACACTAGCAAAAATTCCTATGTAAAAATTGTACACTTCATACGGTTTTGCTAAATAAATCCTTGTCGAATTCTGTTCTTAGTCAGTCTAAGAACATGATTCGATAAGGATTTATTTAACAAAACCATATGAAGTGTACTTTTTTTTACATAGGAATTTTTGCTAGTGTTCGGACACTTTTGTTACCGACTGTACCTTCCCCAAAAGCTAAATACGCAATACAAAAATACAACCTTTTGAAATACTACAAAGACAATAAAACAAAACTTACATAAGTTTATAATTTGCATGCTTAGAAATTACTTGAAGATAGAAGTTAAAATGTTCAAAAAATGAAATATCGATCTCCGTTTTTTAACGTTATTATCCGTTTTAAGTTTTGAGGAATACGAAAATTACAAAATTAATGTGGTTTTCTATCCTTACGTTATTAAGTTTTGTATTATGCGAGTAAGTTAGATTTCTTGTTTGTTAGTCTGTGCACAAATCATCTCAAAAACATATGATCGTAAAAATAACGGAATGGTTTTTGAAACATCACTTTTAAAACTGCAATAATTATATTGATTTTGAATATTCTAATTTTAAATATTCGTAAGTTATACGAATTTAATGCTTTTCTTAATGTAGGAGAATAAGGCAACAAGTCACTTAAACGTGCATTAAAAGAAAAACACTAAAATATCATTAATGATATTAGAATAAACAATATTAACTTTAATATTCTAGTTTAGAAACTTTGTATGTTATTCGAAATTTACACTTTTTGTAACATAAAAAAATCGTGCAAAATTTAGCATAAATATCATTATGAGGAAGAGTTTTATTTTAAAGATATAAATCATCATTTAAAATATCATTTCTGATACTATCACGATTATCGTTGCTTATTAGTGATATAACTGGAAAACGTCACAAGTTATTCCAAATTTAAATGTAAAAATTCATAAATTTCTGTGCAATATTGCTTAAGATTCAGCTCTCATAAAATGTTGTTGACATACACACAGATTAAGAGAAACACAGATAGACGTTTTGTAAAATTTTCATATTTTGTTCAAGACAACTTAAAATGTGAAGTTCTATCAAAAAATGAAATCGGAAATTGTCTTAAATGCAATAGTTTCCTCTTACGTGTATAGAAGAAAGTAAAAATCGGCAGTACCGTTTTTGTTCAATACCCTAACAACACACTTGCCCATAACACACCCTGAAGATTTTCATGGGATGTCCTATTAATCCATAGGACATCCTGAGGATGACGTTTGGAGAAATTGTGCTGTTAGGGTAGCGCATTCAAATAAGAAAACATAAAAAAATATTTAGAAACATAAAGTCCACCGAAGAGCCATTACATTATGGCCCCTCCATCTTGGGCAATGAGATTACCTACAGAAAAAACCACAAAGTACGTACGGATGATACTGGTGTATATAAAAAACCCATGCACTGACACTTTACATGTATATAGACATAACGGAGGAAAAAAGCTGATTTATCAGATTTCGATATAGGTGAATTCGTTAAGATTTGGTTCTTTGGAACATCGATTTCAGAAACGGCGTGTTTGGTGGGTTGTTAACGTGCTATATCAAAACTATAACTAAGCTAAAACAGTTAGCTCAAAGCTAACTGTTGAGACTATATATCAAAAATGGTGTATGAATTATGAAACGATAAATCACTATCTAGTGGTTTGTTGTCCAGAGAACATTAATTTCAGAAAATAGTGAAGACTGTTGCGTATCCTTTGCCATGACTGAAGGGTTATAAGAGCCGAAAATTGCCAGCAGCTTCGTGATTTAGACTGTGTATCTTAACGCACAGTGCAGTTAGCAGCGCTGTGTTTGGGCCTATACTGCCGGTGGCCTCCTTGCGTCCCTGTGCTGAAAGCAGGTCATCGCCATTTGCGGACCATAGAAGAATGTAAGAAATTTACCAGGTCAGACAAATCTAATTTTCTTATCCATCATTTTCACGAACGAATGTAAAAACGCTGTTTTCTAACGGTAATCATAACACCAGTGTGTACAGTTTGCCGAAAACAACAGGGTGGCAGTAGTTTTATTATATGAGCAATGTTTGGACGGTGCACATTTGAACGAAGCGCATTTAGACGGTGCTGACTCATCATCCCAAAAAATAATTCTTGACTTTTGTGTACTATGTGAGCATCATTGCAGACAAGATAATCTTCTTCTTAGCAACAGTGTTCCCAGCGGTGATGACGCTTATCAAAGTTATATTGCACAATGTCATAAAATCTGAATAGTCAAGGCATGTCTCAAGAAATATTCTGGTAAATTTGAAGCCATGTATTGGCCTCTAACTTCACTTGTCATGAATCCAATTGAACAATTTTCATTCCACCTGGAAAATCGAATTCGTTCTGCCACGTCACAACCGCGCAATCTGCGGGAACCAGTTGGTGACCACAAATTATTATACAGATAGGACACTCCCGTATATTCTTCGGTAACCAAAATTTGACTGCAATGACCCTATTGTCAAAAACTGTAAGTTTCTCGAGCTCTCCAGGTTACGCAATCACTCGTCTTATTTTTATTGTATTTATGTTCATATCGTAATATTAGTTCAACGTTAAACCCAGCATCCAACCTAATAACCATTGTATAGATGTTTACGTTTGGCAACTTTGTTATTGTTTACGAACTTGATTGTCGAAAGTAATTTATTTTAAGAAGCAAATACTAAATATTAAGCAAATAAATTTCGAAAATATACATAAACCAGAAATATTTTTTTTTCATTTTAAAGCATTTTGTATTATTTAAACCACGCAATCTTAAATATTTAAGATTTCATACCATACTGCTATTTCAGTATTACAGTTTGTTATATTAATTTGTACACTTGAACACGAATGTGTTTGGCAAAATTTATTTTCAAACATAATAAAAATTAGTTTTATTTCTTAGAAAATAGCTGTGAATGTTATGATTTTGTGAATTTAAAAGTAGTGGAAAAAGTGAAGGAAAGAAAACTGCACATACGTTTTCGTTTGGTAACTTTATTATTGCTTACAAACTTGATTGTCAAAAGCAATTTATTTTAAGAAGCAAGTGATAAATATTAAGAAAATAAACTTTGAAAATATACATAAAATAAAAACTTTTTTTTTTTTCATTTTAAAGCATTTTGTATTATTTAAACCAAGCTACGTTAAATATTTGATGATTTCATACTGCTATTTCAGAATTACAGTTTGTAATTTTAATTTGTACTTGAACATGAATATGTTTGACAAAGCATATTTTTAAACATTATAAAAATTAATTTTTATTTCTTAGAAGAATAGCTGTGAATGTTTTGAGGATAATTTTGTGAATTCGAAAACAATAGAAAGTGAAGAATAAGAAAACTTCCCATATTAACCTGCTACTAACTACTCGCGAAATAGAAAAACAATTTTCGATCAAAGATGCTATTCATGTATACTTAACACATGTAGTTCCCCTCTGTTGACACTAGTGGTGCTACTATATTTCCGGTTCGCGTTTTAGCCTCACTGTCCTATCTGTATGATAATCTGTGTTGGTGATTGACTGATACTGGACACCTCGGATCACTTATCAACATCTTGCCAAGCGGTAACGGTTTTTAACACGTTGCGTGACACGCAAATTCTTAAAATCCATTAAAATTCCATAATGATTCCTCCTGTAATAATTAAAAATTAAACAAATTTTTAATAATTTTTCAATCATTAAATGTAATATTTTTAGTTTTATATCCTATTTTATATCCGCCACCGATGGTTGATGCGGCTTTATCATATTTGACACTGTCAGCCACCGATGGCTGACAGGGCACTCAACCTTTTATTTTTTTATTGATACTGCTTTTACTTTCAGGGTAAAACTTTCACTGAAATGTTTGAAGTATAACATGTTCTGCACACTCCTAAAGTTTCAATATGATTCCTTCAGTACTTAGAGATATATGACAAAATGTCCTGAATCTAGAATGGCTGACATGGCGCTCAACGTGTTAAAGCTACACGTGTTAAAGCTCAACGTCATAAAGTCGTTTTATTTCATATTAAACAAGTGATCATAATATACTAGCTTTTTCGTGTATTTTCAGTAGTCCCTACATTATTTGTTATGCAGAAAACATTTCTTTTAGTCTAAATTAATGATTAAAGAAAATAAAGTGTAATACTAAGGTTTTATTAATCTACCGTAAAATGCATTAATTTATTTCATATAAAAATTGTTGTTGTTTCTCTATTTGAGATGAACGCTGGAAGAAATCATTACTACTATTGAAATTATTATAAAAATTAAATGTATGGAAACAAGTTTTAAATTTCTGTCTCATTAAGAACGACAAATTGTATATTCACTTTTCTTTTAAGTACAAATCCTGATTTGCGGTGTTTGTTTATTAACAGCAGAATGGTCTTTTCTGGACTTTATGCCAATAAACACTACTCAACCAACCATCTGGATTTGCGGGTCATATTTTATAAAGGAAGTTAGTAGTGATTGCACTTGTGTTTCGTAAAACCTTTTTAGGGATATTATCAGAAAAGGGGTCATCCATATAATGGAACAATATGTACGCCAATCTAAGTGTAATAAGATAAACAATATAACAATCATTCTTAATAACAGAAAAAAAGTATGCTATTATGCTTTATGTATATAAATCGTTTAAACTTGATCCGTAGTGTGTATAATTGAATATTATTATAATATTTATATTATTTCCTTTTTAAATAATAAAATTAATAAATAGTAATTTGAATAAATAATTTGTAGTGCGTGAATTTATGCAGGACAATATTGAAGGAAGGTTTATAATGCCTATATTATTCTAGTTTCATTGAATAAGAAGTAGTTTGGTAAAGTAATACATTCCTGATCAAAGGTTTAAGAGTCATTTTTTTAAAAGTTGGACACTTTTGATAGTTGACATCTTCAATTTTTCCGAAACTTTCAGGATGTGTTACTAGTACTGTGATAAGAAAAAGTGAAATTTATTTTTTTTCTGACTTTCATTTGTTTGACCTAGAGAGGGGGTCGAAGTTTGAGGACTTAAATAAATGGTGCCATTTTAATATCATTTTACCCCTAAAGACACGAGTGACCCATGTCAATTTTTTTAAATACGGATACTACTTGATACTAAGTACATTTTAGCATAAACAGTTTGGTGGGTCATTCATGGCTTTAAAGGCCAGGGTCATTCAAAAGTGCAGTTTTCGTTGATTTTTTTCATGTTTTCAGTCTGAATATCTGCTAAGGCCATGCGTGCCTCATAGAAATAATTATGGGGTTAATTACACACCTTAGTACAGAACTTAGAAATATTTAAAATTGCATGGGTCACTCTTGGCTTTAGTAGATAAACGGCCTCAAAGTTGAAAATTTTCAAAAAAAGGTCAAATTTGATGGTAAATTACTCTATAAGCCATGTGTCAATAACTATGAGAGAGAGTTTTAATTATACCCTAGATGGTCTAGTTTTAGACCCAGGTTACAAACCTACGGGGCTTGCAAGATTTATTTAGATATAGTTTATTTTATATCGCCAATGTGTACCTGTTCTATGTAGTACAAAACGCTTGAGACCCAATTTTGTAATACATTAATGCTTGTTTAAAACTTCCCATTTTACATTACATAGGTCAGCATCAAAATAAATATAAAATAAATATAAAATTAAAAAATCTGGAGTGACTCCACTCGACTTTCCGAACATTCAGTAATTAACAGTTTTGTAGATAAAGCCTATAAATGCTAGATTCACCAAAATGCTTATAGTTAGTGCAACAGTGATTTATAATATTCATATAAATTTTCAGCTCAATTGAATAAGGCGTTTAGATGCTATCGCACTTTTAAAAATTTGGTCCCATAGGTCATAATGATAAAGAGTTTTTCTTTGTGTCCCTGTAAAAAAACTGTAAGTGCTAAATTCACCAAAATCTATACAGTTGGTGCAACTGTGACCTATAACATGTGTACAAATCTTTTGCTCAGATTAATAAGGCGTTTAGACACTATCACACTTTTAAAAATTTGGCCTCATAGTCCATAATGATAAATAATTTTTCTTTGTGTCCCTGTAAAAAAACCATAACTTCTAGATTCTCCAAAATCTATACAGATTGAGTATCTGTGACCTATAATATGTGTATAAATTTTTTACTCAATTGAATGAGGCGTTTAGATACTATCGCACTTTTAAAATTTTGGTCCCATAGGCCATAATAATAAAGAATTTTTCTGTGCGTCCCTGTAAAAAAACTATAAGGGCTAGATTCATGAAAATTAATAGAGTTCGTGCTACGGTGACTTCCAGCATGCGTACCAACTTGCAGCTCATTCGAGCAAAGCGTTTACACGCTAGCGTGTTCATTCACACACATACACACATACATACATACATCATCGCAAAAATAGTGAAAACGGACTCAGGGGACCCCGAAACGTATAGAAATATCAAAATCTCAAATTCGTATTTTTGACATGACTGCAATACTTTCCTCACTATAGTGTTCTGAAAGTAAAAATTACATAAGGGAGACAGGGGCAAGTTCAAGTACGGGGTAAGACAGGTGGCACGCTGGCGCGCCCCATCATCGACTGTCCCAGATACAAGGGGTATCCATGCAGTCCAAGCAGTCCAGTCAAGTTGAAACATGGAAATAAAAAATACAATTGCCAATAAAGGGAAGTACAGACACACAATACCTACTTTACAATGTAAAAAAAGATGTGTATGTAAACATCTGTCGATTTTATGAGTATAAAACTGTTTTTGAGTACGGTTTTTTACTGTGAGTAAAAATTCAAATTTTTAAGTGATGTTGCATTTTATGTAACAAAAATTGGTGAATGTTTCTGATTGATTCAGCGTTTATAGTGTATAGGTGCAGCTTGCTAATCATATGATTTGAAACGCCCACGAGCATAAGTACTGGTAGCTTAACATTTCGTGAAGTGAAAATTGTGGGCAGGGGCCAGCTGAAACAAATATAGGGGAAGCTACTTGAAACACCTGTTTCAATTAGTCTCATGCGCAATTTTTATTATTATTATTATTATTTTTTTTTTTTTGTATACAGTCTTGTTTTCATCACCCTATATATGTTTTACATAATATAACAATATGCACATTTCAAATGTATCTTAGGTTATTACTTTCCGAACACTATAGTGAGGAAAGTACTGTAATCATGTCAAAAATCCGAATTTGAGATTTTGATGTTTCTATACGTTTCGAGGTTCCCTGAGTCCGTCTTCACTCTTTTTACGATGATGTATGTATGTGTGTTTGTATGTGTGTGAGTGAACACGCTAGCGTCTAAACGCTTTGCTCGAATGAGCTGTAAGTTGGTACGTATGTTGCAAGTCACCGTAGCACGAACCCTATCGATTTTGATGAATCTAGCACTTATAGTCTTTTTTACAGGGACACAAAGAAAACTTGTTTATCATTACGGCCTATGGGACCAAAATCTTAAAAATGCGATAGCATCTAAACGCTTTATTCAATTGAGTAAAACATTTATACACATATTATAGGTCACAGATACTCAGTCTGTATAGAATTTGGAGAATCTAGCACTTATAGTGTTTTTACAGGGACACAAAAAAAATTCTTTATCATTAGGGCCTATGGGACCAAATTTTTAAAAGTGCGATAGCATCTAAACGCCTTATTCAGTTGAGCTGAAAATTTATATGAATATTATAAATCACTGTTGCACTAACTATAAGCATTTTGGTGAATCTAGCATTTAAAGGCTTTATCTACAAAACTGTTAATTACTCAATGTTCGGAAAGTCGAGTGGAGTCACTCCAGATTTTTTAATTTTATATTTATTTTATATTTATTTTGATGCTGACCTCTGTAATGTAAAATGGGAAGTTTTAAACAAGGATTAATGTAATACAAAATTGGGTCTCAAGCGTTTTGTACTACATAGAACATGTACACATTGGCGATATAAAATAGACTATATCTAAATAAATCTTGCAAGCCCCATAGGTTTGTAACCTGGGTCTAAAACTAGACCATCTAGGGTATAATAATAACCCTCTCTCATAGTTATTGACTCATGGCTTATAGAGTAATTTACCATCAAATTTGACCTTTTTTTGAAAATTCTTCAACTTTGAGACCGTTTTTCTACTAAAGCCAAGAGTGACCCATGCAATTTTAAATATTTTTAAGTTCTGTACTAAGGAGTGTAATTAACCCCATAATTATTTCTATGGGGCACTCATCGCATTAGCAGATATTCAGACTGAAAACATGGAAAAAATCAACGAAAACTGCACTTTTGAATGACACTGGCCTTTAAAGCCATGAATGACCCACTAAACTGTTTATGCTAAAATATACTTAGTATCAAGTAGTATCCGTATGTAAAAAAATTGACATGGGTCACTCATGGCTTTAGGAGTAAAATGATATTAAAATGGCACCCTTTATTTACGGCCTTAGACTTTGACCCCCTCTCTAGGTCAAACAAATGAAATTCAGAAAAAATAAATTTCACTTTTTCTTATCACAGTACTACTGACATATCCTGAAAGTTACGGGAAAATTGAAAATTTCAACTATCACACCTCCATAGACTTTGTCCAGCTTTAAAAAAAATGGCTCTTAACAAGATTTACAAACAATGAATTTTTTTTTTTTTTCCAAAATAAAACTTATCTCTAAATGAAATGCTTTTAAACACTGGATATGTAAAGAACAGGGTCTTACTCGTGTTTAATTTTAAGTTATGACAATAATCAGGGGGACGTCAACAAATTGAGGAAAATCCAAAATGTTTCCAATCACCCTGTATCGTTAAGTAAAGAGTAAATGTCTGTGAATTTACGGTATGTGAATATAGCCTCAATACAATTTGTAGATGAATTTTTGTGACGACAGCATGTTAAATAACGGAGGTATAAGCATTTATTAAAAAAAAAAAAAAAAAAAAAAAGGAAAAAAAATCAGCTTTTTATTCGATCTTCAAATTAATTATGCGGCATGTGAAAAACCCCTTATGAAATTTCATCTCTGTAAAATACCTAAAATCTAGCTCGTTTTTTTGCCGCTAATTTACTTAATTTTTATTCTGTTCAAATAAACTTTTGACAAAAGTTACCGAATATATCTAGATTTAGACCTATGTTGTAAAACATTCTATGATATATGTATTCCGATTGCAGTATGTTGTTTTGAAAGTGTTTTTTAAATTTATCTGAAAAAATAAATTTCGTTTAAAATTCTGTGTATCTATACATATAATAAAATAAGATGTTTGTGTGTGTGTGTGTCTGTGTGTGCGTGTGTGTCTCTGTGTGTGCGTGTCATTGTGTATGTATTTCCAGGGCTTTTTAGGAAAACGGCTGATGACTGAGCTACAAAATTTGCATGGAGTTTCGTAATGACCTCTCCTGATGCACCTCGAAGCCGGATTTTCGAATTTCTTATTAGTTTTCTTTTAAATGATTAAAACGTGAAAAACATAACCTTCTAATTTCTGATAAATTAGCCATTTAAATTTTATCCATAATTTAATTGTTGCCAATTTTTTTTTTTTTTTTTCGACAGAATAAAAAAAGAAAAAAAAGAACATTTATTTAAAATAAGGAAAGTAAATTAAATAAATTAGAAAATAAATTAGAAATATCAGTCGTATCGTTACAAATAAGATACCAAATGAAAGAGGCAATTTTTGTGAATCCAACGGATTAAACAGCTTATCGATCGGACAATTGGATTCTTTAAAATTAACTAATGTATGAATTGTAAGTGGCAACAGCAGGAGATTGTATGAAAACCGTTTGGAAAAAAAATTAAATCTGCTACTCATTAAAAGTCACATTTTTACTTAAGTTGGATTAAAAATTGAAGTTTTGAATTTTTTTTTTAATTTTCTTTCACAAACACAAACATATAATATTCAGCCTGTACAACACTAGACCAAATTGCAGTTCAGATTTCATCAATTTTAGTTAATAAACAAAAAAATTAGTTTTTTTTTTTTATTTATTTATTTTTTTTTATTAAATTTTATTCTAACTTTGAAAAGTTTTATGTGATACGATACATTAAGAATTTAGGGTTTAAAAGTTTTTTTAATAGATTATTTAAACTCTATGGACCATATTTTTATTTTATCAGTTTCATTAACAGATTCTCCTGGGCGATTTTTTAAATTTTAGTGTTGAAGTACACAGAAAGTTTTTCGACAAGAAGTTTAATATAGCAGCAGCCATTTTAATCTAAATAGCGCATCAAAAATATAAAAAAAAAAATATTACAAAAAGTATCACAAAAAGAATATATATATATATATATATATATATAACTTAAATAGTACCCAGCAAAACTTATACTGGTGGGCTCGTTATGACCTACTGCTGGCATCCTGCACTTGCCATCAGTTGCCGGTTGCCTCATATAACTCCAGAAGCGGGCCGTTTGTGGCTGCCAGCATTGATGGAAGCCTAAAGAAAAATGGTCGGTGGCCCAGAAGTGGCATAAACACAGTTGGCCTTATGCAGGCTATCACCACACGGCCAACATCATGTTTTTCATGTTGTGGCCACGAATTATTAGGCCATAACCAATTTGTATGCATAGAGGGCGCTGTGATTTTTTTCTGTTGATTTGAAATTCCCTCGTTGTCCGCCATTTCATACGAAGTTCTTGTTCGTTGTTGTAGTCTGCGGGTGCAAGATTGAAAATCTCGTAAAAAGAATATATGAGTAAGTAATTCAATTATTAATTTGTTTTTGTATTATTTTTTAAATACTATTTTTTTTTTAATGTTTGACTCTAAAGCCATTGTTGTAACAAAAGGATTTCTAGAAATATATAACAAATATCCAGTTGATCAGTTTTAGTAAATTATGACAGTCGCTAACTTTCTAGTATTTTATTATTGTTATTATTATTTTAATTGATTTAATGAAATAAAAATTATGGATCTTAATTTATATATTTATACAATATGGACGAGAGAAAGTTATTAGAACAATTATAAGTATTTATAGTGTATGTTTTATTTATTTTTTCTTCCTTCAGTGTAGTTAAGAAGAAAGCATTAGATTCGGGAAAATTTTCGACATCCAGATTTCGATAGATTTTACACGTTTTGGGTTTTTCTGATGAACATAATTTGAAAATTGTCTGTCTGTCTCTTTGTGTCTTAAAAATTTATGAAAGTGATAGTAGTCTAAAAAGTTCACTTCTTCCGCTTTTTTTTTTTTTTTTTTTTTTTATGTACAAGCATCGTTTCCTTCACCCCTGAGGGAGAAGTATACCCAGATAGAGTAAATTTCCATTATGGGTATTCTTGAAAAGAATTCGCCAGTATCTTTAAACGAACGATTATATTATACATCTGTGATATTTTAAAGTAAATTTATTGATTTTTTAATTTTTGACAAAAACTAGTATGATGTGGCACCACTAAACTTTCTTTTATATTTTTTATTATGCAAATTCGCGTAGTGCAAATAATTTGTTAAAATCATTTTCCTGAATGCACGCAAACGATTTTCATTTTAGAACAGTGTTTCTCAATAATAATAATAATAATAATAAAAATCAATTTTATGCCAACTTCTGAAAAAATGCTTTCTTCTTCTTCTTCTTCTTGTTTCTTTTTCTTTTTCTTTTTTTTTTTTTTTTTTTTTTTTGAGAATAATTTATAACTTTGCTTTAATTTTCCACAAATTTAATTCAGTCATTTACTTGAAAGTTATTGATGAGTTTCTTTTGAAAAATACCAGCATTGAAAATTTATCCCCTCATGAGCGATTCTTTAACTTATACAAAAAAAAAAAATTCCTGGTTTGTTGTTAGTTATTTAAATATTTATTTTTTAATTCATAATAAAAATTAAAAAAAATAATTATCATTTATTTGAAATCATTTATGTAAAATTTCTTCCTATACTGTGTCATATTGAAAATTATGAAGAAGTATAAATATAGAGCCATGTGTTCAGTGAATGATCCGCAAATGTAATCGGGAACGATTTTAATCAAGTTTGGTTAAATAACAAATTTGGTTAAATTTCGTCCATTGGTTCGTGAGATACAGCGTCCACAATTTTTTTATACACAGTTACAGGGTGAAACTTTCTAAAAATGGTCAAATCGTGTTCAGGAATCTCAAAACCTCCATCATAGAAAATAATATTCATAAATAATAATTTTAATATGTAATTTCTATAAACTATTATAGGAAAAGAAAAAAAAAAAGTGGTAGCCATAACAAACTGTTTTATTTTATTTATTTATTAATTATTATTTTTTAAATGCAAGTGAAAAAAATAATTTCACTTTTACGAAATATTTCACTTTTGATTTATTTTTATAGAAAGTTTATAGAAAAAATGCAGTTTTAAAGATAGCAAATTTATTTCAGCATGTACTATTTGAAACCTAAAAACAATTAAAAATAAAATATAAACAGAATATGAAGGATTCTTATATGTAAACAAAAAGGTATCTGATAAAATTATTAGCAAAATAGTCTTCCCCTTTTCATACAAAACAACAACAATAATAATAACTAGGAATTTTGAAATAATGAATATTTTAATAATTAACGTTAATATATGATTTTTTTTTTTTTTGTAAATAATAATTACAAAGCTAATAACTTAATACATACTGCATTGTTTTCGTTTCTTTAAAACTTTATAGTAATGACAATTCTAATGCTATAATTTGTGGTACCGATTAAAAAATATTTGTTGTGAACGAAGGTAGAATAAAATAACTAATGCATGATATTTTATCTGAAATAATTTAATAAAATAAAAATAATTTTAAACTTATGAAATATTGCAATCGTTTTATTTAAAAAGAGGTGGTATTAAAAGAATACTTAAAAAAAAAAAAAAAAAAAAAAAAAAAAAAAAAACTTTTTCGATATCGTTTGTAACGATACTGATTATTATTAAGTTTTTTTTCTTTTTCTAAAAAAAAAAAAAAAAAAAAAAAAAAAAATACAAAATTAGTAATTCTAACTT
The DNA here is from genome assembly GCA_963930645.1 of Salticus scenicus. Lineage (NCBI taxonomy): Eukaryota > Metazoa > Arthropoda > Arachnida > Araneae > Salticidae > Salticus > Salticus scenicus. Next base: position 218,192,077 of record OZ005652.1, on the reverse strand, counting down.
CTAAACTTTCATTAAATTATTTATTTTAATTTATAATTGTTGCCAAGAAAATTAAACTTTAAATTTTACATCTACTTTTTAAGATAGCACGCGATCGCGTTTTATATAAAAATCAAATCATTAAATTCATATTTTTATTTATTTTTATTTCATATTATTGCACGCGCACTATTTATTTCCTAATTCAAAATTATTAAAAGAAAACTTTTTCGATATCTCTTGTTACGATACTGATTATTATTAATTTAATTTTCTTTTTCTTTCAAAAAAAAAAAAAAAAAAAAAAAGATTTTGATGAAATTCTGGCAAAAGCAGAATTTAGTTTAGGACGGAGGGCTATTAGTTTTTTTTTCTTCCCAATTATAACATCGCTTTCAAATTATTCAATTATATTTTCGTTAAATTTTAGATTTAGATAAATGTCCAGCTATCGAAAAATGATTTCGACAAATGTCCAACTATCGAAAACGACAACGCAAAAATCCCTGTCTGAGACTAATAGGCCCTCAGTCCTAATAATAATAATAATAATAATAATATAATAAAATAAAAATAAAATCCATCGCTAATATGGCGACAAAAATTGAAAAGCTGCCAATGGAGCGGCATAAGAAAGTTGTGTAGCACGATGTTTATCTATTTATTTTTTTTTATATATACTAATCACTATGCTAATTTATCATACAAATAAATGAGCTTCTGTGTGCGACTGTACTTGCACGCTATCGAACAGAAATATTTGATTAATTCAAATTAATATTTAAAAAAATAAAGATATGTTTAATGGGAAATATATATAACCATAAAAAGATTAGTTGTCTAAAATACGGCAGAAATAGCACTCATAGCATATTGTTACAAGGGATTAAGTGTTATTGTTACAAGGGATTCAATCTAAAATGGTGACAAAAATTCAAAAGTCGCCAAAGAGAACTATATTAAGGCGTACTATGATCAGGTTTACAAACCATTAATTATATATAACCACAAATAATTAATTGTCTTATGCGACAGACGTAGCTGGTCATAGCATATTATAATATTTAGCGTGAAATTGTTATCATTTTTATGGTTGATCGGATAAACAAAATAAACATAGGAAATAACGTAAAAGCAAATATTATGTGCTCCACGTATAGTGTTGTTCATATGTGACTGGGATTCAAATATACTTTAATGATATACTTTAATTTTTTCGATACTATTTCGAAACTGTTATCTAATAAGCACCTAAATGCAAGCCTATTGGTAAACCACTGTCGCAGGTAATAGGGACAGGCGCCCGAGTTTTAGCGGATGACCAAATCACTGCCGAAGGCAGCAGGGACCTGAAGAGAGCCTTTGAGCAATTTCAGTATTTTATTTTATGTTTATAAAGCTATATAGAAAAGTTTCCTTTAAATTTAGCAACCAGCGAAGCGGGCAAAGCCTGCTAGTTATAAATAAAAATCATACTTTTTTTTTTTTTTTTTTTTTTTTTTTTTTGAGTTTTAAAATAAACGCTTATATCTCAGTTATTTAACATGCTATCGTCATACAAATTAATCCATAAATTGTACTAGATCTATATTAACATATCTTAAAGTTATAAATCATTTCCTTTACTTAACGATGCAGAGTAATCGCAAACATTATTGATTTTGCTCAGTTTGTTGCCGTATATATCGTTTGTAAATTTTACTAAACTTTTGAGTATGAGTGTAGATTAAAAACTACTTGAGGAGATATTTATTGTGCTACCATAGGTCAATTTGACAAAAATTTTAAACTAAATACTTCAGTAAAATTTCCTTTAAAGACTTTTTTCTAAAGTGAATACGCATCACAACAGTGTTTTTATATTTATCCTCACGAAGAGTTTTTGGTCCATCAAAATGTTTCTTCTATAATAAGAAAAAAAATCCATCTATGATAAACATTTCAAAAAGAAATTTGTCTATAGATAATGTTTCATCCTTTTCTTTCAAACAGAATAAATTTGAAATATTTACGTGCTTTACTATATACATGTTTTCTTTACATTTCTCTAACTAGTTCTTATATAATGAATATAGAGAATAAATCTCTTAGGGATGAACGACATATTTATAATTACTGATTATTATATAAATATTTATCTTCGATACATTCTTAAAAACTGACTGGAATATTCCTATAAAGGAATATGTGAGAATATTTATTTTGCTTGATTTAGAAATAATTTTTGGAGACAATAATCACTATTCTATTTAATCACGAGAAAAAGAAAATTATGATGATCTATATGATGTTTTTTGTATGGTGTAGCACGGATAGCAAAAAATACAATATTTGTGCCATGGAAATACTTTATAGCAATATTATGAATAGACGCAATAAAAACATAACAGAAATGTTTATTTCATTAACTTCTATTTCGTCAAAAAATAACACAATTTTTCTATTTTTTATTTGCATATAACACTAAGATTACCTTTAATTGACTTTTTTTACATTTTTTCTTCTTGAATATATCTATATCTATCTGTCCATCTCACACATATATATATATATATATAATCTTAATATATATAAATCTCGTGTCACAATGTTTGTCCTCAATGGACTCCTAAACCACTTAACCGATTATAATAAAATTCGCACACCATGTACAGTTCGATCCAACTTGAGAGATAGGATAGTTTAAATCTCAAATTATAGTCGCAATTTTAATTTATTGCTAATTATTTGTCTGTTATTATTTGACAGTCACAATTATCTGTTAACTCCAAATGATTCTAACAGATGTCGATACCTTTCGACTGGGTTGAAATGAAAGCTGAAATATATTTGGTGCTGCCATCTACACAAAGAATCTTCAACTTTTTAACCTATTAATAAATTTCGTATAATTCAATTATTTCCACTTTTTAAATTTTTGGTGTTAGCATAGCCGGCCACGTGTTACTTAGACTGAAGTGTAAATTGAATTCATATTATAATGAAGATAATACAGTGAAATTAATCCTGTTTTTTACTTATTTGTGCTTCATTGATCAAAACTTTATAATTTAATCTGTATATATATATAAATTACGTGTCACGATGTTTGTCCGGGGTAAACTCCTAAACTAAGGAACTGATTTTGATGAAATTTTGCACACTGTGTGCAGTTTGATCCAACTTGAGAGATAGGATAGTTTTTATCTCAATTTATTGTCACAATATTGTTTTATTGCAATTATTTGTTAATTATAGACCTTTATTAAAGTTGCTCCAAAATATCTGTGAGTTCCATTAATTTAATTGTTGCCAAAAAAAAAAAAAAAAAAAAAAAAAAAAAAATACGAGTTCATTTTCTTTCGACATAAAAATAAATACATTTAATCAAACGTGAACGTTAAAAAATTATAAAAAGTTAAATTATGCATCTCACGAAAATTGACGTCATAATCAATTTAAAGATTTTATACACATTGATAAAGTGCTAATGTAGTTCTATCATAGATATAGTAATATATATAGATCTCTCATCCCCATGTTATCGTAGAAAGATTTTTGATGCCGAAAAAAGATAAAAAATAAAAGCTTTGGAAACAGCCATTAAGTGGTATTGAAAAAAAAAAAAAAAAAAAGAAAAAAAGAAAAAGAAAAGAAAGAAAGAAATATGAATTTGAAACTGTATCTGGAGTCTTCCATTCCCCTTTAGCAAATAAATTATTCATAAATTTTATTTGCTAAAATATTAGTATGTATTCCCGTGTGTATTCACTCGGGGAAAGACGGCCATATTTTGGTAAAAACGTCGTCTTTTCCCAAATGAAAAGGAATAACTTTTTTCTCCCCAATGATCACTCTATTCTATATATGCTATACTATATCTATGAGTTCTATACGCAAGCGAAGTGTGACTCACTGACCGTCTGTGCAGCCAAGAAAAAGATTTCCTATGTTAATTGCCCACTGGAGTTTTTGTAAGAAATTATTAAAAATCGAGGGAATTTATTTCCCGATTTTAGTCCTTATATTTGGGTATAGATATGTATTAGTTATCGCGGGTGTTAGATTGAATTATTTTGCTGTCAAATTGACAAAATTTTAATTTTAAATTTTTAAACTCTGTCGCCCTTGGCTTTTTTTTTATTATTATTATTATTTGGCGATCAAAAGCGTAACACGAAAATATACATGCCAGATGTATGCATTGTACGAAATGTAATATGTATTATTCATTGTACGTATGTATGACATGTAATATGTATTGTACGAAATATTGTTTCATATTATTCATTACTCTTTTAATATAAGTTGTTAAAATAACCATGATTTTTGAAAGGAATTAAATATTTTCGCCAGATAATTTGGCGATATTCTTTTTTTTTTTCGCCAAGGATGACAGAAATGAAATCTATTCCGCTGCAAAATATTAGTATCTTACATCAGATATTTTATTTAGACATTTGAAAACAAATTTGACTTCAAACTATGATAGAATATTTATCATTTTCCTTTTAATTTGTATATTATTAGTATATTAAAATTTAAAAGCATGGTATATAAAAAGTTTTTTTTTTTTTTTTTTTTTTTTTTTTAAATCTTATAATTATTCTTATCTTAATCCTCAATGTTTCCCATCTTTATTGACTTGAATTTACTATTAAAATTTTAACATACTCAAAAACTTCTCATCACTTCGTTAAAATACACTAAACTTTTCCAAAATCTTTTTGTATTTAAAATGATACATGTATTTACTTTAAATGTCCAATATTTCATAAGATTTCCAATTTTAAAGTTTTAAAATATTTATCAAATTTACTTATTTTTCTGGTTTAGCCTTATTGTTTTCCCTTTTATAACTACAGCTGTTGCCCTCTTTAAAATATTTAAAATGATGAGGTCATTTAATAGTAAAATTATCCATTATAGCATATATTATATTTCACTCCTCCATAAAAATTGATTTTAAAATCGTCTGTTTCTTTTATACTTTTATTTTAATAGAATTTTAATAGAATTTAATTTATATATTAGTCATTTTAGCAATTTTATCCAAAGTAGCATTAGAAATAATATATATCACTTCTCCATTAAAATTTATAGGACCCTACAATAAAATTAATTTGTGCTTAATATCAACACTACGAAAATTTTTATCAATCGCTTCCAAATTTTGACCTAAGTTTCAAATCTCAACCCTGTGGGTTTTTACATCGGCTACAACGTTTTCGTCTTTGTTCGTAAATAATAATTTAACTGTACTAAATAGTTTACAGCCGTATAATTCAACGTATAACTTAGTCACAGCAACGCGTGGCCGGGTCTGCTAGTATTTATATATATGTTTATATGTGTATTTATATGTACCTTTGCTCGTTTCGATAGTCTCTATGTTTAAATGAACTGTCAAAAATAAATAAAAAATCGAATAAAAACGAATAAAAACTTCTAAATAAATACTTTTATGTAAATTTATGAATTTAAAGAAATCCTTTGAAATCATTCATAACTTTATCTTGGGCGATTACAGAGAGTTTTCAAGTTCCTCTTATATTGCTAGATACGCCGCAGGTTGTATCTAGCCAGGTCTAACCACTTCAAATATTAGAGGCTGAGAAAGTCGGACAATTTTTAGCGGTACATTGTGCTGCATATCTTGTATTCGCTTTGGGGTTTAAGTTGATAATTTAAAAGGATTTTTTCAACTAAGTGGAATATATTAATTTAATTGGTTAACTCGAAATCTTTAAGTCATTTCGCATCTTTAGGTTCTGCATCTTTTTACGTTTATGAAAAGAAAGCTGGACCTACATGCAATCGGGTTTCAATAGTCTCATATATAGATAAAACTTTCTTTCAATATCTATAAAAATAGTTTGAAATGTTTACAAGTCTGATTTTCTATTAGACTGCCTATATGTATATGATATTTTGTATAGAACTGGCTGATACAGATCATCATAATCTATGAAAGAAATGTAAAATTAGCTACAAATGTATTTTTACTTCTAAAAATATAGTTATGTTAAATTTCCGTTAAATATATATGTACATATTCATTTTTATAACGTTGAATTAACTTTCAAATTTATCTTTATATATATATATATGTAACAGGGCCCGAAATTTCACCTCAGATTACACTCGTCAAAAAAAAAAAAAAAAAAAAAAAAAAAAAATTACTCGCCATAAATTAGGGTTGTCATTTTTTTTTTTTTTTTTTTTTTACGCATTTTGTGTTTTTTATTTTTCCCAGCAATTTGAAATGCTTTTACAAATATGCCTAAAACTATATATATTAAAAGTGTGTCGTATATCATCATGTCTCATAATCATCTATAATTAAAAATCATTATAGTGTATTGTATTTGAGATTTGAAAAAGATGAAAATATCTAATAACATAAAATGCAAAGATTCATTAAAGAAAAAAAGAAGAAAAAAAACTCTTTGTAAAACAATATCCTGTGAAAATCTTTTTATTTGAAACGTTAAGCTTCCTTATTTACCTATTTACCGTATATTTCCAAATATAAGCCGAGAGTACGTTTTTCCCTGCAGAAATTTGCCCAAAATTGCCAACCCGTGTACAAGCCGAATTGAAAAAATACTCTTTTAAAGTTCGAGTATATTGCCAAAACAGTGAAAATATTGCCAATCTATACAACTTTCAGAATAATCTGTCCAATGAAATTGCACGAAATGCATGCTTATCCAATATAATTCCTTACCTTGCTTAGCTATGACTAAAACGATCGCTGTGTGTTCGCCAATGACGATAATTGTAACTCTGGCAACCCTATCAGAAGGGAGGCTAGCACAGACGCACTCGCACACGCAAGTCCCGGCAGCTAAAAACGATGGTTGCCTTGCCGTAATATTGGGAGGCCTAACCCTAACGTCGATGATGCAGCCGCTGGATGTTTACATAAATAAGCCGTTTAAAGACCGATTGCATAGATTTTTTTTAATGACGTATCTAAATTATTTTGCATATTTCTACTTTTGAGTATTTTTATCAGTACCTCAAGGCAATCTTAAAAAAAAAAAAAAAATACTTCTATATAAAAAAACGAAGATTTGCCACTTTTTTTGCTAGTATAAGCCTAGAAACATTTTAAACAGATATGATTTAATTGTATAAATTAAAAATATGATCAAGAGTCCTCTTTTTTCAAGTTTTTCTTAAATACTATTTCTGAATCACACAGAGTAGTTACTCTGTTCGTGGAATCTGCCGAAGATGTCAGTTACCGGCAGGTCAAAGAAAAGAAATGTAACACACGTGACTACATCGAGCGTTTTGTCAAATAAATTTAAAATTGCTAATTTAAAAGTTTTATATGTGATAATTATTTAAAAATAAGGTTTAATATCAATATTTTACTTTATATATAGTTTTTAATCTTAAAATATATGTATTCAATCATTGTTTCTAATGTACGTTTTTTCCTAAAAATGTGTACTCATATATAAGCCGACCCCCGACTTCAGCTTCCGAAAAATTTCCAAAACTTCTCGGCTTATACACGGAAATATACAGTATTTATTTAACTTTTTACATCAGAAATGTCTTTTTTGTCCGTTTTATTTTTGTAATCAGACGGAATGTCGATGTGCATAGTTTGTTCATTGTTGTCATTTGAAATAACCATTTCAGAATAACTTTTTTTTTATATAATCGTTGCTTACAAATCATTACAAGCGCAAATCCGTGGCATTTCAGTGAAAAACTGGAGAATGTGAACTGTTTTTTGGTAATTATTCAACAAAATAAAAATAAGCAGTATCTTTAAATGGGCTCCAGCTCATTTTCATGCACCAATATCGCATAGGCAAACTTTCGTGTTTCTCTTCTCTCCGATAGAGGGCGACGGGCAAAAAGGCTCTCTGCTCTGCTCGTCTGTTCTCACTCAGCTTGGAGAAATGAAAGTGAGAGAAACGAAACTGACGAAGAGATTAAAACTTTTATGCATGTACTAAGCATTTTTCCTTTCCTAGGCTGGGGCGATCGTCAGACAGCGCACACACAGACTCAACACTCCGAGAAGAGAGAAAGGAGAGGTTATAAGATCCCAAGATTTTATCATATTTAAATCTATAAAAAGAATGTTTTCTGTCACCGTATCGTGTAAGAATTCTATCTATACAGTCGGCTGCAAAATTATTCGAGCACTAGCAATAATCCTTGCCAAAAAAAAGTACACTTAATACAGCTTTGTTAAATAAATCCTTGTCGAGTCATGTTCTTAGTCAGTCTAAGAACCTGATTCGACAAGGATTTACTTTGCAAAACAGTCTTAAGTGTACTTTTTAAATATAGGAATTATTGGCTAGTGCTCGAATAATTTTGCAGCCAATTGTAACTTGACCAAATTTTTACTCGCCACAGTAAAAATTCCACTCGCCAATGGCGAGTTGGTGAGCGAAAATTTTGCGCCCTGTATAAAATATATTATTGCGTAAGACAGATAGATTATTAAATAACTATCAAGTTAACACGAGAGTTGTATCATTTATTTTGACTAACTGAGCTCAATAGTTAAATATCTATCTATCTATGTATATATAAATATATATATTCTTTAAACGAATTAAAAACAATTCTTTTAATAAACACCTAGCAAGATAAAAATCATGAGGCTCGAATAGATTTTAAGAACTTTGCAACTGTAGATATCTGTTATATTGCTCAAATTTGAATTGCTTTTCAAGGTTTCTAAATTTTATAACTTATTCCGGACCATTGTTAGTTTCGCCTTTTTTTCATGCATTTTTTTTAAGTACTTTTTCTTATTATGTTGTTCCATATTGGAGAAAAATACTTTACGAAAAATGCGGTGTAAAAAAGGGGCGGTACTAATAATGCTCCAGAATGAATTCTAAACTTGGCAACTCTGGTAATTTACATCTGTGATGACGGTTTAATAGAAATTTTGTTTTTCTATTATGGAAAAAGAAAATAATACAAAAAATATATTTATGCGTTTAGATTAAAAAAAAAAAAAAAAAAAAAAAAAAAAAAAAACTATACAACAGATTGCGTTTGTGTAGCCTTTTAAACTTTTCAAAATTTGCAAGGCTTCAAAAATAGATTTTATTTTCATCTATTTAGTAAATAATCTCCCATAATCATTACTATAGCTATATTTCTAAACAATAAGCGTGAAAACGTTGTTTTTTTAGCCTTCTATAACATCTAAAATATTCATACGCACGATGTAGTGAATTAAAAGATAGAATGACAAACTAAAGGTACATACATTTTTTATCTTAGTAGAAAAAATACTAAAAATTAAAGTCGAAAGTAGTTAATGAAATGGAACACGAAATTTTAAAGTGTGGGTTCTGTTTATATCTCGTAATGCACGTAAACAATAATGTGGGCACAACTAACCAATAAATTAGGATATTCATACTTTATTCTACGAAGAATGAATTCATTATCTGAATAATTTATATTAATATTTTTATGTTGTGCTATAAGAAGATATTAAAATATGCTCTAAACATTACTTTTTATAGGCAGTAATACAGAGAGAATAATTTGTGAGTCTTTTCTTACACACTGTCCGTGCTATTCATACCATTTTGTTGAAAGAGCATGCTAAGGTCATTGTGCCTAAATGCGATAACCCATAAATGCGACAATGTACTTCTACTGAAAATCTAAATGCATAAATCAAATACTTATACATCATAATGCAGCATACACATTACAAGAATAGTTCGCGAAATTTTTCATTAAATTTTAAAGGTTTCCTCAAGTAGAATTTTTACTTGTTATACACATTGTTCGTTATGGCTTTCTCCCGTTTTTACCTAATTGCGATGAGATATCTTCGAATAGCAACTGTAATTTTATCTTATATCTTTCAAGGTCAAATAACGACTGTTACATCATGTCCTTGAATACCCTTCACACCTACCAGAAGCAAATTAAAGAAAATACAACGCATTTTTAATTAGAGGTGTTAAAAAATTTTATCGCATTCAACGGTGTGTTTACAATTTTATCCTAAATGCGACAAATTTTATCCCTTAAATGCGGAGAGTCTTATAGTTGATATTTAAAGGTATGTTTAAGCATTATTTCCTTTTTAAAACTTTCTAACAAGGTTGAAAAGTGTTAATGACTTCGGTTTGTATGTCAGTCTGTCGGTCTGTCTGTCTGTCTGCGCGCGCTCTAAATCCCGCAAATATTCATGGAATTTCTTGAAACCGATGTATGTTATTCAAGTTCTTTATCGGGTGTTCCCTAAGGAAAATAGAGTACTGGTATGCATAGAGGGACACACGAAAGTAATCCTAAGCATTGTGTTCTATGAGCGTTATTTCTATAAACTACTTTTTAATACCGTTACTTTAAATTTAAATATGCTATTCAAGTCCACTATCGGATGTTCCCCATTCAAAATGGATTAAAAACTATCACTGGTTTGTATACAAGGATGTCCGAAAGTGTTCCAGTGCATTGCGTTTTATGAGAGGTATTTCTATAAAGCGAATTTAATAACTTTACTTTGCACAAATCTTAATAAACTTAAAATATATTATTCATATGAACAAGAGAATGAATTTTTTAGAATACAGTATGATTAGCATTAGATTTACAGTGCCACACAAAAATATTCATTCGTATTTGAGGCTATATTTGAAATTGAAGGAAATGCATTTTGGTATATATTAACCCTTTCCGGCACAGAGTAATTCTTCTCATTTAAAATCAACAGCCACCGGAATTCAAGAAGGATATTAGAAGGCAGAAAATAAATGAAGTTTTACCTCTATATTATAGAAGAAAAAACTATAAAAAATTTTTGGGATGAGTTTGCACTTGAGAATTAAACTTAGGTGTTACTGCAGCTGCAACACTGTGCCGGAAAGGGTTAAACGTTTTTATCACTTGCTAAATGTTTTTAACATTTTACAATACAGGTTGAAAAGTGTTAATGACTTCGTTTTGTCTGTGTGTCTGCCCTTGCTCTAACTTCCGTAAATAATGGAATTTCTTGAAACTGATATATGATATTCAAGTTCACTATCGGATGTTCCCTACTAAAAATGAAGTGAATACTTCTACTTGTTTGTATACAGGGACACCCAAAAGTATTCCAAAGCATTGTATTCTAAGATAGATATTTTTATGAACAACATTTTAATTTCTTTATTTTACACAAATTTTCATGAAATTGAAATGCGCTATTCAAGTTCGCTATAGGATGTTTCCTAAAGAAAATGGAGTAAATACCCCACTGGTTTATTTGTAAAGATACACCCAAAACTATTCCAAAGCAATCATTCTATTCGGGGTGTTTTTACAAAGCAAATTTTAAAAACTTTACGCTGACCAAATTTTAATAAAATTGAAATATGTTATTCATGTGCACAAAAGAATGCTTTCTACAGAACGTAGTATCATTAGCATTAGATTTACTAGGCCATGCAAAGTGACACACAGAGTTATCTACACTGTTAGTAAAAAGGCAAACTTCACACAGAGTTAGCAAAAAGTGCGGATAGAGTTACACACACTGTCATTAAGAAGACAGAGTTACACACATCGTTAATAAAAAGGCAGAGTTACACATACACTGTTACTAAAAAAGGAGTATCACACAGAAAGTTACACACATACTGTGAATTACATACAGGGTTACACACACACACTGTTAGTTACAAATAGAGTTACACACACTGTTAGCAAAAAATATACACACACTGTTAAAAAAAGAGTTACACACGGAGTTACACTTACTATTAATAAAAAGGCAGAGTTACATACAGAGTTATACTCATTGTTAATAAAAAGACAGACTTTCACACTGTTAATTACATACAGGGTTACACGCACACACTGTTAGTTACACATAGTTACACACACTGTTAGCAAAATACTATGTACACACAGTGTTACACAAACACATTTTAAAAGAGCAGAGTTACAAATAGAGTTACACACACTGTTCAAAAATGGAAGAGTTACACACGGAGTTATACAGACACACTACCAAAGACAAAGCTTCACATAAAGTTACACAATACTTTATCTTCCAATAGTAATGTGGTATAAAGTATTTTATAAACTAAAAAAAAAAAAAAATTAAAGTAACTACCATGCATTAAGTGCTTTATCACATTTAGGAAGTTTGAACATTGCATTTAGGATATAGTACCCTAAATGCGACAAAAACTTCCTAAATGCAACGCGGGTATATTTTTTTCTTAAATTAGATACAATTTGTTAATTTGTTGAAAACAAATTACATAAAACATAAATTTAGAACTGAGCGTTTAATGTTCAACTGTTTTCTCTTTCTTTTCATATTTATTTCCTTTTTAAAATATCATAAATTTCCTAAATGCGATAAACTTACCACAAATCATGTCACATTTAGGCACAATGACCTTATAGTGCATTTAAATAGCATATATCATTTTAAAAACAATCTGAAAATATTCTAGGAAATTAGAAAGTGGTAATTCGGTTATACAGATTGAGACAAATTAAGAATCATAATATATATATATATATATATATATATATATTAATTTAATAAAATATTAAAAAGGTATAACACACCTGAAAATACACTTCCAACAATTTAGAATTACAGAGTGTATGACGAAGGATCTCTAATTTTGAAAATCTGAAACCAATAAAACAGTAAGAATCTGATGTAGAATCCTCAAAATATTAGTTACAAAGTGCGTTCGTAGAAGGACGCACCAAACGGGCAACTGACAGACAGATCAAAAGACAGATAACGTTGTCGATGCGTTATTTGGAAATGCGTGTATCACCCACTCCGTTGAAACACTAGGTTTTCTGCGGTTATTGAGCTTCATCCAAATACATTTGTCCTCTGGCTTGCAGACTTAGATTTAATGCAGGCTCACCATACCAGTCTGATCTTAAAGACAGCGACATAGTTTCTCTTACAACATACTCGAAATTGTTTTGTATCTGGTTTTGTTGTTGGCCGAATATGGTTTCCAGACGAAGTCTGTTTTCATCTAGATGATGTCAGTAAGAGATATAAGTAGCGATTTTTGGATACTGAAAAACCACATTTGTCTCACGTACGACCGCTTCATTGCCCCAAACTTACTGTTTGTGCTATAATCGCTTCCAAACGCATCGTGGGTACCTTCTGCTTTTGAGAATCATCGACGTTTGACCTATATATTGTCCTTTTTAAACAATATGTAGTCCCTCAACAAGCAATGAACTACTGAACAGACACGTTGTTTTGTTGTTGGCCGAATATGGTTTCCAGACGAAGTCTGTTTTCATCTAGATGATGTCAGTAAGAGATATAAGTAGCGATTTTTGGATACTGAAAAACCACATTTGTCTCACGTACGACCGCTTCATTGCCCCAAACTTACTGTTTGTGCTATAATCGCTTCCAAACGCATCGTGGGTACCTTCTGCTTTTGAGAATCATCGACGTTTGACCTATATATTGCCCTTTTTAAACAATATGTAGTCCCTCAACAAGCAATGAACTACTGAACAGACACGGCGGGGCGTGTTTTTTGCAATATTGGACTCACCCATTCCATATACAAGACTTTTTGACTTTCTGAATGAATACTTTGACAATGGAGTTATTGTGTTGAAATATTCGACATTCAACGAAGCGTACTGGCCTCGATATTCACCTGACCGCACCACCGGCGACAATTTTCTGTGACTGATAAACATTGTTTATCTTAACAATCCTTTGACAGTAGACGAGATAGAGGAGGCTATTTGAAAAGTTTTTGTTTCGATTTTTGATAACACACTACTGAGCATCACTGGCAATTTCATTTTACGTTTGCACATGCACAATTTTGAAAGTTGCGCATTTTGAATAGCTTTGATTTGGATGCAGTAAAGGCTTTCAGTTCTCATTACGTACAGCCTACTTAGGCAAAGCTACCTGTAGCGTCGAATTTGAAATTTTTTTTTTTTTTTTTTTTTTTTTTTTAGATTTCTGTATGAGATTTTTACGGACATTTTAATAAACATACTACTTGTTTAATTCTTTTACCTATCACCGTTTCCGAGTTATTTATATTGATATTTAGAGGTCCTTCGTGAAACAACCTGTATATTCCTTTTATGAGTACTTTTGTGTAGTCCTATCAATCATTTAGGAAATAATGATACTATTTTTCACAGGAAACGTGATTTTGTACATACGGATAATGTATGTTAGTTTATTATTTTTTGGGCAGTATAAAAGTATTAAAAAATACTTTACAGAAACATCTGCCTTTGAACTTATTGCTTTAAAATTGTCTTTGCTGTTCCTGTGTACACAACAAAAGGGAACTTATAGATGAATATATTTATTTATTTATTTTCTAAGGGAACGTCATTTAGTGAAATTAAATGATACATATCAGCTTCAGCTTCAGATTCAAGAGAAATTGAAATTATAAAATATTTTCATATTCTTTGAAAAATGCTAAAATGTAAAGGTGAAATTAGTTGATAAGCAACATTGGTATCCCAACGCTTTTAAGAAAATTTAGATAAATACTATGTTTCATATTTATGCATTATTTATCTCTTTATTAGAAATATAGATTAATTCCATTGAGTTTAATAAACTGAAAATATAGACCATAATGTTTCGATATATTTCTTCGTATTTAAGTACATCGGCCCCAAACATTATATGCACCAAAGACTATAATGCCATTTCCATATAACCACTGAACATTTGAATTAAATTTCACGTCAACTCTATGATTTTTGTAAATATTATTATAGTTTACATATATACAAATTAAAAAAGCGTTTGAAATCAACAAGAATGACTTCTCGTCATTTTTTAGCAAAAAAGGGGCTGAAAAATGTGGGGAAAATATCGTCTATTATTTTGTAACAAATAATGAAAATTTTTGTTACATAATAAATGTTAGTAGATGGCAATATGCAAATGAAAATTCGGTATTTTATTTTCCATAAAAATTAAATGATCTACATAAAATAAATATTTTTAATGTCACAAATGTTTGAATAGTTAGTCACTTTATAAATGGATTTTCTTTTCCTTTTGTTTTTCTATGTAAGATTTTAATTTAGATTCTAAGAAATTTAATTTGCCAAATTTTTATTTCCACTCTCCAAATATCTTATGAATCAAATTCCTCTATTTTCAAATCTTTAATGAGGTCTCAAAAGTCTTCATACTGATCGCATAAAATTTTAGCGTGTTGTAAACATGTTTGAACATTTATTTTCCCAAGGGAAAACTAATGCAACTGCTTGACATGTAACAAATTGTTCTAAATTATTCTAAAGCGATATCAAGCAACTTCTTGATGCATACTATTTGATATTCCACATGAGAAATTTATCTGCTTGCAGAAAGAGCGTAAGCTTTTTATTGAAAATTGAGCACATATTTAAATATTTTAATCTATTAGGTGTACATCTAAAATTGGTACATCCTATGTACTTAGACATGCATCCCAACAACGAATCACGAGTATATTATTTCAGTCAATAATATAAATGACTAATAATATCATCATACATGCTGAGTATTAAATAATTTAAGAGCATTAATGCTCAGAAAGTGAGCATTGTTAGTTAAAATATTACAGGTTGTAATTTAAATAAAATGTGCGTATCTAGCTAATTAAACTAAAATGTCATTTAATTATAAAATTAAGGCATTTTATTTAATGTATATATAACATTATGAGTTTACCAAAAAATTAGCACATAGGTGGAAATTTTATTTATAAACTGACATAAAAGGTATCATAATATAAAAATAATTTTCAATACGACAAAAATATTTTCAAAATTCAAATAATTTACGTATGATTATTAAAGTAATATACGTTCAAATTTATAGCGGAACAGCAGCATTTTTATTTCGAATGCCATATTTATAGAATACTTAACATCTATATGTAATTATTTATTAAAACTTTGCAATTAAAGTCTTCATTCCTGTTGTTTGATAATTATAATGAATAATAATAATTATTATTATTATTAGCATCACTACAAACACACACACGTATACCGTAAAATATCGCCAAAGCACCGTCCCTCGTTTAAGCGGCCCCCCTTTGTGCTTTCCGTGAATTTCAATTTTTCTTAAAATGCTGGTTGAACGTCCCATTACGCTCAGTGGTAGAATCTTTCGGAATAGGCGACAATTTTTTAGGTTTTTTTTTTTTTTTTTTTTTCTAAGATTTACCTTTGTAAGTGTAAAAATTCATGTGTATTGTACCGACTATTTGAGAATAGAATTCGAAAACTTCCTGAAATAGCCGTAAATATTTTAAAGTAATTTTTAGGAAGGGGTAAAATAGTTTTCCGAATTTCTATGGTTAGTTGAATATCTGTTAATCAAAAAAATTTCTTTCTTTTTTTCTTTTATTTTTCTTTTTATCACTGAATCTTAAATAAATAATTAAATATATATACATATGTTTACCGGGTGTCCCATAAATATGTAGACATTTTAAAAATTCATAAAAATTGAAGGAATTGGTAAAAGTAAATGCGGTTTGTGAAAAAGTTATTCTCGTGAAGGGGTTATTTTTGGTTAAAAAAAAAAAAATAATAAGTTACATTTTTTTGTCAGAAGAGGTCGCTGCACAAAGGTGTAACGAGGAATGTGGTTATACGATTAACATAGCTTATTTCTTTACGATGCTGACTTGGTGGATAAAGCGCTATTGGCCACTACTGACTTTTACTTTCTTTTAAACAGGTATTTTAGAGAATGCATTGCGTTTAAAGGAAATTTCTGAATGTGAGTTTTTGGTAACTTTTCAAGTTTTGAGACTACTTCTGTTCAAAAACCAAGTCTTCAGCGTTTGGTCTGTGTGTGTGAGAAAGCAAGAGAGACTGTTATTAGCATTACTAAAATCAAGTATATTAGCAGGAAGCCCAAACTTGGTACTTTAACTATCTATCACATCAGGATGCAACTTCAAACACTTTATTAAATTCATACAAATGGTTCGTGTTCAAGAATAAACAAAATTATTGCTATACACTACGTGTATTTGCGATATTTCTGGTAGGTGCAGTGTGACATCCTTAGACAAAACTAAACAAAACAAAATTGACAAAATATATTTTTAATGCACAAAAATAAGTTCCACATACAATATGATACGAAAAGTATTTATCCTTCAATTACAGGTCCACAGAAAAGTCAAGTAACCCAAAGTACAACGTATTTTATTATTACATTTACTACGCTAGATTTAAGTATGCGTATGTAAGTTAGAGATAAAATACAGTGTTGTTTAAAATTAACTTAAAAATTTAAAAGAGTTTGAAATGAAATTTAAAATTTAATAACAGCTTTAAATATTTTTTTAATGTAGATACATATACAAAAGTGATGAAGAGGAGAACAGTAGCCCCACCCCTCTCACATGTATGTCAAAAGCAAACTGATTTTCAGACTAATTTCAACTGTAATTTAAAATAACCTACAAAGATACAAATAAAGTGTCTTTTATCTAACACTTTACATTCTAAAAATGTGTTTATAATAATGTAAGATAAGAAATAGTAGTGTGTTTGCTACACAAGAATTATTCGGTTATTTTTCGGTAAAAATATATTTATTATATTAATCATGAGTACGACAGGTCCTACAATTTGTTTCAGACAGCGTCGTTACAAATTTTTCTCTATCATTTTTACTGAATGCGCAAACATTTTTGTTTTTATCGAAATATGTAAAGCTGAGAGTTTGTCATTGTATCTGCCCGGATTTTTAGTCTAGATTCTTAGATTTTATTAAAAATTGGTACAATTATTAATCAGGACAAAATCTAGATAATTCCTTATTTTTTATAGTTTAATCGTGTAATTGGTAGAAAAAAAAACATTTTAACATTAAAATTAATAATAATAATAATAATAATATAAAAGTAAAAAAAAAAAACATGAAAAAAAAAAAAAAATTAAGGCCAAAAATAAATAAATAAAAAAGTAAGTAAATATATTTCTTTTTATATGATGAAATGAAAAAAATGAACGTACATTTTTTTTTTAATAATTAAATTAAATCTGGGAAAGGTCGTGCTAATGAAATGGAACAGTTTCATTATAGAACCCCTTAGCGAAATTTGCAATTGTGTCGTTTTAATTCATTGCCAAAAATTTAAAAACATTAAGGGGCTTCTATTCGAATGTCACCAAAAACATTTTAAGAAATGGATATAGTAACTTACGCTAGGGAATAAAACACAGTTATTGCGTGTTTTATATGCAAGAACAGATTAAAATAACCTATTTTGTACCTATATGTATTATAACCATATATCATATTATTAACCCTGTATTATATTATATGCATACCCTACTATATTATATGATATACCCTACCTGTCGTATTAAATTAAAGTCTGTTTTCTGCAGAATTTTATATCTATTACTTAGAGAAAGAAAAAGATTTAACGTTATATATATATATATATATATATATATATGTATATATGTGTGTGTGTGTGTGTGTGTGTACAGGGTGTCCCAAAAGTCTGTCGACATTTTAAAAATTCATAACTGTTGAATGAATTGATAGAATAGAATGCGGTTTGCGAAAAAATCATTTTTGTGAAAGAGGACTTTTTTGGTAAAGAAAAAATTACTGATTAAGCTGTTTGTCGATAGAGCGCACTGTGCGTGACCAGATCACACATTTTAATGAAAAGCTGTACTTATTCACATGCAAATGTTTACAGGCATTATTGTCCTATTCTATGTGCCTATATGGTTACAGTTTGCAAACGAGTTATAACTCTACTAAATGCAGTTTCAGTCGGCGGTTCTTACCTAAGTGAAAACATCTTCACCAATAACGCTTTATCTACCAAGTCAGCATCGCATATGTATGCACAAGTAAGAGGCAACATAATAAAAATACTGTTCTAATCTCAAAATTGTGCAATTCATAAGGCTTTCATTTCCATATTTTTCTTTCACATCCGTTCGAAAAATTTAACTATTTGTCTATCGTCGGCAAAAAAATTAACTATATTTCTTTCTTAAAAAAAAAAAAAAAAAAAAAAAAATCTCTCTTCACAAAAATGCTTTTCTCGTACACCGCGTTCAATTCTATCAATTCATTCAATAGTTATTAACTTTTAAAATGTCTACAGTCTTATGGGTCACCCTGTATATAATTTTTAAGAAAAAGAATATTTCAGTAATAATAATAATTGAAAATTGCTTTTTTTAATGTCAGATATCAAATATTCACGGAGTGTATTTCGGATATAAAATAGCAAATACTTCGCAAATAAAAATAAATAATTTGCATAATAGAATAAAATTCCTCTGAACTTATTCATTTGAAACAATATCTCTTTGATCTAGCTTTCTGTAATGCAACAATGTGGAATCTATTCAAAATAATCCAATTGAATTTTACAGTTCATTTCAAATTATACTAAAATTTTATCCTATAATCTATTTAGAATATTTTCTGTTAACTGTAAAATAAAATAAAATGTAATGAAAGATAATTTAATTGATATTTCATATTTCAAACGCAATGGTATTCAAAATAGGACTATTCAATTTGTTTGTACTATTAGTGGCATGATAGAACAGGTTGAGGAAAATATATACAGTAAATTTTGATAATTCTTTGTCATACAGAACCGTAATGTATAATTTGATGTACAAATTAATTTTATTTCATACCGCTGAATGTAATATTTACTATGATGTATATTAATAGTAGATAAGTATTTGAATTTCATCTTCAGATATTTTTAGCTAGACATTATTATTTTAAATGATTAGATTAAATTTTGAACTGTTAAATTTTATATTATTTTCATAATACTGCACAAAAATGGAGATTACAGATTATACTTATCATTTAGATTATAAATTCAAACTTACACTACCTTTCTATAATGGCCGGACACTTTCGATTTCAGACGTTTTATAGAATATCTCACAAAATGCTAAACAAATCATCTTAAAACGTCAGTAGTGTGAAGAACATGTTGTACTCCTTATATTTAGTTAAAGTTTGCCCCGAATGTAAAAGAGAGGCCAGTAAAGAATTAAAGAGAAATGAAATTGTTTGGTAAAACCCTGTAAAAAGTATTGCTTAAAGTGCGATCTGGCTGTAGCATGTGAATATGGGGCTCTTTCTTATTAAATTATAAATTTTTATGTCTCTATGTTATAATGGTTTATTTAAAAAATAGCAAAAAAAATTTTTCACCTTTTTAGCTATAATACGCAAGGTATTAAACCCAGTGCTAAGCTATTATCAGGAAATTTGA
This sequence comes from Salticus scenicus, assembly GCA_963930645.1. Lineage (NCBI taxonomy): Eukaryota > Metazoa > Arthropoda > Arachnida > Araneae > Salticidae > Salticus > Salticus scenicus. Next base: position 218,171,831 of record OZ005652.1, on the reverse strand, counting down.
CATAGAATATTAGACATAGTATATTGCAATCAGAAGGAAAAAATACTAAATATCTAAGGAAGTATGAGCATGTTTACTAAATAATTTTTAACTGCGCATGCGTAAGATTTGACGAAATTTCATTTGTATAATTTAACAGCCAAATGTATTGAGCTACTTATATAAAACCCCCAAAGGAGTATCGTATAAACTTAAAGATTTATACCCGATAAAATGAACTGCTATTCAGTTTCTCTCGAAATAAAGTTAAACTGTAAGGGGTTTTACTCACATATTTATTTTTAAAAAGCTCATAATTCATTAGATATTTATTGTTTTTACATTCTGATTGCAATATTCTATGTCTAAGACTGTATGTTAAATTTCTTGAAAATAGCTTTGCACTGGATTTAATATCTCGCGTATTATAACTAAAAATGTGATTTTCTTTCTTTTTTCTTTCTTTTTCCTTTCTTTTTTTTTTTTTCTTTTTTTTTTTTTTTTTTTTTTTTTTTCAATTCTTTAAAGAAAACATTATATCTTCCTGAATACATGCGGTAAAGACATAAAAATTTATACGGATAATAAAGAAGAGATCTATAATCACATACTGCAGCCAAAAAACGCATTTCAAGCATTACTTTTTACAGGGTGATGCCAAACGATTTCCTTTTCTTTAATTTTTTACTGGTCTTCCTTTCCCTTTCGGGGCAAAACTTTACCTGAAATGTATGGAGTATAACATGTCCTTTACACTCCTGAAATTTAAAAATGGTTTGTTTAGTACTTTTTGAGATATTTCAAAAAACGCCTGAAATCGAAAGTTTCCGGTCATTTATGGAAAGGTAGTGTATTAATAAAAAATTTCTTTAAAATATATATATATATATATATATATGAATTTAATATTGTAAATATTTGGGAGGAAGATTGAGTTTTAATAAGGCAATCGATTCAAAACAGGAACGTTTAAATGTATTAACTTTCTTGTTAATAAATGATTAGTATTGGAAAAAAAAATGTGTACTATGTAATTTTAAACTAAATATCGAAACTTTAATTTAAACTCCACTGCATAATTTATAAAATTCAGTATACAAATATTAAATTTCAGTATAAAATTTCAGTATCATTATACAACTTAACAAATTTGAATATACTAGAAATGAAAGTATCTGGAATTCAGTCAAAAATTTGTGTTCTTTAGAGAAATTTCAAAGATCTTATCGTAATTTATGACAAAGTTCTGAAAGTATTAAGATTTTGTTATTATTATATTTAAAGTGGAAAGAACAAAAATTCTGGTGTGTCACTCACACGACATTCCCTTACCCTGCATTTCCTTATTGTAAAGATAGAGTACGTATTAAAATGTAAGATTAATAAAGTAAGATAATAATATTAAATCTACTTTAAATATAATCTAAAATAGATTTAGGAACATATTTATTTGCATTATAACTCTATGTGAGAGGGGAGCTGCTGCCCCCCCCCCCCCCAATCTCCAATTTATATAAAGTCCGCGTTTATTTTTTAAAAAATTCAATGCTTTTATTAATTTGCCTTCAAACTTACCATACTTGATTAATGTTTTCTAGTAGAAACCCAATATAAACTTTAAAATACCAATTTTGAATTTCTTGCATTTATTTTTAATAAGTTATGCTTATAACAAATATACTTGCAGATTGACAGCTAAAAATTTGACTTTCCTATTCAGGAAACCTCAAAACGTGATATTAAAAAAAAAAAAAAAAAAAAAAAAACCTCGATTTTAAATTAGAACTTAAAAAAAAACAGTTTGTTTAAAATACGGGTATGGAAAAATAATTTTCCTTCATGGGCAATGCTCGTCGACATCGTAAAATGTAGCAATGCATTTCCATCAATTACATTCAATAGAAAAGAAGGTTTAGCTTAAATCTGGATAGTCCTGTATATTTTCTATAAATCATATGCGCATCACATTGTTTGCTAAATTTTTTTCTTATATGAAAAACACCTAGCACAAAATCAAATACATATCCAGCTATTCCCAAGTATAACCCCAATATATCCAATACTTTGGGTAGCAATTTTAAATCAACAAAATATAAATTTAGATTATCATTGTTTCTTTTTTTAAATAAAAGATATGTGATGTTTTCAACATCACAGATGATAAACTGTACTGATCAGAAATTCCTCCCATAGACCTAATATATAAGAATTCTCTTGAATGACCTCACACAGGAAGCATTTCTGTAATTTAAGATAAAGAATACCCAATTTGACTTCCTGATACAACTTGAGATATGCTGATAAGACACACACACAAACACACACAGACACGTGGACACACATAGAGAAAACCGCTAAAATTATTCTTTCCGGATTCAGGAGACCTCAGAACGTGTACATATATCAAAAACTTAATTTAGAAAATTTTACCCCAAAACAATACTTACTCTGCCATATATAGGTAAAAGAAATTAAAAAAATTAAGTGCAGAGTACTCTTTAAAGTGAATTTTTAATTAATGTACATAATTTAACTAATCAGTAAAATAGAAAGAAAATATCTACTCTTTTATAAAACTTATCTGACAGCGTACACAGAAAATAAGATAATTTTGATATCGGAACTAATAAATCCTTTCGTGAAGATTAATTTTTACCGCAAAATATAATTTAATTTGAATTATTAACATTAATTAAGTTCAAAAATTTCTTTAAAATGAACATCATTAATATCAAATACTGCAATTTTAATTAAAAAGCAAATTATGAAGATGAAAATGCATTTTTATATTTTATATTTTATTAGCCATTTTTATTTATGCTGTTTTTTTTTTTTTTTTTTTTTTTTTTATTGTTAAATGTTTCTAATTAAAAAAAAAAAAAAAAAAAAAAAAAAAACATAAAATTTAATTATGATTTCTAGTGAATTTGTGATAAAGAAAATTGCATCGATAGCACTAATATGAATGGAAAATTATGGTGGAATGTGTATCTTGTTTTTTTACATGCTGATAATAATTAAAAAGTCTACTTTGGCACCGTAGATGATGCACAAATAATTTAAATTATATATCTCTCTATATATTTAATAGATATATATTTAATGTATATTTTAATACTTATCAGAAATTACCATAATATGAGCTGATAAAAATGGAGCAAAACCGATGTCATTAATGAGAATATTGAAAAATGTCAAAATAAGACAAATCAAATTAATGAAATCATACGGAATTCCCAGTTTCGCCAGGGATACTGTAGCAATTGTGCATTCAAAATTTTGTTAACGATGAATAAAGTGCATATTACTAAAATTTCTTTACCCCAAATCCTAACCGCAATTACAAAAATAAAGAAAAAGGACATAAATTGAAATATAAGGTAAAGCTAGTATAGATCGCGCGGTAAGAGAGATTGCGCACATAGGAGATTAGAGGAAAAGAGTAGAGTGGTCGAATTGAAATTTTATGTGGTTGTACGACACCAATAGTGAAGTGCCTACTTGAATTTGCATGTTGTTCAACAGTTGTTCAACAGTTTAAGATAAAACGTGACTATTTTGTCTCGTTCTCAAAAATAAATGCCTGGATTTTCTCAATCCTTCCTAAGAATTTCAATACAATGGTAGTAGTACAAAATAGTTTTAAATTAAACAATTTCTCATAACCTACTGACCTAGACTAACGGTCCCGCCATTTTGGTCCCGATATCAGATATAATCAATAGTATTACAGAAAAAAAGCGCAATTATTTTTCATATTTCGAATTTTTGTCATTTGACTGGAAAACATGGGAGTAGGAAAAGTCAAAATTATTATTATTATTATTATTATTATTATTAATATTTTTCAACAGATAATTGTAGTAACAAATGAAACTAAAAAAACGTCAAAAATTTTGAGATTAATATTTTTTCTTTGTACGTTAGAGGAAAAAGGACAGCAAATACATGAGGGAACTTCGGTCAGAAAGAACTTAGACGAATGTTTTTAACTGGAGAGTTGAATATCTACAACCTTTGTTGAAAATGATGTAACTACAGGACACATGTAACTAGGACTGGGCTAGTCCAGTCAAAAGAGGAAAAATAAAAGAAAAAAATCGTGTAGTTTTGAAATTTTGCATACTCACAGCCGAAGGGGTCCTGAACAACATACTTAAGTCCGGTTTCCACTTGGGCTCATTGGGCGCTTTCTATTCAGAATCCTTTGATGTGGCCACGCCAGCTCACTCTAGCTCCCTCCTGCTCAAAACCCTGGAACGGGGTCCCCTGCTGAGATAATTGCGGGGCTTGGGGGTAGATATCTTTGTCAATTTTGCATGCTTTCCTTTGAGGTAACTGCCCAATCTGATAAAAAAGGGCTACAACTGATGACAAGACATTTGGCTCTTTGTGTCGGAAGCGTGATTAATGACATTTTGAGCGTTGATCTTGAGCCCAAGTCGATACTGGCCTTAAAAGTCCCCGCCCATGGGGGGGGGTGAGCGGGGGGCAGGAGGGGCATTTAAGGGGGGAAATTTTCAGTTTTTATTAAATATCTTAAACACTATCGCATTTAGAGACAAAATGTCAATTACAAAATTAATCTACGTACAATTTCCTACAAAAATGTATGTTACATTTTGTTTGTACGATCATTAGTTTAGAAGATATAGGGAGATGAAATAACACATTTTCTTGAAAAATTCTTTTTTGCAATAGTAAAATGAACTAAAGTGTGCAATTAAAAGGGTTCTTGTCAAATATTTTCTAATGTAAAAAACAAATATATACATAGGGAATATGCAAGGATAATACAGCATGTTTTGTAAGTTTTAAATAATTTTAAGGCTAGCAGGCGCAAGTGGCGGTTTGAGTAAAAATCTAGATAACGAAGACCCAAAACCGATCAACATTAAAAAAAAAAAATCGTGTAGCTTAGAAATTGAGCACAGTTATAAAGTTAAGTGCCCTGAATAACATACTAAATGTCCCTAACCATGGGGAGGGGGGCATTTAAAGGGGGCACATTTCAGTTTTTATTAAGTATCTAGAAAACTATCGCATTTAGAGAAAAAAAAATCTCAATTGCAAAATTAATCTACGTGAAATTTCCTAAAAAAATTGTATATTCTATTTTGTTTGTATGATGAATAGTTTAGAAGATATAGGGGAACAAAATAACACATTTTCTTGAAAATTTCTTTTTTTTTTTTTTTTTTTTTTTTTTTTTTTGCAATTGTAAAATCAACTAAATTGTGGAATTAAAAGGGTTCTGATAAAATATTTTCTAATGTACAAAACAAATATATGCATAGGGAATATGTAAGGATAATACAGCATGTTTTGTACGTTTCAAATAATTTTAAGGTTAGTAGGCGCAAGTGGTGTTTAGGTAAAAATCCAGATAACGAAGATCCAAAACCGATCAACATTAAAGAAAATCTTATAGCTTTGAGATTTTTTTTCTCTAAATGCGATAGTTTTCAAGATACTTAATAAAAACTGAAATGTGCCCCCTTTAAATTCCCCCCCCATGGTTAGAGACTTTTAGTATGTTATTCAGGGCACTTAACTTTATAACTGTGCTCAATTTCTAAGCTACACGATTTTTCTTTTTTATGTTGATCGATTTTGGGTCTTCGTTATTTGGATTTTTACTCAAACCGCCACTTGCGCCTGCTAGCCTTAAAATTATTTAAAACTTACAAAACATGCTGTATTATCCTTGCATATTCCCTATGTATATATTTGTTTTTTACATTAGAAAATATTTGACAAGAACCCTTTTAATTGCACACTTTAGTTGATTTTACTATTGCAAAAAAGAATTTTTCAAGAAAATGTGTTATTTCATCTCCCTATATCTTCTAAACTAATGATCGTACAAACAAAATGTAATATACATTTTTGTAGGAAATTGTACGTAGATTAATTTTGTAATTGACATCTTTTCTCTAAATGCGATAGTTTTTACAATATTTAATAAAAACTGAAAATTGCCCCACTTAAATGCCCCCCATGCCCCCCGCTCACCCCCCACGGGCGGGGACTTTTAGTATGTTGTTCAGGACCCTCTCGGCTATGAGTATGTAAAATTTCAAAACTACACGATTTTTTTCCTCTATTCGTCAAATTTTGGCCTTCGTTGCCTGGACGTTATTTTTTGCCAGTTCCTATAATTTATAAATAAGAAATCCCAGTATCTATTAGATATGTGAATTAACTATTCTTTATTAATATTTTATGTAATTAATAATATTTCTTCATTAAATTCATTAATATTAGTACAGAATACGACATTGTCATATTGTCAAAAATAAATTAATTCAAACAACGGCGTTATTTTAGATATGATTATTTTAATATCTATTTTTTATTTATTTGAAAGGTATGCGTATTTCAAAGGTATGGGTACTCAAAAGTATGGGTATTTCGAACAGTATGAGTATTTAAAAATAATTTTAAATGCTGTGAAAATTGATTTTTTTCCCCTTCAAATGCACCAAATTGTTTTTTCTATCAAATTTATTTCCCTATACTGGGTTAGCTATTTAAGTCTTTTTGTCTTTCGTAATATTTGATGTAATTTAATCTAAAATAAGTAAAAATTTTAAAATTTCAATAAAAAAAGTAAATCTCGTAAACTTTGTAAAAAGGATTATATTTTAGAAAATTTTAATTAAGAATTATATTTATTAGGAGATTCAAGGCACTATAGAAATTTAATAACATGTGTGAAGCGCTTCTGTTAATTAGCAATCTTCTGCTGATACTAGCCATTTTGCAATTTATTCGCATGTAAGTGGGGAATATAAATATTTTAAGGCATCATAAAGTAGTACGAAATAATAATATTCTGAATTTATCAATTAGTTAAAATAATAATAATAAATTGAGGTGTTTGAAATGTTCTGAATGTTACCCACGAAATGTCCCGTCACGAGTCCATATAATATAATTTGTGACAAAACAAAACTGCGCTATATTAATTATACTGATGTATAAATTTTGAACTGTGGAAAATAATGAATAATTTTATAATAATTGGTATTAAAGCATTACACCTTTATCAGAAGGCTGTTTCTTAGACAGACTTGCCAAGAATTTATTTTAGAGAGCAGTATTAAGTGTACATTTTTTATATAGAAAATATTGCTAGCGCTCGAATAATTTTACATCCGACTATATATGAAGTAATGTTATAAGCAATAGCATTATATGGTTCAACCTCATTTTTCAGTTTTCTACTTCCTGCGATTGAATTTAAGTTTCACCAAAATTGGAGTTACCATGCATCCACTCACAAGGGAAGTATAAATCAGTAAAATTCCTATTGAAACCAAACCAATATTAAATTAAAAGAGTGGTCGAAAACATAGGCTAAATGGCAAATTTTGAGCAACAATTCACTTATGGGTTAAGATAAGACCCTAAAAAATTTAATCCCTTTTATGAAAATCAACGAAATATAATAAGTGGGAAAAAAGCGTGGCACAGTGTCAGAGTGTTTGACTTGAGACAAGAAGATCTTCAGTTCAATCCCCGTCTCGGCAAATTTTGATTTTTCTTTCTTTCTTTCTTTTTTTTTTTCATAATACTAATATTTGGTTTATCTAAAATTAACAAATGATGGTAAAAAGTTAAACCATGAGGTGGTTGCAGCTACTTCAGTACCAAGTTTGGGTTCAAACTAACACCAAACTTTTTATATTGTAACGCTGTACTACTGAGACGTTAAACCCAACAACCCATAAACCGTCTCTACATTCTAAAGAAAACTGCTAAAAGTCCTTACGTGTTGGGATTATACCCTACAATTGGTAACGCTGCATTAAATCGATATATTCTTATATCGGTATTTTAGACGAACGATATCTCGATTTAAGAAATGTCAACATCGCCCAGCACTACATGTAACAGAAAATTTATTATTTGGGATCGAATTTTGATTGATAAAGGTATTAGTTATTAACGAAGATCTAAGCATTGCCAATTTATCTAAGTCTGCAAAATTTCAGTTTAAATAAAATACAAGGTTTTTAATATAAAACACTGTAATGCGGCTCTTAATTATCAAATTCAAATTTAGAGTGTTTGAATACAAAATTTATAGGAAATCGATGCTTTATCCAAGCATCCCCTAAATGTTAGAGTTTAATAATAAAAGAAGATGCGAGGAATCTAAATAAGGATCTCAGGATTAATTTGTACAGATCTCCTAAACTTGAGTAATTTTTTTTTTTTTTTTTTTTTTCTGTTAATCCGAATATATTTGTCAAACACAGGAAATAGTTACATATCACACAGAACTGTAAAAGTATTTTTATTCCATTATAATCTTTTACAATATTGTTTAAGAAAATTTCCGTTAAGAGCCCCTTCCCACCCCCCCCCCACCCCTTTTTTTGCAAATGCGCTGAAACAAAGCAGTGAAATTCTTTTTTTATTGTCTGTGGGAGAAACAGGTGTGAAACGAATCCTAAGGTGCTACAGAGATTTCAATGCGGGCATTGTTTTTAGTCATAGAGACATATCAGACAGATATATGTATATATATATACATATTTTAAACAAAATATTAAACTAAAAGGATAAAAAATTGTACATCAACATTTTCTGAACATTGATGCTTGCAATGCGCACAGTTGATTAAATATCCGATTACTTAAATTTTTTCATTTAAAAAATAAAATCATTGTAAGTGAAAGAAAAGTAATTTATACACGTATGTACACGATTAGCGTAATTAAATATCACAGACAATCAAACATACATTTTATTATTATTATTATTATAACATAGATTTTGAAACAAATTCTTTTTACATTAACGATAAAAATTAAATCACAATGAAATCGAATGAAACGTCTCTCTCTCTCACACATACACACACACATATATATATTTATGAATAAATTCATATGTAAATTCAAAAACTTCATAAATGATCCCAAGCTTATGCTTATGAAGAGGAGTCTAATGATGGTAGTAGGTCAATAATTAGTTCTTTGGAAGAAATAGCCTTATGCCACTAAAAGAAAATTATATTTAATATCGTAAGGTTTTCTTTATTTCTTTTTCCCTTTTTTTAAACAAAGTTTTTCAGTATTTTATTATTTTTAAATTAATTCAGACTTTATCAATAAATATAATAACATGGTGATTCTTTTTTTAATAAGGTACTGTTGTTATTGTTAACAATACCTTTAAAATCACAAAATTTTGTCACTGATAGTAAATTAAAAATCAAATTATAATTGAAGTAATTTAAATCTAAATCAAGAAAAAAAAAAAAGTGTGTATTGCGTCAAAAAAAAAAAAAAAAAAAAAAAAAAAAAGAGAGACATATATACTAAGAGCACCTCAATTTTCCCGTATCAGTAAATATGCTATCATATTAAAAAAACTGATATATATTTAAAAAATTGTAAAAAATTAGCGGGACTAAAACGTCTCTGGACCAAAATGTCCAGGGACCAAAACGGCAGGACCAAAATGGCGGGACCAAAGTGGCAGGACAATTGTGGCCTGCTTCGCTCCAAAGCAATTTATACTTAAATTTGAAAACCCAGCGTTTAATTAAAATCCCCGTGTTTAATTAAAATACTGTTAAAATTATTAAAAGATAAAAACACTTTAATAATGAAAAATTAATTAAAAGCATATAAATGACATTTTTTATTTTAATTAATTAATTATTTTAATGATTCTATTTATTAGTGCAAACATCTTGTTTTTAGTGCATACATTTGTAATATTATAATCTGTGACTTTTTTTAATAAGTTATGTAACATTAAGTTACATGACAATAGATTAAAAAAACTTCGACAAAAATGAATAAGTCATTTTATAATTATTGTTAGGACAGTTGGTAAAGAAATGTTTTTCGAACCTCTAATAATCATATGAAAATACATTTGTTATTAAGTTAAATAACTTTAAGATACAATAACATTAAACAATTAAATATTTCGACAAACAAGAATATTTTAATATGCATACATACATACATATATATATATATATATATATATATATATATATATATATATATATATATATATATATATATATATACATATTATTAAAAAATATCAATATCAATTTGAATTTAAATTTGTTTTAGTTTATAAATACTTATTAAAAAAAAAAAAAAAAAAAAAAAGTTATATCTTTATTATGAATTTATATCGATTTTGTATTTGTTGTGATCACGTGACAGGAATATGATAATCAAGATCAATTTTTCTTTTAAATTTTCCAAAACTGTAAAAATTCCCTTACACCGTTGCATTTTCGAACACTAAGATGTATTCGAGAATGGGTAATCCACTTCGAATACTTTCGAAAGTATTAAATTATTAGGGGGGAGACAGGCAATGGGGGGGGAGGCAAAATTGAAAAAATAAACTTAGATCCTTCAAAATTGGTACTTATGGATTTTTTGGACCAAGAAATTGATTGCGGAAACTTTCGAATGTGTAAATTATTTGAGGGGAGGGGATTACATGGGAGGAGATGGGGACAAAAATTTTAAAATAGAGATTGAACCTGGAAAATTGGTATTGTTAGGTTTATTGGCGTAAGCATTAGATTTCAGACACTTTCGAAAGGGTAAAATAGAGATAAGAGAATTTAAATAGAGATAATAGCAAGAGAATTTTTTTAATTGTTAATAAGATTTTTTTTTTTTTTTAATAGAGATAGCGCATCAAAAAGCTATTTCTATGTGTGTGTGTGTAAGTGAGTGGATGTGTGTGGGGAATCGATTGCAAACATTTTCGAATGTGTAAATTTAATAGAGGTGCATTACTTGGGGAAGGGATTTGGGCAAATTTTTAAAATAGAGATAAAGCCTTAAAAAGGTGGCATTATTAGATGTTTGAGAGAAAGGAATTGATTGGGGATACTTTTTAATGTATAAAATTATTAGAAGGGCTACTTGAGGGGACGAAATGAGAGGGGGAAAAGAGAGAGAGTGAGAGATTGATAAATTGATATTTTTAGATTTTGGGCTGTTATGAATCAAATGCAGATATTTTTGAATATGTAAAATTATTAAGGGAGAAACTACTTAGGGGGGAGATGGGGGAAACTTAAAATAGAGATAGAGAAATGAAAATTGAAAATTAATTTTACAAGTTTTTAGGGGTAGTGAATCGATTGCAGATATTTTCGAAAGTGTAAGATCATTTTGTGCGCGGTAAAAATAGCACAGGCTTAAAAATGCAGCAATGGAATTAGAGCCTTCAAAATTATTATTGTTAGGTTATTAAGGGTGAAAAATCAATTGAAGATATTTTCGAAAGTGTAAAATTATTACATAACTGTAAATTATAAATATGTATAGAATATTATATATTGTCCTAAAGTATCTAAAAAATGCAATAGAAAAAGTATAGGCATTAGAAAAAAAATAGATTTAAAAAAAAACAAAAAAAACAAGCTATTATGCCACAAAATTCATCGCCAAAGAATGACAAAAAATGTTAAAGTCGCCGAGGGGTTATACACAAAATTTGTAACGCCAAATGTTCTAGATATTACGAATTTCTCTTTATTCTAAAAAAAAAGTTACTGATTTTTAGCATATTATTTCAGTAAATAATAATAATAATAATAATAATAATATAGCATTAAATGTTATGTATTTCAATATGATATCTAATATGGAGATTTCTATAATATTGTTATTAAAAAAAAAAAAAAAAAAAAAAAAAAACGAAAAAAGAAAAAGAATCATCACTAATGGTTTTAATTTAAAACGTTTAAAGTATTAATATGAAGAATAAAAGAATAAATCTGATTAAGTAATCTCGATATTTTTTCGTATTACTTAAAACATTAATATAGTCATACGTATTTTAATTTCAATTGAAAGCGTATTATTAATTAAACATGTATCAGGAAGGAAGAACAGAATATGATGATTTTCACGTAATTTTGAAAACTCGCATGCTTTAGAAAGGATGTGATTGTTATAGATTCTGTCATTCTATAGCTTTAAAATAAAGAATGAATCAACATGAATAATTGCAATTTATAACATTACGTTTAAATGAACAATTAATATGAAGAATAAATATTATTAAGATATATTAAGATATCTTGGTAATTTCTTAGAACTAATCAAAAAATTTATATATAACTACATAATTTAGTTTCAAAAGAAAACATAAAATCAATGAAATTTCGTCGGCATGCATCAGAAAAAGAACAGAATATGGTTATTTTCACGTAAAACTTCCGAGAGTCAGAAACTTTACAAAGCGTCATAAATAAGGATGATTAATAAAAAAGTTAAAAGAATAATAAAACAGTGATAATTTCAGTAAGCGTTTTATAATTAATTTCTGAGACATTTAATAAATTCAAAACCATAATAGGTTTTCATGAAAATTTTCATAATGCACCAAAAATTAAGTAATATTTTTATACTTATTAGAATCTTGCATATTTTTTTTAGATACATGATTTTAAAAGAGATTTTCAGGCTAAAATTTACAATTATGTACAACTTATATTTTTATATATAAAAATTTTGGAAATTCATATTCTTGACGTAACTATAAAACTTGCACTGAACATTTCTAAATAGCATAGAAAATGTTTTAAAAATATTTTTTATTCTGCAAAATATTTCTCTTTAGATATTTTTTTTTTAGCTTAATTTAAATAAAAATATCCTAAAGTAACCTAATGACCCACAGTATTAATATAACCTACAAAATATATATGTCATCTTTACATTCAATATACTTTTTAAAAATATATAATGCTCAATTTCCAAATGATTTTTTCGAAGTTTCATGAACATATATTGTAAATTAAATTTTCTTGAAATTTGTGGAAAAATATTGTATATTTTAAGCTTTTAAAATGAATACTTTGAAAAAGATATTCTGCTGTTTCAGTAATATTTACTTACCACGTATAACCCAAGTAAAATATAGTTTATTTAAATATCAAGAGATTGAAATTCAAAAGTAACGATCCATAAGAAATATGGATATGATAAATACTTTATTTCAATATGTAAGATAATGCGTACATAATAAAATCAAATAAAAATGTTAGTTGAATGGGAAGGTATGTGTGTTGCAATATATTTTGATAGAATGTGGTATTATGTGATAGCATATTTTTCAATATCGTTTTCTGAGATATAATTTAAAATCTAAATTGAATAAGATATTTATTGTTATGTGAGAAAATTTGCATGAATAGATTTTTAGTATGCGGATTATTTTTTTTTTCTGGATGGATTAGTGTTTTATTTATAAAATAAATGTGCTTAAGTAAGATTTTCAAAATTACATGTATTTTATAATTTATTTGCAATACTCCCTTTTATAGTAAAAATTATTTGCCAGTTAGGATAAATCATTTAACGTTTAGGTCGCCGGTTGTTTTTAGTTAAAAAAAAAAAAAAAAAAAAAAAAACTGATAATCTGAAAAGCTGTAAAGCTGAAAAGCATGAGAAAAATGTAATGTGCTCTGTAAACAGCTACATTAATTCATATAATATATGTATAAGTACTTTAAAATAAACAAACTATTGAGCATTTAATCGGGGGTCACTCGCGCTAGTTTTTCATGCAAAGTTACTCGCGGGGTATTGAGAACACCTCAAAATTTTAAAGCGAGTTTTTATTCTATAAAAAATTTTGTAAGTTACTTGACATATATAATTTTAAAATGGAAGGTTTTTCTTGAATTAAACAAATAAATTATCAACAAATAAATAAATTACAGAAGAAATCACAGTTCTGCGCATGATGATTAGAAATGGTTGAGCGTTTGTTTGTTGTTGGGGTGCAGAAAACACCCAGTGCGAGTTACCTCGGGTTAAAGAGACGTTTCTACTAAAGTTGTCAGATGTGGCATATTGTTTAGTTAATAATAACCCATAGTTTTGAGATATATGATATACATAATAGACTATCAGTCTTCGAAGTGATTAGGCAAACGTTACAATTAAACATTATTGGAGGTTATAGAATAAAAAACCCACTAGATCTAGCAACACTCTCTACTATCATCGCTCGTTGCCAAAAATCATTTTAATATATGGGAAATTAATTATACAAATTACTCATTATTTAATGTAATCTTTTTAATTCTATTATCACATTTTTCTCCTTTTCAGAAAAAGCACAACTATTAAAAAAGTTCTTGTTTTCCAAAAAATGATTTTTTAAATATTCAAATATTTCGTTTGGAACTATCAAGTTTAAAATATGCACTTAGTTCGTTTTTAAATTTCTAAATACCTCGGGTACCAATACCTCGGGTACAATACCTTTAAATTTCTCAATACCTCGAGTAGCATTGCAGGGTTAGAAATTACTTCTCCATGTAGTAGAGAGAGTTGTTCGGGAATTGCACTGCTCAAAGTTTCTGAAAGAAACCAGAATTTGAGAACCGGTCTCTTAGGTAACGGGTCAAGAGCAGTGAAGCGGAAATTTCAAGTGGAGGTGATATGAGACCTCGTATTCGAAATAGTTACTATCAGACACAACAATTTTTGAACAACTTTTGACCCAACGCTTAATTTACTCCGATTTCTGGAAAACATTGCCGAGTGTGAAAGCGATTCTCAGAAAAATTAGAACAACTTTTTCCTTCCATGTCATAAAAAAATTGGACGTACGAACAGGTCAACTTCCAACTTCCATGTTCAACTTCCTACCAATCAGATGGGTTGTGTAACAACATCATTCAAGATGACGGACAATGCAAAAGGAAGCATATCTATGTTTAAATGGAACTTTTAGCAAGAAAATCTTTTAATTGAATGCATTAAAAAATTATAGGCACTATAGAATGCTTAAAGTAGTTGGAAACCGTCCATGTGCATTTTCTTTAATAACATAGCTGGCAACATTTTAATTTATTCCGGAGCATTTTTAGCCCCACCTTTAATCCGTACCACTTTATTTATAGAATATTTTTCTCCAATATATAACAACAATAAAATAAGAAAGAATTACTCTTATGAAAAAGGTGATATGAAATAAAGGCGAGGCTTTAAGTCCTCCTGAATAAATTAAAACGTTGGCACCTCTGTGAATGAATTGTGCAATTATTTTAAGTAAATACTCAAAACGTAGCGTCTATTCGTCTTTACCTGCAATATGACTCTGTATCCTCGATTAGATTTCTATAGATTGCCTAAAGCTTCTTACTTTATTAAAAACTAGAAAAGCCCGGGAACGAACCGAATTCTGAATGCGGGGAAATTTTTAAAATCAAACCTGAAATGTACAAAACTCGTGCCAGTAGATCAAAATTTGTTAATGAAATTATTTTTAAATTTATGAAATCAATGAAGGTAGTGAATCAACGAAGGCTTTGGACACTTCGCTGGTCACTATATTTAAAGGAAACTTTTTTTCTATATCGCTTTATAAAAAAAAATAAATAAATAAAATAAAATAAAATAAAATAAATAAATGAAAAGCATTTCTACTGATGTCAGCCTAAAATTAACTTTCTTTCGACATGGAATGTCATAACACATCTGATATGAACATCGTCTTCATTCATCAAGGGCAATAATTTTAATAAATAAAAAGTAGCATCGCTTGTGTTCGCATAACAATTCCCTATTGTTTTAACATAAGAAATTATTCCTACGGTAGATATTACTTCTATAAAATTAAAAAATTCAAACTATATAACAAAATGCAACCAACATCATTGCTTTCTTTATTCTATTCTACTTCTTAAAACAATTTTTATAGATGCCACACGCATCACATAAACTTTAAATTTTACATCTACTTTTTAAGCTAGCACGCGATCATGTTTTATATAACAATTAAATCATTAAATTCATTTTTATACTTATTTTTATTTCATTTTGCACGCACACTTCTTATTTTCTAATTCAAAATTATTAAAAAAAAAAAAAAAAAAAAAAACTTTTTCGATAGTATTTGTTTTGATACTGATTATTATTAATTTTCTTTTCTTTTCTCTTTCTTTCCAAAAAAAAAAAAAAAAAAAGATTTTGATGAAATTCTGACAAAAGCAGAATTTAGTTTAGGACAAAGGACTATTAGTTTTTTTTTTTTTTTTTTCAAATTATAACATCGCTTTCAAATTATTCAATTATATTTTTAATAAATTTTAGATTTCGAAAATGTCCAACTATCAAAAAATGACACCGCAAAAATCCCAGATTAAGACTAATAGTCCTCAGCCCTAATAAAAATAAATAAATAAATAAATCATGAAATTGCTCTAAATCCTGCATTCGTTCCCCGCTATCTTCGGCAGCGACCCACCCATTCGCAGACTCTCGGGTGCCTGTGTCTATTGTCTCTGACACTATCTTACGAGTGAGTTTCCATTTGGGCGCTTCTCAGATGACACTTTCGAAACGGACAGTATCGAAAAAAGTAGCAATTTTATATTTGAATCTGTTACATATGAACAACACTATACGTGGTATACAAAATATATATATTTTTTTTCACGTTTTTTTTTTTTTTTTTTTTTAAATATTTATTTGATTTATTCGATCAACCATAAAAGGGCAACAATTTCGCGCCAAATGTAATATTACAATGTGCTATGATCGGTTACGTCTATCGCATTAGACAATTTTTTGGGTACCCATAAGGCAGATAAAGTATTGTTATCGGGTCAAATATTCGAAATTGAGTTTTTGTTATATTTACACGTTTCAAGGTCCCTGAATCGAAAAAACATGTCTTTAGCGGCTGGTTTGTGTGTGTGTATCTATTAGTAGCGTATCTCAAGAGCAAATTACAGCAGGAAGTTCAAACTCGGTATTCTTAATCTGTATAATATAGGGATGCTGCACTTAATTTTTCGTTGATCGCAAGCAAATATATCGGGGACATCCAACAGAATTCAAATACATTACGTCTGTAAGCGAAATGCATGTGAGTAGAGGTTAACATCTATAGGCTGATCTGAACCAAATGAAATTAACATGTATTTTTTATATGTATGAGAGCATGTTTCATATATAATACGGTATACAAATTATTCACTGTTCGTTTACAAGACTATACAAGAGAACTAGAATATATTGGGACAATACTTGGAAATTAATGGAAGTACATGTCAGGTTGCGATGGGTGTTATTGCTATTAATGTAAGGTTATATTTAAGTGCACAATATGGTATGTACATAATTTTTAAAATATATACAGGACTGCCAGTATCTAGGCGAACACATTTATTTTTCATTGAATTAATTAATGGAAGTTCTTTACTATATGTTTTACCATGTCCAGGAAAATTTCTCAGGAATTAATATTAATTTCTCATATCCATACTCTAAATGACGTATTTTTTAAACTAAATATTCAACGCTTACTTTTTGAATAATTACACGTTTTCAGGTTTCCTGAACACTGAAGTCAAATTTTTAATGTTTTACCTTTGTCTATGTCTTTTATCAGAGTAACTTAAAACAAACAATTTCAGTCAATTTAAATGCTGTAATTTGAAGTTAATATAACGTTGTTGCTTGAAAAGTTTAATCAAGATTGATAAGTTTCAAGGAATGGTGCTGGTGAAGGTTGTCTGAATATTTTTGAATAATTTTTTAAATTCAATATTAGCTTTGAATTCTATATAAATGCAGGTACAGTATTCAAACGAAGGGTAGACGAGTGTGGTACGCCCCTCCCCTTACACACACAACTATTTGTCAAATAGAGCTGTTCCGAAGCCTACGCTGAATTATTTCTTAACGTGGGTTTATATAACAGTAATCATTGTATTACCCCTTTATCTCCAATCTGTCTTTATTGTATGGAATTTCAGGGTACAAGAAAGTCATGCAAGTGCCACACCAGATTATGTTTTACAATATATATCGATAAGATATGTTTAAACTAGACATTTTAAAAGCATAAGATTATGAGTTTAATAAGTTCACATTTGCATAGCGATCTGTAGATGTGTTTAAAATTTCTTCATAAAATCTTATTTTACGCCAAAGGCTAGATTATGTATAATAATCCATAAATAAATTCTGGAAAATGTGTACTCATGATATGGTTTGATCATTTCTTTGATCTGACAAAGCAATTATTTTTCCAAACTAATATATTAAAATCTAAAGTAAGTTTTATAAACCTTTAAATAATAATTAAATAAGTGAATTAGTAAGAAAAAAAAATGCTTACACGCACATACTAGCAAATTTATATATATATATATATATATATATATATATATATACATATATAATACTACGATTTTATCCGAAATGTTATTTATCTTTACCATTATATACCTTCAGAGAAAATAAGTAACAACTGAATTCGAAGCACGAATCTTGTGTAAATTCTGAATTTCTTCTAAATAAACAAAACATTAGGATTTTCTTTTGAATAAAATATGATGTATGAATGGTAAGAAGGCATTAGATAACGTCAGTTCATGAAAATTCGTTTTTTATATGATTCACATGCATGTCAAAAATTTTTATATAATTTATTTTTCTAACATAAACTATCTCATTACTTTTATAAGATGGCATTTGATGTTAAAATAAATATATGAATTTGTTACGTTATAATTCAAAAATTTAAACAACTATTTTTAACTAAAAGGATCATAATATTTACGTAAATTAAAAACCAAGGCATAACATTTATTATGTAAATTCCTTGGATTTCTTTTTTTTTTAATAATAAATAAAGGAAAATATTTCTTAATAGGGCATTTTTTCGTTTTTATTTTCCTTATTTTCTTTTTTTCTTTCCTTCTTTTTTTTTTTTTTTTTTTTTTTTTTTAAACAAAATCAAGATTTTATAATACAGACAGTGCTATAAACAGATATAAAAATTTAATCTATGAATAATCTTCAAACCTTTAGCTTCAATTACCTGCTTGAATTTTGATCTTGAATTGAATTTTAAATTCTGGTAAGCAAAATTTTCACCTATTTAGATTTCAATTTACGTGTTCTGTTTTTTTTTTTCTCTATTTCCCATTTTCCATGTAAACGACTTATCGCTAAACATGATATCTACTGCACTCTTACTTCAGAAGTTATAAAATGTTGCATGCACATTTACAGTGTCATTATCCAGGGTTTGAACAACTTTCGTAAAGATATCTTAAAATTTATCAATTTGTTTGGGTTAAATGTTAAGAATGTGTCTAAATTTTTGGAAATTTTTTAATACAGTTAGTTTGGTAGCCCATAAATTATCATGTACAATTTTGTAATAGTAGTTCAAATCCTGAAACATACTTTTCTGAGTAAAACGTTTTATTTTTAATATATATAATATTTTTATTATTATTATTTTACGTTTTTAGGTAACTGTCCTTTTTAAGACAGATCATAGGCGTTTTTACTAATTTTTCTTAAAAAAAAATTTTTTTTTCAAGATTTTCTATATATCATATATGGTTTAATACTAATGAAGAAATTCAAAGAAATTAAACTTTAAAAAATTGTAAGTACTTAAAAAAAATACCTCTGATGTTGTACGTATACCTTAATACTTGGTATTTCGTATCTACCAAGTTTCATGCAATTCGTTTCATACTATTTTTATGTGAATATTAAACTTCCAATGGTCCTCCATTTTGAAGCGCAATGTCGTTTCGGATTGATTGACAAACATTGTTGAGACCACGATATGGGATATATACATACCGATTTTCATGCAAATCGGTTCATAAATATAATTTTATGAGAGTTTGTGGTTTACATAATGAAACATATGTCGAATTGATTAATAAACTTGACTGAGACCTTGATATTGGCAATGTACATAAGGAGCTTTATGCAAATCAGTTCATAAATCTATTTGCTATGTACGTTTAATATTTGCAAGTTACCCTTATTTTTTCAACATAATACCGGATCAAGGTTACTAATAAGCTTGTGGAGACCTTGTTGTGAAAGAGTATCTTCACATATATTAGTTTTAATTGCATTCTCAAATAAATTTAATAATTAATTACTATATTTTCAATAAATTAAATGTCTATTAAAATATCTAACGAAATTCTAAATTATCTTGTATATTTAATCACATTTGTCTCTCTATAAATAAATATCTTAATTCTAATAATACTTTATCTGTTAACCTATTAAATAAATATGCTGAGAACAAAAACGTATTCTTTAAAATTAATAATTTATTCCGAGTAATATAAATGTCTTTCATTAAATAACGCTCTTTCAGATTTATATTTCTATCGGTACTGAATCATTTCATAAAATAAAATATAAAAAATATTATATTCATCTATTAACCGTTGTGTATACATATTATATTTCATTCTTTTAAATTGCGTAAGTTTATTTATTAGAAATTAAATTAAGCAATAAATTTCCGTTGTAATATCATTAAAGGGGTAATTTATAATTTTGACGACGGGATGTGGCAATAATTCATAGCCTTTCCGTCTCCTTTAGGCAGACGACTTTTGGCGTGAGGTTTGGCATAGGTGTTTGGCGTTAATTCTTTAACGGACTTTCTAAATTCAAAATATTTATATTAATTTAATCGAGAGACAATGGATTCTGTTTGTCTGTAAAATTTGGCACTATTTCGGAAAACTTGGCGTGATTCGACAGTTGGATCTTATTGCGAGATTGAGAACTTCAGAATTTCGTTCCTAAACTACTCCTTTAATAATACGTCATCGCAAAGCACTCTCTCTCTCATCTAACCCTCTAATAGTCTTTTGACTTAATAATATACATTTTAAGATACTTTAAAAACTTTTATTCTCATGCAGCTGAAATAAAGATGATTGCTTCTAAATAGTGTTATTCTTGACTCACGGCTTATTTATATGTTTATTGTTCCTGGAGTTCTGCGGACTTTTGTTAAAATGCCCAAGTTAACCTTTTCCTTTACTAAAAATCTCGGTACCGTAGACCTCTTTAGAGTGGTTATGAGATAAAAGAGAGAGAGGGGCAGTTATTTAAATAAATTTACAAGCTACGATCTCATCACAGCTGTTTTCTTTAAAAAGATAAAAGACTGATTTATAGAGATATTTTTTAATCTCAACTAAAGAAGAGTTTGATTAATTTGACTCATCATCGGATCACTTGTAAACGTCAATGACTCGAAGGTGTTTTATTGTTCTCTTGTACTCAACTATTGTTGGATATATGGAGTACTGCGCCGAGAAATGTCTGCGGCTCTTGAGTCAAATCGACGTGATTCCTGAATCTTACCGTCTGGGATGAACTGTGAGAGAGCGACCCGTATTTTCCGATCTGCTCGATGACATAGAACAGAAGTACCGCATGTCTACAATGTGATTCCCCCCCCCCTCCCCCAGACTCATTAGGTGAGACGGGCCGAAGCGGAGATTTTTTTTTAATATGTGCGTGCCCCGAAGCACTACTCCTTACCTCACGTTGGATTTGAGTGATGTGCTTGATGTTTATATGCTCTGCCAATGGAGTTGATTTCCGATATTCTCCTCGTATAGTGATCAACATTGCCTGTATGTTCGTTTATTGTCTCTCAGATGCTCCGATTTATTTATATTTCTCCACTTTGAGATTCGAATGAACAGACACTGGAAAAGCCATATACGATTTTTTTTATTGCTCGGATTTTATGCCAGTTTTGAGAATCTTACTGTTAGTGATATATGTTTTCAACAGCAGATACATCATGTGTGGGTGATGTGCATTTATGCACTTACAGGAGAAGGGCTGCACTGTGGATATCGGTCATGTTACAATATACATTTATCTTACAGTTATTTTTTTTATTATTTTATATTATGATCTGAAACAAATTGTGTTTGAAATTCTGCTGTGACATTACAACTTTCTAAAAAAAAAAAAAAAAAAAAAGGCTTTTCGTGTAGGAACAGTTGCTTAAATAAGTATATTATAATATTTAAATAAAGAACATACATATGAAATAACATTTTCGTGCAACTAAATTAGAAAAGGACAATAATGGAATGTTGTTTTTGTGCAAGTTCGAATCGATCATTCATCTTTATGAAAAGCCATATGTGATTTAGAACTAAAGTTTGAAAGATGTATGCATAACTTTTCGTACGTCACTTTAAATAGTTTATTAAACATTCATCTGTTTATAATAGTGAAAAGGCTGTTTTAAAATAAATAACTGGAAGTCTACGAGCGTAGCAGGTCGTCAATTTTCACTATCGTACATTTAAATTAAATTAAAATTTAATTTTCAGGTCAAGTTTATGGAACTATGGTAAGTGATTTGCATATTTTTACTATAAGTATCCTTGTTTATTAAATATATAATTTTTCTTGCAGCATCATTAATTAAAACTTTTTAGATAATACAAACAACAAAGATGCTTAGATATTTCCTCAGATTTTTGTACATATTTTTCTATTTTCATATATGCTAATTTTTTCTTTCGATTTTAAAGATAATAAAAAAAACTTGCCTTTTTTATTTATTTATTTATTTATTTATTTATTTTTTTATGTATAATATATGTATATATATTTGCATATTATAGTATTTTATCACCATTCAGTGTATTATTTTTATTTTCATATTCAGATATTTTAAGTTTAGATTCATTTTCTTATTTTGTACTGAATTGATACATTATTTTATAAATTGATGATAAATTTTAAAAAGTTGTGCTTTTTTTCCATTGGATAGATTTCTTGATTTTTCAATCAAAATGCAATATATATATATATATATATATATAAGAAATATTTTTAAAAGAATATGTATACGATATAAAATTAAAGATTATTATAATATAACGTAAAACAGAGAAAGCTAGCGCTAAAAGCTGCTTAGCTAAACAATGTTTTTATTAAATAAGAAATTTTTAAAAGAAGTATTTAAATATATGAAATTAAAATAAAAATTTTGAAGATTAGAAAAAACAATAGGAGATTTACAAACCAATGCGCAAAATTGCTGCAAAAGGAAATGTAAAACTTTAATATAGGAATAATTTAACAAATGAAATGAATTAAAACCCCAAAACACACAGAAGTCTTCATCAAGGAGGCCCTTCCGTGTAGGAGTTAAAGAGAAGTTTCTGAAAGGATAGTAGCAATTAGCTAATAACCATCCTTAGCCCCCAACTTCTCTCCAAACAGAAAACCACCTTTAACAGAAAAGAAATCTAACAGATCTGAAATAGATCGAACACTGATAGAGGAAAACACTGAAACATTCGGTTATAAGTTAAGACGTGACAGTTAATTTGCAAGGATTTTAAGAGCTATTTTTAAATCACAATCATTATTGCATAAAATGCGAATTCTTTTAAACTGTGTGAACATATGAAAGGTACAAAATATTTGTAAAGAAATCCTACAGTCAAGGTCGTTAACTAAAAGTTTTAAAGTCATTTAAAAAAAGGGGGAAACAAATTTAAAATTTATTATAATAATACGTAAAACAGAGAAAGCTAGCGCTAAAAGCTGCTTAGCCAAACAATGTTTTTTAAATAAGAAATATTTTTAAAAAGAATATGTATACGATATAAAATTAAAGATTATTATAATATAACGTAATAATATATATATTATTAATTACAAATTGAATGCTTTATATATATTTTTTTTATCGCAAAATGTTTATTGCTCTGTTTATTGTTGTCAGTAATTGAATTTATGTAAGTTTTTTTAGTTTAAAATGTAAACTTAAAATATATTCCTGTACTCATGTGGGCAGAATATATTCCTATACTCATGTGGGCATTTTTCCCACGTTGGATTTAAAAAAAAAAGAAAAAAAAGAAAAAAAGGAATAAAATAAATAAATAAAATTATGTGATGTTTACACATAGTTACACATGTTTTAGCACAGTTTTTTTTTTTTTTTTTTTTTTTTTTTTTTAATTCATTAACATCGCAATATTTATTGTGTTAATGGTGTTAAATTTTCCATGAAATAAATTTCTTGTCTTCTAGACAAATGCTTAATAAAATACGTTATTGATTATTAATTGCATGTTTTATACATGGTTTTATTGCAAAATAATTATTAATCTGTTTATTGTCAATAATTGAATTTAATTAATTTTCTAACTTAAGAATTAAGTTTGAATGAATTCCTCATGTTGGCGTTTTCCAGGCTGATTTGAAATACACAAACCATTTTTTTATACGTTTTTGGAGATGTGTCGCAGATATTTGTTTCGATATCAGTCGATATCTTGACACTTATATCTCCTCTTTTTACACACACATTTTTTTTTTTTTTTTTTTTGTTCACTTGTTTTAACCCGCTTGGAACTGCCATTCTATCATCATATGAAATTTTAAAATAATAATAATAAATAAATAAAATAAATAGAGTGATAATTTCAGGTATTCCCATACTTTTGTTAGATAAACTTATATATTTTATTACTTTTTAAGGTCTTATTTTGAAACAAAATTTAGAAATATATTTCGGAGAACTTGGTTGATTTTTTTTTCACACACCTCTTTTTACATAACGTTTTACACTGTATAACTTTAACACATTTGCATAAATTATTAATAGTCTTTTTTTTTTTAATATTAAAGATAATAAGTTTATGCTTCTTATCGTGGTTATATTAAATCAAATAGATTTACAATTGGCTTCTTAGAATTTATATCTGTGTAATTTTGTGCATCACTGCGTTTTGGATGCTGGCTCCAATGCGCAAATGACTGGTTCGATGTTCAGCGCCATGTTTCTTCATCTTGAATTATTGGCCAGAATTTTTTTTCTTGATGAAGGGGCCTGCATTGAATGCTACCTTGCACGATTTTGTATAGAGTTACATAATATTTTGTGGTTATAATAATTCATTTACAAAATATTTTTTTTACTATTTAAATTTTACAAAAAAAAATAAATAAATAAATAAATAAATAAAATAAAAATAAAAATTAAAATTAAACATATTTTACAGAAATCGAGTAGTATTGCTTGTATTTAGGGTACAATTTTTTTCTCACAGTCTACTAATATGGTTTCTGTGGAAAGATTTTCTCATAACGCATATGTACACACACACACATTGACAGAATAAATAAATAAAATATAATAATCGAAGGTAAATATTAATCAATTAGTTTTAGCTCCAACAATCTTCAACATTTTTTTTAACACTATGTGTGTTCATGAAAGTACGTAAATCCAGTACATAATATTATTTTATGAATCTATGCTGGCCGTAATCTGTTGCACACTGTTTTTTTTTTTATTATTATTGTTTTTTTTTTCTCAATTTTTTCAATTTTACACATTATATTTTTGTCGATTAGATGATCTCACGTAAAACAAGATGTTGTTATGCTAGTTGTTAACTTGACATCGAATTTAATTTTTCATTTCAAACATTTCTTTTCAAATTTATTCAAATCCTTTTTCAATTGAAACCCATAATTCCATACCAAAATTTTAATTTTTGATCATGTTTGACACGAGTTTATTTTATGTGCATAATAGTCTTCTTTCGTTCCTTTTTCATACAAAATAAATGAATAGAAATAATACAAAATGAGATCCTTGATTTATTTAAAAAAAAATGACCACTTGATTTTTTTTTTTTTTTTTTTTTTTTTTGTAAAAGATAAATGAATATCTTTCTCAGATTCATCTGAGTTTTTATTTATGTTCTAATAATAATAATAGCGATTTTTTTTTTTCATTATTATTATTATTCATTTTAAATACGTTGATTGCAGGGGAGAAGTCTTGTATTTTACTGTATATAAAATGTATTTTTTATCGCATTTATTCACTATTCGATGTTTGTTTATTGGTGTTTATGTTCAATATATCTATCCTATCTATATAGGAATATTTTAGTACTATTGCTAGCAGATTATTATAACAACAAAATATATATCAAGCTTACTTTAACATCGAATCGGGCCTACTGCTGGATAATTACAGCACCTTTTACAAATAATATTTCGTGCACATGGGGTGAACAGATTTATTTTACTGTTCTTTTTATCAGCTGATTTGGTGAAATTCTTATTATTCACCTTTTTGAAGTGAGATTACACTTCTTGTACTCGAGTTTATTATTCATTTTACTGAGCAATTTTATAGCCTTTGAAGCTATTCTTTATATATCTACTTTATGCGCATTTCTGATTTTTTTGAGGCCTCATTTCATCTCTGCTCAGTTCAGTAGATAATACTGTTATTTTAGTCATGACTTTTTACATTTACTTTTTGTTTATAATTTTCAGTGCACGTTAAATTCGCAATTTTAGTGCTTTCATCTGCGGCTATGGGAATTTGTTTTAGTGGCAATTTATTTTAATTTTAATATATTGTGGAACACTTACAGACATATACTATTTTTTTTTTCATAGTTCAAATTATTTCAGTTGATATTTTACAAATCTATTTAAATATTAAGACATATCACCCATTTGATTACAAGTTTAATTACACATACACATTTGCCCTTTAAACACAATTGTGTTGCTCTGGTTGTCAGTATACTTCTATAATCTACGGATTTCGACCATTATATTGGTTTCAACACCTGTAATTGTGTAGGGGATTTCACACTTTCACAACAATTTTGGAAGGTTATGTTTTATAGACCTTCATGTACACTTATAATTCATTAATACATGTTTGATAATTATTTTGGGTGACAATTAAAAAAAAATAATAATAATGAATTAAACAGAATAAAAAAAAAAATTGATTTATATAAAAATTACTTAATGCATTTTAAATAAATAACATGAAGGTGTATGTATTTCGGGAATTGTCTGATTGCATTTTTCACAGATAATGTGCATTGTTGTCAAAGGATTTTTTTCATTACCATACATAATTTTATAGTTGCCATTGGTCATCCCTGTCGAAGTTCTATGTGACACATTCAGAGATTCCTTATTTAAACACATCACATCACTTTCAAAATTCATTATTTTAACAGAGTCACACTATTTATTCTTTTTCATCCCATTTTAAATGACACAGTCAGTATTTTGACATTTGCAAATACTTTTCAATTAATAATTAATTCACACATACACACACACACACACAAAAATTATATATTTTGTTGCTATGTCTTTACGTGTGTTCCTGTATATGTTTCCTTTTACGTCGGAACTTCATTGTATTATTGGCTAGCTTATCCATTTGTAAGTCATAATACAAATTTATCCAATAGCATTCTTACATTCTCTTTAACACACATATTTTACCATGCTTCTTTGCATTTTGCTCAAACTTGGCCTCCCAACCCAATGTTTGATACACACACACTTTCACAAATTTTTCTCTGACCTATTTACTTGATATATTTTATTGGTACGCTTGTGGAAATATTGTTTTGCATTTTTGTTTATTAAATTTTACAGGGAATTTCTACAAATAAGACTATTTATAATAATAATACACACTTACACAAAAACAAATAAAATTCTGTCAACATGCAGAAAATTAAGATATTTTTACAGCTTAATTACGAAAAGAAAATAAATAAAAAAGTTAAATAAATATAAATATTCTGCATGTTTTGGAAAATAATTTTTATTAACAAATATTTTCTTATTTAATAAATAATAATCATTTAAAAAGTATTCTTTCAGTTTAAATTAAGCATTTTTGTTTAAAATTTATCAATTAAAATTACACTTAAATATTATGTTTTGCACCACAGATGCATTTTGGGAGACGTCTTGAAATCATCTGTGTGTTGCAAGAGGTAGTCTGTGGAGAAGTATGTGGCTGGTTCACTCTTCCTTTTTTAAAAGACTATTTCTTGCTTAGCAGTATTATAAAAATTAATTTTTCTTAATAAATTATAGTAAATATTACTTATGCTTGATAATATAATAATTCAACTTAATTCTAAAACAATATGTATTTAGAATTTTTGCTGTTTTTGACAATTTTTCTGAGTTGTATTCTTGTTACCTATTTCAGGTCCACTCAGATTTCTGTTAAGGTCAATTTATTTATTTATTTATTTATTTATTTATTTTTTTTTTTTTAACAAATCCAATTGCTAATTAAATTATTAATAATTATGTTCAGGAAAGGGAAATTATTTCATACAGGTAAATTTTGGTTATTTTGAACAACACAATCTATTCAAATAAAGTCGGTTTATAAATTTATGCTGAGAAAATAAATTAGAATGCATAAAATAAAATAGAATTAAAAATAAAATAATTAAATTTTCCTTTACATTTTTCTAGAACTCTTACATGTGCGCTCTTATTCTAACATAGGGCTAGTTTTTTTTCTACACATTTTTATACTTACAAGACATTTCATTATGTCGATTTGCTGAATGCTGGTTGCCATCTTTTGCACAACATGAAGCCTATACATATGGTTTATTACGCTATGTTCAGTTTGGCATCACAAAAACATAATATCTGTCATAGCTATTGTTCTGTTCTACACTCTCTGGCTCACTTTGTTGGAATTGAATTTTTCACGTGTAGGATGATAGTCTTTTTACTCAAAAATTATTTTGAATCTTTTTCATATTAATGCAGTATTATATAAATTTTTTTAATTAACCAATAGACAAAATTAATTGATTGTATATTTATAGCTACTGATTTCCTTTTCCTTTTTTCTCAAGCATATATTCACATTTATGAATAAGAATTTTTTATGTTTTACACAGTTTATATTATTGTGCCACATTGACATACCTTACTAATTATATAACGTTTGTCATGTTTAATACATGTTATAGCAAGGATTTTGTATGTCTTGTAAGATGTTCTATAACTATCATTATTATTGATTTTTTTTTTTTTTCAAATTTATTTTTATATACCACATATTTTTTTGTTTGATGAAAGATTATATTTTTGCCTTTTACAGCAAGATTATTCAAAATTTTGAAATTGTATTATACTGTTGTATAGGTGAGAGAGAGCTTTTATATTTCTGTAATTTTCGTCCATTTTGACTTTTTTTTTTTCCTCGCCGCTGGGGAGAAATATGTTAAGGAGTATCTTTACATATATTAGTTTTAATTGCATTCTCAAATAAATTTAATAATTTATTTCTATATTTTCAATAAATTAAATGTCTATAAATATATCAACGAAATTCTAAATTATCTTGTATATTTAATAAATACCTTAATTCTAATAATATTTTATCTGTTATTCTACACTACTGGCCATTAAAATTGCTATACCAAGAAGGAATAATAATAACGGAATGAAATTTGTTGGACACATACATTATAGTACGAAGAACTAGTGATTAAAATTTCAGGAAATTTGGAGTAATATGTACTGAGAAAACAGTACATAAAGCATCGATCTCTGTGAGAAATAACAGCACATATCTGCTTAGGCATTGAATCGAACAGCGATTGGATGACATGTACGGGTAGAGCACTTCATGAAGTTTTAACACGATGCCACAATTCATCGATCGAAGTTACTGGTGAGTGGTAGGGGGCCAGTCGCTTTTCAACGATTAAATAGTCATTTTCATTGGTGCGAGATCAGGAGAACGCGCTGGCCAGATCAAAAGTCGAACACATTCGGCATCAATGAAGGTCCAGATAATATGGACAACATGCGGACGTGCATTGTCCTGCTTAAATATTGCGCTTCGGAGAACTTGAACATAGGGCAGAGTGATGGGCCTTAGCTCGTCAGAAATGTAATGGCTGGTATTCAGAGTGGCGGGAATGAAAACAAGAGGTGACCGGGACGTGTATCCAATAGTACCACATACCATCAATCCAGGTGGTGACTCAGTGTGCGGCTACCAAAATTCTGATTACCCTCAAAACTGCATCACTGATATGGGCGCCATTAATGTGTGATCAACGATGAACCTGGACGCAGGAATGGCGTGAAGTCACTTTTCAGACAAATCACAATCCTGTTTACAGCATCAAGATTGCCTTATCCGTATTTAACGGCATTATGAATAATGCACATTGCCAGCTGGGATTCGACATCATCATACTGTCCATCATTCGCAATGATGTTATGGGTTCCCATTTGATACACGTCTTGATTACTTCATGTTCGTATTCCTGGCACTCTGAACAGCGGCCATTAAATTTCTGATGAGTTAAGGCCCGCCCCTCTGCCCTGTATTCGAAGCCTCCGTAGGGCAAAATTTAAGCAAGATAATGCACGACCGCAACTTGTTTGTATTGTCCAGACCTTCTTTGATACAGAATGTGTTCGACTGTTGCTCTGGCCAGCGCGTTCTCCTGATCTCGCACCAATGAAAACGACTGTTTAATCGTTGAAAAGCGACTGCCCCCCCACCACTCACCAGTAACTTCAATTGATGAATTGTGGCATCGTGTTAAAACTTCATGAAGTGTTCTACCACGTCATCCAATTGCTGTTCGATTCAATGCCTAGGCAGATATGTGCGTTATTGCTCACAGAGGTCGCTGCTTTATGTACTGTTTTCTCAGTACACATAACTCCAAATTTCCTGAAATTTTAATCAATTGTTCTTTCTACTATAATGTGTGTGTCCAACAAATTTCATTCCGTTATTATTATTCCTTCTTGGTGTAGCAATTTTAATGGCCAGTTGTATATTAAATAAATCTGCTAAGAACAAAAATGTATTCTTTAAAATTAATAATTTATTCCGAGTAATATAAATGTCTTTTATTAAATAACGCTCTTTCAGATTTATATTTCTTTCGGTACTAAATCATTTAATAAAATAAAATATAAAAAATATT
This sequence comes from Salticus scenicus, assembly GCA_963930645.1. Classification (NCBI taxonomy): domain Eukaryota; kingdom Metazoa; phylum Arthropoda; class Arachnida; order Araneae; family Salticidae; genus Salticus; species Salticus scenicus. The sequence continues at coordinate 218,141,209 of OZ005652.1, read as the reverse complement.
ATTTTGATCTATTAAACCTTGTGTATACAATAATTATATTTCATTCTTTTAAATTGTGTAAGTTTATTTATTAGAAATTAAATTAAGCTATAAATTTCCGTTGTAATATCATTAAAGGGGTAATTTATAATTTTGACGACGGGATGTGGCAATAATTCATAGTCTTTCCGTCTCCTTTAGGCATACGACTTTTTTGGCGTGAGGTTTGGCATAGGTGTTTGGCGTTAATTCTTTAACAGACTTTCTAAATTCAAAATATTTATATTAATTCAATCGAGAAACAATGGATTCTGTTTGGCTGTAAAATTTGGCACTATTTCGGAAAACTTGGCGTGATTCGACAGTTGGATCTTATTGCGAGATTGAGAACTTCAGAATTTCGCTCCTAAACTTCTGCTTAAATAACACGTCATCGCAAAGCCCTCTCTCTCTCATCTAACCCTCTGAATGTCTTTTGACTTAATAATATACATTTTAAGATACTTTAAAAACTTTTATTCTCATGCAGCTGAAATAAAGATGATTGCTTCTAAATAGTGTTATTCTTCACTCACGGCTTATATATATTTTTATTGTTCGTGGAGTTCTGCGGACTTTTGTTAAATAGCCCAAGTTAACCTTTTCCTATACTATAAATCTATAGACTATGTACACGAATTTTATCAATCCACTTCATAATACGTATTTCGTGTGAGTTTCAATTTTAAAAGGAATATATTTCTCAGAAAAATCATCCGACATACTTGTATAAATGCATTTATATAAATTCATGTATCTCATTTGTAAGTTTCTTCCAAATAATTCGGTATTTTAAAAGTTATCGTGATAACAATTTTTGAAATTTCAAACTGATTTCAGTTGACCTTCTAATTTGCATGTACCCTGACTTCGAATAAAGATGGCAATTCAATTTGTTTGTTATTGTTGGTGGGGATCCTTGTACGGGGTACACAAATATGGAAATTTAAGCAAGTCTGGTTTTAAGCACTTTTTTTTTTTTTTTTTTTTTTTTTTTTTTTTTTGTTATTTGAATTGAAAATTTCAAGTGATCGTAATAAAAAATAAATAAATAAATAAATAAAAGCAGATACATTTTTGTAATTTTAGTTCGAATTAATTCTGTATTTAGAAAGTTATTGTGATAACAAATTTTTGCGTAATATATATATTGATAAAGTTAAGAAAAAAAAGAATGCAATAGGTCAATTTCAAAATAAAATCTCAAAATGTAAGAAATAGTGAATAAAACAAAAGAATTTTTCTCACCTTCTTGTTATTTAAAACAATTACCCAAATCCTAAGTTGCAGTTCATGCAATATTTTTTTTTTCATAACTTTTGAGAATTTTTGTAAATTTTATTTAGGATTGTGTTATTTTTTATAGATTTATTAATTTAACTTCAAGATAAATTAACTTTGGCTAAAAAGGCACATTTCAAAAGAATTATTTATTTTTTTTCTGAGGAGGGGATGGGGGGGGGGGAAGATAAAGGAATACTTATGTTACAAGTTACTATAAATTAAAAAATAATAATACGCTCCTTCATTAAATTTATATCAGCAGAAAACTTATTAAATTTTCATACGTCTAACAAAAATGTATTAAAGATTTTAAACATGAAAATATATTTTAACTATACAGTCAGTAACAAAAATATCCGAACACTAGCAAAAATTCCTGTATAAAAAAGTGGAGTTAATACTGTTTTTTTATGTATATCCTTGTTGAATCATGTTCTTAGTCAGTCTAAGAACATGATTCGACAAGGATGTATTTAACAAAACAGTATAAATTCCACTTTTTTTATATAGGAATTTTTGCTAGTGTTCGGATACTTTTGTTACCGACTGTACATAGATATTGTTAACACTAAAGTTTTACTATTAGATTTCCACAATACAATGCTATGACTTAAATAAAAATATTTAAAAATGCATTATCGGCAAATTAAATTATTTTTTTCTTTATCTCACACATACTGAAGAAATTGAACACAATATATTTATTCCTAATCTCCTATTAACAGAAACTTTTTTTTTTCTTTTAAGTTATAATGGAAGTATTTCGAGGTAACGTCTAAGTATGTTTTCATTCCAATTTTTCGTTCAATCCTACCGAGATCTTGACATATTTCTCCAGAAAAATGAAACTATCACATAAAAGATTTCTATTAAATTCTACAAATTTTACGTTTCTGAGATTAATTTAAAAATTAAAACTACAGTGTTGTATATTAATTTCGCTTTTATGCAATACTTTATTCTATTATCTCATTGTTAAAATCTAATTGAAGTGCAAAATGAAAATTAATTAAAATTTGGATAGAATTTCCATTTCATAAATGGAGCACGTTATATATTTTTACTCGTTTAAAATATTTAATAACATGTAAAATATTCTGGTGTTATAAGTAGTTTTATATTCTTGTAAAAAAAATTAAAAACTACAATAAATGTTGTATCATATGGACTAATAAATTGGAATAATTTCTCAATGGAATAATCTCATTTAATTATTCTATTTAAATTAACAACAACGGCGTTTTTATTTCATAAAAAATTAATTCCGTAAATTATTGTATTTAAAATTAAAAAGAAACTGATAATACTAAGAAAGATGCAATAATTTCTGATTTTTCTTTCAATCCACTAATCAAATTTCTTCTTTTTATTCTAGAATAATGTTAAAAATTATTTCATTCGCGTACGGAGGCGATAGGTGTAGTATATCCTTAATATATATATATATATATATATATATATATATACTTTTAAAAGGATTTCAAAAATTTAACTAGTTTGAAAACTCTTAACAAAAATGCTTAGATTATAATTATAATTTTTATTATTGTTGCCTTTTTAACTCTACTATAGATATAAACAGCATTTCATTTTAAGTTTGTCGCAAAGCGAAAAACAACAATATTTAATTAATAATTTATCAAATTCACAACTTTAAGTTAAAATTAAGCTGGATCGCTAAAATTTTTCACATCAAAAGACGTTTAATTTAAAAACGCTATCATCGCTGCAACTCAAAAATGCATAGAAAAAATGCATGTGTAAGCACAAAACATTCAAAAGAAACACACACAAATAAAATTAAGTAGCATTTAGGATGTGGTAAATGCACCGCTGCAGATAAATTCAAATTTAGAAAGAATTGCCAATTTACATTAAAATGATTTACCGGAATTCCTGTAATCACAAAGTTTAACTGATATTTATTTAAGTAGAAAACATTTAGCTAAAATACTACATTTATCCACCTAACTTATAATATTCACATTCATCTTACATTGCTTTTATACCATAATATAATTTTTATACATATCAAGCTTTATCCCAAGTAGCACAGGAACGTTCTGTGAACGTCTAATAACGGTTTCAATAGTTCAAACACCGTGTTTCGTGTCAAAAGAACGTTCTAAAACACGTTCAGAAATGGTACTATTTAGAACGTTCTGAAAATGTTTGATTTGTACCATCTATAAAACGTACAATTCTAGTTCTATATAGAACGTTCAAGTGTAACACCGTCATAACACGTTCTGTAACAGTGTAATTATAACGAATATGACAAAATGACTTTTTAGTACTATTGGTTGAGAAACTAGGTTAATCATGAAAATTTTTGACTTCAGTTTTTGATTTTTTTACACGTTTTCTGGCGTGAGGAATCCGGAAGTCAAAAGGTTGGTATGGTATCGGCACCTATTAGCGTGATAGCCCGTTAGTCCATGTACACGATATCTCAAGAACAAATGATTGCAGAGAGATCGGACCAGTTTTAAAATATCGCTTATGATATTGATAAGAATCCTATTGAGAGATTTGTAACATTCTAATTTAAAAACTTCGTAAGTTATTCGAAATTTATAATTTTTAGCTTGATAGAGAATAGAGCATTTTTTACATTTTCAGTTTAACGTTTTGTTAGCACGTCAGTAAAGAATGCTTTTCAAGAATCAGTAGCGGTGAGGTGAAAAAAAATTACAAAATTTTAAACTCATGGAAAAATTTTGTGAATTTTGTATTTCATGAATCAATGTATGGAATTCAACCAAACTTGTTACATAATTAGATCTTGCCCTAAATTGGAGGTTATTTAAATTTCATTTAGGATATATCGTCCGATAGATTGCGGTGCTATGTAATGAAACCCTCCATTTATGGGACGGCTATATCTCAGCTTCTATAGTGTACAAATGCATTAAACTTAATATATTGGTATATATCATGATAACCTCTGCTAATACAATTTGGATGTATACATTGTCCAACAGGTGGCGTTGTAATCTGCAATTTAATCATTTTAACGGAAAGGCAATATTTTAACTCTTGTGATTTAACACTTAAATTTTGTGATACACTGAAGTTATAAGTGAAATCGATTTTATGTAAAGCTTTACTGGTCCATTTTGGATGCACATCGGCCAACAGGTGCTATGTTGCAATGTAATCTCATAACGGAAACGAAAAATCTCAACTTCTGTGATTTATAAATGTTGTAAATTTGGTACGTGAAATTAATATTACGTAAAACTCTACAGATTGCCTTTGGGTGCATATTGGACGACAGGTGGCACTGCCACGTTCCAATATTTTCCATTTACAGAAAGGCTATCTATCAGCTTCTGTAATATATATACTCACCAAACCTTCTGTGTGACATACATTTGATATACATTATTGATTCAATTTGGCTGTATAACGAGTAATAGACAAACAGTTTTTTTTTTATTATTATTATTCATAGGACATTGTTTTTTCCCCTAGGAATAAGTATACGGGGATGGGGGAGGGGTGGATAAAAATTTTCACAATGATTATCTTTCAAAAGAATTCGATATCACCTTTAAAACGAATAATTGAACCATCGTTTTCTGATGATTTAAAACAAATTTACCGTTTTTTTTTTTTTTTTTTTTTTTTTTCATTTGTCATAATAATAATAAACCCTTAGAAAAATAAATTTTCTAAGATCTTCTACATAGCATAAAAATGATTGTCTTCTGTCATGAAAATCTGCTAATCAAGGATGTTATTGAATAAATAATCTACTGCTTGATCAGCAAACTGCACAAGGTTCGGTCTGCATAGCATCAACATAATTGAAGAATGTGACAAAAATTTTCGCGCTTTAACTTAACGATAAGCAAGCATCTGCTCTTACAGGAAGTCAAACGGTTTGGCAGTTTTATCGCTAATTTGGCTATTTTTTTCCTCTCTTTAATTATTGCTTATATTTTTCTTTCTTTTCTTTCTCTCATCCACAGATATGAATAAGAAAAATCCAAAATTTGACCCGAAAGTATTGTTTTTGGGTCAAATTTTGAAACTGATTTTTTGCAATATTTTTGCACATTTTGAGGTCCCCTGAATCCAAAAATCAGGTTTTTGTATTTGATCTGTGTGTGTGTGTGTGTCTTTGTGTATGCCTGTACGTGTATGCCAGTTATCAGCACATTTCAAAAACAAATAATTCCAGAATATGAAAACTTAGTATTCTACATTTGAATCATGTAAGGGGATGCTGCACTTAGCTTTTCCTTGAGATCAAGCAAATGCTTCGTGTACAGGGACGTCCAAGATAATTCAAATACATTAGGTATGTGAGCGAAATTTTTTTGCTATTTACAGTTTAATATCTGTAGCCTGTACTAAACAAAAAAAATCTGGAGTGACTCCACTCGACTTTCCGAACATTGAGTAACTAACAGTTTTGTAGATAAAATAAAGAAAGAGGAATTGCTAAACAAACAAAAGAGAGAAAACCATAATAGAGTGTTTTTTTCTCCATATATCACACGAGGTTTTATTTAACGCTACTGAACTTTGAGCCCTTAGATCATAATGATAAAGAATTTTTCGTTTTGTCCCTGTAAAAATCTATAGATGCTAGATTCACCAAAATGCTTATAGTTAGTGCAACTGTGATTTATAATATTCATACAAATTTTCAGCTCAATTGAATAAGGCGTTTAGATGCTATCGCACTTTTAAAAATTTGGTCTCATAGGCCATAATGATAAAGAATTTTTCTTTGTGTCCCTGTAAAAAAACTGTAGTTCTAGATTCACCAAAATCTATACAGTTGGTGCAAATGCGACCTATAACATGTGTACAATTTTTTTGCTCAGATTAATAAGGCGTTTAGACGCTATCACACTTTTAAAAATTTGGCCCCATTGGCCTTAATGATAAAGAATTTTTCTTTGTGTCCCTGTAAAAAAACTATAAGTGCTAGATTCTCCAAAATCTATACAGATTGAGTATCTGTGACCTATAATATGGGTATAAAATTTTTGCTCAATTGAATAAGGCGTTTAGATGCTATCGCACTTTTAAGATTTTGGTCCCATAGGCCATAATGATAAAGAATTTTTCTTTGTGTCCCTGTAAAAAAACTATAAGTGCTAGATTCACCAAAATCTATAGGGTTCGTACTATGGTGACTTACAATATACGTACCAACTTTCAGGTTAATCGAACAAAGCCTTTAGACGCTAGCGTGTTCACAAACATACACACATACACACATACACACATACACACATACACACACACATACATACATCATCGTAAAAATAGTGAAAACGGACTCAGGGGACCTCAAAACGTATAGAAACATCAAAATCTCGAATTCGGATTTTTGACATGATTACAATACTTTCCTCACTATAGTGTTCGGAAAGTAATAAGTTAACATATATTTTTTTATATGCATAAAAGTATGTTTAGTGTAAAATATGGCATGAAAATCATTCCCCATTCATCTACAGGGCTACCTAGGAATGATAATTAATACTTCAAACCTACAGAGTAAACAAAGAAATTTTTTAAGTGGAAATTTTAACGCTTTTTTTTCCCTATAATTACACGTTTTGAGGTTCCCTGAATACTAAAATCAAAATTTTAATGGTTAATCTTTGTGTATGCCTGTTATCAGCTAATTTTAAAACAAATATTTGCAGATAATTCAAATTTTGTATTTTGAAGTTTATTTTGAGGTTGCTAAAAATGTTTGTTCAAGATTAATAAGCTTGAAAGAGTGGTGAGAAAGAAAGTTGACTGAAAAATTTGGAATGAACTTTTAAGTTTAATAATAGCCAAGAATTTTTTATAGTAGGCATTATGCAATATATTTAAACGGGGTCCCCCCCCCCTCCTCATTGAGAGAGTTATTCGTCAAATAATATCTGTTCCTAAAACTAGTTTGAAATTTTTAAAACGTAGATTTATATATAGTATTTGTTATCTTACACTTTAATCTGCAATCTGCATTTATAGTATTCAAATGCTAGGTAAGAGTAAGAGACAGCCATGTGAGTGTCCCACGAAATTATTATTAATATTTAAATAAAAACAGTCTTTTTTAAATACTGATAATGCATAATTAAGTAGTAATTTTTATTTTATTTTTATCTATTTATTTATTTGGGTTGAGAAATGATGTGTCTGTCAAATGAAAGAAGAGATTTAATTGATGGTCTACATTCATGATGACGGTCGTTATTAAAAAAAATAGCGATACCTTCAAATTTCACACATTATAAAATCCAAAATTTTGCTTCAAATTATCTTGGAATGGCGAATTTTGGTTGGTGGGTATTGATTGAGTGTATGTAATAGGCACTTCGGTGGTATTTCGCGAAACTTCTAACTTACCCGCCGAAGAGGGAGAATAAAAAGTGGGTAAGACGCTGCCGAAAGCAATGGAAACCCAGACTAATCATGTTGCGAGCGGAAGAACCATTACCAAACGCAGCTGGAACATCAACTTAAGTTTCGATTGATTTCAGCGATTTTTTTTTTTTCTTTTGAGATTTTGTTAATAATGACATGGAATTTTGAGAATTTATTTAAATATACTATGCAGCAAAGCGGGCAAAGCCTGCTAATGTTTATTTAAAGCATACTTAGATATGCTACACGAAACGTAATAAAATTATGAAATACTGTTCGTATGCACATAAAACATGTTTCCTATAAAATATTTTATTGTTAGCTTATGATTCATAAGGCCATATAGAAATATTTAGATATATTAGAGGATAATAAGCGAAAATTGATCGAAGTGTGTTTTAAATTTTGTTAAACGTTTTCAACTTTCCAACCAGTTAAAAATATGCTTAAAATTTAAGTTTGTTAACACCATTGTCTGTCTATTCGTTCTCTAATTTCAAAAATATATTTTATAATTCCTCAGTTACATCGTAACCGTGCTCATTTTTTATTGAAAGTATGTGTATACCGTAAGCGGTTTGATATGGGGACTCACTAAAATTTTAAACGTACAAAAGTGTATGTTTAGGTGTAGGGTGCAGGTGTTTTATAAACTAAGTGGTCCGCATGATTTTTCTTTTTTGTTTATTACTAAATATAGTAAAAATGTAGCAATTTCTGTAATATTTCAATAAAAATATAAATATCTTGCGCATTAGTAAAAAAAAAAAAAAAAAACTAGTTATACTGTGACGGCTTTAAAAGTTTTTTTTTTTTATTCCATTCTATATAATAGCGTCACCAACGATTTATTCGCACAAAATTTCAAGAAACTTAGCTTCTCACAATTAACTTTCTATACATATAATTTCGTACAATTTTCACCAATAGGTGCTGCTGTATAGGCAACTGGAAATCCCAGACACTAACAGCAACGCCACATTGTGGATAGATTACATCCGAATTGAATCAGCATACATTTTAATAATATAAATATCATATACCAATTTTGGTGGATTTAAATAACAATAAATAACATACAAAATATATATACCTTAGAAGAACTACCTACTCTGAGAAGCAAGGTTTTACCTTATCAGAAACGAAATTAAATTGTCGTCTGTTAGCTTTTTGTACCCAAATAAAATCAGTACAGATTTACATGATTTCCATCACATGTACAAGCTTAGTGTATTTATAACTATAGATGATTAGATGGAGCCTGTCCAGTAGAATTGCAATATAGAAGCAACATGTTATGAAAGCCACATATTAAAATCTAATTAGCAGTAATTTAAGTCTAGCCAAATATTAAGTTTGGTTAAATGCTGTCCACTGGCTCGTGAGAAACAGAGTCCAAAATTTTCTTTCTGACACACATACAAAGACATTTTCTAACAATAGTCGAATCATATTCCAAAAATCACAAACTGTGTGAATTTATCGAAAATCGAAAGTCGGAAATTTTGACGAATCCAATACTTTCTTCTTGACAGATGTAAGTAAAATAATAATAATAATAATAAACGGTAATCATACGCTTGATCCAATCTTGAGGTTGAAATAATTAAAAACAGCTAAAAAAAATGTTTTATTTATTTATTAATTTATTTATTTTCTCCTATATTAACCCTTTGCCGGCCCTAGTGCTCTAAACCGCTATACATAGTATTGCCAAATTGAGGGACTCTTTTATTTAACGAACACCAATAATTTTGAGGAGTGATATTTGATATACATAATGGACGAATAAACTTCGAAGTGATTAGACAACCGATGCAGTAGAAATTTATTGGTGGATATTGAACAAAAAAAATCCTGAAATTTGGCAACATTCAAAAAAGGAGAGGGAAATTCAATAGGACCGGCAAAGGATTAAATTAAAGGTTTAAAGGATAAAATTTCGATCCGTGCAGTCATCTAGAATAAAGTTTAGTATAAAAATACACAGATTATTTTTAACTAATGGTTGTGAAATGATTATATATATATATATATATATATATATATACACAATACTGATAATTATTCAAAAAAACTTTTTGTACATTCGGCAGAAAAATTACTGAAGCACACATCCACGTTTCATATATACTAGCAAACCCGTGCGGCATTTTCGCACTTTATTTCTTTTCTTATTTACCTTTAAAATTTGAAACTTATAAATATTATATCAATTTCACCCCTTAATTAAAATTTTAATTTACCAGAAGCCAAATTATTATTAGATCCAAATAAATATTGTGCAATAGTGAAACCAGAATTATTCAAAGAAAAGCTTCAAAATAAAATTCATGGTTTATGACTCAGTTTTCATACTTCCGCAGGCAGTACGGTTTTAGTAAAGGACCCCTGTGACGCCTTTTAAATTTTAATGTATGCAATGGCATTTTATTTATTTTAGCGTAATTTTTTGTAAAAAAGAAAAAAAAAAAATCCTAGACTTAAATTGATAATATTTTTTTATGATTGCGTTTTGTAGCCAATTTATGATAATATATCATGTTCTGTTTATATCTTTGAAATATTGCTAGGTTTATACTGACTCTTGCAAAGATTTTGCAGAAATATCTTTCAAAAATACATTTCTCATAAAATAATGTCCTCAAACAAATATCGTCATGTTGTCTTTATTAGATCATTGAACTGAATCCGCGTGCTTAAATATTGTTCATTTTTAAATACTATTTTTTATCCTCACGTATTTTATTAATTTTACCACTGTCGTATCATTTCAAAAAATATTAATTGAAATTGGTCCACGTTAGAGAAATATTATATAGATATTAGTTTGATCACTAATTTTTATCATCAATCTACTTTTTTATAAACAGCTTAAGACTAAGATTATGACTCGATAAATATTTACTCAACAAAACAGTTTAGGTGCAAATATTTTGATTTACTAGAGCTTCAATAATATTTCTGCCGACAGTATATGGAGTAGCATCATTCACAACCGCTCTTTCGTGCCGGCAAAATGATTTTAATATTTTTTGAAATAGCTCACAATTTTTAAAATGAATAGTTGAATCAAGCTTCTGTAATAATTTGAAATAATTGAATTTATACATATATATATATATATATATATATATAAACAAATAAATAAATAATATTTTTTTCCATTATTGGTTTTTTTCCTTTCTCTCATTTTTTTCATAAATGTAAAATGCAGAAATAACTGCTTTTAATTGAACAACGTGGATTTGTTTAAGAAAATATAAAATACAGTTTTGTAATGGCCACGACGTACTAGCTTGATTTTGTAATTATCATCCTGTTTAGTTAGATAAGCTTTCCTTGAAGTGGCATTTTATGTAATTCAATAAAACAAGCATGCAACATTTTAAATACACCACGAATTTTTATATCTTGCCTCATCATAAAAATAAACTATTTAACAAAATATTGTTAAATACAAACTCTGTAACATAATATTTAAATAACATTTTTTTAATACAATTGTTGAGTTCTGCATTTTTCATTAAAGTAACTACATAAAACAAAAATAGTTTTTTTAATCCCTAATAATTAAATAATGACTATGCCACAAAATGAAAAGGACTACTTGTGTTGTTTTATCTCAAAATAGAAAGCTGCCAAATTTGACTAGACCGCCAAATTAACAACAAGGGTTGCCAGTTCCATAATTTTCAGGCGCGAAAACCAAATGATTTCATATCAATTTTCTCATGTTGATGACTTTCTGATTATCAAAGAGAGACGTAAGAGTGAATTTACTTTATATATCTTACATACATATATTTTGATACATTATTAATACTTTATTCATACTTATAATAAAAGTTTGTATATAATTATTAATCAGATGCTAAAAAGTTTGACTTGTTATTTTTAAGTTTTTTTTTTTTTTTTTTTTTTTTTTTTTTTTTATCTCGAGAAATTGAAAAATGCTGTTAATGTAAATCTAACTACTAATTTGTTTTCTAACAGCATTTGAATATTAGTATTACCAATGAATAAATTTTACAAGCAAAACTTGTCACATAATAGTATTATGACATCAAATATTTTTTCTGTTATAAATAAGCGGGATTTTTGTGTAAAAAATAAACATAATTTAAATTTCTCATCAAGAGAAAAAAACATATATTAATTTCTTATAAATCTAATTTTAAGATATGTGTGCTTGTGTCATTTTGTCAGTCTTAATAAGGGTATGGTGGACGTTGAAAATCTTTCTTTGAAATTATTGTCTTACAATTGTTTGTATTGCATATAATGGGTCGTTCAATGTAAAGTGAATTGTTTCCTTCTAAATAGATTTTGAAATAACGAACTTTTTGCAAATTTATATGTAGGAAAACAATTTAAGATTTTGTAAGCATTACCTATTTTTAGCGTTTAAAACAAATCAGAGTAGTAAGAATTTATAAATTATAAGAAAAATAACTTAGAAGTTTCATTTTTATAATTATTTAGAAGTTTTAGTTTTCTGAAAAAACAATGTAAGGCCATTTATGGGATTTTAATGCAATAATTAGAGGTTTTTCACTTTTATAATGAAAGATGTAACTAAATGTGGTAAAATTAAGCAAAAATATTCATATTTAAAAAATGTGGAGTTTACACCGGTTTCACAGCGTATGTTTCACAGTGTCTGTATATGCATTGAAATGTATGAATATTAAATATATTAAAATTTCCTGAATACTACCAAAGTTTAAAAAATTAAAATTACAAATTTTAATCTTTTTTTAAATTGTTTAAAATGCTTTAGTCTTAAGTTTTTACTTCGATCTTATATTATTATAGTTTATAAATATACTCTAAATGCATCTGTACATTTATTTTGTGGATTTATTTATAAATAAATAAATAAATATATATATGTATATGTATATATATAATGTTTGAATTAGAAAAAAAAATAATTGCATGAAAATTCCACAGTTAAAAATATTACAAAAATAAAAATTAACTCATCAATCGATCCACAAAGTAAAGCACAAATGTATTCAGACTATACTAATAAACAATATTAGTACAAAATCAAGGAGAATTTTCAAAAATTAAATAACGTAGATAATTTTTTTTTTTAATATTATGAATTTTATTCTTTTAATTTTTATAACCGTTTATGACCATGTACGTGTGATTCTACTGGTCAGACAGAAAATTATATTTCAGTTTCAATATCCATGTAATAAATGCTAAAAAAGAGATTATGTATTAGTTTTCTTAAATTCAATAACATCGATTTTCTCAAGACATGTGAGTAAAAGCCTGCTTATAAAAATGCTAATTTAATTTAATGTTGTAAATGTTTACAGTCAGTTACGGTTAATATTAAGAGAACATGTTTAAAAACAGAAATTTTTTAAGAAATAAAAACAGAAATTTTACAAGAAATTTTTATAACAACAGTTTCTAAAATTTCCGTTTTATGGCAGAATTTCTTGAGATTATTAATTTCTTATCCAACATTCATTTTAAATTCGTATATTTTTTAAAGTAAAAAAGTTTATTTTACATTTAGATATTTAAAATATTGTATTAAGTTTCATGTTTTTATATTTTTGACAAAATACACATATATATATATAGAGAGAGAATTTGAAATTAAGATAATTTGTGAGTTGCGTTTTACTATATAGCAGTTCGTAAGATATCTTTCTTGTAAAATACTAATAGATAGCAGCACTACTCCGAAATTCACTTAAAATTTACGAATGCGTAGTTGCTTTAATAATATTTCGGTGCTTTCTTTTTTCACTTGAAGAAGAGTCGGACTGATAATTTGACCTGAAACAGCTATTGCGTTTCTTTTATTTTCAATTTATAACCTATTTGTCACCTTCATATCAAATGGTAATGAAGTAAAAGAAAAAAAAAGTGCATTAAAATTTAAATAAAATCTTATTTATAACCGTTATGTTTATGCATAATGTATAAATTTCATAGTATAACAGCTTTTTACTTTTGTTTATTTTAAATAATTTCTTTAAAAGAGAAATCTTTATTATTTATTTATTTATTTATTTGTAGTATTTATTGGAAACAATGGTAGTATATAGCTGAAAAGATTAAACTTATTAAAATTAAAATTTAATTAAAATTAATTTGTTTTTTTTTATTCATTCATTTCTTTTTAAAGGAAAATGTACTTTTTCGTTTTATTATATTCATCGAAATCAAATGGTAATATAATGGAAAGAGCAGGGGCTATAAAATACATGCTTCAAAATCTAAAGAGGTACAGTTGACTTTAACATTGTAGTTCTTAAATAATAACAGATCCACCTGTTGTTGATAAATACTCATTTTATCATGAGATATTTAGATGAATTTTTTTTTTTTTTTTTTTTTTTTTTTTTTTTTAGCTTACTTACTGATTTTTTACCAAGCAACATACATTATATATAATATATATATATATATATATCAGTCGAACCTCGTTTACGGGAATCTCATGGGGAATAAAAAAAAATTGTTCATGTTATCAGTAGTTTATATTGTCAGTAACTGAGAAACTGACCTTTGTTTTAGCGGGGATTGTGGAAACTATTCACGATAAGCGGTTTACGTTAATTAGATTCGACTATATATATATATATATATATATATATATTGTATCAGAAAAAAAAAGTAAAAAATTTACAAATTTAAACTCTCAAAGTACAGAGTATTGTTATAAAGTTTGGAATAAAATCACAACACAAAATATGGAATAGAGTTTCATATTTTTTTCCCTTTATTTTTCTCATATTCCATTTTCAGATTTAATGCATCTTTTTCAGACGTGAATTTTACTGTAATAATTTGCTTAAGTCAACTCTGATAGACAAGTTTAATGCATCTGAATGTTTGCATACATGTATTTCAATTTAATCTTTAAAGCGTTTTTATTATACCTCTTTAATTAATTGATTACGAAAATATGTCTGCTATATTCAATATTTAACATTCTTCAATATATAGCTAATAAAGAAATTTCTAAAAATATTTCTTCTTGTAACCAAATATATTTATGTTAAATGTGTAAAAGTTATTCTCACTTAACCCTTTGAGGGACAAAATAATTTTGATCATTTAAAATTATCTGCCACCAGTACGTACAAGCAAATATAAGTGATTAAAAAGAAAAATGGAGTTTTTCTTCTATATTATTAAAGTAAAACTTTGTAAAAAAAATTCTTGGACAAGTTTTTACAGTTGGGAATTAAAATTAGGTTTGATATAATGTATTCCAAAGCCTTTGAAAGGGTTAAACGAATTTAAATAAATAAAAATGTATAAGTCTGCGTAGCTTTATATTTTTCTTTCATCTGAATTATATAGAGATCTACAAAAATATAATTAAGTGAACCTGAACATTAATGTTACAAACAATACTCTGGTTAATATAATCCTTTTTTTTTTTTTTTCTTTTTTTTTTTTGGTATCTGGTTGCGTAAAAACATTATGTAACATTGGGCATTATGTAAAATCACAATGCACAATATTGTTTTAATTTAATCTTTTAAAGTTTTATTTTCGTATGCATTTCGCATTATTAAGATATATATTTTTGAAAAATTTAAACTGTTGTTCCGAATTTATCATTTTTGGTGTATAACGTACAAAACTCATAAATATTAAATATGTACATAGTAGACATACGTTGTACAGTATCTAAGAACTACAATGCCGTATATTTATTAAGAGTATATTGTACTGTATGTAATTAATGAATCTGTCAATTTTATCATTAATAATCAAATAGTAATTCAGATAAAGCTAGTCTGAATACACACAAGTGTAAGCACATATGTAATCCACAGAATAATTATTGTGCATCTTTATATACGTATACAGATGATGGGGGACCAAATAAGAAAAAAAGCGATACTTTCGAATTTAAACATTTTGTCGGAAATTTTGAGAAACATTTGATGGATACTTTGTGGGTGTAAATAACATGTTATATCACATATGTTTAAAAAAAATACCCCAAAGATAAGAAAAGAACCACTAATAAAATTATATTTTTACATATTTGGCACCATCTTGTAATTAATAATGCTTGAAATTTATTGTAGTTTTAGCATGTTTTTATGGCGCTCTTTTTAATTATCATTTATAATTCACCATCACAGAAAATTTCTTTAACGAAATTAAAGACTTTCAAGTGTTTTTTATTTATAATAAGCACGGTTTTTAATTTATTATAAGTCATTTTTAGAAAACTTGACATAGTACATTAGACACAACATTCTGTAATCTGAGATTAAGAACATTAAATTTATGCAAAAAAATGAGCATTTTTACTAAAAGATATTTATCTGCGTATGCACAAGATTTAACGAAAAAAAAATTTTGGGTATTATTTAGTGAAATGTATAGAACTCATGCAAACATTGTGAAAAATCAAAAAGATATCGTCAACAGAATTAGTTGAAATTTAAGCACTATGAAAGACAAGCAAAAGTATAAGTATGTAATGCATATTTTTATTTTTAATAAGTCCTTGGGAATACACTGTAAGTTAATTAAATTGAAATCTTTATAAAACCACTTATCGTTCGCTTCTCTTTCATACTGCTTTAAATTTAACTAATTCTATCGATGATATGTTTCTAAATTTCCCTGATATTGCTTTGGTTATTTTTTCAGAGTATTTATGTATTTGGATAATAAATTTTGTAAAAAAAAAAAAACTTTGTCAAAATTTGTGGATGCAAAGTTAAAACTTATTTAGAAAAAATACTCATATTTCATCTTATATTAATATTTTTATATTATATTTGTATTATGTTATGTCTAATGCACTATGTCAAATTTTCTAGAAATGGCATTAAATTGATCTGAAAACCCTTTATGTTATATAAGCAAAAAATGTTTCGCAAATTTTCAATAAAGTTAAAAAAAAAATAAAAAAAAAAATATTCTCAATGAATGCGCGTGATACTGACAAAATTATGAATACACATAAATTAAAGAAGCCACATAAGAATAAATGCTACAGCTACAACGCATTTCAAGTGCAAATTTTTATAAATAAAAATTTACACCCCCCCCCCCCGTTAAGATCCCTTCTTTTCTTTCTGGACAAAATCTTTACATAAATATATGTGGAATAGTTTTTTATACCCATGAAGTTCTATGCACTTTATCAAGATTTCTCTATGTATTTGACAAAAAGGCTAAATCGGAAAATTACACATTATTTTGCCACTCGTCTGTATATCATGAAAATGGCTAAAAATTGACTTTTAAAGTTTGGAATTCAAGCATTCTCTGGAATAAAAACTATTTATATTAATGGATACAACACGATAAAATTGTTGTGAAATATAATTATATATATATATATATATATATATATATATATATATATATATATATATATATACGAAAGAACAATAGTTTTATTTATAAAGTATTTATACAAAAGCTATTTCTATATGTTTTCTTTCTTTAATTTTTCTTTCTTTCTTTTTTTTTTTATACTAACCTTCTGAACCAGAAAATAATGGCGTCCAATAAGTAAAAATTATGTTTTTAGCATAATCATAGACAGAGATTGGGTGAGGACGGCTTTCTTTCCTTTTACTTATGTCTAACATAATATAAAAACGGAAAAAGGAAAACGTTATCAAAACAATAAATAATATATTTAATAAGTAAATAAATAATATACTAAGAAATGATATATTAATTATAAATAATATACTTACTATATTTTTTATTAAAAAAAATAATAATAATTACATTTGTTTATTATTTAATATGCCATGATAGCATAATTACATAAAATGAGTAAAAATTGCGTTGACTCATTTTAAAGAAATTTAAACATTTAATGATTACCAATTACATTGCCATGTGGAATAAGTTTAAATATCTGTAAACATAATTTTTGTAAACTGCTGCTGTAAACTGAAAATATGAATACACACATGCACTGAAATTTAAAAATATGAAGTATGTTAAATATTTTGATTTAAAAAATTATATTTAAGTATTTGGAAATTTTTAAAATTTCTTCCTTCTAACTAATTTTTAAATTTTCGTTTCAATTTCTTATTATTATAAATTAACAATATATTCTAAACTCAATTGCATATAATTTTATCGGTGTATTGGTACATTAATTTTCGAAAATATTTTTTATGTTGGAATATTAAAACTTTCTATGAACTTCAGCATTCAAATATATTTTTAAACTATCCATGGACTTACAAAGTAGTACCCAGAAATGTTTAGAATATACAGGGTGCAAAGTCGAGAGCAGGCCTTTATTTGCACAACAATTGGTCTCAGACGTTCTCCAATTACAAAATGTATTTTTTAAAAAAATGTAAGCATTCATTATATGACATGTTTAAATTAAAAAAATCAATTTATTCAAAATCACAAAAATTGGTAATTTTTATACGGTTTTCAGGATGCTAATAGTAAAAGTTGACTTTCAATTTAAAAAATATAACACGAAATCTTTCACTTTTGTGCGCCCAAAATTGTCTGAGATAGTTAGTTTCAAAATTTAGGATTATTTCGCATTTTCTCGGGATTTATTAAAAAGACAATGAAAAATTCTTTAATAAAGCCCGGGAAAAAGCAAACAAATTCCAAATAGGATATTTAAACCGATCCCTTATTGAAGGCCTAAATATGTTAGAAAATCTAAACTTTAAATATCTTGTTCCATTTTGGGAGAATATAAATGAAACTTTTTGTTAGGATGAGTGTCAATTTTTTTAAATATCACTATAGGGATCTGGAACTGTATAAAAATTTAGTTTTTGTAATTTTGAAAAAATAGATATTTTAAATTTAAACTTGTCATACCGCTCATATTTTTATAAAAAAAAATTTGTAACTGAAACTATATGTTTGCGACCAATAGTTGCGGAGATAAAGACATTCTCGTGATTATCTTTGTACCCTGTATTAAAAAAAATTAATATATATATATATATGTATGTATAAATGAATTTTTAATCGTAGTTAAAACCAGGCAACCGATATAAGATCACTGAAACCACATAGAACAATGAGAAGGAAATTACAACAAATTTAAATAACATGTGGAGACTGATTGTGATTTATTGAAACATTTATTTTTGTTTATTTATTTTTATTTTATTTAACTTCAATCTAATCATACATTTATTCCTAGATTATTCGTTGCAATTTTAATAATTTTGCCGGTGCGTAAAAAACGACATGAAACTCAAATCAAAAGATACAAACAAGCAACGAGAAGGAAAAAAAAAAAAAAAAAAAAAAACAGCATTTTTTTTTTTAAAGGAAAAGCTCAGAACGGTGAAAAAGAAGAAGAAAAAAAAAAAAAAAAAAAACTCGTCAGGGGTGACCTTTTTCACCGTTGAGCACCAATGTACGATTTCGTTCGTTAGCAGCTATACCAGCGGACACCCAATCGTACAAGAAATTAATTGAAGTTAAAAATGAAGAATAAAGTGGAATAAACCAGGGGTGCAGAACATGTCCGAACGTCCGAACGAGGTTCGGGGGAAATTTTGTATATTTTTTTAAGAGAAAATAAAAATGTAAATCAAAAATAACAATTTGCTACTTTGAAGTGCTTATACACTAACAGCGACATTTTTATGTTACACTGTATGTTTATTCTCTTAAAGATTTATTACATAGAACAAATGACTTTGAATAGCAAAGTAGATTTTTGCATTATCGAGGGAAATTTATACTGTGTTTGGGGGAAATTTCCGAGGTTTGAACATTTTCTGCACCCCTGGAATAAACTATTAATTCAAGAACACAGAGAATCAAACAGAAAACAACTATAAAAAACAAACATTACTCACAGGATGATGCATCCGGAATCCCAAGGATTAAAACAAGCAAAATAATTCAAGAGTTTAGTTGTACATAGCAGATGAAGAATGATACAACACAGCAACAGGGATATGAATTACTTTTTTTTTAATTCAAATAATGTTGGAGAAATTTGAACATACTTAATTTAGACGTATATGCATGAGAAATTCCATATTCTACGACAGTAATTCCCAAAAATTGTTATAACGGGAAAGTCAACACTATATCCCTTAAAAATTTCCTTAAATTTTTGCATTTAAAAAAAAAAAAAAAAAAATTCTTTTTTTCCCCTAATCTGAAGATAATGGCGTTATAGTATTAATAACGAAACTTTAATAAACACCATAAAAGGCAAGAACTCGCAGCTGCTACAAAAGAAAAAAAAAAACCGGCAACGCATTCAACACACTCAACGTGCTTGTTTGCAGCTCTCGCGCT
This sequence comes from Salticus scenicus, assembly GCA_963930645.1. Lineage (NCBI taxonomy): Eukaryota > Metazoa > Arthropoda > Arachnida > Araneae > Salticidae > Salticus > Salticus scenicus. The sequence continues at coordinate 218,121,235 of OZ005652.1, read as the reverse complement.
TACATTGTTCGCCTGATGAAGGGTTGTGTCTTCTTTTAACCCGAAACAATTGTTTCGAGTTCTTGCATTTTATGGTGTTTATTCAAAGTTTTGTAATTAATACTATAACTTCATTATCTTCAAATCAGGGGAAAAAAAGAAATTAAAAAAAAAAAAAAAAAAAAAAAAAAAAAATGAAAAAATTTAAGAAATTTTTTAAGGGATAAAGAGACGTAATGGCACTATTTTCGGAAAACTCTCATATAATATCGAATTTTTGATGCATATTACGTTGAAATTAAAGGAATAGTAAGTATGTTAAAATTTCTCAAACATTATATGAATAATAAAAAAAAAAAGTAGTTTATAATCCTGTTCATGTGTTGCATCATCAGCTATGTAATTTTTAATAAAAAAGCACCACAAAACTGGCGTTGTAAAAATTATTACTTACAGACTTTGAATAAACACCATAAAATGAAATAAACTCGCAACAATTGTTTCGGGTCGAAAAAACAAACGACCCTTCATCAGGGGAATAAAGTAAGCACGAGTGCTGCAGTCAAAGCGGCAACGCACCAATTGCGTTGCCGCTTTGACTGCAGCACTCGTGCTTACTTTATTCGCCTGATGAAGGGTCGTGTGTATTTTCGACCCGAAACAATTGTTGCGAGTTTATTGCATTTTATGGTGTTTATTCAAAGTTTGTAAGTAATAATATGTACTTTTTACTTTTAAACGCCCGTACTGTGGTGTTTTTTTTTATAATGACGTCACAGTTTTTTTTTTTTTTTTTTTTTTTTTTTCTACACTATTTTAGAACGTTTACAGTACGTTTTCTAGAACGTTCTGATAATGTGTATAACGTTTTGAAAACGTTCTAAAGACGTTTAGAACGTTCTGAGACCGTATACGTAGAACGTTCTCAGAACGTTTCTATAACACCGATGGTGATAGTTACACGTTCATTGAACGTTCTCTGAACCGTACTATTGTACGGCTTCAAGATGGACAAATAGACGTCTATAACACGTTCAAAGTGAACGTTCTTAGAACGTGTTTGTAGAACAATTTTTGAACGTTCAGAGAACGTTTCGGTGCTGCTTGGGATGGAAATGCATTCATATGTAAGTTTTTATGTATGTTTGAAAATTTCAAGTTTTTATCATTTTAAAACAGGATGACAGATCACGTTGTTAAAAATGTTTTAGATCTTGATAGTGCGCCTGCAAAAACCAGTTTCAAGAAAATTGGTACATAATTACATTTTCTTATTGGAATTTGAAATTTGAAGTGATTGCTGATTTGAAACAAGATGGTGAAGTTAAAACGATTAATAAACTTTGTTTAGACTTTGGAAAAGACTCTGTATATACTGGGTTTTAGGCAAGTGTGTTCCAAAATACGTTTTTTATGTGAACTTGGAAATTTAATATAGTCTAAACTTGAAAACAATACAGTAGATGAAGATGAACAACGAACTCATCGATGTCATATCTAAGATAAGTTCACTGTCTACAATGTAAAAAAAAATAAAAAAATCTGTAAATTTACTGAAATGTTTATTCAAAGTCTCTGTAAATTTACAATAATTATTAGTTCAAAGTAAATAATCGAGATTTTCAATCTTTTTTCTGTATTTTTAACTATTTATTATTTTAATTATTTAATTTATTAATAAAAATTAAAAAAATGAACGCTTATACTTTAGAAAAATCATTTTAAGTCACAAATATATTTTCTTCGATAATTGATTATATTGAAATTAGTCATTAAAATGCATATAAAAAATATTTTTTTAGCATCTCCATTTTTCTTCTCTCTGTAATTTTGCATAAGACTTAAGATAAAAGTTTTCTGTTGAAGGTTTTAAAAGTGTATGTGTTTGGTTCAATTTGATCGTGATAACAAATTGTTTATTTTATAACAGTCTTATTTCATGCAAATACAGATACATAGACAAACTGAATGATTAAAATAGGGCATTTTTTATTTAAATTAAACTAAAAGTAAAACAAATAAAGATTGAACTAAAGATTTTCTCTAATCTTATAGTTCAGCAAAAAATTTTACCAAAAATGAACTCTAAATTTTGAGAGTCAAAAAACAATAATAAATTTTATGCAATTTCTTAATTTTTGTTTAAGACTGTAATTGTTTTAAAAGGTTCATAAACATGATTTTTAAGCAATCTAAAATTTTAATTTAAGGTAACGCAATACATCGAAATTTTTATCCATCTAACAAACAATGTATTAAAAACGACCAAACAAAAAGATATAATTTCTACAGTTTCTCTTCATATAGACAGATGTTGTTATTTATAAATTAAAGAAGAACATTTAAAAAGCTATTACTGTTAAATCGAATTTAGTTTTGCTTTTATCTTACACATATTCAGGAAATTAAACTCAATAGAATTATTCACAATTCCCGCAAACAAAAGATAATTTTACTATAAAAGGAATAATAAAAGCAATTTAAAGTAAAAAATTGCAATTTTTCAATTCGATTTTCAATTGAACGGTATCAAAGTCCTGGCATTACTTCACCAAACAAAATGTAAGTAACACGTAAAAGGTTTCTTTAAAATTCTACACATTTAATTTTTTCGAGATTAATTTAGAAATTAGACTCAAGTTTTGAATATTAATTTAGTTTTCATGTCACATTTTATTATATTATCTCATTGTTAAAACCTAATTGAAATGTACGATGAATATTAATTAAAACTTACGATAGAATTCCTATTTCATAAATTCGGAGCTTTATACATTTTCTCATTTAAAAATGTAATTACACGTAACATATTTCAGCCTAACAAATAAACTTATATTATTTTATAAAAAATCATAAACTGAAATTACTAATGTACTGTATTGAAATTGAAAATAAAAACGAGTGGTTTTGCATATTTCTCATACAATTATTACATTTTAAATAGGTAACAATGACGTTATTATATATATATATATATATATATATATTACGTTTATTATTATATTTTAAATTAAAAAGCAAAGTGTAATACAATATGACGCAACAAACTGAACATGTTCTTTACATCCACAACCCACGTTTGCTCGTATTGTTCTTGAGTTATATTTAATTACCCCCTTTTATTTGATAATTAAAGTAATTTTACACTGTATACTGTAGAAATGGGTATGTTATATAGCTCATATACATATTAAAAAGTATACAACACTTTGGCGTGCTTTAAAACATATTAAAAAATGTTTATAATAATAATAATAATAATAATTTTTTTTTTTTATTCTTCTACCTGTCTCTAAATTGCATTGCATTTTAATCTGCCTGAAAGTGACTAATAACGCTTTTTTTTTTTTCACAATTTTTAGTCAAAATTAAATTGAATCGTAAGATCTTTTCATATAAAAATGTTTAAATAATAAAACATGCTCACTGCCGCAACTCCAAATCGCACAGAAAATAACAAAACCAAATAAAGAAAAGAAATACGCACTAATATATCTACGTGACAATTTCGAATGAGTTAAATGTATCACAATAGAAAATGTTTAATTAATATGCTCCATTTATTCATATACCTTACAGACTATATATATATATATATATATATACACTATGATATGAATATGAACAATCCGAGCTTTATGCGAATCAGCTCATAAAGACGTTATGAGACGTTTTATGTAAGTTCTAAATTTTCAAGTTATCATTATTTTAAATCCAATTAAAGAAAAAAATTAAATAATAAACTTGTTTGAGAATAGATATATGTATATTAAGTGTTTCTAGCAAACTGATACATAATTACGTTTTCCAAACAAGTCAAACTTTGAAGAGGCCGCAGTATAAATCTATATATATATATACAGATCGAAATGATTAAAAACTTTGCTCAAACTATAAAATGGATTAGGTATTTATCACGTTTTAAGCAAATTGGTTCATAATCATATTTTATGTGTGAATTTGAAAATTTAAAATAACCTAAATTTGAAAAACATAGTGGCGGACAACGTCGACCAACGGACTCTTAAAACCTATTTCTAAGATAAGTCCACTGTTTAACTTTTGTTTAAATTGGTAAAATATTTATTAAGTTATTGCGATAACGAATTTTTCATCATCATATATCAATACGCACACAGACACACATATATATAGTATATGTATAGATAGAGAGATATGATGATATACATATATATATATATAAAATATATACAGGTAAACTAAGCGATTTTCATAGGTCGATACTTAAAGTAAAATGAAAAAAAATAGAGGTAAAGATATTCTCTCAATTCTTGTTACGTAAATATTTTAGCATAAACAAGCTTAAAGTTTTGGGTTTAAAATTTTATTTATAAATATTAAGTAATTTGATAAAATTTATTTAACATTATACTTGGTTTTAAAAGATATATTAACATGAGTTTTAATCTAATAATAAATTACTATTGACTGAAAAAGCATATTTCTATAAGCAATGAAAAATTAATTTAAGTTTACGGCGAGAGAAGAGAATACTTATGTTACAAGCATTACAAATTAAAAATATTAATACGTTCTATTATTAAAATTTAAATTAACATTATAATTACAAAGTTTCTATGAAATTAATTAAACCGTCTCTGAAATATAAAAACGGATGATTTCGGCAATTTATATAGTTATTGTTAACCATAAATTTAAAAACTAAATTTAAAAACTTTTACTGTTAAATCGAATATAATTCTGCTTTTTCTTACACATATTAAGGAAACTGTTCCAAAATGCATTTATTCATAACCCTTGCTAAACAGAAATTATTTTAATTATAAATGGAATAATGGAAGCAATTTCAGGAAACATCTTAAAGTTTTCATTTCTATCTTTAATTGAATTGTAGTGAGGTCTTGGCGAGATTTCATTATAAAGAATGAAACTAATAAGTAAAAGATTTCTTGAAAATTCTACACATATAACTTTTTCGAAATTAATTTGGAAATTAGACTCCAGTTTTACATATTAATTTAGCTTTCCTGTTGCATTTTATTCCATTATCCCATTGTAAAAGCGTAATTGAAGTGCACGATTAAAATTAATTAAAATTTGCGATAGAATTTCTATTCCATAAAGAAGGTGCTTTGTGATTTTTTTTCGCTTAAAATTTTTAATTACGTGTAAGATAATATGTGGCATAATAAACAATTTATATAGTTATAAAAGGAATCGAAAGTTGCAATTAAAATATATATATTTTATTGTAAAAGAAAGGAATATTTTCTTCACACAGTTCTGCCTTTGAAATCAGCGACAATGGCATTATTCTTTTGTAAACGTCTAATTAGATGTGTTATGGAATAAAAAAGAAACATATTATACTATATAATAGTATATAATAAAGAAATATCTCATATAATATATAATTATATTGTTTTTAATTCTATTTTATTATAAAGGTAATCTAATATGATAATCATATATAAATTTGTTTTTTGTTAACGACAGCACAATTAGGATGAGAGCGTTATATATCTGGAACTACATTGCAATTGCAATTAACTCCGAATAGTGATTTTAGTAAATGTATTATTAGTTGCAATTAGTTGCACAAAAGCTGCATCATTTACAGCAATACGTGTATTGATTGCGGACTTTGGTCAACAAACAAGAAAGCATTCGAATTGCGTAAATTAAAATGGACTAATTTTAGGTTAAACATGCTACCTAGTTACTGAATGTGTGAAGTTTGCGTTGATGGAAACTCCATCTTAATTACTTAATTAGATAACTAAATGATAAGTAAAGAGAGTACAAGACTTGAATTATAAAATAAATAACGAGCTTTTATTTAGAGCTTAATGAAAAGGTGGGCGTTGGACTATATTCACATTCAATACCTTTATAAACTTAAAGGGGCAGCCTTCATAAATACTCTAACCATCAATAGATAACCATAAATAATCTCAACAGCTTCACTTAACGTCACCTCTCACGACTTTACTCATCTTTCGTTAGTGGGAGGATTCCCTAAGCCACTATACTACTCGATTAACTATCTTCTACTATAGCCGCTCACTACTAACTCCTTTGACCTCCTACCACTTCTACTCTTACTACTTCTACCATCCTACCTCTTCTACTCTTACTACGTCTCCCTTTACTCCTGAAACACATCACCTTTTATATCAATCTCACTTTCCAAAATATTAGCATACCACAAATTATAATTTACTTTAGCATAAGAACTAACTCCATCAATTAACCGAATCCTAAAACTCTGCACATTCACGTGTTATTCGTAAAGTGCGAACTCCGTTTGTAGCGTTACGCTAACATAATATTACCTCACAAATGTTATTCTGTAATCTTACAAGGGCTTGCTTTTTTCTACGTTTTAAATTTTTTATATTTTCATAAAAATTTTCATTCTCCTTAAATCCATTTTTATGGCTCTTTATTCACTAGGTTGAAATACGATAATGTGTGTTTACGAATACCTTACAACAATGTCATTTAAGTGCGATTAATATTATGTACATTTAAATTATTATTAATAACTGTAATAATAATGAATAATATTTATTATTATTTAATATTTTTAACAATTTAGTAATTATTTAGTCATTATCAATCTCTCGTACGGATCTGCGCAATCACAATAACCCCATCATAAGAATGAATTGAGCAAAATAGCTCTTTTAGATTCGCTAAATCTCTGTATTAAATTATTGCATATCAATAAAATAGGAAAGAGAATGCATAAAAAGCAGATGAAGTGGAAAGTAATCATAGATAGTTTAGTAGCAAAATTTAATAATTCAGATGTTTAGGTTGACTTTTTTGAGAAATCGACCTTAGAATCAATCTGTGGAAAATTTCTCATTTCGTTAACTTTCGAAATACTGAATTAATACGAACCATAGTCAGACAGTGGACTTGGATCATAAATACCTTGGACAAGCTGATTAGCCTTTGCTTCATACATCATTTTGTTTCAAAGTTGATGGAACTTTAAACTTTCTAACACTCACATCTTAAAAAAACGTATATAAGAACGGAATCGCTTACAATGCGATGTATGAAAAGACCATATAAAGGTCTCAACCATATTTATGAATCAACTAAATCTAAAATCTCGTTTAAAAGTAATCGTTATTTGAAATACAGAGGTAAATGGAAATTTTGTTTTTACGGTGATTTTCAAAATACTGAATGAATTCGAACTAAATTTGGACTACAGATTTATCTTAGAAATAAATTTCATAAGTTTGTCGCTGAATTTGATCAGTCAACTTATTTCCATTCGAAAATTTCAAGTTCACATAAAGAAAGTATTTATGACTCGATTTGCTTAAAACTTTGTACGCACATAGCACATATCACTTTCCTGGCAACTGGTAATAAAATTTACCTTGTAATAATATTGTGTGTAAAACTATTTTTAAATATGCTCAACTAAGTTTATTAATAAATATTAAGTACCATCATCATTTAAAAACCTCCACTTTATGAGGAAAAAGAAATCAACGTACTCTACCGACTGAGCCGGGAGGTTTTTTTTTAAATTATTATTATTCTGCTAATTTGTGAGCAGATTCTCTTCGCTTTACCTTATATATAGATTAATAAATAGATAATGTAAACGATTGTTATAGGTGATCTATTCATCATATATTACACTAATAAAAATAATAGTAAAAGGAATAATAAATTGAATAAAAGCTTTTCTCCAACTTTCATGTGATATAAAAATTTTATCACAAATTAGTTTTTGGTTTCAAAATTTATTCAGAAAGTTTGTACATTTCTATTTTTTTTTTTTTTTTTTTAATTAATATTTATTAAATGACATTAAATTTTATAATAATTTAACATACTTTGATAAGACATAATTTTTAAAGTAAATGAAAATTTATTTATTTATTCATTTTATTTTTGTAAGTGGAAAAAAGATAATACTTTTGTAACCAGCGTTATAAAAACAATAATGCACTTTACTTACATTAATACAGTGTTTATAAGCATCTAAAACAAATGTATTAAAAATTCTCAAAAAATAAGGCACATAATTTCCATAGCTTGTTTCTAGATAAATATTGTTAACATCAAATTCGATTCAGATATATTTATTCCACTTTTTTATATATGCTGCTTTTATAATTATGAAAAAGTAATAAATAACTTTCAGCATATCAATCTTATAAACTTTATTAAATTTTAAATCCAACGTTTCGGCTAAATTCCTTCATTAGCCTTCCTCAGGGAAGAATGATGTTAAAAAACACATAAACATAGAAAATTTAAGTACATGATACCACAATTACAACTTCAAAACATTTAACAGATGATTACACAAATTGTAAAAATATACTATATACATTTTTAAAAATATGCTAAAACACTCAAAGGAACATGAAACATGATCACTACAAGACAAGGATAAAGAGCTACTAAAGCAAAGGTTAAAAATATCAAAATTGCGGGGTTGCCAGAACTAACTTAAAGCAGGGTAACCATAAATTAATTTAAGCCCAAGAAATGAAGCCAAATTGAGGGGGGGTTTACGGATAAGGAATCGTTACAAATTTCTGATTTTCTTTTAATAATTTCGAATGATTCATAAAGAAGTGCTTGGTTTCTATTGTCAGTATTGTAAATTATTTTGGCATTTTCAAAATCAGGGTCAATGGGATTAGTATTATAATTTCGTGAAAAAGCTGTGTTGGGTCTATTATATTTTAAATCTGCAATATGCTCCTTCATTCTATCACAAAAAGGTCTATTAGTCATACCTATATAGTAGTTAGTTCTATTATCAACTTTATATGGGATTTCATAAACACCAGATTTTAATTTGGGGGGAGGAGGATCAAGTTTTTTAGAAATTAATGAATTTAATTTTAAAGGAGCTTTAGCAACCAAATTAACTTTTTTATGTTTAAATAATTTAGAAATTCCCTCATGAAGAGAGGGCAAATATTGAATTTTCTTAAACTTACTATTAGAAGATTTATTATCATTAGAAGATGAAGAAGGGGGAGGAGGGGACATAATTTTATAAATTAATTTATTTATAGTCTTGATTTTATAACCATAATTAATAGCCAAATTATAAATAAAATCGATTTCATGGTCTAAGGCCTCAAGGGTAGAACTATGACTAAAAGCACGTTTAATCAGAAATCTAAAATTAGCTATTTTATAGGACCAGGGTAAAGGATAATTGCTATGAAAAGTATATGGAATAATATTGGGCTTTCTATAAACAGAAGTTTCAACATATTGATTAAATCGTTTAATTTTAATATCCAAAAAGGTTAAAATATTATCGTTATTTTCAGTTTCTAAAGTATATTGAAGGTTAGGTTTTACGTTATTGATTATATCTAAAAAATCCCTAGGGGAACTAGATGGATCTTGCCAAATTATAAAAACATCATCTACAAATCTTTTCCACAATTTAATACAATGCATATTTTTTTGAACAAAATTATTCTCAAAATCTCTTAATTCAAACTCAGCTAAAAGTCCAGATATAGCTGAGCCCATAGGTGCTCCGTTAAGTTGTTTATAGATTTTATCGTTAAATTTAAAATAATTATTATATATTACCAATTTCAAGGCTTCTTTAATAGCAGTTTTTTCAGATTGAGAATATTCAGTAGATAAATTGAGTCTATTACTTATTATATGAAAAACACAGTCCAAATCTATTGAGGGAAACAAGTTCACAATATCTAAACTAGCAAGGGAATCATGCAGCTGTATATTCTGTTCAAATAGATCATCTAAAAATTTAGCCGGATCTGAAATTGAATAAGTAGATTCAGGAAGTAAGCTCTTTAGTACAGGAACTAAAGCTTTCTCAATAAAATATGTAGGGCTGGAATATTTCGCCACAATGGGTCTAACTGAAGGTATTTCTTTATGCATAAAGAAATGATGTTTTTATAATTTGGCAAGATCCATCTAGTTCCCCTAGGGATTTTTTAGATATAATCAATAACGTAAAACCTAACCTTCAATATACTTTAGAAACTGAAAATAACGATAATATTTTAACCTTTTTGGATATTAAAATTAAACGATTTAATCAATATGTTGAAACTTCTGTTTATAGAAAGCCCAATATTATTCCATATACTTTTCATAGCAATTATCCTTTACCCTGGTCCTATAAAATAGCTAATTTTAGATTTCTGATTAAACGTGCTTTTAGTCATAGTTCTACCCTTGAGGCCTTAGACCATGAAATCGATTTTATTTATAATTTGGCTATTAATTATGGTTATAAAATCAAGACTATAAATAAATTAATTTATAAAATTATGTCCCCTCCTCCCCCTTCTTCATCTTCTAATGATAATAAATCTTCTAATAGTAAGTTTAAGAAAATTCAATATTTGCCCTCTCTTCATGAGGGAATTTCTAAATTATTTAAACATAAAAAAGTTAATTTGGTTGCTAAAGCTCCTTTAAAATTAAATTCATTAATTTCTAAAAAACTTGATCCTCCTCCCCCCAAATTAAAATCTGGTGTTTATGAAATCCCATATAAAGTTGATAATAGAACTAACTACTATATAGGTATGACTAATAGACCTTTTTGTGATAGAATGAAGGAGCATATTGCAGATTTAAAATATAATAGACCCAACACAGCTTTTTCACGAAATTATAATACTAATCCCATTGACCCTGATTTTGAAAATGCCAAAATAATTTACAATACTGACAATAGAAACCAAGCACTTCTTTATGAATCATTCGAAATTATTAAAAGAAAATCAGAAATTTGTAACGATTCCTCAATTTGGCTTCATTTCTTGGGCTTAAATTAATTTATGGTTACCCTGCTTTAAGTTAGTTCTGGCAACCCCGCAATTTTGATATTTTTAACCTTTGCTTTAGTAGCTCTTTATCCTTGTCTTGTAGTGATCATGTTTCATGTTCCTTTGAGTGTTTTAGCATATTTTTAAAAATGTATATAGTATATTTTTACAATTTGTGTAATCATCTGTTAAATGTTTTGAAGTTGTAATTGTGGTATCATGTACTTAAATTTTCTATGTTTATGTGTTTTTTAACATCATTCTTCCCTGAGGAAGGCTAATGAAGGAATTTAGCCGAAACGTTGGATTTAAAATTTAATAAAGTTTATAAGATTGATATGCTGAAAGTTATTTATTACTTTTTCATAATTAAATTCGATATAAACACTTTTAAAATTTACATTTAAATCAAATTTAACTTTGCTTTATCGTACATATATTGGTGAAATTGTAGTAAATATATTTTTTCATAATGTCTGCGAAACAGATCTTAATTATAAATAATGAAAAAAGGAGGGGGAAAAATAACCTGAAGAAATTTAAGGCAAGATCTTGCAGTTCTCATTTCGATTTTTAATTGAATTTTTAGTGATGATCTTGACGCTATTTTATCGAAAATAACGAAACTAAGAAGTAAAACATTTTTGTAAATATCAACATATTTAACTTTTTTAGATTAATTTAGAAATTAGACTCATGTTTTGCATATTAATTTACATTTCGTGCAATAATTTATTTCCTTCTTTCCTTCTTCAATATAATTGAAGTTCAGAATGTAAATTAAAATTTGGGATAGAAAATCTATTTCAGAAATAGGGTGCTTAACATATTTTTTTCTCAATTAAAAATTTTAATTACGTGAAATATATTGTGGTGAACTAAATAAATTATAAAATTGAAAAATAAATTGAAATTGTAATTAAAAATGTATTGTATCGAAAAAGAAATTAAACAATTCCTCAAATTTCTCATGTAATTATTGAATTTATTTTAGCAAAAACAGCTTTATTCTATCTTAAAATTCTAATTACGTGTATTATTATATCTGATATTGAAGATAAGCATATAATACTATAAAACATGCAATAAATTAAAAATCTGCTTCGATAACCTTATTGAATATTTTTCTGTTTGTTCTTGAATTACATAAAAATATTTGCGGTATATGGTAATTCGGTAAATGTTCTTTGCGTACGAAGCAGAGGGGGTTGTTATATTGTTTATATATGTATATATATAAAGATAGTTTGTATAAAGATTATAAATCTGACCTAAGTTTTAAAACATCAATAAGAGTAATGGGTAACTTATAATTATAGTGCGTGATCAATATATTTAACTTTTTTCCTTCTATGTTTCAAGGAAAATTTGAGCGAAATGAGCTGGAATTTCAGCGATATAAAGAACATTCATAACCACACGCTTTATAATAACGATTTAATCATGAGTGCATTTAAGGGACCAACCAAAAATTACAGAAAAACACGAATATTTCGGGATACCTGTACCATAAAAAGTTACAAATGACTTGTAACTTTAACGCATCATTTCACATATTAATTACAATATATAACGTTTGTATGCATTTTTGTGGGAATACAAGAGATATTTATATTTTTTTCTTTTTAATATATATATATATATATATATATATATTGTTTATGACAAGAAATATTTATAAAACTTCCAGACAATTTGACAAAACATTAGAGAAACATTATTCGAAAACATAATATGCGTACGCTTAATTTTCGCTATGTATATTTATAAGAAATAATTTTTAACTACTCATGCGCAAAAGATAACACTTATTATATTTCACAGCCTGAAAGCTTGGTATGTTTAGAGACTTACGTCAAAACTTTATTTGAATACAGTAAAAAATGTGCAAATTATCTTCAAAAGAATGAGCTAAGTTTAAGATATTTTTGAGAGTTGAGGTTATATGGGGGCTTTTTACATGCCACGTATTTAATTTGAAGATTATTTCAATCACATTGAAAAAGAGAAAAAAAAAACTGTGAAAACTCCATCTATTTTCCCAATTTTTAATTTAAAAAAAAATATGTTTTAGAGACAAGCCCATCAAATTTTTTCCTGTATATCATGTATTTAATTTAGAAAAACTATTATTTCACCTACATATTAAAAAATCATTTTTATTGAAAAAAGAAAAAAAAAACTATGAATTTGAACTGTTAGAAAAATATAGTTTTCAGCTCATTCTTTTTACGATATTTTTCTTAAATTTTATTTTATCCAAATGAACTTTGAGAAAGAGAGAAATTTGATAAGAAATATGTTTATAACACTATAAGTTACAAGACATATTTTAAATTTATGATACTAACCCAGAAAGTTGCGATAAAACGCAATGTTCGTCTAATGATATAAAGTCAGATTTGTGTAATCTTAATATACAGGGTGTTTATAAAGTCCCGGACCCATTTTGATGCTTAATAACTCATAAAATAATAAAGATAGATTAAATTTAATAACATAAATGGTTAGATAGACTCAAAAAGTTTCATGACCCTTGTCGATGAACTTCCACGTATGCCCCCTTCGCCGCGCGGAGATATCAAGTCGATAGTCAATTTCACGCCAGGTAGCGACAAGCATGTCGGCATCCACAGAGGCTATTGCGGTTGTAATTCTGACTTTTAGGTCATCAATGTTCGACACTCTCCTCCTGTAATCATTGTACTTTACAAATCCCCAAAGGAAAAAGTCCAGCGGCGTTATATCAGGTGATCTGGGTGGCCAAGGAATAGGACCTCCTCGCCTAGTCCATCTTCTTGGAAAATGGTCATTCAAAGAACTACGAACGATGGTACCCCAACGAGGTGGTGCACCATCTTGTTGCAAAAAGACGTGTGGCTGAAGCTCTTCTAGTTGTGGAAATACGGAGTTTTCCAACATGTCTAAGTATACGACTGATGAGACCGTCTTTTCTGTAAAAAAGAAAGGCCCAATGACTCGGTCGTGCATTAGTCCACACCACACATTAACCTTTGGGGAATCCCTTTGTCAACAAAATCCCTTTGTCAAAAACAAAAGAGAGAAAAATGCAATTAATAAGCAGACGATATTTAGAAAAGTACAGATATTTAGACTGGAAAATGAAATTATCTGAAATTAACCACACGCGCAGACGATATTTACAAAAGTAAAGATATTCAAACCTGAAAAGAAAATACATGAGTTATTCCATCAATAAATGCCATAATTTTGTTTATATCTTCATTATTTTATGAGTTATTAAACATCAAAATTGGTCCGGGACTTTATAAACACTCTGTATATTATATATGATCGCCTTCTTAAAAAAAAAAAAAACATGTGGGTTTATAAAACAAAAAAAACTACCATTGAAAAAAAAAAAAAAAAAAATCTTTATTTCATCATTATTTAAAGTTAAAAGTGTCACCAGCTTTCTCATTTTCTTTTTCTTTTACTAACTTATATTACTATAAAACTTAAATATAAATTATCACTAATAAAAAGAATTGACAGATAAATAATTTTTTTCTTCAGTTTTATTTCACATTTCTTTAATACGTTTGTTTTAAACAATGAAATTGCTTTTCTTAAAACAGTAAGTATCAATTTTATCTCTATATGTTGTCTTTCTTTTCCATATTTTGTCTATTTCCTTTCATAAAATTATGAGCTAGTAAGTGTCTTAATTTTCGAGATTTCTGCTTCGAGATACGATTCAAAGCACGAATGCGGCACATATTTTCAGCCCTGTCGGATTAAATTTGAGATCGGTGATTTATGGTCACAAATATTTCAAGTAAATTTTACGGAAGCATACATATATCTATATAAATAAAGAGAAGTGTCTGTGTATCTGTGTGTGTGTGTCTGTGTGTGTGTGTGTGTGTCTGTCTGCGCTCTGGCGCTCACACTATTGATCGCAGAGCTTCCAAATTTGGCATATAGGTACCTGGGACCCTGCAGGTGTGCACCTCATCGAGAATTTTTCGAATTTCGAATTTGAATTTTTTAAATTAATGTTTTTTCGATTTTAAAAGTTGGCTTCAATGTTTCCTTTTTCGGAAATTTCTTTCGTTTCAAAAGTCTGCGTATCTTAGCAACGGCTGTTAAACTATTTATTTATTTAAATGCATTTGAGGAAGACATCTTTTTTATTATATTTATTGAAATTAAATAGTTATACACATACAGTAGAAAAATTAAATATATTAAATTTTTAGATTTTGGGATATAGGTACCTGGGACCCTGCAGGAGTGCACCTCAACGAGATTTTTTAAAATTTCGAATTTGAATTTTTTAAATTAATGTTTTTCCGATTTTAAATATTGGCTTCTTTGTTTAATTTTCATAGATTTATTGTTTTGCTTCAATTGTCTGCGTATCTTAGCAACGGCTATTACGCAACTTATTTTTATTTAATACATTCATTTGAAGGCGATTTTTTTTTTTTTTTTTTTGTTATATTTATCTATATATATAAAAGAGTAAACTCACTGATTCACTCACTGACTCAACACGGTTGTGGCGATCCTATGGGAGATAGAGTCGCAATTTTTGGTGAGCAGGTTGATTTTAGGACCCTGACGCTCACTAAGACGGGATTTTACGAAATACCCCCCCGTTCCCCCCCCGGGGGGGGCAGAAGGCAAAAATCACCTTTATAAGCATATCTCGGCTCCAAATTGCTTCACGGTGAAGAAATTGCAGATGGGGAGACTAGACTTGAAGACAAAAAAAATCATTTTCTGCGATTTTGGAACTTTGGATTTTTAAGGGGGGTAGGGGGTAAAAATGAGATTTTCGGGGGCGCATAAGGCAAAAACACATTTATAAGTACAACTCGGCACCAAATTACTTCACAGGGAAGAAATTGCAGATGGGAAGACTAGGCTTGAATACGAAAAAATCATTTTCTGCGATTTTGGAATTTTTGATTTTTTAGGGGGGAAGGGGGTGAAAATGATTTTCGGAGTTGCTGAAGACAAAAACACCTTTATAAGCATAACTCGGCTCCAAATTGCTTCACGAGGAAGATATTGCAGATGGGGAGACTAGACTTGAATACAAAAAAATCATTTTATGCGATTTTGGATTTTTGGATTTTTAAGGGGGAAAAGGGGTGAAAATGATTTTCAGAGTCGCAGGAGGCAAAAACACCTTTATAAGCATAACTCGGCTCCAAATTACTTCACGATGAAAAAATTGCAGATGGGGAGACTAGACTAAAGTAGAAAAAATCATTTTCTGCGATTTTGGAATTTTGGATTTTTAAGGGGGGAGAGAGGCTGAAAATGATTTTCGAAGGTGCAGAAGGCAAAAACTACCTTTATAAGCACACTCGGGTCCAAATTGTTTCACGGTAAAGAAATTGCAGAGGGAGAGACTAGACTTGAAAACAAAAAAATCATTTTCTGCGATTTTGGAATTTCGGATTTTTAAGGGGGGAAGGGGGTATAAATGGTTTTCGGAGGCGCATAAGGCAAAAACACATTTATAAGTATAACTCGGCTCCAAATAACTTCACGGTGAAGAAATTTCAGATGGGGAGACTAGACTTGAATAGGAAAAAATTATTTCCTGCGATTTTGGAATTTTGGATTTTTAACGGGAGAAGGGGGTATAAATGATTTAGAAAAATACGGATTTTCGAGTAAAAGTAATAGCTCAAAGATGTAAAAAAAAAAAAAAAAAAAAAAAACGCCAAGCGTCTTCTTGAAAATATTTCCAAAAACTCATTCTTTGATTTTTTCCGATTTTTTTTTTTTTTTTTTTTTTTTTGGGGGGGAGGGAGGGGGGGGCAAAAAAAATATAAAAATAGTGTCAGATCGTTCAAAATTGGTACATAGAGGTTTTCGATACTTACAAATCGATTGCGGATATTTTCGAATTTGTAAAATTATTAGAAGGGGTGGGAAGGGGGCAGTATGGGGGGGGGCTATGGGCAAAAACAAATAGAAATACAGTTAGTCCGTTCAAAATTGGTAGAGATAGGTTTTAAAGGCCTGTAAGTCGAATGGGGATATTTTCGAAAGTGTAAAGTTATTAGGAGGGGCGAGAAGGGGGGGGGAGAGTTGGGGGGGCAAAAAATTAAAAATAGAGTTAGATCATTCAAAATTGGTATATTGAGGTTTTCGATACTTACAAATCGATTGCGGATATTTTCGAATTTTTAAAATTATTAGGAGGGGCGGGAAGGGGGGGAAGTGTGGCCAAAAACAAATAGAAATACAGTTAGGCCGTTCAAAATTGGTACAGATAGGTTTTAGAGGCCAGCAAGTCGAATGGGGATATTTTCGAAAGTGTAAATTTATTAGGTGGGCCGAGAGGGGGGGGGGCGGAGGGACAAAAAAAAATAGAATAGAGTTAGAGCATTCAAAATTGGTATATAGGGGCTTTCGATACTTACAAATCGATTGCGGATATTTTCGAATTTTTAAAATTATTAGGATAGACGGGAGGGGGGGGCGAAGGGGGAAATAATAGAAATAAGAGTTAGAGCATTTTGGGAATTTTTTCCGAAGGCAGTGAGAACCCGGTGCGACATTTTTCCTAATAAGATTTTTTTCTGTTTTTTTTTCACGTGATAAAAATTAATACAATTTTGAGAATTCAGTAATTATAGCGATTCATTTAAAAATAGGGACCAGCAAAGCGGGCAATGCCTGCTAGTTGAAAATAAAATCGTAATGCAGTAGAAAAAATTAAGTATAATTAGTTTTAAATTTAAAAACGTATTTATAACAGATGTTTAATTTTTTATTGTAGAACAACTTCTTATTTTTCATTTTTTAATTAATTCCTTTAAAAGAAAAAACTTTTATTCATTAATTTTTTATTTATTTACAGTATTTATCGGGAAAAGTGGTAGTATATTAGTAAAAAGGATTAAAATGATTAAAATTTATTTGTTTATATATATATATATATATATATACATATTAATCTACTTTTTATTTTATTTTATTTTATTACATTGGTCAGAATCAAATCGTAATATAGTGCAAATAGCATGGGCAATAAAATACATGGTTCAAAACTAAAATATTTAATAGATGCTGAGATACAGTCATCTTTAAAATCGCAGTTCTTAAATAGTAGCAGATCCCCCCTGTCGTCGAAAAATATCCAGATTGAAGTGCTCGGGAAAGATCTTTCTGCAGACAGTGGGAACCTGGACCCCTCGATGCAGCACGGGCGGGAAAAGAGCTCCCGTAGACAGCGGGTACCCGAAGCAAGGTTTGGAGTAATTTCAGTTTCTTTTTTATTCTTTATTTTTTTCTTAAGTTTTTGTCTCTAATGTGGTGTAAAAAAATAAATATTAATTCAATTCTTTCGAAAATTCATTTAAATATAGTGACCAGCGAAGCGGGCGTAGCCTGCTAGTATATATATAAAGGAAGACCAATCCACAAGATTGGTTGAATAGAAATTCATTTACAGGAAGCATATTTTAACAATGCTTATGAAATTGAGTTTACTGTGAAATAATTATTTGATTTTATTATTTATAATATTTTATTCAACTCGATGAAATAATATTACATACATGTAAAACTTCGGAAATATAGCAGATGAAACTAGAATTATTAAAAATGTTATTTTTCACTTTAAATAACAATTAATGATTTTCATCACTTAAAAAATATTTTTTTCTTTGTAACAATACAATCTGTATTATACAAATTGCATCTATATCATAGAAGTAAGAAATTTAGAAATTTTGTGACGAAAGATAAATAGTTTTAGTTGTACTGTTTATTTTTTTTTTTTATATGCAAAATTTATTTTTAACTATTAGGTTAAAAGTACCAGTAATTAATCCTGTACTAGTAGCGAACACTTATAAGTTTAAACTCTAATAATTGTTTTTCTAAATTTTGCACAGGTTCAAGCAATGTTCATGGTTGGTGTTACAGTCCTCTACTATCTATATCTTGAACAATAAATGTTTCCAGCCATCAACTATAGAGTAAGACTAGTTTAACTGAAATTTATTACACTACCTTTTTTGTAGTTTTGAGAAAAAAAAAATGTTTACTTTTTCTCATAGCCGAATTATCAAAGAACGTTTCAAATTTGAAATTCTAATGATAGTTGACTCTCATGATAGAAACTCTTGGGATAGAAATTCTTTTGATATCTCTAATTTTGGTTTTGATACCACTCACAGCTTTAAAACATACCCATGATATTTCGTTACATCTGTATGTACGTGCGTGAGTGTATATAAATATCTCGCATAACTTAAAAACGGTATTATTTATAATATCTAATTGAGTACTTCTTATTTTTTCTTTTATATACGACTTTCTGTTTTGAACATCTTAACGCAAAAGTTATTTGTAATGACCAAACACCAAAAATATTCTCGTTATGGCGCTATTATACATCATAGGTCTGTTATACATCATAGGGAAAATGTATTCTAATATTACATTTCTAAAATACAATTTAAAATAGTGAGATTTATAGAAATAATATTTAATTACGTGGTTTCTTATACGATTCTCTAGGTGCCGTCTATTTAGTGCCGTCTTGTAACAATGTGATTAGGATATAATTATTAGACATTACTTATGTGCATTTGTATGTATACAGATGTCTTTGACAATTTTTAAATGCTTATATTCTATCATATAGAATTATCATTATCAGTTCATTTGACACAATTATGTATATATATATTTTAATTAACATCATTTTCTAACTATATATACATATAGTGATGTAATTATGATTGTTTATTTCTTTGTAATATGCTGCTTTTGCGTGATTTTTTTTTTTATTTATTTTTTTTTTTTATTTATAATTAATTTCATCTTAAGTATAATGCAAACTTTTGTATTGAATAATATTTTTAGATGCCCTTTTTCAGCTATTCCTTTTTCTGAGAACTAAAATAACAAATACACGACTTGATTATATGCTGATGCTCAATATTTTGCTTCTGAATATTAAATATTCTATTTGTTTAAATTTTCTTTTCTTTCATTGTATATATATATACAATTATATTAGTATTGGTTACAAATATTTTATTGCTTTTATCAATGAGAAATATGCATAATAATGAAATACTTAATGGAAACAATTTACCTTATATATTTCTTTAGTTGGGTAGCCAAAAGCGTTATTATAATATAGGTATTTGTTACTTTCTTCTATATGTAATATAGAGAAAGTATTGGATTCGCGAAAATTTTCGACCTCCGTTTTTTGACGGATCTACACGTTTTGGGATGTCCTGAACACGAATTGATAGTTTTTAAAAAATGTCTATCTGTGTGTCTGTCTGTCTGTCTGTCTGTCTGTCTGTGGTTTAGTGTTTTCACCGTATCTCACGAAACAATGAATGAAATTCAACCAAACTTGGTATATAGTTGGACCCTGGCGGGGCATTGTGCTGATTAGATTTTGGGATCAATAGCCCATCAGGTGGCGCTGTGATCGCATTTTATGTAAATTTTTAACATGGCAGTATAGGACAAATTTTCGTATTTTTCACCGTATCTCACGAACTAATGAATGAAATTCAACCAAACTTGGTATATAGTTGGAACCTGACGGGGCATGGTGCTGATTAGATTTGGGGATCAATCGTCCAGCAGGTGGCGCTGTGATCGCAAAATTTCGTATGTCACACCGTATCTCACGAACCGATGAATGAAATTGAACCAAACTTGGTGTATAGTTGGACCCTGACATGGAAAGGGTCTGATTAGATTTTGGGATCAATCGGCCAGCAGATGGCGCTGTGATCGCATTTTATGTAAACTTTTAACATGGCAGCATAGGACAAAATTTCGTATAAATGTACATAATGAGCGTTATTTTAAACTTGTGATTGTAAAATTAATATGAATTATTGATAATAGTAGTAGTTAACTACGAAAAAAATTTTGTGCATGTGGGGGCACAGGTTCCCCCCCTGGGGGGGGGGGGTAAATTTTCAAGATGGGTATCTTTCGAAAGATCTCGTCAATACCTTTAAAACGAATGGTTGAACTATAAATCTGTGACAATTTGAAACAAAGTTATCGATTTTTTTACTTTTAACAAAAAAAAACTTAGAAAAAAAATCGTATTTTTTTTTTTTTTGACGAAATTTAACCAAACTTGGTATTTAGTTGGTTCCCGACATAAACTGGTCCTGATTACATTTAGGGATCAATAGCTCAACAGGTGGCGCTGTGATCGCTTTTTTTGTAAATTTTTAACATGGCAATATAGGACAAAATTTCGTATAAATGTAAATAATGAGCGTTATTTTAAACTTGTGATTGTAAAATTAATATGAATTATTGATAATAGTAGTAGTTAACTACGAAAAAAATTTTGCGCATGTGGGGGCACCGGTTCCCCCTCTGGGGGGGAAGTACCCCCCCGGGGGGGTAAATTTTCAAGATGGGTATCTTTCGAAAGATCTCGTCAATGGCTTTAAAACGAATGGTTGAACTATAAATCTGTGATAATTTAAAACAAAGTTATCGATTTTTTTTTACTTTTAACAAAAAAAAAAAACTTTGAAAAAAAATCTTTTTTTTTTTTTTTTTTTTTTTTTTTTTAAATATTGTTACTGGTTGAATATGTATTACTTTTAACAAAAAAAAAAATTAGAAAAAAATCGTAATTTTTTTATTTTTTTTTTTTAATATTGTTACTGATTGAATATGTATATAGGAAAATATAGAAGAAAGTCTTGTGGTGGCCACAACATACTAGTTCTTAATGGTATTAGTTACAAATATTTTATTACTTTTTTTTTTAATGAGAATAATGCATTAATTATTGCATTATTTTCAATTTAAATTGAAATACTGAATAAAATCAATTTACCTTAAATATTTCTTTAATTGGGTAATGAGCTATTTTAATATTGATATCTTTGTCGATTATTTAGCAAAATATGCTTTGACTGTCGATAGCAATTAGTATATGCGTATATATTATTTAAAAATTGTAGCTATAGATGTAATGCTCATGAATAAAAGCATTTGAAACCATATAAGTCATCTTTTATAGCTATAGCATTTTTATACTATTTTTAAAATTGGTATACCACATACCTTTTCTCAAAATCTTCTCGTTCGTCCTTTTAACCCTTACAAATCAATTTACAAAATCAATAATAATTTTTTTATGAACCTTCGTTGCAGTGATCAAACTATCATCATTATTTTCTCGTTGGTTGGAGCTTAATGATCTTGTTGAATGACATCAATATCAACCGCTAAAATGATCCATTGTTCTCGATTTTTTCCAAAATAAAACTGATTTTTTCTATAAAGAGAATGCAGTTTAATTTATTTTTAAATTATCTAATACAACATGTCAATACTTATTGGAATATATTGATTTAAGATATATAGGTTATATTTTGTGAATAAAAGAGTGAAAGACAATCTTAATACCATTTACAGAAACATTTCGGTTATTTCATTCGTTCAAATTATTAAGCTATTCACTAATTTAATGAAAAAGTATTAATTATATTTTTTAAATAAATAAAAATTATTTATTTATTTATTTATTTTTATTTTTATTTTATTTTGTTTTATTGCGCGTATGTTTGTTGAAAATGTGTTAAAATATTTCAGCGTTGACCAAGAAAGGCTTCTAAAAGTTGGTTATAATAATAAGCCTTCATTTCATCAATTTTTTTATGATTATTTCTATGTATTTAACGAGGAAAAAGTTATTAATCTATGCATGCAAAACGAAATGTTTATATGTGTCTTTTATATACTCAAAAAATTGTGAACCGATTTACGCGCGTTTATTTATTTATTTATTTTTCAAAATGATCTGCGTGCTCTTGTGGATGTTTAAATATTTTTACATATTCGATCTCACATACAGAACGGAACTTTAAAATATTTATTTATATTTCATTAACAATTACACAATATAGTTTGGAAAAATACGCTTGCAATATGTATTAACACTAATATTTACTTTCCCAAAATCATAAATATTTGCGCATGATTATACTTCATTATACCGAAAGATAGAAAATAATCCAAACAATCCGAATTAGTCATTTAAATTTGTTTATTCAAATTAGTTAAAATGATCCCTCTTAAAAGATTTAAAATTCTTTCATTCTTATCATAAAATTGTTGACAATTCCAAAAATAAAATTTTTACATGATTATTTATTTATTTATTTATTGGCATAAAATGTACGTATTAAAATAAGTAAAAAATAATATGCACGTATTAAAATACGTGCAAAAAAACTTAAACAAAACTGAAACAAAACTTTAGGAAAAACACAGGATAAAACATTGTGGTAACTAGAAGACTTTGCTCACAACACTGGTCATCACTATAATATTTAAATGCTTCTTAATTGAATAATTGAAACGTATAAATAAATATATTTCGACTGGTGACCATTTTCAGCAAATCAGAACCATTGCCAATTACCGTGACATACAGCTGTTAATAAAATGTAAATCATATTTAAATATTTACGTTTTTTTTATGTTGAATAGAAACATTACTAATTTAAAATAAATTAAATGTGCATTTACATTAGGAAACAGCTTTAGTATAGGGCCCATTGGCTAAATTTGAAATTTGCCACCTATGTATCTCGGATGTTTCTCGCCAAGTTATTTACTTACGGAATTGCAATAACCATTTTAATTCATCTCCTAAATGGCAATTGTATTAAAAATCAATAAAGGGACCCCATGTTCATATTTTAAATTTTTAAGTGGTTTACTTAGACACAGTAAACAGCGAAGCCGGCGAATTCCGCTATTATAGTACAAAATTAATGTTTGCTTTGACTAAAACGTTCCATAAAAATAGTTTTTAAATATTACGTCAATAAGAATTTTCCATACACTTCCTTTTTTAAATATAGAATGCAATTCGTAAAGCTAACGGCAAACCATTTTATGTACACGCTTATGTACAAATGTGACGTCGGATAATTTAAAACAAACAAGCTCATATCTGTAAATCACTTGAAAGATAAATACAGTTTAGTTTCTCTACAAATGTATAGTGACACTGAATACATTTATCGTATAGATAATAAATACCTATATTCTAAATTAACTATATATTTTAATAATTTATATTTGTAAACTAATGTACATTGTCAATAGCCATGTGATAATAGAAAAATATCAGAACTTGAAGAAAAATAATTACATTAATTGAACCTAAAAACTTTTTCACACAACATAAAATTAATGAAAGCAGTACCTGTTTCGAAAGGACGGGGCCTTTCTTCTTCATGTGCAAAACACGTGCTGCTACTGCTTTGGAGGCAAAAACAAGTCAGTCTTTTTTAGCTAAAAATAACCAATCAAAGATTATAGGAAATCTTTGACGCTAAACGGCAGAAGTAGTGTGCTGAATTTTGTTGGAAATTTACACCCTGACATTAGATGCTTTACAAGTTTTTTTGCGTTGAACTGGGAGTTGAAGTTAACGGTGAATATGGTTTTTAGACGAATATATGTCATGGGATTCACAGGAATGATACGAATTATTTGAAATTATTTTAGGCTTGATAAAGGTTATTGTTTTCAGAGCTAATATGTAACCTTTATACATTTCCGATTTATTATAATATAACAACAATTTGAAAAAAATCACAATATTGCAAACGTAATGGTTTATCTTGAAACGTATAACAATTTACATTTCATACATATAAATTAATAAATATTTTTTTTTCTATCCCCTCTCAACATTATATTCCAATGAATATTTGATATTTAATTAAAATATGTATTTTTATCGCATCCACACACATTAGTTAGTGTTGTGCATATTTTCTAAAAAGTGAGTATAACGTTTAAGTGGTTATTATATAGAAAACTTGAATTTTTACTTTATTCTATGCTCATCCGAATGTATCTTATTCAGGAAAATTTCGGCTCGCCGCTTTTAATTTATTTATGTATATCTTCTAAGAGGTTTCGAACGCGTTTCAATCATTTTTCGAATGGTGTATGTTCGTCTGTCTATTCTCAGTTTGAGTGACAAAAATTTTATTGCAGCATTAAATCAAGAATTAATGAAGTGAATTTAATGAAATTCTATCAATTGACCCTGACATTAATTGGCGTTTAATAGACTCAACTGGTGACGTTGTCGTCCATTTTGATTTTTTTTTTTTTTTTTTTGATAAAGCAGCATAAGATATAATTCAGTACGAATATACACAATCAGAATTTTTACTTTCTTCTATATTCAATAGAAGAAAGTATTGGATTCGTAAAAATTTCCAACCTCGGTTTTTTAATGGATTTTCACGTTTTGAGAGCTATAGAATACGATTTGGCAATTTTTAGAAAATTTCTGTCTGTCTGTCCGCCCGTCTGTCTGTCTGTGTGTGGCGGCTGTATCTCGGGTACTACTGCACAAAATGTCATACAAGTTGGAATGTAGTTACACATTGACATAAATTAGTGCCTATCAACTTTTGTTAAAAATTGTCCAACGGCTAGTGTTGCCATCCCGCTTTTTCTAAATTTTTAACATGCTGATATAGGACAAAATTTTGTATAAATTTGCATAAAGGGAATTATTTTTTAATAATCAATATGAAATTTAAAAGAATTACTTGTAATAGAGATAGTCAACTGGAAAAAAAAATTGTGTATGTAGGAGCATCGCTTCCCCCCCAGGGGGAAGTTCTCCCCTCGAGGAGAGTAAAATTTCATAATGGGTATCTTTCAAACGATCTCGCCAATACCTTTAAAACGAATGGTTGAACCATCGATCTGTGGTAATTTAAAATAAAGTTATCATTTTTTTTTTTTTTTTTTAACAATTAAAAAAAAATTAAATGTAATATTGAGAATAAAATTCTTCTCCAATGATATGTATACTTCTCTAATATGGAAATCGTTTGCGTTATCATGGAAGATAATGTTTTTAAATAATAATTTTAATAAATTGTTTTTTCTGAGTGAGTTTATATAGGAAAATATAGAAGAAAATTATGTGGTGGCCACAACGTACTAGTTTAAACCAATCTTTGTGGAATTTAAACTTTTCACCAAAAGAGTAAGATTCAACAAAAATAAAATTTTTGTGTATTTAGGTGATCGTTTCCCCTCCATTTGGAGAAAAGCATTTCTACTGTGTAAATTTCAACTAGGGTATTTTTTAAAGAACTTGTCAATACCAATAAAATTAGTAATTTTACAACATGTATATAATAATTTGAAAGTTATCGATTTTCTTTCATTTATCAGAATAAAAAGCGAGGGATGAATTTTTAAAGAAATTGTTGGTAAAGCACGAAATTGTCTTTCTTAGACATGTAGTATTATATTTTTAATAACTGGTGAAATTTTCATAGGAATAAGTTGATAAAAGAAGATTTTGTATTTTTAAAATGCTTAAGAAATGGATTTACAGTAATAGCATTAATTCGTATGACTCTTTTTACGTCTAAATTACGATAAAAGTTGTGACAATTTGTGAAAATTTCGATAAAATTTGTGAAAGAAAATATAGATAAAGTATTCTTTCTCATGGGCACAGTAAACAATTTTTTTTTTCTCTCTCTCTCTCTCTTCTTGAGTCTTGGAATATAAATCGGTTACTTTTGTTCTAAAATTTTGAATTTTTAAAAATATTTTATTAAGCATAATTAATTAATCATTGTCTTTTATTTTCGAATAAAAGTAGTGATTGAAATAGCCGTGATTTTGTAGTATTTATTCCCACGTGATTTTATTATAAATTATATCGAAATTTATTTTGTATATCAACATGTAAATGGAATTTTATTTTAAAAAATGTTTTCGATTTTATCGAAAGGATAGCTTTACTGTATTAATTTTTACAATATTCCTGAGGAACTTTAATATTAGTTTCTTCTTTTCAAATGATGTGAAATAACTAAATCTTCAAAATATAAAGGAAAAGCTTTGAGAGGTACTTATTTGTAACAAGTACCAGAATCAAATTAATTTCATTAACACTTTAATTATTATCTCGCATTAATGGGATAATTAACAGCGTTCATACATTTTCCAATTAAAATTCTTTTAAAAGCAAAGATATTTACTATCGCAGTAATAAAATTTATAAACAATGATTTTCTCTGAAAATGCATTAACTGTATTATTTTGGGAATGTAGTAGCTGAATTGCAATTTTAAATATAATTTAGCTTTCGTGGAGGATTGCATTAAATTAACACATTTCTTAAACTTAATCGAAATGCCACGTTGAAATTAATCAACTGTTTCAAGATTTGAAATTTTCTTTTTCTACATAACTCAGTAGGCATTATTTTTTTTTTCAAAAGTAAAAAATATTGAACAGTTTATTCATTAATACATATTATACTGGTGAGGACCCAATATAAATACATTAAAGATATTGCAAAAATATTTTTAGTACAGGTTAATTATAAACATACTTTTTCTATTTGAAGTTTATTTACAATGAATATGTAAACAGAATATCTTTAATTGGGTGAAGTGGGGAGATGGCGACATCTATAAACATAAAATTGAAGCATTAACCTTACATAATTAGAAGACATTTCATTAAATTGTATTTTATACTCAAACGTAAAATATTTTTTAAATAAATTGTAATACATTAATTGAAAGTTGCTATAGTGAGATACACAAAACTGATAACATCTCTATTCTACTTACATAAATACTTTTTGTATTTACTATAAATTTACCTTTTTGCCTCAACACATAAACTCTGCGGTTAAAGAAAAAAAATTCTGAAATTTCTGAATGCTGAATATATTTTAAGAGACGTCGAATTTCGTATCGAGCTATATGATTTATGATTCAAAAGTTTAGAATATTCTTGCGTGAACTTTTTTTCATTTTTTTTTTTTTTTTTTTTTTTTTTTTTTTTTTTTTAAGTACATCATACTTCTGAATTTTGATTTTTTTAAAACACTTTTTTTTAACTATTAATTAATTTATATTTTTATTTTATTTTATTTTATTTTTATTTTTTTTTTTTTAAATAGGAATTATTACATAAATTAAATCACGTAAAGTATGAAGCAGATGTATTTGTTAAAAGTGTTAGCATACAATTTTTTCCATTATATTTTAAAATAAAACTAAAATAAGTATATAATTGTGACGAAACATTCCTGTATCAAATACTAATGAATGTAATCTCAATAATGCAACCGCTTTTAATATCTAATCGCATTTAAATTTCTATTCTAAATTCATTATTTTTTTTTCCCGAGATTTCTCAAAATTTGTTAATAATTTAATGGTCTTAGATGTTTCGCTATGAATCACAAATAGAAATTCCTTTTTTTTATGAATACATAAATAAAATGAATATTTTTGATTAAAGAGAGATTTTATTATTATTTTTATTTATTTATTTTTTTTTATTTTTATTTTTTTTTTTTTAAGCAAAACAAAATAATTTTGTTGAATACGTTTTTATATGCGTTAAAAATTTTAACTAATCTATAAAATTCATTTGAAACATAATAAATATATTAAACCATGAAATATTTTTATTAAAATTAGGTTTATAATGGGTAGTCAGTTATACAATTACACACACACACACACACACAAAAAAAAGGATAATTTTAATTTTAATAAAAGATAAAGTTTGTTCATAACATGTAAATAATTATGGCTCGTGAAATACGTCGCCTGGTCACAATTGGCGAACATTATATTTTAGCTGGCGACTATGTTTTGTAGAAACTCAATTTTTTTTTTTTTTTTTTTTTTTTTGATATTTTGGTGAAAAATTGAGCCCAGAGTCGAGCGCCGAAACCTGTGCTAAAATGCGGCGTAGTTCATATCAGTTTGCGCAGGAGAGAAGTAGAAGGTAAACAGCAATTCATGGTTTATCTGGGCGTGTTTCACACACCGTCGTGTTGAATCAAGACACAGTGAGTGTTGCCAGATCTGGCGGATTTTTTATTGAATAGTCACCACTAAATTTTAATCGTAACGCTTACCTATTTACTTCGAAGACTAACCGTCTATTATGTACATCAAATATCGCTCATCAAAATTATTGGTGAGTACTGAATAAAAAATCCGCTAGATCCGGTAACACTGGACACAGTGTTGAATCAATATAACAATAAGGAATTTACACCATGTTCCAACGTTCATGTTTCACAACACGGTGTTGAATAGGTGCAGTTTACACTGCTCTCGTTTTCATACGCTTTACGACCCGGTACTGAATCGTTCCGCCGGTGATTGATGTTAGAAGCATATTGGCTTAGATAAAATAATGAAACCGATTTCAAGATGTTAGATTTAAACAGGTGTTTCCTAATAAATAATAAAGAACTAATTAGTGTTAGATTTTTATGCACAGAATTTTAATTTCTATATTAAAATAAATTCTGAAATCGAAAAAAATAATACATAAGTATGGCGGGGTAGGAGTATTTTTTACTGGCTATCAAATATTTTTGTTGGCGACCAATATTTTTCGAATATCTGGAGTCTTGTAAATAATTATTGTTTCTATTACTATACACATACATTTTACCAAATACAAAAGTATAAAAATTCATGTGTCTGTACATGCGTTTGAAAGAGTTATTTATGTAGTTATTTTTAATTAATAATTCAATTATTTTAATTTCTTAAATAAGTATACATTTTTTATTCGCCTTTTAATTAAATATATTTTATTAAAACTCTTTAAATCTCTCTGTCCTCTCTGTATATTTTTAATATATTAGACCTTAATTTTCCATATTCATGTAAAAACTGCCTAAAAATATTTAAATACTACACATTGTGTATCTAATTAAAGTAGAAATAAATTATTACATTTCTAGTTATATACTGGGTGTTCCATAAGTTTGTACACATTTTAAATAATCATAAAAATTGAATGAATTGGTAGAATTGAACCCAGTTTGCGAAAAATTTATTCTCATGAAGGGGGATTTTCTGAGAAATAAAAAATAAACAAAAATTTCGTCGGTAGAGGGCACTGCACGTATACGTAACGAGAAATATCAAAATCAGAGTCCTATAAATCGCATGGTTTTACTATTAACCTAGCTTATTTCCCATTTTTCCTCCTACTTACACATACATGAAGTTTTAATTGCTATACTGACTTGGATAAAGCGTTATTGGTGAAGATGTTTTCCCTAAGGTACAGTTGGCAGCAAAAGTATCCGAGCACTAGCAAAAATTCCTATGTAAAAAAAGTACACATAATACAGTTTTGTTAAATAAATCCTTGTCGATTCTTGTTCTTAGTCAGCCTAAGAACGTGGATCGACAAAAATGTATTTAACAATACAGTATTAAGTGTATTTTTTTTACATAGGAATTTTTGCTAGTGCTCAGATACTTTTGCTGCCGACTGTAAAAACCACCTACTGAAGCTGCAGTTCAAACTGTAATTTATGGTGATGGTGGACATACAGAGTACGATTTATATGCCTGTAAACATTTGCTTATGAATATATACAGCTTATTATGGAAATGTTTTATTTGCACACATACAGCGCACTCTGTTGACGAAAATTATAACTAATATTTTTTCTTTAGCAAACAAAAAATCCCCTTCATGACAACAGCTTTTTCGCAAACCGCGTTCAGTTCTACCAATTCTTTCAATTTTTATGACTTTTCAAAATGTCTTCAGGCTTTTGGGACACCTGGTATATAAATTTGTAATTAAAAAAATAAATGTCAGTATTTAAAATGTAAGTGTACACGATTGCCCATATGCGTATTTTAGTATAATATCTGATTATCTAAAGAATGTATACATAATTATATAACTGTGAAATGGATTGATTTATTAAAAGTTAAACATATTTCACTTTAACTATATTCTAATACTGCATATAAGATTTGATAATAATACATAAAAAGAATATATATATATATATTTGTTATTAAGTGAAATGGCTCGATTGAATAATTTTAACACGTTTTACTGCAAAATGCACTTAATATACACTGCAAAATGTACTTAATAAAGGAACAAGGAAGAAAAATCATAAAGTGTGCATAGATTATAAGTACTTACCTAACGTATTTACTCGTTACATTTTATAACTTTTAGCGTATCTATAACATCTATATATGTAACCTTATAGAAATTACCTATGTAGAATTATTTATTTACGTATCAATTATTTATTAAAATCACTGTATATTGCCTAAAATTTGCATCTGCTTTAACAGAGGGAATATAAAAATATCATACCACAACTAATTTATATTAATCAATTTTCATTTATATTTCAAAATGTATATGAATCTTCGTGAGCTTTGTAAATCAAAAAATATTCTATTCATACATATTCATTCTATTCATATTCAATTCATTTTATTGAAAGTGGGGTTTGTAAATCTTAATAAGTAATCACGTTGTATAGTTTAGAGATATTAAAATAGGCTATATAAAATTACTGTCATAGACAATATTGCATCTGAAGTCATTTATGAGTCTTTGTGTACCTGCGCTCTTTATATCATATTCAATAGAGATCATTCCAAAGATCACTTTAATCGCATATGTATGAGTTTTAAAGTTATCTAAATATACTTACAGAAATTAGAGACCAAGTCAAATGAAGTCATAATCAATTTTAAAATTTATCATTAATTATTAAATCGCACAACACAATTTCAAATCTGAATCCATCAATTTCGAATTTTACCAGCTGATGTATCTGAATACTTTTGTATTTTAATGTAAATCAGTCATAATCGAAAAATAAGGCACAATACCAAATTAAGTCGGCGTAAGAAAGAAAACGCAATAATAATAATTATTATTATTGATTCTTTTATAATTAGCTAAAAATATAGCAAATAAATTCTCATTTCTCTTTTGAAATAAAGCATAAAATTTTACTTTATCATTTGTAAATTACATAAACCAGTGATTTATATCATAAATAATATTTAATGCCATTTAACTTTTATAAGCCTATAGGATGAATACCCGCTGTCATATAATGTTTCCTTTTTATATCAGTCTCAACAATGTCAATAAGTGGGAAGTTGTTCTGAGGAGTAGAATAGGAAATATTAGCATGACACAAACGTACACATAAGAGGATGTTTAAGCACCGTGAGATATACTGCACTATAATGTGAAACTTTACGAGACATATATTTTAAAAATAATAAAGATAAATTCGCAGAAAAAAAATACAACTTGGTACAATAAATTTCAATGTAAAATAAGTTTTCTTTTCCTTTTTTTTTTTTTTTTTTTGGTGTGTGTGTGTGTGTGTGCTTAAATTACTATTATATTTCAGCGCAAGTAATAAAAACTGAATAATGCTCCATTAAATTTATGCATGAATATTGCTATAAAAATTATGTATATATTTTCAACACTTTAAACGGGAATTTACTGAAGTGTTAAAAGTATTATATTTCTAGAATTGTTATATGTATGAAGAAAAGTTTTTATCTGCATCTATTTCATATGTATTTATATAGAGAAACAGATAAGTAGATAGAGAGATAGATAAATAATTATTTATACATATTTTGTTACTCCTTAACAAACGCAATATCATTTAAAAAACATATTTTATGTATTTTGTTATTACTTCAAAATCTTCAACTTGATTACTGCAAAAGTACACTTTCGGAAATATAGTATTTGCCTAATGTCACAGTATGGTGTGAGTTCACTTCCAACGTTATACTTGGACCATTCTTTTTTGAAGAAAATGGTGATAGTTGCATTGAAACATGCTCTGCAGAAGACCTCAAATATCGTGACATATTCAAGAGTTTTGTCTTATCTCAAATTAAGCAGCGGCAATGCCTTGCATTTACCACTTACATTCAGGATGCTCCCCTCCACAAAATACAGGTTTGTTCGGATATTTTTGCAGCACCATTTTACTGATGACAGAGCAATCAGCTGTCCATTTTCACTGCTTGGCCACGCCTGATTTACATCCATGTTATTTTCCACTATGGCCATAAATCATTTTAACCCGATAAACCATTTTAAAGTATGAAAATGTTGCAACTTTGGCTGACCTGAAAGTCCTTATATCGTTTCTAAGAAGACAAATCACTGGAGGTAGCTGTTCAAAATACTCTTCGTCAGCTATACATGTTAAAACATAATGATGGGACGCTCATTAGACAGCACGCTTTATATCAAAAAAAAAAAAAAATCTGTTAGAAATAAGACTTAGTCTGTAATTAACAAATATATTTGTATTAGAATCTGTACCTTGTTTGTATTTAGATGTAATGCGCATCTAATGGATCTTTTTAGAATATTTCAGTGCATCTTTGAATTGTCTATCTAGAAATTTTTGACTCAATCTGAAATTTAGTTATAAATACTGAGTACGCTGAATAGGCCAAGTTTAATTACATCCTTTTATGTGTGACGTATGATACAAGCAAAAAGTACGAGTCAAAAATAAAAATATTGAATGATTGCATTAAATTTTGTAAAATTGATTTTTCTGATTTAAAATACGAATTTGAAACTGAAAATGATGTTACTAATAGTTGAGAAAGGTAGAATGATGGTAGAAGCATAGCTCAGGATGTCTGGAAAACCGATCACCGCACTTTTTTTCCTTATTTGTTTCGACTATAATTATGCTGTATAAATATTTTTTGAGGAAGCACCATTAGAAAGTATTATAACAGCTCTGGTTTGGTCTTATTCGTCTAGAGCATAAAAAATACCACTGAGTACTAAAACCAAACCAAAATTCTCAATACTCAAAGACAAACTATTTCTGTTCTTACACGTATATTTCATTTTAATAATTTTGGATATTTAAATGTGTATTTATATAGAAAATTATTTATAACTATTTTACAGTTTTCCTTAAAGTCGGTGTTTGTTAAAAATATAGCAATAAACGGTTTTCCTTTTTTTTTGGTCACATTAAAGGTTAAAATGACTTTTCAATAACGGAGGTTCTGACGATTACTGATTCATGGAACTAGTTGCATTTTGAATATAATGCAAACGCTAGACGTTAAAAAACTTCCTAAATTAAGTTCGAATCTTTATGTAAGTTTTGATCGTGGTCTTGTCTATTTAGGGAAATAATATAGAGAGTAATCTTGGTTCCTGTGATTGTAAGTGTTAAACAAAAAGTATCATTTCTAGTTAGTGATTCCTTTCTTTTTTTTTTTTTTTTTTTTCCATGCTCAAGAGGCTCCATGGCAGATGAGATTAAGAACATAATTTATTATATTATTATTATAATTAGGATTAGTATTATTCTACTTATGATTTTGAGATATCAGGAAGAGTGTAATTGAATCAAAAATCTGGAGAAAAAAAAATGAGTGAAAAAAGGAGCTTAATAAATGGATATCCTTTTTGTATCCCAAAACTGTTCTAGTCAGAAAATGGCATTTTAATAGTACAAAGTTTTCGAAGGCTTAAAAGAGGAAATAATAGTAGTAATAATTTCTCTCACCTTTTTTCTTTAAATATGATAAATAAAAATTTTGAATTAAAT
Source organism: Salticus scenicus (assembly GCA_963930645.1). Taxonomy (NCBI): domain Eukaryota; kingdom Metazoa; phylum Arthropoda; class Arachnida; order Araneae; family Salticidae; genus Salticus; species Salticus scenicus. The sequence continues at coordinate 218,086,990 of OZ005652.1, read as the reverse complement.
TTTGAACGTATAAAAGAATAATATTAAAACAATATTTCATAAAATTTGCATTAAAAATTTTAGAAAATTCAGCCGGTGTTTCCTGGTTTCCGAAAATTCTTCAAAAAGGCAATGGACACGATTTCTCAAAACTAAAACACCTATTTTATTGAAACTTTGCACATTTCTTAGAAATATAAATGGGTATTGTTAGAGTGAATTTCTTCTTTTTTTTATCTCAATTAATTTTACAAGGCTATACGCTGGGTAAAATGTACAAAAAAATGTTCTTTTTTCATAGAACTCAACCAAAAATTCAAATTTAATTTTTTTAAATGTACTTCGTTCAAGCACTAGTCAATTTAATTTTAAGGTGGTAGCAAATTTTCAATAAGATCAGTGCATTCGTTTTTCAGAAATTATGTCCATCGCTTTTCTGAAGGCTCTCTCGAATCCGGCTGATTTTTTCAAAAATTTTATAAAATTTTATAAAATGCTGTTTAAATGTTGCTGTTTGTATTCTCCAAATTTTCAATAAAAATCTATTTATTTTATAAAAAGAATAGAGAAGATATGATTGATTTTTTAGCTTTCAAAATCCATGTAACCTTTTAAAATAAATAGATGCTTAGCCTATGTAAATTTCAATAAAATAAATGATAATGTTCGACTCAAAATATATTTTATATTATGAGGTCTGGTCCAGTATATTTTCTGGGATGCATGCTGCTAATTTCGTTGAAGTGAACATATAGCTCATATATATATACATTTTTATAATACACATAAGAACCAAGTCTCCGTTATTTTAAACGGGGACATCACGCCGGAAGGCTTATATAAATCTTTTCAGTTTATTTAATCTAATTTATCGAAATTTTATACGTCGAAAATATGTGAGAGATTCTTTTAAAAAAATACTAGCGATAAATATCATATAAAAATTAAAAATGTTGGCAGCTATGATAATACATGTATCTTACTAAGGTAGTACTTCTTTTTTTTTTACAAAAATAAAGCACAATTATTAAAAAATACCGTTAATGGGCCAAAAGTGATATTAGAAAATTATAAAAATTAATAAGTGGGGGTGGTTCTCGTTAGTAACAGATGAAAAGCATTGTCTCTTATACTAAATGTAAGTGCAGAAACGTCTTATATTTGATGTTTGACGTCTGAAGATTTTAAGAAATGCTGTGTATACAAATTAATATATATCATGGTGGAACTAATATTTAATCTTAATAAAAAACAAAGTATAAGAATTTGTTAAAGAACTAAAAGTCGAACTTTGGCTTTCATGAGAAAGAGCAACAGATTCTGATTTGAAAGAATTTTTAACAGCAGACATAAATATTAATCTGAGACCCGGATGTTGTAGGTATTACACCTTTGATGAATGGAATAAGACAGCATAGCCTAATGAATTACGAATTTGATTGCTATGTTTAATAGCCGAATTTGGATGATACACATATTTTATCAACAACCTTGACAACACGAAAACGAATAGAACTTGTCATCAAGATATTATGCAGTCTATTAAAATACAATAATTGGGAGGAATTTCGCCGCCCATACGGTGTGGTGGATAGCATCACTGACGTCTACTCGGCAAAGCCGGGTTCGATTCTTGGTGAAGGTATAAATTTGTTTCCGATGTTAGGGGTAGCGATGACCGCCCACAGGGTGATCCCTCACAAATGGCCATCAATGTGGCTACCCCCGACTAATACTTAATCACACTATTGGAATTAACCCGTTAGTAGTCGCTATACACAGCGCCACCTATTACAGATTGCGCACTTTTTATTTAACTCACACCAATAATTTTAAGAAGTGATGTGATCGAGGCTCCTTCGATTTTATTTGCGTTTTATGTATATCAAATGCTACTTCTGAAAATTTTTGGTGGCTATTGAATAAAAAAATCCGGCATTATTGAAGGATGGGCGGCAAATCGACCAACTAGCGACTACTAACTGGCTAATAAAAAAATATTAAAAAGAAATAATTTTCTTGGAATTTTTTCGACTTTCTACATTCATGAAAAGAAATACTGTCTTAAACTTTTCGGTAATTGATTAAGTATTTCGGCACAAATAACGGCAATTTGTTAAATATAAATATTGGTTCGTCTTATTGAGTCTAACAGCCTTACAGTAGGCAGAAAAGTCATTCGGGTATTAGCAATAGTTCATATGTAAAAAGGTACCCTTAATATTATTTTGTTAAATAAATCCTTGTCGAAACATGTTCTTAGACTTAATAAGAATATGACTCGACAAGGATTTATTTAACAAAGCAGCATTAAGTTTACATTTTGTATATAGGAATTACTGCCAGCGCTCGAATAATTTTGCTGCCGACTGTACACGTATGCATAGAACGTTCTAAGAGCATTTCCATAGAACTCATAAAAAAAGTTACACGAATACTGAACGTGCTTTGAACCGTACTATAAAACGTCTTCATGATGGACAAGTAGAGGTTTGCAGCAACAGTTGCAATTCGTCGCAATTGTGCACAATTGCAACGTTCTTAAAGCGTATTTTTAGAACTACTAAGGAACGTTCAAAGAACATTTCGGTGCTGCTTGGTTTATGTTAATTGACAAGCTATCTCATTTATAATTTTCCCGTATTTAATCGGGATTTATTCGAATATTTGTTTAGTGATTATGCATTATGCGTCATTGGTTATGATTATACTGACAAAAAATTCCATTCAGTGAAAATTGCAAGTTAATGCCGTTTTAGACCAAACATTTTTGTCAAAAAAGTCATTACTCTAACATCACAAAATGTTCTAGAAACATTAAAAATATTTCAGAAACGTTTCGAAACGTTCAGTTTGCTTTCCGATAAGTTTCAAAAATGTAAAAATGTCCGCGATCGTAACAAAAATTCAGATACGTAACAGAAACGTTTCAATTACTTAATAGATGGAGCATCGAAAAGTGTGGATGTTTCGGTAAGATATCAGACAGCATACGTTTTTTAAAGATTGTAAGCTTTTTGCAACATAACTGAAACACTCTGTGCTGTATGGATAGATTCCAAAGATTTTTATGACTGAAGGCATATTAAAGGATTAGATTGAGTAATATATTGCCGCGCTATACGCTTTCTTCAGTCAAAATTATAACATGCTGAAGCATCAGATATAAGCTCCTAATTTATTCTGTTGCATCACCAAATCCTGTTGAAAAATTCTTGTAGTAATAGATTCTTAAAACTTCAATAGTTTCACCAGAAAAAAATGATTAACAACCACGAATTTCTCGAATTTTCGTAAGGATATAAATCTCTTATAATTCTCTTCATATAAAATGATAATCGATATCGAATGCATCTGCGATCCTTTGTCTTTTAATAATCATACAGAAAAGCTCAATTTTGAAATCTGCCTTTTCTTTCCGTGTTAAATTATAAGGAAAAATTTTCCATATACTACGTAGGTGCCAAGTCTTCGAGATTTCATGCCGGAAAGTTTTATAAATGCTCTCAGTTTATTTAATTTTATTTATACGTAGAATATATGTTTGACAGATTCATTTTTAAAATAAATTAAATCTTATTTAAAAATTAGAAATTTTAGTAGCCATGTATATGATATAAAAATTTGCAACAAATGTATTCTAAAATTCTAAAAATTGATTCAAATATAATTTTACTAAATATATTTTAAATTAAAATTTTATTAGTTATATACTATCTTACTTTTGCAAATAATACATTATTATTAACTAAAAGTATTGTTGATTAATTATAACTAGACTCATGCATAAAGAATTGACCTGCATCAAAAAACATTTTATTAAAACGAAACTAAGGTTTAGCATGCATAATATTAAGTTAAATCTAACTCACCTCTCTCCTGGATTTCCCGGATGCTTGAAGTAAATGTACGCCACACACATAAAATAGATTCAGATTTAAATTACTTATATACTGGAATTTAATGACAGACTTGCAGAATATCAAGACAATATATCAGAATATGAGATCAACACAAATCTCAGACACATTTTTCTCTTGATTTCACGAATTATATAGATGACGACTTATTCAGGAGCGTTGTATAAACAACCACATAATATTATTTCACAGAATAATAATAATATTATTTCAACTCACATTTAACAGATTTTCCGAATTAGCAATATGGTACATTCTGTACGAGTGAAGTATATCAAATAAAAAATACTAGTTCATTTTTCATATAGAATCAGATTCATGGTTCAGTCATTATTACTCGATTATAATTTACGAATGTTTTTATTTCGACTGATAGAATCCATAAAACATAATAAAAGAGAATTAAGTTCGATAAAGAATGATCATACATGATTTAGCATGATTTTAATAGACTACGAATAAATCAAAAGCTTGACTTGTTTCACGAATGTATTCATGAAACAATAATAATGATTAACGAATAACATTAGAATTAGAATTATCAGGTATGATTTCATTAGATTATGAATACCCGAACGGTTTGACTTGACTGCCCGAAAACGAACATGTTTCCGAGAGAGCAAAAATAATAATAACAATAATAAAAATAAGTTCTCTTTCATCACGTGACCGTCTGGTTTCCTGTACTGGCACCCGCACTCCGATTGCTTCAACAAGTATTTTTACAGAAATTTATGAAACCGTTAAAATTATTTTGTTCTATCTAATGCTTTTTTTGTTTTCTCTCATAATTCTAAATAACTTTCTCTTTCTTTTTTTTTTTTAATCATTATTTACAAACTCCTTAAAAAAAAAAAAAAAAAAAAAAAAAAAGTGTATTTCTTTAAGGATTAAAAGTTAAAAAAAATTGAAAAGCCGATAACAGTGTAAATGTAAAGAGAACATGTAAAGATAACATGAGATCCATGTCATTGTTCAAAGTAATAGCTAATACAATATGTTATAGCCCTATGAATCAGAAAGGAAATTTATTCATGATGTGCTCTTTTATATTTATGAGGAACTAAGCCAGAAAGTGAAATTTTACCCTTGTGGATTGTATAGGGCATGTTTATGGATTTTATATAAATATTTTAGGAATATTATATCTCTAAAACTTTGTCAATTTCATATTTCTCCGTAAAAGGTAACATTTTAAAAATATTTCTTGCTGCTATTTTCTAGGATATGAAAATATTTGCGTTGAATTTTGGTATAGTAGATTTAATGCATTATAAGTAGACTCATATTCAGTGTTTATTGTAGAAAATTGAAGTTTAGTGGTCAAATAAAAAGTAATCTGATCGCATAACGAAAGTTTTATGTTGTTCTAAAGGAACTATATGTTTTTCATTAAATAAGTGTGAACCGTTTAGGAAAACTTTTATTATAATAACTTCAACATGTGCCTAGTTTTAATTAAAAATAAATTATATGTGCATTTCTGATTATTTAAGTTATTCCTTTTTTATCAATGGCGCAGTAATAACAAATAAATAAATAAATAAAATTTAAATTTAAATTTAATTTAAAAACTTAAAAAATATAATGTTGTTCTTAGTCCTTCTTCTAAAGCAATACTTTACTTAAAAAAAAAGGGATTTTGTGTATCCTTGCATAACATATTATGTACCCCTGAGCATATATATACATCATCGGAATTTGCCACATCAATTAATGATAATGAAATTTTAATGATTTAACTGTAATTTCTTCTTATTATTATTACTAATATTATTTTGCTAAGTAGAATAACATTTTAAAGGAACTATAAAATGTAGGGCGTAATGTTAAAAATAAAGAAAAATATACAGACGTGAAAGAGTTAAAATTTTATATATAAAATTAAGACTTGTTACAGAATTTTTATACAAGTTAAACATAAGTTAAATAAGTTAAAATTGCATAAAATTTAAATATTTTAACATTAATTAATCAGGTTGATCTTCAACTGAAACTGTAGATTTGCTTTATACTTCTGTGTACTATTCAATATTTCGTCTCCAAATATTTATTTTACATTCTATTAAAATTTATTTCTTTGAAATTCATTTAAAAAAGTGGAAAATTGCTTTACAACAACAATAATAACCATAGTAATAAAAAAAAATAATAATAATTATATACCATAAATAATTTATATTCTCAACAAGCAGTGTGACAACATGTCCTCGAATTCCGAGGAGAGTCCTCGAAAATTACCTTCGTCCCCAAAAAATTTAAACACAATACGGACGCCGATTATAAAGTTGTTAGTGCTTTATTTTAATAATTTATTATATATGTAATAAATAAGCTTAAGTAAGTTCTTTCAGGTACGTCATACAAAGCAATCACTAAATTTTACAGTGATTTAAATATGATGTCCTCGAAACTCCAGGATACCGCTTTATTTATAATAACAGGAGACTTGGCGTTGGAATATTAAAACCCGAATAAACTACTACGTCAGAAACGCCAAAGAAAAACATTGGAAATGCATACAGCTGTTTCGGCAGCCTTAAGCGTGCCGTCATCAGTGCAAAACGTATATTCCTTTTTGCACTGATGACGGCACGCTTAAGGCTGCCGAAACAGCTGTATGCATTTCCAATGTTTTTCTTTGGCGTTTCTGACGTAGTAGTTTATTCGGGTTTTAATACCGCTTTATTTGCTGTCAAATTAAAAAATAATAATAATAAAAATACTCGTGGCCCTACATCAAGTTATATTAAACAAAAAAATTAATCTATGTAAAACGTATATTCTTCTAACACTCAACAGAGGGCGCTATATCGTATGTCCGTTAGAGGATTTGATGTGAGTGGCAGTTTTTCGATGTTTGACAGTGGAACAAACAGAGATTAGATGGTAGCCATAGCTTAATAACACTGCTCGGAAAAAAAAATCGATATCTGATACCATTCTTCTAGATTCTTATGTAAAATGACCTCTTGAATCCGAATCTGGCCCCCATTTTGCCCCATCACCCACTGTTTTTTGGTACGCACCCTCCCCTATTTTTATCATTGTTTGGTAATTTCATACCCATCAGTTTGATTCGGACAGGAACAATGATTATTTTAACCATTAAATGTCTTCTGACCTGAGGGGCTACAGAGGTAGAAAGTTCCAAAACACGAACGTTTGTATCAAGGAGGATATTTGAAGGGATTTGTGCCCAGGAAAAAAAAAAAAAAAAAAAAAAAAACAGAAAAGAAAAAAAAAATGAATAAAAGCAATCGGTTTCTGTTTCTTTCTTTCTTTTTTTTTTTTTCTTTTAGCAACATTTCTCTTATTTTTTACATATTCCAGCTTCCAGTTTGTCATTTTCTTACCAAAACATCCCAAATAATAAAAATTATACAGTGAAAATGTTTCAAAATGTTGGGGATCAACGCCTAAAATCCCTCGCAAGAAAGTTTAAATGATTCAGTGTACTACGTTTGCTTTTAATAACTCCCAAGTTAAATGTTTTGGGAAGTAAACCATTAACAGTAAAATATCCTCCTTTCACACGTGTCAAAGACCACCACACAATATCACCACCGTCGAGAACACCATAAAGTTCACTCTCTTATCGCAAAACGTGTGCAAAAGGTAGATAACGGCTGACGACTACAAATAAGAGCAATGACCTTTATCACGTGTCAAAGCAAAACTATTTCATTGTTTCCGAACGCAAGTAAAATTTTTGACAGAATATTTTCTTTATCCGTGACAATTTCCACTTGTCGCGCTACCTGAGTACAATTTAATATCGGCGGGTATTATGAATTCCGACTATTTATATAAAAAGAATAAAATTATACAGGAAAAATTGTTTTCGGATCGAAACAAGCTAAGAGTAACGAATAATATTTACATTTTTACATATACTGATAAATATCTGCAAGGAATATATAGCTTTCTGTGATTGTGATGTAAAACTACATCAATATATATATATATATATATATATATATGCAAAATAACTAAAGCCAGATGAAAAATTAATCCCAAAACACATAGGGGACTACATTAAGGGAGCTCCCCCATGTAGGAAAAGGAATATGAGAAGTTCCTGACAAAACGCTGGTAATTTAACCAAAAAATACGTTTCTAGCCCTCAACTCTGTTCCTAATTCTATATATTTAATATTTCAAGTTTTACTTCATCTTATATTTAATTTTTATGTTATATATATATATCTATATATATTGGAAAATTATTATTATTATTATTATTATTTGTATTTTTCCCATTAATTACACCAATTTCCCGATTGATTTCAAATTTTAATTATTAAAAATAAAAATTTATGCATTTAAGAGTTAAAACATGTTTAAAATGACAACAGCGCCACTCGGGGCTTTTGTTTATGCTAATTTTACATAATGATTGGAAATACAATAAGCTTCTATTTCTAAATAAATATAATTATAAAGATACATGCTCCCTAAAGACAAGAGAAATTACGGAAAATATAAAATAGTGAATGACGGGTGTAATAAACAGTAAAATATTAATGTAACGTTTTATTTTTATTTTTATTTATTTATTCATTTTTACAGTCAGAACATTTATTTGTTTTCTTTATCGACTAAAACTTTAAAAACTAAAAAAGAAAGCTGGTCTTTGAATTGCATTACACTTTACTCAATTAATAATAAAACACGCCTCAGATATTTATTTATTTATTTATTTATTTTTTAATAAAATACTAATACTTTAAAATAGTTTATACTTATTTATATCTATTTTATTTTGCATCTTGTACATTTCATTCGATTTTTTTTATAACACTTTAAACTTATATTTATCATTTATAGAAGAAAAAAATTACTCTGAATACTCTAAATTTTTCTACAACCTATTTTTTTATTTTATCAGTTTAGTTTGTTTTGAAAGAATTTGAGTTGAAGTTTACATATAAACATAAAACAATTCAAGAATTTTTTTTTCTGTTATAAATGTTTGACTTACAGAAGTAAATAATTATAAAGAAATACATAATAGATTGCGTTTAATAATTATTGAAATAATCATGCATGAATATTAAATAATTACCCGATTCTGTCTAAGCTATTTTGTCAAAAGTCAGGTATATCAAAAGAAATATAATAATTATCACATATATATTAGAAAATAAAATTATTTTATTTAAACTTGTACACACATAGAGATTCTACAATTAAAAGGAAAAAAGAAAGGGTAAATTTAGATTTCAATTTAATCGTGAGGATGATGGAAATTTTCTCGAGTAAAATTTCCCTTTCTTAAAAAATTAACTTTTCTGAAAAATAAAATCAAATAAAATTAGACTGCTTTCATTCCGCTGGTTCCTTTTTCCTTTTTCCTATTTTAATTAAAGCTTTCTTCTATTAGTGTAAAAATGTTTAAGAGTTTTTTTTTAATCGTTCTAAAACATCTGTTTTGAAAAGAAACAAGAATTATATACTTTAAAACGAAACTTCGATGATTAGTCAATTTAAAAGTTTGCAATAGTTAATGCACCACTTAAACTTTTATGTTTCGTTGCACCACTTGTTATTCACTATTCATTGTGCACATTTAGAAGAAGAAAATAAATAAATACTAAACAATTCTAAGATTTTTATTTATTCATCTTATTCAATCAATAATTAAACATCTAAAATGGCTTGCTTATTTATTCAGTATTAATATGTATGATAACTACTAGAAAGAAAATAATTTCTAGGTTTACGATCTTGAGATAATAAATGAATGTGGTTACAGGTTTAAAGTTTCAAAAAAAAAAAAAAAAAAAAAAAAAATAGATTTCAACATGTATGAAAATATATTCGATTTAGAGTTTCATCAAATATTAAATCATTTGAAAAAGATTAATAAGGGTAGGGTAGATGTTATATAAATATTTTTTTTATTTTTTTCTAAATTACTGTCTTAAAGTAATTAAAATTTGCATACATGTACACATTAAAATATAAAATTATAAAAATTTATCGGAAATGATTTAAATCTGTAATACAAAACAAAAATAAATTTTTTTATTATTTTCAAAATTGTTAAAATACTCCTTGCTCATTATTGTTTTCTTCCCTCGATTTTACGTTATTATAGTTTAGCAATACATTTTAAAAATATTTAAGTATTTTGAGGTAATATTTAAAAAAAAAATAATAATAATTTTAAGCTTCAATGTTAAAATGCTTTTTTTTTTTTTTTTTTTTTTTTTTTTTTTTAAACATTCAAAGATTAAATTATTTTTGAAGGTTATTTATCAACGAACATACAAAATAATAGCGCCAAATTTATATAGAATGCATTGATAAACTATAATATATTAAAATCGAGGAAAAAATTAAAAATTTCTTCGCAAGGAGCTTTTTGAAATATTTAAAATAGTTTGCACTTTTTATTCAAAAAGTTCAAAGACTGAATGCAGAGATATCATATAATATAGGGAATATTCTTACATTTAATATAAAGATTCGACATAGTCACCTACCAATTCAATACAATGCTTGGAATGAGCGTACAGGTTCGTAAATGCCTTCTGAAATTATTCATCTTCAACTTCAACCCTATTGAATTCCGTTGTCATCAGCGTTTTAATATCCTGCATTAACTTGTAATGTTGCACTTCATCTTTATTTTAAACTTAAGAAATAAAATCTAGCCCAGGGTAACAGATCAGGTGAGTAAAAAGATTGTCGGCGCACTCAACATGTGAAACATTTCTTTTTAAGGTTGGGCTTGTGAGATAATGCATCTTCGTTCAAACTGTGAAAATTTTCACTCTCTAACAAATCGGGATTCGCACTTTGCGTTTCTTCACCAATATCGCATTCTACACGATTGTTTATGATTGTGCAATCAATTCTATGGATATTCGGCGGTCGGATATTACCAAGCTTTCACGCGTCAAGCTTTTCCACATTTCGACATAGACATGAACAACCAGATTTTTTAACATTTTAATTCGAGCTTGTTCCATCTTTAAACTTCAAAAACCTACAAACACTTTTGAAGGACTAATAGCACCATCGTCATCATATACAAATTTAATCACTTCGTACATATCTGTGGAAGATTTTCTTGATTTACAGTACAATTTGATGTTCGTACATGACCTCGGTAGACTGGTTGGAAGAGCACCTCGCTGAAAATCGGAATATCAAAGGCTAAATACCATTCAAAAACCACAGTATTCATTATTATGGCCGGTGCACGTAAAATCCGTTGCGGTGCGATGTCGTTCATTTACAAAATTATTACCTTTGGGTTTTACCGAAACGAGGGAATCATCCCTTCCGCAGATGATCAAGATTTTGAAGGTATGTCTCTGAACCACCTCTGGGAGTGCACACCAGACTGTTTCGATTTATCCATTACGTAACTATAGTGAAATGTTAAACACACTTTACTTAGTAAAATTTTATGTTCGTTCGCTGAATTATTATTATTATTATTATTATTATTATTTTGATGTCATTGACTTGCATACATGCTTTAAACAAATGAATGCTTAAAATTTGGAACTACTAAGAGATGGTTTCAATCGCGTGCTATGTATGGCTAATTACCTGATACTCGTGGCTTTGTAATTCAGTTAGTTTCCCAATGATAATTCCATATTTACCTTTTTACATGAATCCTGGAACTTTTTGTACACACTTTGTAAAATCTAAAATTTTATTTATTTATTTTTTTTATTTAAACACCCTTTGTGAAACTTTTATAAACTTAATACTTTTATTCTTTTAATGCAGATAAATGCAAATTTCCCTGATCATGAAACATTAATTTACAAAACAAATATTTATAACGTTTATTACCATTTCCTTAAAAAAAGTAGCTTTAAGTTAGGATAATGCTTTAAATCTTAAGTTTGAGTATATAAAATGTTCAAGGCCGATTTAAAATTTAATTTTCGATAGTTTTGCAGTAATATTATCAGAATAATACATTAATTCTGAGAATTTGTTATTGTTTTACCGTAATTTAATAATATTATACCATTTTAAATAAAACTAAGCCTTTTATGACGCAATTACTTACTCCCAAGCATATTTGCTTTACTTTAAATACATTTATAGATACAGGAGATGATATTATAAAAAATAATTGATTTCTTTTTTTGATATTGCGTTCACATTTCGTTCATCAAAGTTAAACACACTTGTTTAACTATTATATTTATTTTTGATGAACAAAACACCAGTGCAGACTTTAAACTAGTACGTCTCTATTTTAAGCCTATTTCAAGCCACATGAAGTAGTTAACATTCTACTAAAACAAAGTAATAAATATTCCATATCATAAAAAATTTGTCGATATCATAAATTAATGACATACGACATTTACTTTACAGCCAATAAACACAATGCATTTCACGTAACTTATCGTAAGATCTAGTATTAATTAAAGTAAAAAAAGTGATGCTATAATTTTCAACTTTTTTTTTCTTTTTATCCTTTAAAAAATGCAAGAAAGTCTATGACATGAATGATCTGCTGGATAAGCAAGACATTTTAGAAATTATTGCAAACGTCCGCATTTGCATTATTACATCACTTTTTATATCCCTGTGAGTTTTTTGGCTGAAATTGTCAATATCGCATTTTTAACCACCTGGAAAAAATAACTAGATAATTTTATCAATACTGAAATAAAAATTTCTGATTAACCAGTAGATTTTCTTTTATTCAACCTCCCTAAATTAGTCTTTCACTACATTATGATGTAAATCGATTTATTTTTTAATCGTCAAAAAAAAATAAATAAATAAATCATTATTTCCTAAAAAATGGTGTATGAATTTTCATTTTTTATGTATAAAATGAATTCCTTACACTGCTCCGATTTCAAAACTATTTATCTAAATGATTAAATATAGAACAAATCTCCATCTAAAGAAGGAAAAAATGCACTAAATTAAAATTTTAATTTGTGAAAAAGAATAATGGAAATTATTTTATTTACGAATGAATTCCTCTGAAAATCTTATGGAATGAAAATTACCGGAGGTTGTAACCTACGCAATATAAATAATTGGGGTCTGTTTTATAAATGGTTGGTTACAATTTATAAATGATTCAGGCATTTTCTTTTTGAGAAAAGAAATGAGATACATTAGATGATTATCAATGCATTTTTTATTTTCCAATTGTTTTTTTCTTTTATTTCATTCGCACATTATGTATTTTTAATTAATTTTTAATATTTATTGCGAAAAATATAATTAATTAATTAAAACATGTACATCTGTATTATTGAATTTGTGTAAAGTGACCTGAAGCAAATCAACCGCTGAATACAGTATAATTTTGATATCTGCGAATTTAAAATAGTTTTCTGACCCATTTTAACAAGTCACATCTTTGTACCGCAGTATGAAACCGAGTAATTAATAAAAACCCTTTAGAGTTATCTTTCTAGTTGAAATGGCAGTATTCATTTTCCTTGTATATAAAATCAGTGATCGTCTATTCAGTTTTCCTGATATCAGGTAACGTCACAGTCACTAGTCATAACACTTAATGATATTAATTTGCATCTATTTATTTTAATAATAGTTATTTTCATTAATGACATTTCTATTGTTATTTTATTATTATTATTATTATTATTATTATTTCATTCCTTTGCTTATTTTTTAACTACAAAATCTTTTATCGACATATATAATAGGAAAGATAATAATGTTTCGTATTTTGCAATAGAAATGAAAAATTTTAAATGTCAAACACATAAATATTAATGGACATGCAAAAGAAATATATATCTGTAATTGATATTTCTCTATTAGTCGAAAACTGAGTTATTGAACAACTTGTCAAATACTTTTTTTTTTGTTAACGTAAGTGGGGGAGGGGGGGATTTGGAACTCAATCTATTAATTTCAGAATGAAGTCTTATTTTCAGGCAAGCAAATAATCCTTCCTGGAAATGTGTATTAATAAAGAGATAGTATATTTCATCTGTATTATAAACTTAACTTAGAAAATAAATCAAATACAAATTTAAATTTAAATTCAAAACGAAGACATTAAAAATAAACTGCCATACAGCAGTTTGAAAGTATTTCATGTTTTTGACACAACTATAACCTTTTATTTTGCGCATTAGCAAACATTTTTTCGGCAATCTTATTTCCTATCTAGTAAAAGAGCACCCGGAATTATTGCTGCAAATATCTATCACAGATTGTTTTAATTTATGTTAATAGATTTTAAATTAAATTAAATTAAATTAAATTTAAATTAAATTTAAATTAAAATAGACAAGGCTAGTCAACATCAATAAATCTTCAGCAACTTGGCAAATTTTACTGTATAAAAAAGATGGAGTTTATTTGATGGCATACGGTATTTACGGATCATATTGTTCCAGATGTACAATTTCCCGCATTGAATCAGTAATTGTGAAGGGGTTATAGCGGCAAATTTCATTTTTCCAAAATTTTATGCTCTGTACAGATATTCGGATACTGTCCCGCAGAAAAATGCTCAGGGATATTTTAAACTCTAAGTTATAGAAATAAACTCCTTTAAAGAGGCAAAAAGAAAAAAGAACAAAAGAAAAAGAAAAATCCTAAGGTTTGCATAGATTATTAACATTTTCAACTGTACTTACATGTTTCATCTTTCCATCTGCAACGTGCATTGCCTATGCGATCACAGAATGGATTGAAAGAATAACTAAAAGACAGGCAAATAATTTAATTGAATTCATAACCACTCTTAAATATCGTTCAAAAATATTTAAAACACTCAATACAAACATAATTCTAGCCATTTCAAAATATAACTTTAATGTAACTGAATATTTTAGTGTAGCTCAGTAAATCGTAACGCTGAACATATCCTATTCTATAAAAAACATTGTGTTTTGCATATGAGTAAAAAAAATAAATTTCACTCTGTTTTGTGCAGTATGAAGTTATTTAAAATTCATTTATCAATAATTACAAGATAAAAAGAACTTTTATATTCCATGTTTTTAAATTTTCTGTTGAATCATATAAACGCTACTGAAGGCAGCGGGAACCCGGAGCAATTGGATAAAAGTATTAAACAAATTCCTTGGTATCGTGTTTTGAGCTATTTTAAAAGTTTCAAATGTCTATCTAGCAGGGAAGTTAGTTAAAAGTTGATTGCAAGCTTTGTACTGGTAACGCTGCCGAAGGCAGCAGGGTCCCGAAGCAATTTCTTAAAAATATTTTTAAAATGCATTTTCACCGTATTCTGAACTATTCTAAAAGTTTCAAATGTCTAGCTACTCGGGAAGTTAGTTAAATAAATTTTCTGTCGAATCATATAAGCGCTGCCGAAGGCAGCGAGTCCTGAAATAGTTGACTAAAATTATTAGAAAAATGTATTGTCACCGTGTTGTGAGCTGTCCTGAAAGTTTTAAATGTACAGCTAGTCGGAAAGTTAGTGAAAAATCGATTGCAAGCTTTGTACTGATAACGCAGCCGAAGGCAGCAGGAACCCGAAACAGTTGGCCAAAGGTATTAAAAAATGCATTTTCACCGTGTTCTGAACTATTCTGAAAGTTTTAAATGTCTAGCTAGTCGAGAAGTTAGTTAAATAAATTTTCTGTCGAATCATATAAGCGCTTCCGAAGGCAGCGGGACCTGAAATAGTTGACTAAAATTATTAGAAAAATGTATTGTCACCGAGTTGTGAGCTGTCCTGAAAATTTCAAATATCTAGCTAGTCGGGAAGTTAGTTAAAAATCGATTGCAAGATTTGTATTACAAACAAACAAACATACGGACAAGAATCGAAGTTAATAAAAACATGGTAAAATGCCTTTCATAAGAATGCAATGGGTTGGTATTCTTCAAAATGTCACTATATACGAACCAGTGGTGCAATTTATAACCTTTTAAATAGGGAACGTGGAATAGTGAATTTGCAATATATATGCCATATTGACAGAATTCTGAAAATATTAACGGTCGCTGAAGGCGATCAGTGACTAATAGCAAAAGGACAGTCAGGTGGATAGGGATAAAGACAGATAGACTAATCCAAATAATAAACACTCATAAACATAGTTTAAAAGTTGACAAAAACGATTTATAAAAACAAAAATGTTATTACAGCAATTTCCAATTAAAGCGCTTAATGTGTCTAAATATTTTTGCACGGCCCTGTAAATCTTAATGCTATAGAAAACATTTTGTGTGCTTAAGTGTAATAAATGCGAATTTCGTTATGATTTTTTCAAAATAAAGGTATTAAACTACGATTTATACAAATAGTTCTCATATAATGCAATGCTTTGAAACTCCTTTGGCTGTCTCCGTACGAAAACTAGTGATAGTATTTACTTCATTTTCAATAAGGAAATCCCATAATGAACATGAATAACTTATATCAATTTCAAAAAATTTCATGATTATTTACAACAGTGCAAACAGACAGACAATCAAACCGAAGCCATAAACACTTTTCATCTTTTTAAGAAAAAAAAAAAAGAATAATAATTAAATTTTTTATTCGTTTTCTTGTTTATTGTATACATATATAAGCAATTATTGTATAACTTTATTCTAACTAAAACAAACGAGATATCTGTACAGCAAAATTTTATTCATAATAATTTACCTTTTACGTACATAACTTTATAAACTACAGTTATAAATGCTGATGTATTTGATTTCGTAAACCTGTAGAAACTCCATCCGCTACTTTTTTATGTTTTGTGTACTGTTAAAAATTTCAACAGAAAACTCTGTGTAATCTCTTATATTAAGTCTTACGTAAAATTACAGAGAAAAATAAACGGAGATATTAAAAAACTTATTGTGTACATTCATTTTAATAACTAATATTGATTTAATTAATTATTGGTGAGACTATATTTCGGACTTAGAATGCTTTTTCTAAAGTAGAAACAGTCATTTTTAATTTTAATTAAAAAATTAAATAATAAAATCAAGTAAAAATACAGAATAAAGATAGGGAATCACGATTATTCACTTTTAATTAAGAATTATTGTAAATTTAAAGAGACTCTGGATAAATATTTACATTAAATTTACAGACATTTTTAACCCTTTCGACGTTACGACTTTTTTTCTATTGTTGCAATAAAAATATCTGAAATGTTTACCGTATACTACAAAATAAACACCTGTCTTTAGAATTCAGTGTTGCACTTTAGGAGCTCTAGAGTTGAGAAGAAATATTTTTCCCCCACACACAGAGGGCTAATCTCTTTGTTGAAAGAGGCGTGTATCAATACAATGGAAATATCTTATCCCAATAGAAGTTGACAATCCTTTACCCAGATATACCTCTCAGCTAACTAACAATGATTTTTGAGGGAAAAAGAAAACGCTGCTTTCTTTTTCAGAAAAAATAAGCGCATAGATATTTCTAAGTAGAGTTAAGACTGAAAATTTCAAAGAGTAATTTATGCATAATACTAATAAAACGCATATATTTTCCTCAGATTTATGTATTCCTGAAAAAGACGCAGCACATGAAATCTCTTTAAATAGATTCCCTAAAAACTATCATTAAAAGTTAAGATAATTATAAAAACAAATAAATAAACTTTATATAATAGTTAAGACAAGTAGATTGAAACAAAATAAAAACATTTAAAATTAGTTTTTTTCTTTATTTATTTTGATGCGTGTGGAGGGGGGTGTTGAAAGAGAAAAAAATTATGTAAAAACTTGATTGCATATTTTATAAATTATATGCTTTTTTTGAAGCGTCATGCCGTTTTCAGTAATATATGCACTAAAAATTTTTTTTATATTAATATTGTAATTTTCTATGATTAGTTGTTTATTTATTTGTTATTATTATTATTATTTTCTTGTAAAGTTTCCTGAAATCAATCTTGTAGCTGTAACATGTCTAGAGCCCTCGAAGTTAAAAAAAGTTTTTTTTTTTGTTTGTTTGTTTGTTTTTCTTTGTAAAGGAAAAAAGATACTTGATACAAAATTCTTAATAATAAAAGCTCAAGTTTTCCGTAAGGAAAAGTTCCACTGAAAGCTATGTCAAAGCTTAAACAATGTATTGGAATAAAGAAATTAAATTTTTTTCCATGATGCATTTCAAATGAAAATATATATGTATATATATTAATAATGAAGGAAGATAACTTAACGGAAAAATCTGTGGAATTTTAATGCGTCGTGGAAAATATCTCTCTATATATATTAATGGCTAAGAGATTTTTGAGTCTGTCTGTGTGTTGACGCAAGTTGCCACCAGCTTTCCATACATTAGTTAATTTTAAAAAATCTAATTGCCCGATGGATAAGTTAATTAAACAGACGGATTCAGAAAAAATGCCCATTTCATTTGGTACCTTATTTGTAACGAAATTTTTATTAGATTTTTTAAAATTAATTAAAATATGAAAATAATAACTTGGTAGAAGTTTTAAAAATGGACATATAAATTTTTAATTGTTGCCAAAAAATAAATAAATAAATAAATAAAAATAATAAAATAAATAAATAAATGAAATTACGAATTATCATTTTTTCCCCCTAGTATAAAATGCATAGATATAGTATTTTATATAGATCTATTATCCCCATGTTATCGTGCAAAGATTTTTGATGCCGGAAAAAGTTTTGGCATCAGACAATAGGGAGTATAAAACTCGGAAATAATAATCGAGTAGAATGTTAATGAATTTTTAAAATGGCGAAATATTGAACGGCTTTTAAGTGTTGTAATAAATATATGAAAAGAAACGGGATAAGTTTTCATAGATAAGTTATATTCAAGTAATTTATGAAAAATATCGTTTTTATTATCAGTTCTTTATTATTATTATGAAACAATTACTGTCTTTATATTTGATGAAATACTCTCTTTAAATTTTTAAGATGATTTTATATTAGTAAGTAATATGAAATTTTCAAAATTCTTTTAAATGTAGTTAGCAACCGCGGAAGTTTTAATACAGAACTAATATGTTGTGGACACCACAAGACTTTCTTCTATATATAATCTTATACAAATTTACGCAATACAAATTATTTATTAATTATAATTTATTAAAATTATTTTCCATGATGAATGCAGACGATTTTTATCTCAAAGAAGTATAATAATAAATGCCGAAAGAAAGTCAGCTTTGTGCAGATATGAGTATACTAGAGTATAGTTAATAAAAAAAAAAAAAAAAAAGAAAAGAAAAGGATGAAAAATGAGTATCTAGAGTTTTTCATTCTCTTTTAGTACATAAATTATTCATAAATTTTATTAGCTAAATTATCTATGTGTATTACCGTGTATATTAACTCGAGGAAAAATATCCATAAGAAAGTAAAATGGCCGACTTTTCCCAAATGAAAAGGAATCCCTTTTTCACACTCGATGATTACAATATGCTTTCACATGAAAGAAAAAAAAAGTTAAATAATAAATTCGCTCATGCATATGTAAACTACATGACGTTTTTATGGCTTTAAAATTAAATAATATTTTAAATTTTAAATGTTATAAAGAAATAAAGTGCGAAAAATTCGCACGGGCTTGCTAGTTAATAATAAATTAAATATTTAGAATTAAATTACGTCGAGAGAAATGAATAATATAAATAAATAAACAAATGCATGGTTATACAATAAAGAGTAAAAAATTTCAGCTCTATTTTTCTTGGAGACGTTTCAAATTTATATAAATATCACGTGGTGAAAGTTGAAAAAAATTGTTCTAAATTTTATGTAGATCAGTGTTTAGTAATTTGAACTGGCAAGAAGAAATAAATTTTGAAATGCATTTCTTATAATCGAGCGTGAAATTATTTTTTTAGTCCGTGAAAATTAATTTTGTTGTTTTTCAACTAATTTCAACATATTCGATAAAAACTGCACATTTTGATTTGTTAAATAACCGAAAAAAGATTATTTTCCTTATTAATAAAATATTCTGCATTTATAAAATTAAATAAAACATTCTTGATTTAAATTGATTTTAACCCTTTGTATCCCACCGGGACTTAGTCCCATCAAACAAAAGAAAAAAAAAATCCTCACTATAGCCTAAATTTACTGCGGGATTTCATCGGAACTTCAAACTCCCTATAGTTAAGCTATAGTTTAAGGTAAATTTAATATGAGATGTTTCTCATGGAGCAAAAAAAAATATATATATATAATAAAATTTTCAAACTATTTTTTGAAAAATAAGGTAATTTGGTAGATAAAGGGTTAAGTAAATTAACTAGTTGAAATATTTTTTATTTAATATTTAAATGTTTATAATTTATATTTTAATTAATTACAATATGTATTTTTTCCAAAAATTTTGACATTTTTATTTATAGAAAATTTATGATTTTTAATGGCATCAGTGGTTATATTAAACATAAATAAACACCTCTCAGTTGATTTGTTAGCTATATTACTTCGTACTCTGCTATTACTCCTATGATTAAATATAAGATTTATTGTTTTATGGAGAGAAAAAATTGGGAATGAAAGGGTTAAGGTAATTTGCAGAAAACAACAGATTCTTAATCGCAAAATGGCAACATGAATAAACAAATTATTTATTATTTTGAACGTTAATGTTCGCTAGGTTCGTTAGGTCGGTTTTAAGAAATAACTTGTCCGAAACATGTATATGTTAAACTAATTACATTCAAATATCATTAACCTGATAAATAAATATCATTGCTAGGAAGGTTTATTAGTTACAAAACTTACAACAGTTATTTCAAGTCAAAATAATAGTACATCACTTCATCAGGTGAAAAAGGCAAGCACGAATTCATTAACAAAGCAGAATGGCGCTATCGCGCTTACTAAGATATTTAAAATGACTTCTATATATGGCTTTCTTAGAAACATCATTTGATGAATTTCGGAGTAGTGCTGCTGTCTAACGAAAATTGTGTTGGGACATTAAATCTAATTGAATGCGCTAGGTTCCCATGATGCATGCCTATCTTTGGGCCATTTTAAGGATCTTAGCCCGTATTTACGCAAGTTCTGTAAGAAATCGCTAAAAACTCTGAACAGGTAAGCCGAAGAGCGTATCTGGGATCGAACGTAGAAATGATCTCTAACAAACAGAAAGAACAAATGTTTAAAAATCAATTGGGAAAAGTGTTTTTAAAATTGTTGCATAAAAGAATGTTGGATGTTTAATTTTACTGCGAAGCTAATGTAAGTTAACAGATTAAATGATAATATATGTTTAGAAAAATGCATGGGCTGAAAATTATTTGATAATAATTATGCTTTGCAGCTCAAGAAGTTAGATGTGATCAACTGCAGAAGAAATCATTTTAATCAGTAACTGAGACATTTTATAGCTAAATTACACTGCGCGGGAAAAAAAAAAAAAAATCAAGATATGATACTATTCTTACTGATTCTTATGTAAAGTGACCTCCTGAATCCGAATATGATACTCATTTTGCCCAGTCACCCACCGTTTTATAGATACACCACCCCCTCCCTCAATTTATTACCATGTCCGATAATTTTATGACCATGAATTTGAGTTAAAGAATAAAAAATAATTAATTTAACACCTGAAAACAAAAAAATACAAAGTTTAAAAAAAAAAAAAAAAAAACATTAATAACAGATTTAAAAAATATAAGTTATGTAATGCATAATTTCAGTGGCAAATCCCCCCCCCCCCCCAAATTTTTCCCTTGTCGCACATGTCCATGTTTTAGAATTTTGCAACGATGTAAGATATGTAACGATTAAAATACCCCCCCCCCCCTCCTAAAAATCAAATTTATAGCCATAAAATCACCGAAAAATGATAAAAATAGGGGGCCATTCCTAAAAAAAGGTGGGTGATAGGGCAAAAGGGGCGTCCTATTCGGATTCAGGAGGTCATTTTACAGAAGAATATGCAGAAATGATGTCAGAGAAAATTTTCATGCAGAGCAGTGTTATCCAACATTTAATACAAAACTGCTGTGTTAATAAAATTAATAAATGAGAAAGAAATTTTCATGATTTTAATGACATATGTTTGATTTTGTTTTCTACGGAAGCAAGAAATAAAATATTTTCACCCTCGCGTTTGTAAGAAGTATGTATGTTAGACATAATATTTTAGTATTTTAATTTATTTTCCTATTTTATTGAATAACAGTTTTTATTTATTCATTGAAAAAAAAAATATTTCTTTATAGAATTTTAGAATATTAACAAACAATGAATTAATTATGTGGCTTTTTCTTTGCATCACCCCAATCCTTGTATTTAAAGTTATATTATTTAATAGAATTGAAATGCATGATGATTGGATTACTCTATACATGTGAATGGAAAATAAATAAAATTTTGTTGGAAGTTATCCTGATTAACTTTAATATAAATTAATTTTAAAAATAAAGAATGGAGGAAGAAAATACAAAGAAAGACTATTTTTTCTATTGAAAATAATTTGTGTATTTCACTTCTAAAGACAGCTGATTATACATAATTCTATATTATACATTTAAATTTTAAAAGTACTTTTGTAATTAAACTGTAGAACTAACAAAGTATAATCGTTTTTATTAAAAATTAATTATAAACTAATATGAAGCAATTTTATTCAAAATGTTGTGTGTAAGACATTAATTTGGAGGAAGTGGGGGGGGGGGGCGGAGACACTGGGTTTTTCATACTGCTGAGTCTCGAGTGAGCCCTGCAATTAATCTTCGTTTTAATATTGCGGGAAAACACTGGAGATTAAATAACATTTATCTAAAGCATCTCATGCAATGCAATAACATATTTTCCCAAGGAATATATATTCAATATTAGAGGTCCTTATGATTGTCTACCGTGCATTCCAAAAGATACAAAAAAAAAATAATAATAATAATCAAAATGGACAAATTTTCCTTTATGAACTGCATTTCCGTTTATGATAATCTCCAAATCATAAGGGATTCATCTGATAATTTAGTAATCTGTTATAACATTTTATAGATTATATGTATTTATATTCTTAAAAAAAAAAAAAAAAAAAAAAAAAAAAGAAGAAGAAGAAGAATGGAAGAAAATAGCATTTGTTTGTGTGTATTATTAGTTTTCTTTCTTTCCTTCCTCTTTTTTATCCCCCCCCCCCACTGTTTTCATGCTTCTTGGATGCGTATGATCCTATGCATTTTTCTAATATCTTGACAGTATGAATGACTACCGTGCATTCCAAAAGACTATCCATTTATGATTATGATCTGATCATCATTCAGTACAACTTTACCGAGTTGATAACATTTAAAAATATAATATATGTAAAGGATTTAATTTATATAAATTTGGTTTATAAATATCAAAAACATTAAAGTAATAGTTTGTTTTCACTAAATATAATTGAAAAATATAAATTAATATAGTCTAGTATGAAGAATATTACGAACAGTTTTGACAAGCATTAATTTTCACTATTATGTATGGCTATTTTAATTTATGCCCGCTTAATTTTAATTTTTTTTTAATAATTTTTTCTAAATTTATTTACGGTAATTACTATCTACATTTTAACTTTTTACGTTCTCTTATCCATATGTATGGTAGATAAAGTTTTGCTTTTCGGTCAACTTTTCGAAATTGTGTTTTTGTTATATTTACACGTTTTTGAAGTTCCTTGAATCCAAAAAACATGTTTTTCGCCTGTTTTAAATTGTTTTTAATGAACATTTATATAACAATATTTGTTATTTTATTCTTTAATGTACAATCTGTCATTATGGTAATGAATTTCGGGTAAGAGAAAGTTATGTGAGTGCCACACCAGAATATTTCTTTTTTACCATATAGTCCTGCAGAAAATTTTAGGCACCTAAAAAATAAATTTAATCCTCTTTAACCGTCTTAAGCAGGATGTTCTATAATTATAAAAGTATTCAAAATATGCCATCTGAACTGCAAAATGTAGTAAGTTTATTCCGCCTTTTTTATATATGTGTACTAAAAATAAAGTAGTTTTTTTTATTATTATTTTTATTAAAAAAAATAAGGAGTTAAAAAACGTCATCATGAAATATTCATTTATTTTAATAAATGAATTATAATTAAAAGTATAATAACAAACAGTCATAAATTGATATCACAGGATAATATCTGATCCTAACAATTGAAAAAATAATTATCCATTGCGTAAATAATAGTAATCAAAATAATTTACTTGATAAAAGTTCATATTTCATTTATTTATTTATTTTTTCTTGAATTATTATTCAAAGAAAGTATTTTATAAAGTGTTCTAAAACTCTAATAGTGAGACATTTTGAATCAAAGCTACTCAAAAATCGCGTGAAAAATATGAAAAAATGTAGTCATTCACTTATTGCTTCATAATATAACTCACCCTTTCAATATTATTCAGGCCAATAAATTTATGTGTATCAAATTTACAAATCTATTAATTTGAATAATAAATAATATAGTGCAGCATTCACACTACTTTCCCTTACCCTGCATTTGTATAAAAAGAGATCATTATATTTTATCTATCTATCTAATTTTTCATATATACAGCATACTAAAAAAAAAAAAAAGAAATTCGCACACTTCGGGGCCAAAAACTGTACAATTTTTCTAATTTTGTGTGTGTTTTTTTTTTTTTTTCCCTTACAATTCTGAATTAGAGTTTTTATGATAAAATGATTATTTTAAAATAATAGTGATATAAATAAGTATGTAAATTATGCATAATAATAATAATAATAATAATAATAAAAAGCAATTAAAGATTAAAAAATACACGAAGTTTTATATTGCATAATGTTTTTTCAATTAAAAAATAAAAATTTGCCTTATAAGGTAAGATACAAAATTTATGTATAAAAACATTTGATATAATTGACTTGTGCATTATAATATATATGTATGTATATATCACTATGTTTAGAAATATAAATAAAACATTTTTTTTTTTTTTTCAGTCTTTGAATAGTTATTAATTTATTTCAAACATAAATGACCTAGACCTCAAATAAAATTGCCTTTATCTGTCTCATTAGATTCGGCACCTAAAATATAACCATTGAATTAATTACTATCTTCATTTTCTTTCCCTTGGAATCTTTACTGTGAATTTCATTTGTTTATAGTGATTGTAATGTGTGAATTTCTGGCAGTCTACTGTATATGCAGACTCCCAATTTTTTTTTTTTTTTTTTTTTTTTTTTTTGTTTGTTTTTTTTTGAATTGGATCTTTCTGATTTGTAATTTCTTCTATAAGCGTAAGAAGAAAGTATTAGATTCGTTTTTATTTAATGTTAAATCTGGAATAATGTTTATTCATATTATTTAACTTCTACTATCTAACTTCTACATTATTTAACAAACTACTAATTTTACTAAATTTTACATTTACTGTAAGTTTAAACGTTTCACTTTCAGTTAGAGACAAATTTTAAACGATATTAATTTTTTTTTCTTTTTTGGCTCTCCACCTCTTATATTTATTTTTATTTATTTATTTAAAAAAAAAAAAAAAAAAAACAGTTTTTTGGCGCGTTCCTTTCTTGTATTAGCCTGCAATATGCTTATTCTTAATATATATTACACCGAATTATAATTTATTAAATTGCAGAATTGTAAGGCACTCTGGCGTTAACAATAAACAATTTCATTTTAATTATAGTATAACTTATATTTTTTAATAATAATAAAAAAAAGAAGTTATATAATTATAAATGATTTTACACGGAAAATTATTAAAGAAGAGCTAAATAAGTGATTTTAAATCATAAGATTACATTGTATTATTAATATAATAGTAGCATTATTTAAATGTAAGTTTTCGCCCCTACATATAGAAAATTCAATTACACTTATAAATGTAACATTTAAATTTTATTTCCAGCATGGAGAAATGTTTATTTCATTTCAAAAGAAATCTTGTGAACTTGTTTAAAAGCAAAGAAGTAAAAGTTATCTTTCAACTGCAGGATTAATGTCAAAACATACATGAGTATTGTGAAAGATGCAACCCCAAGGATCTGGTTGGGAATCAATTGTATTTGCTTGTAAACTATTCTTATCCGTTCAACCCACATGTCAATCAAAGAGTCTGCGTAAGGAGGGAAAGGAAATCTAGAATAAAACGGGCTTGACCACTCAGCCCTGGAAATATGTATCTAAGAAAAGACGGGTTCAACGCTTCAGAGACGAACATCTTTATCAAGAAAAAGACGGGCCTGACCATTTACGAGACACATTTCAAATCCGGAAAAAGACGGGCTTAACGCTTATAGGGTTAACAGTGTGGATTACTTCCTGCAGATCCCTGAAAATAAACAATTCAACATTAATAACTGTAATTTAGAACATATGTAGTTAGGGATCAATTGTAATGGAATATAAATTTTATCTAGATACCTAGGTATAAATACTTCCCCAATTGAGATTTCCTCGTGAGAAATAAAATTATGAGATACTCTTCTCTCTTATTGGATGCGAAAATATGGTTGACGTGGGTTACTTTAAACTACGAGTTTTTGGAACCGAACAGAACAACTCTCATAGTTATAATTTCTCACATTATGTGCATAATTATAAAAAGACATGTTATTTTTTTACCCAGACATACAAGCTATTTTGAGCTATAGTTAGAAATTAAGGTGCCTAAGCATAATTTTGTTTCTATTTTATTTTATTTTAATTAATTTATTAGTTTATTATTTACAAAGTAGTTTACGAAAATGATCTTTAATTATTTGTCAATATAGGACGAAAGCATTTTATGTAAATATTTAAAACAATAGTAAAATAATAATTTTATTAACAGGAATTTTTATTTCCTTTTTTCTTTCTATTACTTTTTCTTTCTTATTTACCTCGTATTTTTTTCTTTTCTTATTTAATTTTAGTTTTTTTTAAATTAAATATAACAGATGTTCGCCCAATGTTCATAGCCTGTTCACTCACCGTGAAAAAGATCTTTGGAAAGTCTGGTCGTAGCAAATTCCTACTCTGTGGCGCCTGTACTGTTCTCGTCTGCCTTCTACACTTGAAATATCCTGTTCGCTGAACGTGAAAACGATCTCAGAAAATTTTGATCGTGCTGCATAGTGGGCATGTTGCGATTCACAAAATGATTAGTAACTCCTGAAATTTCAATCTTTTAAACGTTTCTGCACCTCATCGAGATCTATCTATTATTTCTCTGCAGAATATTTAGTGAAAAATTCGTTGTTTCGTAAAGTTTAAATATATGACCCGCTAATCCGTGGGGGCTGAACGTACAGATGTACAGATGTACAGACAATCAGACTTTTTTTTTTTAATTGTTATATAGATGCATATTAAAATACAAGTTTAAATAAATTAAAATAAATTAAAATATAATCATTTCGTAATTCTTAATACCTCCTCAGTATGACTAACAACTTCAAGAAACAATTTACCTCTACATAAACATGGATTTTAAAACAGGATCGGATATTCGGATGGTACAGCGCATGCGCCATTCTGCGAGCGGGTTGGATTTTTGTATGCCATCCTTCCAAGAAGGTACGCGCATGTTTGTTTTTAAAGCCTGAGATGATAAATTTAACATTTTCAAAGTATGCAGTATGATCTGTTTCAGCTGCATGTTTCACTATTTTCTTGGAAAGATGACTTATAAAAATTCAACCCTCTCAAATGAACGACGCATGCACTGTACCATCCGAATAGGCGATCCTATTTTAAATTTCTTGTTTATATAGTTGTGAGATGTTTTTTGAAGATGTTAGTCATACTGATGAGGTTCTAAGAGTTCGCACAAAAAGTACACTTTTTACGTATTTTAACTTATGTGTACTTAACTTGTGTTTTAATATGTATCGTAAATGAATGCATCTTATACATTTTTTATAAGCATTTAAAGAAAATAATTGATAAAAATGTTTTTCAAGTATTTTAAATTTATTGTACTAATTAATTTTTTTTCTGTAAAGCGTACAATGAAGCCTTCTTAACACTTTCGCAACCGGCATACTTTTACCATTTCTAAAACTGATTGCCGGGGAATATTGAAGCAAACTCACGCTAGTTGCCGCACACTTTTGATGTTTAAACGGGGATAAAAGTTGAGTATAATGTTTTGAAATGTTAATCTTGTAATTACCTGAAGCTTGGAATGAGGATTAACCATATAATATTAGAAAGAACCTATAATACTAACAAAGAATTAATGCCATAATAATACTACCGAAATAATACTAAAGTATTGTTTCCATAGAAATTCTTGAAATGACGTGAATTCACGTCAGCGGTAACCAGGAATGGAATTTGAAAAGACGTGAATTTACGTCAACGGGAACTAGCTACAGAAGTTAAAATGACGTGAATTCCCGTCAGCAGTCGCGAATGTGTTAAAAGTCACTTTCATAGGAAGAAATTTTAGTGTCGTATAGTGTGAATTTTTAGTGTCATAACTTTTTCCTTTAATTTCAAAAGTATAACTTTACACTGCTTACAGAAGTATTGTTACTTGGCATTATAGTTATTATATATATCATACTTTTATGAAAGATAAATATAATAAAATGCCACCTTTTTTTATGTATTTTTTATTTTAAATGTAGAAGTACAAATTTTTTTAAAGCAAGCAGATCATTATTTTATATCTGACAACGCTTCTAAATGTCATTCAGTACGCATTCAAAAATTCCATTTATTATTCATTTAGAAACTATAATATTTCATTAAGATATTTCATTACCGAAAAATTGTCTTGAACTTATTTTTAAAACTTACTTTATTATAGTATATATTTCTAATTTTCTGTCATTTTATGACAGTTAACCATGTTGCGTTTTCTGAAACGTTATTTGGTTAGTCACGGAAGTGCCTTCAAAAAGTAGTTTATTAAATATTTAAACGTGTCATGAAATACATGATATTGCACAGAATTTATCAAAAAATAAAATATTTATATATATAAAATTTAATAGTTTGAATTTGTTTAAGCATTAGATTTAACATGTAATGCAATAATATTTTTAGAAGTCTGATTCAAATTCAGTTTTGCAGAAGGGTTTTATTATTATTAATGTCGAATTTCTCTTTAATTGTAAAATTAATGCTCCGTAAATGTTACACAGATATAGGATAGGCATTTTAAAGTGTCATGTTTCGTGATTTCTCACTTTAATTTGAAAAATATAATTCTACATTTATTATAAGCTGAAAAAAATATTGTGCTGGTGGAAAAAAAATGAATTAAAAATAAATAAATAAATAAATAATAAAAAAAAATCGTAAAAGCTACATTAATATAAAATATGTAATTTAAAGTGTCATGTTTGGTGATTTGCGAGTTTAATTGCAAAAATATAATTCTATACTTTTTTTATGCGCCGGAAAAAGTACATTGTTGAAAGTAACAAATTTATTTTGTCATATTAATAGTATTTGGTACGGTTAACCAAACTAACTAGCTTCTATTGACCAAAAGCATAACATTGAAAGAGAATTCACAGTCTCTAAATAATACTGTAAACTACGTCACAGATCTCTTTGTACACTGTTAAAACATACTTCTCAAAATTAAGCAGAATCTTCTCATTTTAGAGAAGTTTCATTTCTTACAATAGCTCCGAGTAGGAACTTTCCATTTTAATTTATTTTTCTTATTTAACTATTCATTTCAAATTTTATATCACTTTAAATACAATTGAGGAACTTTCTAGAACAGAATATTATAGAATTCTAAAAGTCTAGAAATTACATAACATTAACTGAATAATTAGCATAAACATAATTAATGTAATGACACAAAGAAATAAATGGAATATAAACAATTTAGATTTAAATAAATACCATTGTCAAACAACTTCCCTTAACGGGGATCGAAATCACAGTCCCTGCGATTTCGTAGCCCGATACTTTATGTCGAAGCCACGATTTTGCAAACAAAATAATTTTCATTACAATATTATAAGAGTGAATATGAAATGAATAGTTAAGTTAAAAAAAAAAAAAAAAAAAGAGAAGTTCTCATTCGGAGCTACTATAACCTCGCTTTCCCAAGATGGGGTCATTTTGACCCCATTTTGAAGTTGAAATTTAGTTAAGACCGTCTCATTCAAAAAGAGCGCTAATTCGCCAGAGATAGCAAACGTAACCAGTGGAATGTTGCACGACGATTCGTTCTAAACGATACAAAAAGGCGCGGTGCTGGTGATTGTCGCCAAACGTGCTAAGCGGCACCCGAAAGCAATTTTTCTGCAGTAACGCCTTGATCTTGGGAAAGCGAGGGAGAAGATGAGATTGATGAGATTGTTTTTGAGACAATTCTGCTTATTTTCGAAAAGAGTTTTAACAGTGTACATTACTGAAGGGATTTATAAAACAAATTAAAAGTATTTACCGTAACGCCTTTAATGAAATTATATTTTTAGTAATTTCACATATTTTATAATATTCCCATTTTTGAGAAAGATCTTCTCAAAAGACATGAGCGGGCTCGTCTTCTCATTTTTAAGTAATTCATTTTTAACAGTATAAATACCAATGTACGAGCGAGATGCTCCTTTCGATTCTGTTAACAAAGTTTTTCTTGAGGCAAAAAAAAAAAAAAAAAGATTTATTTAACAATATTTTTGTTGTAATAACAAAACATTTGTGTGTGTGCTGTTGTTGTTGTTGTTGTAATTGTTCCCGACAATGAAAATATTTTAATAATTAAAAGAAGTTTTAAAGGATGAATCTATGTTAAAAAACAAACAGAAGATTTTCATTAATTTTTACCTTAAAATACAAAACTATGAACTCTAATATGTAGCGCGAAAGAACTCTAGCGCGATGAACTCTAATATGTAGCGACAAATATATATATATGCGTGTGTTTGTAGATATATATATATGTATATGTAAAGATATTTGAAACGGACAATTCTTTTATTTGTCATTTAATGACAGCTAAGCATGTTACATTTTTGAAAGGTTATATTGTTAGTCATGGAAACGCCTTCAAAATATAGCTTTGTAAATATTTAAACAATGTCGTTAAAAATACGGCTGTATTTAACTGTAAATTAACAATAATTGAAGGGTTATTTTATAGTGATAAGAATAATTTTTTGCAAATCAATGGTTTTTTTCTTCATTTTTCGCATGATTAATTTCTTTTCTTTCTAAAAGGCTACCGATATATACATAAACTGAATTTAGTTTGGTTTAGACAAATACAGAATAAAACTCTTAAATTGTTTTTATTCATAATAATTTGCATAATCCTCGGAAGTGCCTTTCTAGCAAATAAATTTGCTTTCGTAGAAATTTTATTTTTTGTATTATTTATCTCTCTGTTTTTTTTTTCCTTTCTAAATAATTAAGCATTACATGTAATTATAAATATTTATGATTAACAGCCAAAACGTATTTTAATAATGCTGTAACTAAAGGCATAAAATCAACTAGTATACTGTTTGGTATTTTATTAAATGTTATATTTTCTTTAATCTATTTTTATTTTGAGTATTTAAATTGTGTGTTAATTATTTAATATTTTTAACACTTTATCGTTAAAAATCTTAAATAAATAGGTCAGAATTATTTGCATAATTATAATAAATTTGACTATTTTTCTCCTGTAAATTTTCTGCTGATATATATTAGAATGTCATATAAATTTAATGAAAAGCGAACTAATTTTATTTCATTTAAAATATACCTTATATAGGCTTTTCAGTTTTGGCTAATCAATTTCGATCACAATCGTGATCATCTTCAGAGCCACTTGTTACGTCTTCGTCCTTCGTTTTATGGTTTCGCGGTTTGTTGTCAGAGTTCCTTCGCTTCACTTCGGATTCTTGTAAGAGGTGTTGCCATGCAGCTGGGATAATGGAATGTTCTCTATTGTTTACTGTGTTGGGGTTAGTGATAATTTCAAGGGCCTCCCGTTTTAGAGCGTAGTTATGGTTATTGTAGGGAGCTATTTTTTGGATACTACCCATAATAACAACCCAATAAACATTAACTCTATTAACATCCAAAAAATAGCTCCCTACAATAACCATAACTACGCTCTAAAACGGGAGGCCCTTGAAATTATCACTAACCCCAACACAGTAAACAATAGAGAACATTCCATTATCCCAGCTGCATGGCAACACCTCTTACAAGAATCCGAAGTGAAGCGAAGGAACTCTGACAACAAACCGCGAAACCATAAAACGAAGGGCGAAGACGTAACAAGTGGCTCTGAAGATGATCACGATTGTGATCGAAATTGATTAGCCAAAACTGAAAAGCCTATATAAGGTATATTTTAAATGAAATAAAATATATTAGAATGTTTTATCCTACTTATTTTTTCTTATATTTAGTACTTCTGTCTATCAAAAGTTCACAGATTTTATTAACACATTTTGTTTTAGTTTTTTACTTTCTCTTAACCATTTATTTCTGAGAAAACTTTTTTTTATAATGTCATCTTTTTTTATATATGTCATAAATTTTTTTAATTTAGGTTTTTAAAAATGAATTACTTTCAGGAAGTCTAAAGTAGGTATTATAAATAAATACCATATAAAGATGCTACTTGAAGCCTTCTGTTAAAATAATACTAACAAGGAAATTCTCCATAAAGCGCATATTCAAAATATTCTTAAAAAAAAAAAAAAAAAAAAAATATATATATATATATATATATATATATATACACACTGCATAAAAAAGTAGACGGACACTTACTTGTAATACTTTAAAGCCGCTTCTTTCTTTAATTAGAGATATGATGATCATTTCTCTAATATAATTATATTCTTGAGCCATCGTATATTATTATTTTTTGGATATAGATTCAATCCTTTTGAATTATGTAGTGGAAAAATTCAGGAAACAAAAATGGTGCATATTTTCACTGTAATTTTTCTTTAAAAAAGTAGACGGACACATCTTCTATGACTAAAAAAAAACACTTTTAGTAAGGGGTTCGTCTCCCATTTGCTTTAATAAGTTCGTATACTCTGTTAGGCATCGAATCAATGAGATTCTGAATCTTTTTTTGACAGAAAATTTCCCAAATGTTTCTAAGAGCTTCTTTGAGCTCGTGAATTCATTCATATTGGCGTCCACCCTCATAAATTTTATGATCAAGTATGACCAGAATGTTTTCTACAGGATTCATATCAGGACTCTTGGCTGGCCAGGGTAAAGCATTGAAGTTGTTCTCATGAAACTATTTTTTAACGTTGTTAGCGATGTGTATTGGGGCTCCATCATGTTGGAAAATCTAGTTTTCTTCTCCAAGATCACACGAAAATGGCAAAAGCTCACTGTTTAGTGTTTCAATATAATGTTTGTGAGTCTGCTTCTTACTTAGGAAATTTGTCCTTCCACCATAGCCAACAGCTAGCCACACCATCACGCCACCACCACCGACTTGCCGAGTAGAGTACACTTCGTCTTCTATCTCCAAACTGTGTCAATAATATTGATATCCATCTGGGCCATCTAAATTAAATTTTTTCTCATCTGAAAAAACTACAGATATCCATTCTGTGGTCCAAGACATATGGTTTTGAGCCCACTGTAGGCGTTCTGTCATGTGGTGATCCTTCCAGCATGGATGATGTTTTCTCTTCTCATATTGAAAGAGCTCTGAGTGCTTAATGTAGTTATAAATTGTCTAAGAAGTTACGTTACTAATTCCTGTGCTTATTCGAACTCTAAGAATTGATGCTCCAGTTTTTTTCAGCTCAGTAAAAATTTTTCTTTGGTCTCTAAGCGAAAGTTTCTTTGGCCGGCCACTCTTTTTCCTTACGCCATGGGTTTCAGGAGCACGTAGAAAATCGCTGATGCTACTTTTGCTTATTAAAAGTACCCTACTAATTTCTCTGACTGCTTTATTAACATTTTTTCAGCGCTATAATTTGTTCTTTCTGGTAATCAGTTAGAGGAATTCCTCGTGGCATGGCGCATTCATCTCCAAGAAATTTAACTACGTAAAACCATCTTGTCAAGCACGTTAGCAATTGGCAAAATGCCAAATGTACATGTACATGCAAAACTCGTATTCCGTAAGAAACACCCATATAGATAATTGCAGTTTTTGACCAGTATCCGTCTACTTTAAAATATATATATATATATATATATATATATTGTGGAAATCTATATCTTTTCTCTTTTCTGCATTTCCCTACATTAAAATTGTAATAATTGAATAAACATGTTAATAAATTTTAATTGATAGTTCCTATTAAACAAAAACGGGGTTTTAAAAATTTGTAAAGAAGTGTCCGTCTACTTTTTTTATGCAGTGTATATATATAGTACTTGGTTTTGTAACATCTGATCAGCCAAATAATTTATTGGCAGAATTCCAGTAGGTAATCTGTAAAAAAAAAAAAAAAATCTTCATTTATATGGCGCGTAAAAGCCAGGGACACTAGATGATTTAGCGAAAAAGTACTTTCTCGCTAAATGCAAGTATTTCTACTATATTTGAAAATTGCTTGCTAGGCAAATGTTTACGGAATTATATCACCATATATAGTTACGTTCATCACTGACTGACTCTGTCACGCTTAAAAAGGCTAAGAGGTTTCCTTGGACTCTGTCAGTGTGTGAACGCAAGTTACCTCCTAATTTTCATACTTTAGTTAATTTTAAAAAATCTAATTGTCCGATCTATCAGCTGTTCAATCCGACGTATTAAAAAAAATCGCCCCTTTCATTTAGTACCTTATTTGTAACAAATTTTTATTAGATTTTTAAAATTAATTAAAATATGGAAATAGACTTAAGTTTAAAAAAGACATTTAAATTTTTAATTGTTGCCATTAATTTGCAGCATAAAATGAAATATTCTTTCACGTGAAAAAACAATATATATATATATATATATATAAAGCATTAAATTTGTTCATGCATATGGAAAAATGACGTCCATAAAATAATAATAATAATTTTAAATTTTAAAAGTAACGAAGAGATAAATCAAGTGCGAAAATTTCGCACGGGCTTACTAGCAAATGAATTATTTGAAGTGAGAAATAAATAAAATGAAATGATCCTTTTTCAGCGGGCGCCTTAGTCACCATACAACTAACTAGTTTAAGGAATAATTTACTAAAAAGCACTGAATGAATTTTAAGTGCTTTCATCTTGCTAGTGAGAAGTGTATGTATAAGTACACCATTCACCTTAAATTCAGTCTGCTTATAAACGTCATGAAGGAAAAATCCATGTTTGGTCACTTTTCTGCCTGGAAAGTAATTTTTTTCATTTTGGTCTAGCGAATCGGTAAACCAAAGCATTTCTTATGGCGGATTTTAAAAGAGTGTTAAACCTTAATTGCAGAAGTGTATCATAATCTCTTTTTCTAACGTTTGTGATTTTTTTTTTTTTTTTTTTTTTGGCTACATCTTCTGTTGGCTGTCCCTGGGTGTAGTTGTCATAGTCAGGTATGGGGTCAGTTGACATGGTTATAAATTAGCTGAATAGTAATTCAAAGGCGGTAGAACCTTTTAAAGATGAAGAAATTCCACTCCCATTCTTTTGCCAAATGTTCAAAGTTTTCATGCCACAATTCCTTTCAACCCTGGAGAATCTAAAAAAGGTACTAGAAGGTCACATGAAACAAGACCAAGAACGAATACTTCATAAAATCGCGTAACTTTTGATTACTTTAATAAAAAATAAATAAATAAGTAAAGATTTTGAATCGGTCCTATTATACCAGTACAGTCGGTAACAAAAGTCTCCGAGCACTAGCAAAAAATCCTATATAAAAAGGGTACACTTAATACAGTTTTGTCAAAGAAATCTTTGTCAAATGCTGTCTTAGACAGACTAAAAACAGGATTCGACAAGGATTTATTTAACAAAACTGTATTAAGTGTAATTTTTTCACATAGGAATTTTTGCTAGTGTTCGGAGACATTTGTTACCGACTGTACCTCAGGAAAATTGACAAAATCGTTAAGAATGAGGTTTTTTTTTCTTCTCAAAAATGAAAAAAAAAAAAATGATAACTTTATTTTAAATTATCACAGGCCGATGGCTCAACCATTCGTTTTAAAGATATTGGTAAGCTCTTTTGAAAGATACCCATCATGAAAATTTACTCCCTCAAGGTCGGACTTCCCCAACAAGGGGGGGGGGGAGGGGGAGGCGAGGCGCCTACATACACAATTTTTTTTCCGTTGGCTATCTCTATTACAAATAATTCTTTTAAATTTCATAATGATTATTAAAAATTAATTCTCTTTATGCACATTTATACAAAATTTTGTCCTATGCCACCATGTTAAATATTTAGAAAAAGAGGAAGGCAACGCAAGCTTTTGAACAATTTTTACGAAAAGTTGGTAGGCACTAATTTATGTCAAGGTGTAACTACATATCAATTTGTATAACATTCTGTGCAGTTGAACCTGAGATACAGTTGCCACAAAATTTTGTCTTTCACACACACACAAACAGACAGACATTTTCAAAAAATGATCAAATCGTGTTCAACATCTCTCAAAACATGTAAATACATCAAAAACTCAAGTTCGAAAATTTTTACGAATCCAATACTTTATTCTGTTGAATATAGAAGAAAGTAACAAGATGAAAAACGTTTCAAATTTATTGTTGTCACTTTAAACATTTTCTCCATATATATATGTATATATATATATATATATCTTTTTTATTATCCTTCAGGTCGGCGTAAGTATTTTAAGTTAATATGGTAACTTATTGGTTCCTTATCTATATCGCAACTTTTTGTGTCATTCTTTCCTCTATGTTAAATTCAGTTCTATATTTTAGTGTGCTGTTATTGTTTTAGTTCTATTAATTGCTAAATTTTAAGATTAAATTTTATTACGTTATCTATTATTTATATATATATATATATATATATATATTTAAATTCTTCTAATTAATGCATGTAAAAAGTAAATAAAACTTTACTATAAACATATAACAATAAATTTCAGGTTTAATGATTAATTTTGGAATATATAAATGTTTATCTAAAATGAGTATTTTTACTTTGAAATATTTTTCATTAATTACATTGTTTACATTATATTAAGTTTTCAATTTGTAAAAATATAATTAAGAAGTTTTAACTTTTTGAAAAAGGTAATAATGAAATTACTATTATCCACCCACTTATTTGATTTAAGATTTGTTTCTTTCCTTAAAAGTGTGCAATAGCAATTGCACCACTCATGTTTTTATTATATTTTTATTGAATAGTAAATAAAATTATGAATATTTCTTCTGACACAAAAAATCAATTAATGCTCGACAGTAGAGAAAAACAATAACATTTTACCATTTAATGTAATAATTAAAGTACTAAAAGTCAATTAATACTTATTTTATAATACAGTATATTTATTTCTAATAACATTATGAGTGCACATAGAACAGTAATTTTCTTTGGTATCCAGAGGCATTTATAAGGAAGATATTTCGCATAAATTGAATTAATAACAGAAAATTATATTTATATTCTACGTTTTATAATTATTATAAAAATGTTGTAGAATTTTTAATTTAGATAAAAGTTTTGCATGATTATTTTATAAAATACTATTTAGTATCATTAAAATATTATATAATAATTTTATATGAAATTATTTGAAAAATTCCCGTGCCAAATAACAGATCTTTTAAAAGTCATTGTTTGCGTGCTTTATATGAAAGAATAAATCGTTTACACATATATTTCTACAACGATTTTATTATGAAAAATTATGTCTTTTCCAAATAGCATTTATGCGTTAAGTGTTCCCTTTATGAAATATGCTCTTTGCAATTTCTTAAACAAATCGTTTTTTAAAAAATATGTACAATTAGAAAGCTATTTTTTCTTTAATCAAAATTAATGGTTATATACTAAAATTATCTCAGTATTATAATGTCATGTCAAATAATCAATAAAAATCATCGCTTTCTAAATTTGATACAACTTTGCGGACTTTTTCCTTAAATAATCATTTATAATGATTTAATTTAATACTGTAGATGATTGTTATTAATTTTTACTATAAATACTGTTAATTTCGTCAGTGAACTAGCATTCTTAAAAATATCTTTATTCTAATTCCTGTCTTTCAAAAATTCCTTATAATTCAACTATTTCTATTTAAAAACAATTTTTCGTTAATTATAGTATCATCTTCATACACGGATAAAAGTTTTTGTTAAAATTGTCGCGTAGGTTTTTTTTTTTTTTTGTTAAATTTTCAATTTTTTTGTATTTCTTTTACTGATTATGTTGTGTTATCTATAATGTTATAATATATACTCTGGAAATTTTCCTTTCTTTTCTTTTACCGCTTTTTTTTTTTTTTTTTTTTGTGTGTGTGTGTGTGTATGTATGCGTTCAGATTTTTTTTGTGTGTGCGTGTGCGTGTGCGTGTGTGCATTTCATTTATTATTATTATTTATTTATGGATTTATGTTTTTCAATAGCATATTTCAATATCAAACAAAATCAAGTGTTTGAAACTTATATTGTTTTTCTCCTTTTCAATTGGTATTTATATTTTAAATATATTTAAAATATCAGTTAAATACCGTCTCACAGATTGTTCGAAAAGAAAGTGTTAGATATGTAACCGTAACTGTATATATATATGTAAGATATGTAACCGTAACTGTATGAATAAGATGTAACCGCCACTGCATGGCAACAGTGAGATTGACTGCAGCTGCTCTTAAATAAAGACGCAATAGATATAACATGGCGCAGCCGAGCGTCGAACCAGAACTGTTCCGAAATTAATTTTCGAATAAATCCTGAATGGATTCTTTAAAAGTTCCAAGAGGTTTGGACCTCTCCGGTAATATCGCCGAAGCATGGCGTAAGTTTCGACAGAACTTTGAAATTTATTTAAAGGCAGGAGGCCACACGGAGAAAAATGACGACGTCAAAGTAGCAATATTATTAAATTGCATTGGTGAAGATGCCGTCGAACTCTATAATACATTTGAGCTAACAGATGAGCAGAGAAATACCTTAGCGGATGTCCTGAATGCCTTTGAGAACTATGCAAATCCACGCAGAAATGTTGTGATCGAACGCTATGTATTTAATAGCAGAAATCAAGAACAGTTTGAAAACTTTGATGAGTTTCTAACAGATTTAAGAAAACTAATAAAATTCTGCGAATATGGAAATTTATCTGACAGTATAATTCGGGACCGCATTGTAATTGGAACGAAAGAAAAACAGCTTCAAGAACGTCTATTAAGAGAATCGGATCTAACACTGCAAAAGACGATTGACATTTGCCGAGCAGCAGAATTAAGTAAAAAACAGTCTGAAGTAATACAGCGGAAATCAGAAGTAAATATTCTAAACGAAACGAGTACCGTAGCAGACGCTGTGTCTCTAATAGGGAAAAATAAACAAGCAAAAAATAAGACTTCGAACAATTCGACGTCGCGAACGCAGACAGCTGCTGGAAGTGAAAATAAAAAAGAAAAGATTTATCTGTGTAAAAAATGTAATTATAATCATGTTAGAGGAAAGTGCCCAGCTTTTGGAAAAAGATGCAAAATTTGTGATAAGTTAAATCACTTTGCTAGTGGGTGTAGAAATAGGTTTAACTCCAAGAGAGTTAATAATATAGAAAAATGTATTTTTGTAGATTCAGTGCTGTGTGCTAAGGATTCAAGCTGGATACAATCGCTAAAGGTAGGAAATAAAATCTTATCAGTTAAATTAGATACTGGTTCGTGTGTAAATATAATACATAATGATTTACTTAAATCGCTAAAATGTAATTATTCATTAAGTCCTACTGAGATTATTTTAGAGGCGTATGGTGGTAATTTAATAAAACCCCTAGGTATAGTTAACTTAGAGTGTAAAATGAATAATTGTATTAAATATCTAGATTTTATTGTTGTAAACTGTAATAATTATTCTAAAACATTGTTAGGATTACCTAGTTGTATTGAATTGGGTTTGATTAAAAGAGAAAAAGTAGATTCTACTGAAATAAAAAATAAGGATGAATTTATTGAGAAAAATAAAGATGTTTTTCAGGGGTTAGGAACATTTAATTTAATGTGTTCTATTAAAATTGATGAAAATTCTAAGCCAGTAGTTAAACCCCCCAGAAGGATTCCAGAATCCTTAAAACCAAAATTAAAAGAGAAATTGATTGCTCTTGAAAAAGATAAAATTATAAGTAGGGTAGAGAATCCAGATGGATGGATTAATAATTTAGTTATAGTAGAGAAACCTGATAAGTCAATTCGAATATGCTTAGATCCACAGGATCTTAATAAAGTTATTAAAAAAGAATGTCATTTAATACCAACGATTGAGGAATTAATGCCTAAGTTATGTAATAAATATATGTATAGTGTGTTTGATTTAAAGGATGGATTTTACCAAATTAAATTAGATGAACCTTCTAGTAAATTATGTCAGTTTAGTACTCCCTTTGGTTGTTTTAAATTTAACCGCCTTCCGTTTGGTTTAAATATTGCACCTGAATTGTTTCAAAAAGCTAATGAAAAAAATTTTGGTGATATACCTGGTGTGATTATTTATTTTGATGATATGTTAATTTGTGCAAATTCTGAAAAGGAGCATGATGAAATTGTTCTTAAAGTATTAGAAAGAGCAAGAAAGTTAAATGTAAAATTTAATCCTAAAAAGTTACAATATCGCGTTAATGAAGTTAAGTATTTGGGTCATGTATTTAATAAAAATGGAATTAAACCAGACCCTGAACAGGTTAAAGCTGTAATAAATTTACAGGCACCTAGTAATAAAAAAGAGTTGCAAAAAACTTTAGGATTAATTAATTATCTAAGGAAATTTATTCCTAACATGTCAGAGATAACTGCTCCTTTGAGGGAATTGCTCAAAACATCTGTAGTATTTGATTGGTTACCAGTGCATACAAAAGCTCTTAATGAACTTAAAGAAAAAATAAGCACAGCCCCTGTACTTGGTGTTTTTGATTCTAATAAACAAATTGTATTGCAATGTGACAGTTCTAAAAGTGGACTAGGGTGTTGTTTGTTACAAGAGGGACAACCGATTTCCTATGCATCACGTGCTTTGTCTGAGGCTGAGCAGAACTATGCACAAATCGAAAAAGAGTATTTAAGCATAGTATTTGCTACTAAAAAGTTTCATAATTATATTTATGGTAGAAAAATAACTGTTCATACTGATCATAAACCCTTAGTGTCAATTCATAATAAAAGTGTTGTAAATGTTTTATCTAGTAGGTTACAAAGAATTAAATTAAAGTTACTTAAATATGATCTTGATGTCTCTTATGTACCAGGTAAGCAAATGTATGTTGCTGATCTATTATCTAGATCTTATCTTAATGAATATGATACAGATGAGTTTTTAAAAGAAATTGTTCATTGTGTAAAAGCTACAAGACATATGCATGTAACTGATAGAAAATTAAATGAGTTTAAGAAATGTACCTTAAAAGATCCAGTATTAAATAAATTAGTAACTTATTGTAAAAATGGTTGGCCTAACAGTAAAAAAGATGTTACAGAAAATGTAAGATTTTATTATAAGTTAAGACAAGATCTTTTTGAAGAAGATGGAATAGTCTTTTATAATGGTAGAATAGTTGTTCCTGTTGATCTTAGAAAAGAAATGCTTAATAAAATTCATGATGGACATTTCGGAATAGAAAAAAGTAAATCTAGAGCTAGAGTAATTTTTTATTGGCCTAATATGGGAAATGATATTGAAAATTTAATTTCTAAATGCTCTGTTTGTGAAAAGTACAGACCAAAAAATTGTAAAGAACCACTCATTTCACATGACATTTTGTCATTACCGTTTGAAAAAATAGGGTGTGACATTTGTGAATTTAGAAAAAATAATTACTTAGTCTTAATAGATTATTTAACTAAGTGGTTAGAAATTGTTCCCTTAAATAATAAACAAGCAGATGAAATAATTGAGAAATTAAAAGTGATATTTAGTTCGCATGGAATTCCTAAAATTCTAGTCGCAGATAACATGCCCTTTAATTCGCATCAATTTAGAAAGTTTTCATCGGAATGGGATTTTGAAATCGTAAATAGTAGTCCGAGATACCCGAAATCAAACGGTCAAGCCGAAAGCGGTGTAAAAATTGCTAAAAATATGTTGAAAAAATGTTATGAGTCTAATCAGGATATTAACAGTGCACTCCTAGAATATAGAAATACGCCCATAAAAGGGTTAAATTTTTCTCCCGCTCAAGCCTTAATGAGTAGACGAACACGAACTAAATTACCAATAAATAGAGAATTATTAAAGCCAGAACTCCAAACGAACATCAGAAATAAAATTGTAAATAAACAAAACTTAAGTAAATTCTATTATGATAGAACGTCTAGACCCTTATCGGAAATTTCAAAAAATCAAAATGTTTTGATTCGTTCTGGAAATCAGTGGGAAAGAGGCATAGTTATTAAAAGAGATAAAAACCCTAGAAGCTATTGGGTAAGAAATGAAAAAAATAACATTTTAAGAAGAAATAGAATTGATTTAAAACCTTCTTATAATGAGACAATTTTTGAACAGGATTTTGAAGTGACTGGTTCTACTTCTACTAACAAAGACTCTGTAAATATTAATTTGAATGGTAATGGTTCTAATAATGATAATTCAAAAAAGAAATCGGACTCTAAACAATACATTACCAAATATGGTCGTATAATTAAGCCCCCTAACCGGTACGGGGTAGTAAATAAGTAATTGTTTTTGTAACAAAGTAAGTGTTCTTGTGTATTTGTTTGTTTATATTTGTATCTTCCTTTTTTTTAATTCATGGTGTAAATATCTTAATAACATTTTTTGTGTGTCATTCTTTGTAAAAGGGGAGATGTTAGATATGTAACCGTAACTGTATATATATATGTAAGATATGTAACCGTAACTGTATGAATAAGATGTAACCGCCACTGCATGGCAACAGTGAGATTGACTGCAGCTGCTCTTAAATAAAGACGCAATAGATATAACAGAAAGCAAATTTTAAATTAATACTTTTGCAGTCTTACTAAAATTAATAATTAAATGTAGTGAAATAATATGATATGGATAAATTAAATTTATTACCATTTTTTTAATACCTCATATTAAGTAAAAACTAAAAAATAATTCAGGTTTGTAAGAAAGACTTCCCGGTTGTATCCTTTTCTCAAAATGATTGATTATGGTAATTCCTGTACATAAATTTCAAAAATATTAAGAATTATGCAGCAGATTTTAATTTTTGTCACAGGGACAAATAGTTTATTACTTTTTATTGTGATTTTTTTCGCTGATATATTCATTATTTTTTTACAATGACTGATATTATCCGTAATGTTGAAATCAATTTATAATTTACACTGGAAGCATAATTTTACACATAGTATGATTATGTTTGACATAATCCAGATTTATACCCATCTATCTTTTAATTTGAAAGTTTCTTTTGAAACTAAAACTAATGTCAGAAAAGTCATTTTTGTGTATTAAAAAAAAAAAAAAAAGAAAAAAAAGAAAAAGGTACCAAAATTGTAGAAAATATATTCAAATTTTCAAGAGAAAATAAGCTAGTGGATCTGCAGATTAGAAGCCTCGATGTCCCATTTTCATTACTCATTAATAAGCATTTCGTTTATATTTATTTCATACTATTTAAATCAATTATTAATACATACATATATATATATATATAAACGCACACATATATATAGGATTAATTTGCTACGTATACATATCAGTTTCTGAGCGGGAGACATCAGTTTCTAATCCACGTTGTATCTATTTGTAAGTGTGACTTTCTGTGTATGTATTTCCTTATAACTCTATTCTGTGTATGTATTTCCTTATAACTCATACTCTTGAGTTAATTCCTTATTATTCATAAATACGTGTACCAAATTTGATGCCAAAGTATTGCATAACATATCAGAGTCCTTCTGTGTCAACCATTTTCATTAGAAACCTTGTTTCTAAACATTCTAATTACATATACTAGTTTCATTACGCTTATAGGAATGTGGCCATATTAAAATGTATATAAAAGAAATCCAGTCTATAAACCGAAATGGGACAAAATTGTTGTGTGTGTCTTTATAAACGTTCCACAAACATCATAGACACAAATGAAAACTACACACCTAAATCCATATAAGAAATAAATATTTGTACCAAACTTGACATTGTTTGAATATTTGAATAAAGTTGTCGGCAACCTTTTGCGTGGTCCTATAGACATTTTTTATCTCTTTACACATCTTTTTCTACGGATAAAGGATCAATCTAAGCATATTGAAAATGCATGTTTATTTAATTATGCTGAATGAAGAATCGCTACTCGTTAAATTAT
This sequence comes from Salticus scenicus, assembly GCA_963930645.1. Taxonomy (NCBI): domain Eukaryota; kingdom Metazoa; phylum Arthropoda; class Arachnida; order Araneae; family Salticidae; genus Salticus; species Salticus scenicus. The sequence continues at coordinate 218,042,835 of OZ005652.1, read as the reverse complement.
GTTTAAACGATTTTCTGCCATAAGCCGTAATTAGAAAAGGAATTTTTTGGGGTGTCCTTGAACACGAATCACACATGATAACCGTACTACTAAACATACAGTTAATTCTACATATATAAAAACCGGGTCAACCAGGTGATTTTTACGGGTGTTATCGCGATACGTACAAATTCTTCTCATAGGATGTAATAAAATGAAAATCTTTGGTGTGTTTTTGTACACGAGTTACAAAAAGAATACACACCGAATTCAGTGTGGTGCGTGCACATTGTTTACCAGTGTGCAAACCAAATGAATGATTTTATGACCGTTATCTCGCTACACACATAGAAACAGAAGCAGAAAACTTTTGGAGTTTCAACGGGAAGGTCTACACTGATGTTTCCGCAATTGAGAAAATTTAAAATGTAATTTTTTAAAACAAAAACATTAAAAAATACTTATTTTCAATTTAAAATTTTACAATCAAATGTTAATTATGGGTCAAAATATATTTTATTTCTCTCTATATAACTTTCTACAAATATAGTTGCCCTTAACGGAAATATAATCTACCATGTATAAAGTTGATTTTTTTTATTTTTAATATAAAATTATCTTAAATTCTCTAAAAGAGAAACAAACATCAATAAGCATTACAAAAAACGTAATAGATAATTGTAACAAAATCGTGATGTTTACGTATTCTTATTTATAGATATTTCATCACATAATCTTTAAAATACTATTTGAATTTTTTTTTTTTTTTTTCATCTGAGTGTAAATTTAAATTTTTTGCTAGAATAAAACTTATAATAGAATGAATGCCATTATGTCATTATTATTACATTTTAAAGTATATTTTATGTACATTTGCTAAGGTTATACATTATGATAAGTACAATATTTATTTTGTTAAGAAGATATATTTTATAATAATTGCTATTCAGTTAAAATTATAATAAATAAAAAAATCCAGTCTTTATAGTGTTTCTAAAAACAATTTAAATGTTGAAACATTAATTATTTTTGGTATACAGTATTTGAAAATGTTTAAGTATTTTATAGTATCTACGAAAACTTTAAATATAGAATTTAAAAGCTTTCTCTACCTATTATCTAATAAATGTAATAAAATATCCTGAGAAATATTAAATAAAATCTCAGATTTTGTGTATTTAATTTATATACATACGCCTCTTTTATTGTTTTAAAGAATTATATAAGCATGTTTAGATAAAATTATAAGAAGATTTAGAATTTTACATATAAGTAACTTAAATAACTGTTCTGAAATTTATTGCGTGTTCTATTTTCTTAAGAGATTATCAAAATAATACAGCTAAAAGTGGAATAAACTTTTTCGAAATTCCATGAAATAATAGCCCTATTTTATATAGGAAATACGATTCTTTCTATTTACAAGCTTGTCCTGTAATGTGTAGAATTACGCTCAATTTTCTTCTTTTGAAAGAAAAGCACGCTATATATAAATTAAAGGAAAAAAAGCGATTCAAAGTCATGCTTTAACAAAATAAACTGTAATTTAAACACCCACGCTATTTTTCTTAAATAAAAACTAAAATGTGTTAGTTCAAGAATCGTATAAATACTTTGTATTTAAATTTTCAGAATTCTATTAATTTATTTTAATATTATATTTTCAAGATATGTTTTTGTCCAATAATTTTCCTTCATTTTTCGACAAATGGGTTTTTCTTATTGTTAAATTTCAAAGCTCTAGAATACGTTTTGTAATAATAAAGAATATAAATAAATATTCATTTAATATAATATTTCTCTTACTGATTAGAAATTGATTAATGATATATATATACATATATATATATATATATGTCACGAAAGGAAAAGTATTTAGACAATAGACATGTATTAACACCCGAATAAACTACTACGTGAGAAACGCCAAAGAAAATTAATTGAGATGCATACAGCTGTTTCGGTAGCCTTAAGCGTACTGTCTTCAGTGCAAAAAACTGAAACACTTTTTGCACTGGTCGGTACGCTTAAGACTACCGAAATAGCTGTATGCGTCTCAAATATTTTTCTTTGGCGTTTCTGACGTAGTAGTTTATTCGGGTTCTAATATTCCAACGTCAAGTTTCCTGTTATTAATAGACATGTATTATTAAAAACATTCGTGTAAATTTTTATTACAATTGAAATTCAGACATTTCTAATTTTAATAATATTTTGCTCATTTAAAAAATTATTAAAATTTTCAGCATTAATATTTATATATATTAAAACTATTTCTTAAGAACAATAATTTTTAGACTTTTAGTTCTGTTTTGGATTTTTAAAAAGTGTCTCAGTGTTGAACGTTCTAATACTTTTAGTTATAATAAATCCCTTAATTTTTCCCACAGTAAATTTATTTCACGTAGTAAATAATGTAATAAATGAACTAGTGTATTTTTCAACGGATTGAAAGGGAAAGCAAGTAGGGTGTTTGCAAGATAGTCAAACAAGATATAGGTGTCTGGAACGGAAGAAGAGCATCGCAGATGTCTCCGAATGTGTTGTTTCCGAGGGCAAGATTTTCAAAAACGTATATATCCAGATGGTGATTGATACGTTCAGAATTACTTAAAAATACACATGGAGTAAATGACTCGAGAAAAATTATTGTGCTTTATTAAAAAAATTCAAAATTTGTCGCTGAAAATGTCTGCTTAAAAATAAAAATGTTAATCGTTAAATTTATCTGTTCAGTTTTCGTAAAACGAATAATTTATTGGACAAATAAATGGGTAACAGACAGTCTATATATTTATCAGACCAAAGTGATAAAAGTAATGAAGGAAAATGTGCATATATGTATATTGTAAATCGCGAAAAGAAATTATGTTCATCTAAAAAAACCGTTGAAACGCTTTGTTAATGATGTCTTTCTACATCATTTTAAAAGTTATCTACGGACATTCATTTAATAAAGCATGCTTTTAAAACTTAAAGAAAATAAATTAACTTGAAAAGATAACTAAAAAATAAAATTAACGTTAATCAAAAATGAAGTCTCAGTAGAAGCAAATATAAGCTTATATAGTTTAATAATTAAGCTTGCACCATTATTTTTCAAAGGTTTTAAATTACAAAAATGTAAAACGTAGTAATGTGTACAGTAGAGGAGGAAGTATGAAAATTAAGTTGCGTAATTTTTCAGCATGAGAAACAGAAGAAATTTTAAATATTGGGATTAAAATACCTTCTTTATACGTTACTCTAATGAATTTTTTTCACACTTTCTGACATAAAAAAAACAAGTTAAAGGAGAATCCTTTGAAAAATGGTACGCAAAAGTATTATTAATCGATACACAAATTTATCATCTAACAACACTAATATCGGATCAAAAGTAAACGAGAAACTTATCGATTAATGGGATTATGAAAGAATAAATTAATTTTCCTCAGTTAGTTAGGAGAGTTTACGATAACGAATTATCGTAAGATATAACTAAAAGAGGTTTACAAAACTCAATATTTCATTTAATTTTGGATCACTGAAAAGTGTGTAAATGGTAGTATGTTTTTTTTTTTTTTTTTTTTTGGCATAACATTAATGTTTGGTATTCATTTACTTTTACTCATTTAATTTTAATTTCTGAATTTTCTTTTTAACATTCAAAAATGTAATTACCCATGTAACATTTTAATGACTTTAACATATGTTTCTAAAACTAAATAAGCTCATGTGGCACTTACACGATGTGTACTGAAAACAGACACACAGACACACACAGAGAGAAACCAATAAAAATATGTTTTTCGGATTCAAGGAGCTTCAAAATGTATAGGTATAGTAAAAACACAATTTCGAAAATTTGTCCCGAAAACAATATTTTTTCTACTATATATATGGATAAAAGAAAGTAAAAATCTACATTCACAAAAGTTTTCTTAAATTAGATGCAAGTATCGCACCGTCTATTTGTCTTTTTATAACACATTTTAATCTAATTATTTCGATAAGTTTTATTTCGGAGTTTCCTGCGTTAAAATTGTTAAGAGAAAAAATATTTCTAATTTGACAGTTTGAGCGCTTATAATATTTTAAATATATTGATTTTTGTGTTGTTATTATTGCATGTATTATCATATATTTAAATAAAAACGCATACCATTAAAAACTTTTTAATGTTAATAAAGAATGTACGTAAAAAATTATACATTACAGTATAAAAGTTTTTACCTTCTGTTTCTATAATTAGATTGTAATTTTTTTTGAAAAGAACTTTTTATTTCTAAAAGCTATTATAATACGACTGTTGTTATCTCAAAGTTAAAAAGACACCTGATGAAAATTATATATAATTAAAATAAAATATTACGCTTTTTTTTCCAACTTCCAACGTGATTGTACATACTTAATAATAAATAGAATACTTGCTGATAATAAGGTTTTATAATATTTCTTCGTATGTAAACTCAAAATAGAATAATTTTATGAAACATTTATGCATTATTTTGCGTCATGTTTTATATGCAGAATTTTATAACAGCTATATTAACGATATTTTTGTAAGTTTTAGTCTCAGAAAATATATGAATGTTTGAAAAATTAAAAAATCTATATTTTCTCCCATCTGCGTGTGAGATTTGTATTAGTATAACCCAAGAAAAAATAGTAACAGGAATTGCAAAATCGCTATTCTAAGTCTGTATCATTTAAAGATGTTACTTCAAACTTTTCATTATAATACGATACGTGGAATGTTTATCTAATGTTTACACGAATACTTAAAAGGTTTCTAATATATTAGCTGTATATCTTGAAAAGTTTTAAAACTCTTTTCAAGTTGTGTCATCCCCCCCCCCCTTAATTTAAGTACGTTATTTTATGCGTGCATATTATATAGGGATATGCATAATCAACTTAGTAAATTTGAAAAAGTAGTGTATGAGCTAAATCTCTGAATAGTTTTTATTTTCTTTCCATGAATTTAAAAACAGTCACACCTCCTAACATTAATTATTAGTTTATGTACAGATTTAACTATTTTATGTTATGATATGGTAAACATTTATTTCTCACTATGAAATAATAATAATAATATATACTTTCCATTCAATTGGTTCAAACCATTTGCTTTCTACAACTTTTGTTTTCTTTGATAAAAAACAGATTACCAGTAAACATTTATTTTTCTCAATAATACATTACGTCATATCAATTTTAAGTTCCAAAAATTCCCTTATCAGGGATTCTCACTAAATTCTATAGAGCTCTTCCCAAGAAAACCAGATTTTTGGCATATTTTGTCTCAGTCAAAACATAATTTTAATTTTCATAACTATAATTTTAAAAAATCGAGTTGTGATTTCAAAAATCCATTAATTATGATTATTTATTCATTAAAATTATTTAAAGAGTTTCCTAAAATGCCAAGTTTCTGCAATATTTTGCTTCGGGCAAAGTGCGGGTTACCCTGTAATGCTATTTTTGCCTGAATCTGGGAGTAATTTATATCGAATTAAAATCTTATAAACACCCATAACTAAGTTTTCATCAAAATGGTTTGTGCAGTTTCCTAGAAAACCAGGTTTCTGCTATATTTTGCCCTACATGTAGTTACCTGCGAAAGTAACCAGCGAATACTAATTTTTTGAAGATAAGAATAAGTTAGATCTAATTGTCATTACAATGTTTTCGAGATTCATATGAAAATCATACCAGAAGTTTCCTAGATCAACATGCCTTCTGCTATCATTTTACTCGGGTGGAGTATTGGTAAACAGCGAAAGCTATTTTTCCTGAAGAAAAAGATAGATCAGATCGTTTTGTTATCTGAATTAATACTTAACTCTATATGTTTATAAAATTCGTTATAGCCATTTTAAAAAAATTCAAGACGTATAGCAAATTAAGTCTTTTATTAAAAAATAGGGGTTTATAATAAAAAAAGCAGTTAATAAAGTCATATAGAAATAAATTATTGAAGGAAATTTTAGGAAAGTGTACTCTTTTTCTAAATTAATTTTAAAATAAATATATTTATTTCCATAAAAATATTTGAAGGAACGTACGTACATTTATAAAGCATTTTAAAAGAAAAAAGTAGTAAAAGGGAAAATATTTTCTTTAAAATATATTATTTAGAAATTTCTATTTCTAAACGAAAGGTAGAGGGAATGTATTTGAACAAAAATGGTAGTAGCATAAAAATGTTATAATACATTTAATATTTAAATGTAATATTTATTGTACGTATAAAAATATTTTATACCATGTAAAGGTTAAATATTGTTTTTATTTGTTATAGTTTACAGTAAGTTAATCTTAAATTTGAGAATGTATTGATTGTATTCTTGAAAAATTTCATTGAAGACGTTACTCTGTTTTCATTTGCATTTATTAGACAAAATAAACAAAAAAAAAAAAAAATCTTTATTAACGATTTTTAATTGGGCCACAAACTGTTTAGACTTCGTGATGAATGCAGTGTTTTACAAACACAACATTTGTGTTTGTGGGAATTAATTATCGAGATCTATAACCCTCATAAGCTCCATTCAAATTTCTTGGGGTGTTCTGACTGACTTTCCTCAGTTGTATCATTTAATAATGCCCAGTCCTACAGCAAGTTGATTGTTGTTTTCCCGGCTCTCCTTTTTCATGTAAAGGGGTGAACGTTAATTTCACTCATGTCCGGAGACATACAAGTATTTAGGGCAAATAAAGAGTTGATTGGTTTGCTAAATAAACCACCAATCTACACACGATTCGCATTTTGCCATTACCCAAATCTTCTTTCATAGAACACAGTTACAGTAAAGCCTTTCAAAGGTGCAATCGACAAATAAAAACCAGATCTTTACCTCAGCTGCTCAGACGAAATTATGTTTTCCATCAATTTCTGACAGACAATTTCTGACAGACATCAATTTCTGACAAAAAAAAAAAAAAAACAGTATTTTTAAAATTTAAAAGTTATTAAATTTGTTACGGTGAAGGAAAAGTTTTGGTACCACACTGTAAAAAAAAAAGAAAAAAAAGAGCGTTTAGTAATAAATACGGAAAACTTTAAATAAAAATGCTAAATAGTGTTATATGACTATAAATAGAACATATTCATGATCATAAACGAAAATTATAATTGTTCATTCCTTAAACGAAAATTGTAATTGTTGAAAAAATATAATATTGGTGTGATTAAAAAATGAAGAAAGAAGAAAGAATGAAAAGAAAAAATAAAAGAAAAAATTAATAATAAAAAAAATTCAAACACTTGATTAAGAAGTATCAGTCATTGTCATTTATTCTGCAGGGCATTTTCGACAATTTTTTTCTTCTTAAAGAAAAACTTATTCAAAGAAAAAATTATATAACTGATTTGCTAGAGATATTTAATTTGTTGTTGCTTAAAAAATATAAAACCCATTTCTTACTAAGCAATCGATTATATATATATAAAGTATTTTTAGCTTTAAAAAAAAAGCACAATACTTAAGAGTCACGAAATTATGATAAGTGTATGTAAGCCTGAGTTTTGTTTAAAAAGTTTATGCAACTATACGAATTAATTTGGATTATTTTTTTACATATTATATATATATATATATATACAATTTATTTATTTATTTATTTTTATTTATTTATTTTTTTTATTTAATAATTTAAAATATATATATATATATATTTTATTTATTTTTCATTTTTTTTATTTATATTTAAGTAATAGGTAGCCAATTATAGGGGGAAAAAATACTAAACAGTTTTGAAATTGAATGGTTAGTTGTTTGGGTTTTACGTCGCACTAGTGCTGCGCAGATGAAATTGAATGAAACCCGAATAAACTTGTTTTCAGTTTTAAAATAAACTAAATGCCAGAAAAAAAAAACACTCACACACAACTAATATCGTCGCAAATCGTCCTTTAAATATGCGGCTAGTGTCAATCGATTAGTAATAACGTCTAGTTTATAACGGTATATTTAAATTTTGTCTAAGGGGTCGTCTACGTATTAAAACAGGCATCAACTTCATTTTTTTTTCAATGTCAACCCCTATTTTTCATCTCATATTCAAATTTCTGAGATCAAGGCCGTTCGGAAAATGTCCTATTTATATACTTCAAATCAATTCTTGATAGAGTTATAAGCGGAAATGTATTAGTGTTCCGTCTACACATTTAGAAAATCTACACCAGAATGGACATTATTCATTAAGATTAGTCCTGGAAAGAAAGTACAAAAATATTAATTATGAAATAAAAACGAAGTTTATCTACAGGACGTATTGTGTTTGGTTCTAAACTTATCTGAATACCTACAGTTGACTCCCGTAGAAAGCGCTACTAGAAAACACGACCAATAAATAGAGGCTAGTACTCATAAAGCGCGATAAACAGTCCCGTATAACGCATAAGACAAATTTAACATTCTCACAGTCAATCAAATTTTGTATTCCTCTAATGCGTAAATGACTGATATTTTTCTTCTGAAATATAGTTTACGAATTAAATTTTTTTTAATAGTTTATTTAGTTAGTAAATTAGTTTATTTAGTTAGTAAAAATGAAATAGATTATTACGTCAATTTATACGTTAAAATTTAAATAGCTTGAATCATATGAACCCTATAATAGTCAGTTACAAAAATTTAGATAGCAAGAACATAATAATAATAATAATAATAATGAAAATAGCGGTAAAAATAAAAAATGTTTAATATTTAAGAAAAAATAATTTATCTACTTCTGTTGGGTATATTTTTATTTTATACAGTAAGCCCCACATGGAAGTGTTTCTATAAAGTGTTACATTTAACTTGAGGCGTACAAACCTATAATATACAATATACCAAAAATATAGATAACAAGTAGACAATAAGACTTCTTCACACACCATAAGTTTTAAGCCAGCACAACCGGTTTCGAAAGGACGTAGCCTTCCTTCATCAGGTGCAAAAAACACGTGCTACTGCCTTGGAGGCAAAAGCAAGACTGAAAGCAGGGCAAAATCCAGAGGGGGAGGAGCAACACAAACAACCAATAGGAAGCATCATGCAGGACCAATCAGAGAGGAACACACATGCACACACAAAAACAAAAGGAGGGAGGGAAAGAATAAACAATAATTTTATTTTATTTTTTTTAATGATTTATTTATTTTTTTTTTTTTTTTTAATTAATATTATACTAATAAGTAAATTTAATAAAATTAATTATTTTATTATTATTATTATTATTATTATTATTTAGAATTATTTAATTATAACTATTATTATGTTATAAACATAAAGAAGGAAATTATTTAATTAAATTAAACAAATTTTTCCAGGCTGTAGACAGCAAAGTGGAATAAGATTTTTCATTGACAATTTTATCACGATTAAGGTAAATAGCTAAATTTTCCAAAAAATCCAGTACGCGTTTGGCATGAAAGATAATTTTGGCACTCTTAAAATTAAAACTATGATCAAATTCCCAACTATGCTTCGCAATAGAAGATTTAGAAATTTCTTGATTAACAACGTACTGAGAATGTTCACGTAAACGGCATTCAAGATTTCTTTTAGTTTGACCAATATAAGATAAATCACAATTATTACAAAGGACATTATAGATACCCCACTTATGAAACTCGGGAACAGGGGATTTAGTTGAAGGAAATTGGGATTTATTCACAGGTTTAAAAATTCTGTTTCTAACCCTCCCCATGCTCTCTCTAATCATCCGGCTAAACAAAACATTGGCACCTTTTACACTTTCGTGTATCGTGCCCTTAAAATTTGTTCTGATACTTCTTCTCTTAAAGAAGAACTCAATTATTAGTCTGTTGCTATTAAAAGAGGTTTTAGACCCTATAATTTTGATGCTAATAATGATCAAAATTGTGATGCCATGTCTCTGGAATATCTATTCGTTTTGTAATTTCAGCATGGCAGGAAGTAACCTCTTCAGTAACCCAGAAAATAGTTTCGTGAAAAGCAGTTACGTGCGAAAAAATGATGAATACACAACAGAAGCGCAAAACAATGTTCATGATGACAATAATGCAGATGAAGAGTGGTTGCGTGTAGCAGAGGATGCATCAGGTACAAAATTTAATGATAATATTTGCATGAATCAAGACGTTACGACGTGCGGTATCCTAAAGCATGGAAGAAATGCGTCCTTTTAAAAAATGAAAATAATCATGAAGAAATGGAGGATAATTTTCTCGCCGATGACGCAATTATGGCGTTTGAAAATGCACGGACTTTAATATAACCACATGAAATAAGGAAAGGACAAGGAAAAAAAAATATAAATCTGGAAAAGATCCTGTTTAACTTATAGAAGGAAAAAAAACTCAAAAAAAAAAAAAAAAAAATTATACAGACACGACATTATTTCATTATTTAAAACATGAAAATCTGACATTGACAGATTTTAATTTAGTGCCAGAGGCCTACTGCTAAACTTGTTAATGTCGACAAATTCTTCTTTAGTTAATTCGTGACGATCTAAATCCCATGATAAAGTTTTCATTAAATCAAACCAATGTGTTTCAGCTGCAGATACTGTAACAAATAACGTTGGAAGTCCAAACTGTCTTATAGCCGCAAAACAACGTTTTTTCTCTTTTTCCCAATGAGGGGGAGGTGTGCCTAGGGGGGGACTCATGTCAAAGGTGTGCCTTGGGGGGGGGACTCATGTCAAAGTTGTACCTTGGGTGGGACTCATGTCAAAGTTGTGCCTTGGGGGGACTCATGTCAAAGTTGGGCCTTGGGGGGACTCATGTCAAAGTTGTACCTTGGGAGAATTTTTTATATTTTTTAAAAACTTGTAACCTTCGTTATGAGTAATCAAATTATCTACAAAATCTTCATTCAATAAATCCCCATTCAATAAACCGACTGAAATAGGCCCTTAGCACTATTAAGAGTCACGTATAAAAATTCGACAACGCTGTACCGACTGAAATAGGCCTCTAGCACTAATAAAATTACTGATTTTTAAAAATAAATTTTACTTAATGTTCTATAACATTGATTTATTTCTTCGAAACTTTAGAAAAAAAGAAATTATATTTTATTGGTTGTATACTATACATTTTGTGTGTTAATTCATAAGCATTGTTTTCTTTGTGTTTTAACTTTAATCCGGATTCGTCATTTTCCAGCATTCATCTTTTTTTTTTTTTTTTTTTTTTTTTTTTTCACGCACCCCGTGAAAAACGATGGGTCGAGATTCTACTGTGTTAAAAATAATTTATAAAGGGTCGTAATAACCTAAAACAAACAGTAATAAATTAAGGACATGATAAATGAAGAAAGAAGAAAGAATGAAAAGAAAAAATTAATAATGAAAAAATTCAAACACTTGATTAAGAAGTATCAGTCATTGTCATTTATTCTGCAGGGCATTTTCGACAATTTTTTTCTTCTTAAAAAAAACTTAAGAAAAAATTATATAACTGATTTGCTAGAGATATTTATTTTGTTGTTGCTTAAAAAATATAAAACCCATTTCTTACTAAGCAATCGATTATATATATATATATATATATATATATATATATATATATATATATATAATATTTTTAGCTTTAAAAAAAAGCACAATACTTAAGAGTCACGAAATTATGATAAGTGTATGTAAGCCTGAGTTTTGTTTAAAAAGTTTATGCAACTATACGAATTAATTTGGATTATTTTTTTTTTACATATTATATATATATATATATATATATATATACGATTTATTTATTCATTTATTTATTTTTATTTATTTTTTTATTTTTTTATTTAATAATTTAAAAAATACATATATTTAATTATTTATTTTATTTATTTTTCATTTTTCATTTTTTGATTTATATTTAAGTAATAGGTAGCCAAATATAGGGGGGGGGGGGAATATTAAACAGTTTTGAAATTGAATGGTTAGTTGTTTGGTTTGTTGGTTGGGTTTTACGTCGCACTAGTGCTGCGCAGATGAAATTGAATGAAACCCGAATAAACTTGTTTTCAGTTTTAAAATAAACTAAATGCCAGCAAAAAAAAAAAAAAAAAAAACACTCACACACAACTAATTTCGTCGCAAATCGTCCTTTAAATATGCGGCTAGTGTCAATCGATTAGTAATAACGTCTAGTTTATAACGGTATATTTAAATTTTGTATAAGGGGTCGTCTACGTATTAAAACAGGCATCAACTTAATTTTTTTTTCAATGTCAACCCCTATTTTTGATCTCATATTCAAATTTCTGAGATCAAGGCGGTTCGGAAAATGTCCTATTTATATACTTCAAATCAATTCTTGATAGAGTTATAAGCGAAAATGTATTAGTGTTCCGTCTACACATTTAGAAAAAATAAATTATGATCTACCCCAGAATAGACATTATTCATTAAGATTAGTCCTGGAAAGAAAGAACAAAAATATTAATTATGAAATAAAACGAAGTTAATCTACTGGACGTATTGTGTTTGGTTCTAAACTTATCTGAATACCTACAGTTGACTCCCGTAGAAAGCGCTACTAGAAAACACGACCAATAAATAGAGGCTAGTACTCATAAAGCGCGATAAACTGTCCCGTATAATGCATAAGACAAATTTAACATTCTCACACAGTCAATCAAATTTTTTATTCCTCTAAGGGGTAAATGACTGATATTTTTCTTCTTAAATATAGTTTACGAATTATTATTATTTTTTTTTTATAGTTTATTTTTAGTAAAAATGAAATAGCTTATTACGTCAATTTATACGTTAAAATTTAAATAGCTTGAATCATATGAACCCTACAATATTCAGTTACAAAAATGTATATAGCAAGAAAATAATAATAATAATAATAATAATAATAATGAAAATAGCGGTAAAAAAATATGTTTATTATTTTAGAAAAAATAATTTATCCACTTCTGTTGGGTATATTTTTATTTTATACAGTAAGCCCCACATGGAAGTGTTTCTCCAAAGTGTTGCATTTAACTTGAAAGTAGAAACCTATAATATACATTATACCAAAAATATAGATAACAAGATTTAAACAAAAAGCTGAGAAAGGATATTTAATATTCAGTAAGAAACAGATATTGTTCAAAGACATTTCCATTTTGAGTAATAAGTCACGCCTTTACACGTTTCTCTAAAACATCAAATTACTTAACAAATTCATGATTAAATAACTGAAATTTTGTCATCAACAATCGAAATCGTAAATTTTATTCGTTTATATATGCTAGCGTCCTATAAAGAATCAAACAAAATAAAATTAAGAAAACAAGAAACATTTTTTTTAAAGTAAAGTATTGTTTCAGAAAAAGCCAGAGGGTGCAGTTTATTATTCTTTTGAAATGCCATTAAATTCCCCACCTGCAATATGTTAATTTTACAAAAACAAGTTAATTTGTATCGTAAACATCAAAAACTTAAAAACAAAAGCTATTTTATTTACGAGACAAAAGTTAAAATACATTTAAAAACAAAATATGCATATAAAAATAATTAAAATCTCTATTTTATATGTATATTTCGTTTTTAAATGCATTTTAACTTAAGTTTTGTCTCGTAAATGAAATAGTTTTTGTTTTTAATATACATAATTTAGAAGGTTTGATGTTTGTGTACATCAAAACTTTACTTACAAGGAAACATTCAAAAATTATCAAAATTAAGCATATTTGGCGGCACCGAGATTGCCGTGTACGAACTGAACCGTGTTTTGTTTCTCCGCCAAGTACTCAAAATCAATCGCCTAACAATGTGAAATCACCAAATATGCTTAATTTTGATGATTTTTTGTGATCGCTTTAATTCATTTCAGCCGATAAGTTTTTCACTTTCTGGTGTTTTAGGAAGAGTAGAATCACATATATATATATTTCAATATTTTTTGAAGAAGACACCTTTTGAATGTTTCCATGTTAAAAAACAAATAATAAAAAAACAAATAAATAAAAATAAAATAAATAAAATAATTATTTTAATTGGATTGAACTTCCATAAATTGGTCTGATAATGTATGTCCCACATAACGCGATTTCCTATTGCCCAGAACGAATATCCCGCGTTACACAGGAATCTACTGTACTTGAAAACTTAATTATGAAAAGTGTAAAATCAGTATCTATATCTTTAAAAGTGATAGGCATAGTACTTTGTTTTAAATTCTTTTTCCATAATAAATGTGAATTTTACGCGGTGATTACAATTAATCTAAAATAAATAGTATTGTGCGTTGTTTCAATAATAGATTTTATAAACGAAAAAAAAAAAAAAAAAAAAATCCAATATTTGATTTTGCATTAAAAACTATTTAATAAAAATTTAATATTTTGTTATGTTACATCATGCGATAAAATTTAAATAACGTAAAGCATACAAACGGTACAGTCGACAAGTGCAAAAATGTTAGAACAAGATTAAGACAGAAAATTTGTGGTAAAAAATCTTATAAAAATCTTAATAAATGATAATAATAATAATAATAATAATAATAATAAATGGTTATCTAATGTGTAATGCTGTTTGAAACAGTAAGCCTTGCCTTACCCTATTTTCTGAAACATGACATTTAACTTGAGGTGTATAAACCCTACATTATTCAAACACACACACATACACATTTTAGCGGTGAAAAACTAGAAAAATCTATTTAACATTTAAAAAGAAAGACCTTAACATATCAGAATCGGATATGTTCCTATCTTGAACGTAAGCCTCGCCATTACACATTTTTCTAAAACTTTACATTATAAAACAAAATGATTTTACATATTTGCAATTAAATCATCGAAGTTTTCTCTTAAGCAATCGATGTAGCAAATGCTATTGAGATTTATGGATACCAATGTCGCATATAGTCAAATACAAATATGCAAAATAGTTTTTTTTTTTTTTTCCTTTCTTTTTAATATTGATTCAGCGATATAGAGAATGAGGCTTGTTTTCTTTTGGAAATCTTTCACAATTTCTTGTCTGTATTGCGATAATTTTACAAAAATAAGCCAATTTGTATAGTAAACATTGAAATTCTGCTTAGAAAACAATAAGACTAACACAAAGGTAAATTAAAATAGTTTTCCGTCAGATTATATACAAATATTTACTTATACATGATACAGATTATAACAAGTAAGGGCCCACCTGACTGCAATATAAAATTAAATATCACTGCGTAACTCAAAAATTAATGTTAGGAACGAGCTGTAAATTTGGAAACCGATGTTTTTGATGATGCCTATTCTATTCATGCAAGGTCATTCATGGAAGGTGTTCAGGTCATCTCAAAACGCGTAATCACGCTTAAAAAACGATTTTCAAATAATTTTTACGAATCTAAAACATTCTTCTTATGAAGAAATTAAATATCTTACATGAAACCTTAATATAATAAATTTGATTAATGATTTAATATAGTTTATTCATATCTAAAATCATATGTAAAAATACTTCATAAAAATATGCATTTTTCAGAATCTAATAGCTTTTAGTAATACTGTTGTGAATAAATTCTAAATCAATTCCAATGTAACTTTTTATAAAATGTATTGTATATTTCATTTACAAGTTAAATTATCAAGTTAAAAATCTAAATTTAGTGTTAACAAAAAATATATATATATTTATTTTGTAACAGATAAAAGAAAAATATAAAACTTCTTTTGTTGAATGCTTTTAACTATTAAATTAAATATATATATATGTGTGTGTGTGTATTATAACATTAAAAATTAAAACTTATGTTACCTAATTAAGTAATCAATTCATTAAACATAAAAACTTAAAAGAAAGTCCAACATGTGCCTGTTATCTTAATATAAACAAATAAAACAAAAAAAATTGAAAATTAGCACTTTAACGATGCTTAAATGCAAATTTAATATGTGTGTATTAGAGTATCACATCACATAAACACTAACACTAGACATTTTTTGCTAGCTATGTACAGTGAATTCTTTTTTTTTTTTTTTTTTTTTCTAGAAATTTGTTCAGCTAACAAAGAATAATTTAAATGCAAAGTTTTTCTTTAAAGTTTTAAAACTTAGATTAGACGAAGCGTATTCTGAGTTCGTTGTTTTAATTAACCAATAAAAAAAAGTTTATTTTCAGGTTTCGAGTGTCCTTGTATAAGGATTTTTTTTTTTTTTTAGAATAACATTCTTTGTAGAATTTTCGTTGTCTTTGCACGAAAACCTTATAAAAATTTTAAGATGATCCATTAAAAAGCCTTTCGAAATTTTAATTAAAACTTTTTCGTTGCGAAGAGTTTAATGGCAAAATAAGATTTTAATGACAAACTTCTGAAACATTAATAAAATATTTACGATTTAATATAATCTTTTTTTCGCCTACACTAGCAGAAAGAACATGGTATATTTTTAAAATAATGAAAATTTTTATAGTTTATTTTGTAATATTTCTATACACAGATATAGTTTGACTATTTTTATTTTACATGATATTTCCCTCAAAAATATCAATATTTTCAATTTAAAGAGAAAAAAAATATATCACAATTTAATGGCGAAATTCAATTGCACTTTTAGAATGAAAAGCCATGGATGGGGGAGCACAATCCCATTATGGGGGAGCACAATCACACATATAAAGTAATTATATTATTACTACAGTGTCTGTTGTTTAATTAATACCCGACAAGATTTTTAACTCATTCCAATAACATTTAGAAGGATATAAAAGTGCAGTTAGCCTTTGCTGTCCGTCTGTCTGTCCCACTATCATTTCTATAAATATTTTTTTTTAATACTTTCGAACTGAAATATGTTATTTAAAATTTTTATAACAAGTTTCCGACTGAACATTGAATTAAAAACACCAATGTCTGAGTACAGGGGCGCCCATAAAATTCCTAATACATTGCAGTCTGTGGGAGGTATTCAATTTGATCATATTTATATATTTATATATTGCATGAAACGTAACTGAATAAGCATATATTATTCATATTTACAAAAAAGTCTTGAACAATATAGTAAGATTAGAATTAATGGCTGATATGCATGGCCACTCAAAGCATTATGGGTTATAAATGTAATGTAATAAATATGCATTTTCAGTTATGTTGTGTGGTTCTAATAATTCCCATCAATGTATTTTAAGATGTCATGAAAGGAATACAATATATTGAATATTAAACAAGGTAAGTATAGTTGATTTTTTTTTTTTTTTTTTTTTTTTTTTATCTATGCAAACGAAACAACTATTTCCCCCCCCCCCCCATACATGCTCCAGTTTTCCATTTCACAACGATCACGCCTGTCTGTATGCAAAGTTTCATTATTATATACAAATAAATTTCAGACGTGTCATATATTTTGTGTTTGTGATCATCACTTTCTTTATAGTAATTATTTTAAATATCGATATAGTTCTGCAATTCTCTTGTGCTTTTTCTTTTTTTTTTTTTTTTTTCGGTGAATAATATTTTTTGTAGAATTTTCTTTTTACTTAAGGCACGAAAACCTTAGAAATATTCTTCGGAAATTTTAATTGATTTTTTTTTTTTTTTCAACGAATAGTTTAGTTGCAAAATAAAATTTTCTTTTACTTTTCAGACTTTAATAAAATAACTAAAAAATCGCATAACTCTTTTTTCTGTTTTAGTAAAATGAACGTGGTGTAATTTTAAAATAGGGAGGAGCCTTGGAATTTTATTTGGAAAATATTTTTCAGACATGTATATTTATAACTATATTTATTTAACAGCAACGATTATACTATAGAATAATAAATAGAATAATAATAAATAAAATTGTTGTAAAATTTGATACACAATTTTAAAAAGAAATAAATGTTTGTATTGGTATTTAATCTAATTTTACAAGTTTAAAAATAAATGTTTGTACGATAAACATAATTACAAGCATACTAGAAAATGATTAATATTATTATTGCAGAGGTTTTTTATTTATACTACTTTAGAATAAGTTTAAAAAATAAAAATAAATATTCAGTTCGTCTGTCAGTACGTTTGTTAGTCTACCTTTCCGTCTTTTTGTAGGTTTGTTTGTGTGTCCGTTACTATGTTCATCTGTCTGTTTGTCCGTCTGTTTTTCTACGCTCTCATTGTCATAAATAGTTTTAAAATTATTTAAAACTGATATATGCTATTTAAGATGATTGTAGCAAGTTTCTTATTCAGAAGTGTACACATAGCAACAATGATTTCTGTACAAGTATTAAAAAAATATTTCGGATACATGACATACACTTCTTTAAAGCCTATCTTTATAGCTTTTTACTACACAAGCATGACAAGATCAGCATAAAAGAAAAAGATATGTAAGATAGTATAAACAACATGAACAGAAAAAAAAAAACAAGCAAAAGAAAGAAACTGACAAGAAAACATTCAAAAAGTGTCATCTTCAAAAAATATTGAAAAATATATGGGTGATTCTACTCTTCCTAAAACACCAGAAAGTGAAAAAATTATCGGCTGAAATGAATTACAGCGACCACAAAAAATTATCAAAATTAAGCATATTTGGCGATTTAGCGCTGTTAGGCGTTCAATTCGCTAGCACCGAGGTTGCCGTGTACGAACAGAACCGTGTTTTGTTTCTCCGCCAAGTACTCAAAATCAATCGCCTAACAGTGTGAAATCGCCAAATATACTTAATTTTGATAATTTTTTGTGGTCGCTGTAATTCATTTCAGTCGATATTTTTTTCACTTTCTGGTGTTTTAGGAAGAGTAGAATCACATATATTTTAAAGACGACACCTTTTGAATGTTTCCTTGTAAGTATATACATTAATAAGAGAGGAAGGTTAAACAGTGAGGGAGTGCAACGGAACTAAATTCAGAATAATAAATAAAATAAGATGAATGATAAAGTAAATAAGTACAGTCGAGGATGTTCTTTCATTAAAATCTTTAATCGAGCATACATCGCAACACATCAGTGTTCTTTATAAATGTTTTTTCCAACTGAGAAAATTCTGTTTCTGATAGAGGAGCGGATCGTATCACTTGATTTCTAGCCTAGGAGGGGGGAGGGGGAGAAAGAAGTAATCAGAAATTTAAGTTGAAATTCCAAATTTAAGTTAAATTTAAATAATAGATTACATATTATAATAGATTAACGGTTTTGTTTCTTAAGAAAATAAAGTTGTTTAAGAATTGAGAACAAAATAAATGCAATTTTATTTATTGAAATATTTCAAAAATGATTTAATAAAAAAAATTCGTGCACGAAACATCTAGTTAGCGGGACACAGGATTATTTAAGTTTAGGTAATTGAACTCAAATATTTAGGGAGCATTTTAATTATATTTCGCAAATATATATATGTGTGTGTATGTAATCTGTCTTTGCAGAATAACATTTTAATATTTCATTTTTGTATTTTAAAATTTCGTTTTCTGTGTTATATATTAGTTATAAATGTTAGATTTTTAATGTCAAATGCATTGGAAATCAAATTTTTAATTAAAATTCATGTTCATTGCCAGTAATACATTTTTACCTGGTAACCAGCAACGCTTTTTACCTTCTGTCAAGTAGAATTCCTGGGATTCTACTGTTAAAGTTCCAATTTAATGTCCAGGTCCTTATAGCTGAAAAAGAAGGCCGTTGAAACAAAAAGAACTAATAGTTCGCAGCAAAACATATTTATTTTCTTTTGTAGAGTTTCATAAGAAAATGAACAGTACATTAATAGTGTAATTTCAGCATGACCATAAGTTACGAGAATGCAAAAGATAGGGGTGAGAGAGAGAGCTACGGGGTTACATGTTATTCAATCAACAGTTGTAGAGCGAATTCTGAAGTTGACTCTATTGCAATTAAGATCAGACTGATGAATTACGCCAAAATTATTAAAACAGTGCCAACTTTCCAGCCAAAGCTAATCCTTTGTTTGTAGAATAATTTAATATAAATATTTTGAATTTAGTAAGTTCGTTACAGCAGTTTAAGCCAAGTTTTATCGCCAGAAGACCGTTATTTAAGGGAGACACTCATACTAGGATTTATTGCACATCCTGTGATAAAAAAATCTAAATTACCCTTTAATGATATCAGAACGGAAATGTATTGCTTAATTTAGCTTCGAATAAATAAACATACGCAATTTAAAAGAATGAAAATGTAATTATGTATCCAACGGCTTATGACTGGAAATAATATTATTTTATATTTTATTTATTAAATGATTTAGAAGAGCTTATGAATGTCATTTAAAAGGAATATGTTTTTGTTCTCAGACGATTTAATAATAGCATAAGGGATAAAGTATTATTAGAATTAAGATATTTATTATAGACAAAAGCGAATAAATAAAAGTAATTTAGAATTTAGTTATCTATTTTTATTAGTTATTTAATTTATTGAAAATATAATAATTATTTATTGCCTTTATTTAAAGTTATAATTAAAACACATATATGTGAAGGAACGACTTCACATATTTCTCCCCAGCGACGAGGAAGAAAAAAAAAATATCGTCAAACTGGACGAAAATTATAAAAATATAGAACGCTCTCTCTCACCTTCACAACAGTGTAATACAATTCCAAAAAAAAAATCTGCATCCAATTGTGAGAAATGTAAAGTAACCTTTTGCTAAGCAAGGGAAAAAAATTGTGGCATATAACAATAAATTCGAAAAAAAAAAAATCAATAATAATGACAGTTATGAAATCATGAGACATATTCAGTCATTGTCATGCCAAATTGACATATCTGAAACAAATTACATAATCAATAATTTATATAAATATGATATATAAAATGTGTAAAATATTAAAAAACAATCATTTATTACAGTGTATGTATGTTTGATTATAAGGAAAAGGAAATCAGTAACCAGAAATATGAAAATCAAATAATTTTTGTATTTTGTTAATTTTCAAAAAAAAATTAATATTGCATTAATATGAAAAAAAAATCAAATATTTTGATTAAGAAGACCATTATCGTACACGTGAAAAATTAAATTCTAACAAAGTGAGCCAGAGAGTGTGTAATAGAACAATAGCTATGACAGATATGATGGTTTTGTGATGCCTAACTGAACATAGCGTAGTGAACAATATGTGAAAAGCAGAAGAGGCTTCATGTTGTGCAAAAATGACAACCAGCATTCTGCAAAGTGACATAATGAAATGTCCCTTGTATGTGTAAAAATATGTGTAATAAAAAAAAAAAAATCTAGCCCTATGTCAGAATAAAAGCGCACATGTAAGAGTTCAAGAAAAATTATTTATTCTATTTTATTTTAACTTTTGTCTATTTTTATGCCTTCTAATTTATTTTGTTTTGCATAAATTTATGAACTAACTTTATTTCAATAGTTTGTGTTGGTAAAAAAAAATATTAAAATTTACTTGTATGAAATAATTTCCTTTTCCTGAACAAAATTTTTAATAAATGAATTAGCATTTGAATTTCTCACAAAAATATGATCTCAATAATAATATAATTTTTAATGCATAAACTCTGAGTAGACCTGAAATAGGTGATAAGAATATAACTCATAAAAATTGTCAAAAAAACAGCAAAAAAAAAAAAAAAAAAATCTAAATATACTATTGTTTTATAATTACAATTGAACTATTATTTTATCGAGCCCAATTAATATTCATTATCTTTCTTAAAAAGGATACTGTATGTTATACAGATAATTCCATAATACTGCTCAGTAAGAAATAGTCTTAAGAAAAAAAAAAAAAAGAAGAGTGAACCAGCCACATACTTCTGCACAGACTACTTCTTACAACGCACAGATGATTTCACGGCCATATAAAATACATCTGTGGTGCAAACCTTACAAAAAGAAATTATTTTAATTAAGAAATTTTAAATAATTAAATATTTAATTTAAACTGACAGAAAACTTTCTGCAAGGGTTTTACTCTTTAGACAAGAAAAAAAAATTTTGATAAAAACAAAATTTTAAAACGTACAGACTATGTACGGAAATTTCACTTTTTATGTATTTCTTTGAAAAACAAATAGGCTCAAAAAAAAACATGACAGAGTTTATTGGAAGTTGACAAAAATTTATTTACTTTTGTGTATGTGTGTATTATTATTGTAATTAGTCTTTTGTAAAAAAAAAAAATATATATATATATATTCTTTTTGGTGTGTGTGTGTGTGAGAATTATTAATTATAAAGTGTTTGCAAACGTTAAAATAACTGATCATGTTATTCAAATGAGATAAAAAAAATAGTGTGAATTTGTTAAAAATGAATCTTGTGAAAGAGGCGATGTGTTCACGCAAAGAATCTTTGACAACCAATGAAAATATAATTAGGAAATTATACAATCCAAATATTTCCAAAAGTTACATACATCCTCATGTTATTTATTTCAAATCTATTAAGTAATTTTATATCAATATCTTTTTATTTATTATTATTTTCATTATCATTTATTTATTTTGTCACCCAAAATAATTATAGAACATGTATTAATGAATTGAAAGTGTCTATGAAGTGTCTTGTTATAAAACATAACCATCCAAAATTGTTGTGAAAGTGTGAAATCCCCTACACAATTACAAGTGTTGAAACCAATATAATGGTCAAAATCCATAGATTATAGAAGTCATTAATATACTGACAACCAGAGCAACACAATTGTGCTTAGAGGGTAAATGTGTATATGTGAAAATTAAAAATATAATCAAACGGGTGATATGTTATAATGTTTAAACAATATTGTAAAAAAGGAATATCAACTGAAATAATTTGAACTATTAAAAATTTAGTATATGTCTGTAAGTGTTCCAAGAAATATTAAAATTGAAAAAAATTAAAAAAAAATGCCACAAAAATAAATTTCCATTGCCGCAGATGAAAGCGCTAAAATTGCGAATTTAACGTGCACAGAAAATTATAAACAAAAAGTAAAAGCAAAAAGTCATGACTGAAACAACAACATTATCTACTGAACTGAGCATATATGAACTGAGATGAGCTGAGCTGAGGTGAGATGAGCTCAGATGAGGCCTCAAAAATTAAAAAAATGCGCATAAAGTAAATATATAAATAGCTTCAAAGGCTGTAAAATTGCTCAGCAAAATAATAATACAAAAACTCGAGTACAAGAAGTGTAATCTCACTTCAAAAAGGTGAATAAAAAGAATTTCACCAAATCAGCTGATAAAAGGAACAGTAAAATAAATCTGTTCACACACGTGCAAAAAGATGTTTTTTTTTTTTTTTATCTTAAAAAAAATACTGCAATTATTCAGCAGTGGGCCCAATTTGATGTTAAAGTAAGCTTACTATATATTTTGGTGTGATAATTATTTGCTAGCAGTAGTAATAAAATATTCCCATATATATAAGATAGACATATTAAATATAAACACCAATAAACAAACATGAAATATCGAATAAATGCGATAAAATATATCATATGTACAGTAAAAATAAAAAAAAACTCTGCAATCAACGTATTTGAACTGAATGAAAAAATATATCACTATTATTATTATTAGAACACAAACAAACTCAGGCGGAATGGCGAGAGTCTATTTCTGTTTCAAAAAAAAAAAAAAAAAAAAATTAAGCAGTCTTCCGTTTCTGTTTTCTTTTTTTCTTTTTTTTTTTATCTTATCACGATTACTCTGAAACTTTTCTTTTCCTTTTTTTTTTTTTTTTTTTTTTTTTTTTACGTAAATGAACGAAATAAAACTATTATGCACATAAAATAAATTTCCTATGAAAGGTAATTAAGGGTTAAAATTTTAGAAAATGATGATAGGTTTCATCTAACAAAATTGAATGAATGTGGAAAAGAAATGTGTGAAATGAAAAATTACATTAGATGTCAATGTTCACGACCAGCATAATAATACCTGGATTTATGCGATAACATCTAACCGACAAAAAAATATAATGTGTTATAAAATTTCTCAAAGTTTATGAAATTAGAAAAAAAAAAATAATTAAAAGATTTGTATTAAAATGTAATATTTTAGTTAAAATAGGCAAAGAAAATACTGCGTTATGTTATTATAAAAATTAAAACTTGAAAAAAAATTCGACAACCAAAAATAATATTAGAATAAAATTATGTTTATGTGTTTAGGTATCCAAGATATACAACCAATTCTCTTTCTGTATAAGTGATTGTACATGATTATTTAAGAATGCCTGGTAAGTATAATAAATAAAACATTGAACCTTATGTTCAAGACTAACAAATTTGTTAGGTTTACATGAAAGTCAATGTACATAATATCCGAAAAAATTAGAAAAGAAATATGTAAATTTGAAAAATTGTGTGTTAAATTTATTCAGGACACTTGCATGCAACAAGATACGGCCAGTATAGATTCATAAAATATATTATGTACTGGATTTACGTATTGTCCTGAATACATATAGTGTTAAAAAATGAAAATTGTTGGAGATACAATCAATTAATAAATATTTATCCTCAATATTTTATTTTATTTATATATTCTGTCATTGTGTAAGTGAGTATGTACCTATGCGTTGTGAGAAAGATGTTTTTATATAAACAATATTAGTAAACAATGAAAAAAAAATGTACCCTAAAGAAAAATAATATCATTCGATTTCTGTAAAATATGTTAAATTTTATGTAAAATTTAAATAGTAAAAAAATGTAAGTTAATTGTAGTCATACTCAAATTAAATGAAGTTTAATGTAAAATTATGCAAACAAAGACAATCAATGCAGATCCCCTCACCAAGAAAAAATTGGCCAGTAATTCAAAATAAGGAAAAGAGCACTGAATGCCACAACACAAGTGCAATTAGCAGCGCTACTAATGCACATTGTGGCACAAAATTACATAAACTTAAATCCTAACATATTAATTGTGCCTCTTTTAATTCAAGGACTTAAATTAAATGTATAAACCTAAATTATTTATTTGTTTAATTATTTTTAAATGAAAGGATAAATAATGGTATTTAGAGAAAAGTGTAGTGTTTTGAGAGTTAGGTTTTGAAACACAGTGATGCACAAAATTATACAGCCTCAACTTCTAAGAAGCCAATTATAAAAATCTTTGATTTAATAAAACCATGATAAGAAAAAAAAACCCATTATCTTTAAAATTAGAAAATGAATCTCAATAATTTATGTAAAGGTGTGAAAGTTATGTAACATATTAAGTAAAAAAAATATCAACTAAGTTCTCTAAAATATATTGCTAAATTTTGCTTTAAACTATGACCTTAAAAAGTAATAAAAAACATATAAATTTATGGAACAAAAGTATGAGAATAACTGAAATTATCACTCTAGTTATTTTATTTATTCATTAATTTGTTATACAATGGCAGTTCCAAGCAGGCTAAAATCAGTGAACAAAAAAAAATATATGTGTGTAAAAAGATGAGAAATAAGTGTCTAGATATCGACTGATATCAAAAACGAATTTTCGCCGACACATCTCGAAAAGTTAACTAAAAAAAAAGGTATGTGTATTTTCAACCTGCCTGAAAAACACCAACATAAGAAATAACTTCAAGTTTAGTTCTTAAATTAAAAATATTAATTAAATTCAATTATTGACAATAAACAGAATAATAAACATTTTTCAAAAGGAAAATCTGAATATGAAAATAAAAAAATATACTGAAAGGTAATGGAAATTTGTATAAAAATTGCACAAAAAAAATTATTATTATTATTTTTCCTTTTTGCATTATGAATAAAAAATCAAGAAATTTCTAAAAATTTATCATCACGCATTGTATATCGGTATTAGCATAAAAAGGAAAATATGAATATGAGAAATATAAAATACTATAATATGTAAATTTATATATATATATTACACATAAAATTAAAAAAAAGCAAGTTTTTTTTTCTTTTTTTATCATTATTATTATTACTTTTAAAATTGGGAAACAAAAATATATTATATGGAAACAGAAACAAAAATATATATACAGAAATCTGACAATATTTAAGCATCCTTGTTGTTTGTATTATCTAAAAAGTTTTTAATTAATGATGCACCAAGAAAAAAATTATGTATCAACAAGGATACTTAAGAGTGAAAAAAAAATATACAAAACACTCACCAACCTTTCATAATCTTGACCTGAAAATAAAACTTTATTTTTATTAATTTTAATAAGATAGGAAATGATTTTCTCCGCGTTCGGTTCTCCAATTACCCCTTCATTTTAGCAAGACCTTGTGTCCTGATGAATAGGTGCATATTTAATGATTTATTTCACTTGACGCAAAATTTTACAAATCTTTCAGGCCTTAGTTCTAAGTGATATTTCTCCTCACGAAAATTAATGTTCGATTCGCAATGCACAAAAATAACATTCCATTAGTGTCCACGGAAATGTTATCTCATGTATATGTTCTTTATTAAAAAAAATCATATGCGCAAATAGTTCTTTCCTGTATGAATATTATGTCTCAGCAGGACTTGAAAAAAAAACAAAAACTGTCGAAAAGACGAGTAATAAATTTGAATACACTGTAGCAGAGAATATATGAAGCAACACAGGATGAAACAACAATCATGAAACCACACAGGCCACAGTAGGAAAAGCGGCGGGGACTGCATCACAAAGCACTTTTTGGCGAATAGCAGAAACAGCGGCCGGCCAGCACAGAGTCGCGGAAAATGAGATCAAAAGTTCTCTGACTAGAGTCGAAAATGACCAGCGCCGGTAATCCATTAAAGGAGATAGACGAAACACTGTATGGCTCTCGCAAACATATTGCGTTCCAGAGAGAAATATCGGAGAGCTGATGGGTCGAGCGTAACCTATAAACACCAGCTGCTATTCTCGGCGTATTGTCCCATACACAGCAAAAAGTATTTCACGATGAGAGGATCAGAAGAGGACAAACTGCCGATACGATGCGTCCAATCCATAGTGTGCTCCAATCAGTGACATCCACAATGATTTTTCTCACAATTTAAAAATAATACAGCGACGACAAGTCATGTAGATCAAATCCTTCAATTGAGATTAAAAACCATCGCGGTAAATAAGTTTCCATCTTCTTAAAAAAATTGCTATGATTTTATATTAACTTATAAAGTCCTTTAAACAAAAATGCCCCTCTCTCTCACCAATGCATCTCGAACTGGTTGGTCGCTGGTCTAGCACCAAAATGTGTCAAGTAGAATTCCTGGGATTCTACTGTTAAAGTTCCAATTTAATGTCCAGGTCCTTATAGCTGAAAAAGAAGGCCGTTGAAACAAAAAGAACTAATAGTTCGCAGCAAAACATATTTATTTTCTTTTGTAGAGTTTCATAAGAAAATGAACAGTACATTAATAGTGTAATTTCAGCATGACCATAAGTTACGAGAATGCAAAAGATAGGGGTGAGAGAGAGAGCTACGGGGTTACATGTTATTCAATCAACAGTTGTAGAGCGAATTCTGAAGTTGACTCTATTGCAATTAAGATCAGACTGATGAATTACGCCAAAATTATTAAAACAGTGCCAACTTTCCAGCCAAAGCTAATCCTTTGTTTGTAGAATAATTTAATATAAATATTTTGAATTTAGTAAGTTCGTTACAGCAGTTTAAGCCAAGTTTTATCGCCAGAAGACCGTTATTTAAGGGAGACACTCATACTAGGATTTATTGCACATCCTGTGATAAAAAAAATCTAAATTACCCTTTAATGATATCAGAACGGAAATGTATTGCTTAATTTAGCTTCGAATAAATAAACATACGCAATTTAAAAGAATGAAAATGTAATTATGTATCCAACGGCTTATGACTGGAAATAATATTATTTTATATTTTATTTATTAAATGATTTAGAAGAGCTTATGAATGTCATTTAAAAGGAATATGTTTTTGTTCTCAGACGATTTAATAATAGCATAAGGGATAAAGTATTATTAGAATTAAGATATTTATTATAGACAAAAGCGAATAAATAAAAGTAATTTAGAATTTAGTTATCTATTTTTATTAGTTATTTAATTTATTGAAAATATAATAATTATTTATTGCCTTTATTTAAAGTTATAATTAAAACACATATATGTGAAGGAACGACTTCACACCTTCTCTTACCCATAAGATAGAGAAAGCATTGTATTAGGGTCAAATTTTCGAAAGTGAGTTTTTGTTACATTTACACGTTTTGAGGTCCCCTAGATCCGATCGAATAATCTGTGTGTGTGTCTGTCTGTGTATCTGTCTGTGTGCTATCAGCATAGCTCAAGAACAAATAGTAGCAGAAAGTCCAAACTTGGTATTGTAAATGTCTATGATATAAGGATGTTACACTAATCTTTTCGTTGAGATGAAGCAAATGGTACGTGTACAGTAGGGTGGTTCGAAAAAATCAATTTTTTTATTCCGGAATCGCGTTACCTCTCAAAAGTTGCAATTTGGTATCCTTAATTGGGGAAAAATAAAAATAAAGAATTCTAAGTTGACATATTCAGTTCGCGCATGAGGCTGAAAGTTTGAAAAAATACGTTAAAAATTGAAATTTTCAAAAAATAATAAAAGTAGCTTTTTTTTTTTTTTTTTTTGTATTTTTTTAACTATGCAACAGCCATAAATTGTTAGTATATAGCGTAATTTCAAACTAAAAAAAAATTATAATTTTTAGATGATATATTCTGTTCGCGCATGAGGCTTAAAATTTGAAAAAAAAAATGTCAAAAACTGAACACGAACAGTAACTGACCGGCAAGCGCTAAGTTGGAGCCGCGCAGTCGCATTCTTATTCCACCGCCGAATTTTCTAGACAGTAGACACATTCTAGTAGACAGTTTAAAGGCTCTGCTCTCACTTTGTCACTCAGTTAGTAGCCGTTAAGCAAGCAGCATCATTAATTTGTTACTGTAAGTGAATCAAAAAGTGCAGTGTGTTTTGCTTTGAGTGAATTATTTTGTAAAGTTAGACGGACAAAAAATAGAAAAATAGACTAATTCGAATCATATTCACTCTTAAACATTGTTAAAAAGTTGTAAAAACTCCTAATAAAAACTAAAATAATATTGCAGCAATTTCCAACTATAGCCCTTAAAACGTATCTAAATACTTATGTGTGGCCCTGTAAATCTTAATGCTAATTGTACTGTATTCTTTTAAAGACATTTTTTGTGTATATAAATAATAAATATAACTTTCATTATGATTTGTGGAGAATAGAGCTATTAAATTATGGTTTATGGAAATAGCTCTCATAGAAAGCAGTGCTTTAGAATTCTTTCGTGTGTCTCTGTACATATAGTAGAGGTGTGTATTTACTCCATTTTCAATAGGGAATATCCCACAATAAACTTGAATAACATATATCAGTTTCAGGAAATTCCATGAATATTTACGCGAGTGAATATTCATAACCATGAATATTTACGTTCGAACAGACAAACAGACGGAAAAATTGTCGGGCAGAAAAACGACAGCCAAACCTAAGTCATTAACACTTTTCATCTTTGTTGGAAAGTACTAAAATACCATAAACGTAGTGAACGTGAAAAAAAAATAATGAAATAGCTGACAGCTGTTTTGATAGCATTGAATGTACAGTCATCAGTGCATAAAGAGCAAAAGGAAATGTCTGAAAGCTATTGCAATTAATACAGGTTATAACCCTTCAGTTATAGATAAAGCTATTCAAGAAAAAAAAAAAAACAGCTTCCTCAAACTTTCTCTCCTAAATCGGTTTCTTCTAATATGTATTGTTTTACCCCTTTTTCCTAATTAAGTTATGCCACAACTAAAAGTCTCAAACAATTTAATTTTTTTTTTCTTTTCCAATAGCCTTACCCATTCCCAGTTAAAAGATTTCATAGCTTTGCATAACTCGCCGGTTATTTATATTTCCCGCCACTGTTGTTTATCCTTTATTGGTCAAACTAAATGCAATCTTAAATTCAGTTTAAAAAGACATATCATTTACGTCCGGAAACAAGAATCCAAGAAATCAGCCATTTTTAAGCTTTGCTGAGAGAAAACTATAATTTTAAATTCGATACGGATAAAATAATTTGTAAGCCGGCATCGACACCTGAAGTCTATTTCCTTGAGGCTTTTTCCATTAATAAGAATCTTAATATGATGAATTTCTTGCATCCCCATTGTCTGATTGTTGGAAATTCTAACAATCAAGCCACACTTTCTTATTTTTTTCTACAATATTCATATCTACCATTTCTAAATTTCCTATTGGCTAATCTCCCATATTCCTCTCAACTCTACTGATCGATAAATAATCGTAAAATCGTATTCCATTTTTATACATAGGAACACTTTCCTTTGTATTTTTATGCGCTGATGACGATATGCTCAGAGGTCATACATAAAAATTTAAAATATTTTTTATTTTTTTATTTCTGAAAAGAAAATGATTCCCTAAAATATCGTCTGGAAGGGTCCAAACTGATTATTTTTTCCGACCTTTATTTTTATGCTTGTAAAATTTAAACCAAATTAGTTTCATGGAAAAAGGCCGATAACAAGCCGTGCTGTGCACTGTCTTTTAAAATTTTCCGTGAATCCATAGTGAATGCTTAACATTGAGTTATTGTGTTTTGGTCAGAATTATGTGACTGAATAGGCAAATGTAGAAGAAAATTTCGTGGCAATGCAACATATTAATCTTTTAAACTTTTTAAGATTCATTGTATTGGTATAAAAATTGAGATTTTTTTGGTTACAAAATATCAGTTTTTTGTATGATTTTCATTCAGTATAACTAACTGATTATATCCTTTTTTTTTAAATAAAAAATATAGTATTAGAAAAAATGGTAATCCTGTTCTATTATTTACACATGACTATTTTATATACTAAACCTAAAACTTATTTTTATATCAAATGAAATCTTGGTTTTGCAGAATACATTAGAGATTTTACTGAAAGGACAACTTTTGTGTATTGATTTTTATAACGTTTAGGAGAAATTTATTATCATTTCTGCATTCTAAATGATCTGTAATAATTAAATCCTCAAAATTTAAACAGAAAAGCTTTGAGAGGTACTTATTTGTAACAAGTACGAGAGTAAAATTAATTTCATTAACACCTTAATTATTATCTCGCTTTAATGGGACAATACACAACGTTCGTACATTTTTCGAATGCTATTTTCAATTAAAATTCTTTTAAAAGCAAAGGTATTTACTATCGTAATAATGAAATTAATAAACAATGCTTTTCTCTGAAAATGCATGCAGTGTATTAGTTTGGGAATGTAGTAGTTTAATTGCAATTTTCCGTTTAATTTAGCTTTCATAGAAAATTTCATTAAATTAACTAATTTCTTAAACTAAATAGAAATGCGTCCTGAAAATTAATTAAATATTTCAAGAATTGAAATTTTATTTTTGTACAGAGTGCTCGGGTTTATTTATTTATTTATTTATTTATTTATTTTTTTCATAAATAAAAATTGAATTAGAGAAATACTGAATAAGTTATACAATTATATATATTGTACATGGTGTCTCAAAGAAACCTCTTATTTTGAAAGGTAAATAAATTAAAAAGTGTCACAGGTAGAAATTTGTGAATTAAAAAAGGTAAAATAGTATCGAAAATAGTGTGAACTAAGTACTGTGCTATAAAATTAATTATTCTGTGCTAAGTGTATCAATGTATCAATATGGTTACAGTGAATAAATCAATATGCTAATTAATAAAACACTAGCAGGCTTTGCCCGCTTCGCTGGCCACTAAATTTAAAGGAAACTCTTTTCAATATAGCTTTAGAAAAATAAAATAAAATAAATTACTGATATTGTTCAAAAGCTCGCTCCAGGTCCCTGCTGCATTCGGCAGTGATTTGGTCATCCACTGCAACTCGGGCGCTTGTCCCTATTACCTGCGACAATAGTTTACCAATGAGCTTCCATTTAGGTGCTTATTATATAACAGTTTCGAAATTGATAGTATCGAAAAAATTGGAGTTGAATATTTGAATTCCAGTTACATGTGAACAACACTATACGTGTTGTTCACATGTAACTCGGACTGGACTCAAATGTAACTGGGTTTAGACAACATAATATTTGCGTTATTTCATATGTTTATTTTGTTTATCCAATCAATCATTAAATGACAGCAATTTCACGCCAAATATTACAATATGCTGTGACCGGCTACGTCTGTCGCATGAGACAATTAATTTTTTGTGTTTATATATAATTCATGGGTTGTAAACCTGATAGTACAGCCTTAATATAGTTCTCTTTGGCAGCTTTTGAATTTTTGTCACCATTTTAGACTTAATCCATTGTAATAATAAGACTTAATCCCTTGTAACAATATGCTATAAACGCTATTTCTGCCGTATTTTAGACAACTAATCTTTTTATGGTTATATATATTTCCCATTAAACATATTTTTATTTATTTATTTAAATATTAATTTGAATTTTTCAAGAATTTCTGTTCGACAGCGTGCAAGTGCAGTAACACACAGAGGCTCATTTGTTTGTATGATAAATTAGCATAGTGATTATTATATAAAAAAATAAATAAATAGGTAAACATTATCGTGTTACACAACTTTATTATGTCGCTCCACTGGCAGCTTTTGAATTTTTGTCGCCATATTAGCGATGGATTTTTTTTTTTTTTTTTTTTTTTTTTTTTTTTTGTATGAAAAGGGGAAGACTATTTTGCTAATAATTTTATCAGACTCTTTTTTGTTTATACATAAGAATCCTTTATATTCTGCTTATATTTTTAATGGTTTTTAGGTTTAAAATAGTGCTTGTTGAAATAAATTTCCTATCTTTAGAACTGCATTTGTTCTGTAAAATTTGTGTAAAAATAAATCATTTATGTTTTTATATATTTGATGCGCTAAAAGTTCGGTGTACTTCAACACCAAAATTTTAAAAATCGCTGAGCAGGATCTGTTAATGAAACTGATAAAATAAAAATATGGTTCATAGAGTTTAAATAATCTATTTTAAAAAACTTTTAAAACCCAAATTATTAATGTATCGTATCACATACATAGATATAGTAATAATATACAGATTGAACATTGGGGAGAAAAAAGTGATTCCTTTTCACTCGGGAAAAGACGGCGATTTTACCAAAATATGGCAGTCTTTCCCCGAGTGAATACACACGGGAATACACACGAATGTTTTAGCAAGAAAATTCATGAATAATTTATTTACTAAAGGTGAATGAAAAGCTCCAGATATAGTTTCAAATTCATTCTTCTTTTTTTCCTTTTTTCCTTCAATACCACTTAATAGCTGATTCAAAAGCTTTTTTTTCGGCATCAAAAATCTTTGCACGATAATATGGGGATGATAGATCTATATATATTATTATATGTATGATCACATAAATCTTTTCGAAGATAGAATAAAACTTAATTTGAAAAAAAAAAATAATAACTTTTGTTTATTAACCAAAATAATTGATGAAATTTGAAATGCAAGTTGGTCTTGTGGGGTACAGGCTGTATATTATATTTTTGTGTTCGTGAGAGAAAATTTAAAAGAATTTGAAAACTGCAATTTTTAATCCAACTTTAAAAGAATGTGACTTAATGTGAAGCAGATTTTTCATTTTTTTTCTCCTAACGGTTTCCATGCAATCTTCTGCTGTTGCCACCTAAAATTCATACTTTAGTTAATTTTAAAAAATCTAATTGTCCGATTGATAAGCTGTTTAATGCATCGGATTTACAAAAATTTTCCCTTTCATTTGCTGTCTTATTTGTAACGATGCGACTGATATTTCTAATTTATTTTCTAATCTTTCTGATTTATTTTCCTCATTTTAAATAAATGTACGTTTATTATTATTATTATTATTATTATTATTATTTTGTCGAAAGAAAATTCGCAACAATTAAATTATGGATAAAATTTTAAAATTTAAATGGCTTATTTATCAGAAATTAGAAGGTTATTATTTTCACATTTTAACTTATTAAGAAAAAACTAATCATCCGATTGATAAGCTGTTTAATGCATCGGATTTACAAAACTTTTCCCTTTCATTCTGTATCTTATTTGTAACGATGCGACTAATATTTCTAATTTATTTTCTAATCTTTCTGATTTATTTTCCTCATTTTAAATAAATGTACGTTTTATTATTATTATTATTATTATTATTAATATTAATATTATTTTGACGAAAAAAAAATTGGCAACAATTAAATTATGGATAAAATGTTAAAATTTAAATGGCTTATTTATCAGAAATTAGAAGGTTATTATTTTCACATTTTAATTAATTAAGAAAAACTAATCAAAAATTTGAAAATCTGACTTCGATGTGCACAATGACCCTTCGGGGGGCACCTTTGTGTTAAATCTCGTGACTGTCCGAGCTACCGTTTTCGAGAACACTGAAATATATAAATATTGCTCACTTAATAGTATAAGATTATACGTTTTGAGTAGCTGCAACGCTGTTCTTTGTTGTAACTTTAAATCTATGATTTACTCACATTGACCCCACATTCTTGCTGATCTCAAAAACGTAATTTAAGCGGAGGTAGCAGCTATTCCACAAGACTAGAGCTTCTAATGCAGACCGATAGATCTTTCTGCCACGAAAGACGCCAGCTTCCTCGCTTGACACATTTATCGCAGTTATATTCTTCATCTCACCTGCTCTGAGGGAAATATAAACATCCTTCCCTAGAATAATTTGAGCAATTTATTGCTGAATAACGTCTTATATCACATTTTCTAAAACGAAAATTAGAAAAAAATATATATATATATCCTCAAAATTAACACTTATTGACAGAAACAGCACCGACTACTTGATAATCTACGGATTCGCGCAGTATACGTGACAGCTCTAAGGCAAGAGAATGTCGAATGCGGAAGCTCCTATATATAGGAGATGGCCAAATCACACGAGAGATTTTCGCGCAACATTTTACTAAACACAGCACAGCAGCGTACGCGGGGGGGGGGGGGGAGGAGATACAAGGTTAGTGGGACTTGTTCGACCCTTTTTCGGTAAAGTAGAGTATGTTGTGCTCAGTAAATAGCTGAAAGAAATCTCTCGTGTGATACGGCCATTACACAAGACATTATATGTCAGTGATGAATGATTTCAGACATCGTCTAGATATATGTATTCCTCACAAAGGACAACACATATTAGGCATATATAGTCATTACGAACACTTTCCATAAGTGTGTATTTTTTCATAAGCAACTTCCTTTTAACAATCCGTTATGGTTTAATATATTTTAAATGTGGGAAGTCTTCTTTTGAGTCACTCTGTATTTGAAAACTAATTTTCTTTCATATAAGAAGTTTTTAACTCATATTTGCTAATACCGTCTAAGCGATATAATAGATAATAGTTTTAATTATAATAATTATAATAATACTAATTTCCTACATAATCAGCTTCCTGGAGTTAAAATGTGTGAGCGGATTGCTACCGAATTTGGTATAGGTATAGATCACATGATGTACTCGAGGTATTAGAAAAATTGTTCAAAATTGCTCACAAGCTGGGATTGTGCATAGAATTTTAACAAAGGGTAATCCATACGCTATCAAAATACACATATGTTATCAAAAACCAATCAATAAATTTACGAATTGGTATTGCATTCAATGCAAATATAATAAATAAATTTCCATTTTATCTCTCAATATTACATTCACATAAATAGTTGATATTTAATTAAAATACTAAAAAAATCTATTTGACATATCCGTAAAATAACGTTAGTGCATACTCTCACAAAACTGAGTTCACCATCGTCCTAAAAATAGGACACGTCATAAAAAATAGTCCTAAAAATAGTGGTATTTATATAAATTCTTTCGAATATTTTAATTCAAATTAAATGCGATATATTATTTGAAAGTCCAATAAATATTTATGATTTATTGGACTTGATTTTGTGTGTAAAAATAGGCTTGAAGAAACATATATTTAAGATTTTATAATAATAACAAAAATAATAATAAATGATATGCTTGGTACGATATGAGATAATGTTTAAAGGGTTGAGATTTAGATGTTATAATAATGGCGTACAACAATTTGCTACTGAATTAAACACTTATTACATATATTTGAAGTTAAACATGCTGGTATTTCTCGATCAGCGGTTTTGTTCCAACATAATAATACTTATAGCGTGCTGCTAGAGAAAAAAGTATTTCAAGGGACACAGAGATGCTGTAATAAGTTTTAATTGCTGAAAAATTATACATTGCATTCAAATTGATCATATATACACTTGATTTTTTTACATCTATGTTCATGAGAAATTATTGTATTCGCAGACATTTTGCCATACGGTTTTTGATTGTTTTATATGTCTTAAAATATTGTGAAAGCGTTTTCATTATTGGGAGTGCGATATTGTTTGTCTATTTGTCCTCACAGTAATGTGTGAGAAAAAAATTAGGTCAGCTTTATATCAAAAACTAATACAGGGAAATCTATAAATTTATATTCAGTTGCACGTTGACATAAATTAAAGTTTGCAGAATTTTGGTGCATACCACTTAACAAGTGACACTGTCGTCCCGCTTTTTCCTGTTTTTTTATTAAGGTAGCATAAGACAAATGGAATCAATTAGGATTATTTCTAATTAATCTTTGTAGAAGTTGAACATTTCATCGAAATACAAAAATAAAAGCAAGCGATAAAGGAAAGGAATTCAACAAGGATAAATGCAGAAAATTGATTATATTTAGACATTTAGTGTTGTACTTGTAAAACTGGGAGTAGATTTTACAAGAAAAGATGGATAAAGGGCATTGTTGTGCTTTATATATATATATATATATATATATATATATATATATATATATGTGTGTGTGCGTGTGTGTTATAATATAACATAAATTTGTGCAGGAAAGTATAGAAGAAAGCAATTTAATGCACACAGCATGCTAGTATTTCTTTTTTTTTCTTTCTTTTTTTTTTTTTTTTTTTTTACATAATATATTTTATATATTTTATATTTTATTTTACATAATTTTGTTAATTTTGTATTTTTTTTTATTTTTATTTTCTGGGTAAAACGAATAATATTAGAAAAGACATGATTTTGGAGTATTATTTATGCATGACTTTATAAATCAAAAATTAAATTATACGTGAAGATGTAACTGAAATTCTAATTTTGAAGAACACATAAGATTGTACTGAAAAAATAACATTTCTGGATTGATTTTTAGAACCTAATCGAATCTTTATTGTTATTTTCCCCATTCTAAATAATCCGAAATAATTAAATCTTCATAATTTAAAGGAAAAGCTTTGAGAGGTACTTATTTGTAACAAGTACCAGAGTCAAATTAATTTAATTAACACTTTAATTATTGCCTCGCTTTAATAGGCAATACACAGCGTTCGTATATTTTTTAATTAAAGTTCATTTAAAAGCAAAAATGAGGAATATAGCAGTTAAACTGCAATTTTGCATTAAATTTATCTTTCATTGTAGATTTCATTAAATTAAATCTTTTTATAAATCAAAACGAAATGCATTTTAGAAATTGTTTAAATAATAAGTTTTCTTTTACTACAGAACTGAGTAACTTTTTTTTTTTTTCGAAGGAAAAAAGAGAAAAAGAAAAATAGTGAAATAAAGTAAAAACCAAAAGGAATATCTAACAACAAATATCAATATATATATATATACATGTTTATATATTTCAATCAATTTCATCGTCATTACTGGAGATATCAATATTGTCGAAAATATTACATTAAGAACTTCAATGAAAGTTGTTACAAAATTTCGTTCATATTATAAATACAAATTAAATAACATTATTACTGAACTTAATTTAGATTTAGACTGATTCAATTATACAATTGCAATAGATTGTAATAAACCTGTGGAATATACTAATGAATGGACATTTAATTTACTTGTTAAATTAAAACTAACTTTATTACATAAATGATTCAATTCGCAGATATTGAATACTATAATTTTAAGGAAGAAAACTTTGGAATTAAGAGATTAGATTTGGCAAAATTGAAGTTTTCATATAGCTCATACCTCCATTTAAAATTTATAAGTGAATTATATTAGGTTTTTTTCAATAAAATATAAATTCAGGAAACAAATCTTATGGTTTTTGAAACATTTTCTACATGTCTGAAATTTTTAAGTTGCATTTTATTAGTTTCAATTTTTTTATCAATCAAGGTCGGTTTCTAACTAAAACCACTACAGATATTTATGAAAAGACATATATATATATATATATATATATATAAGAAATGGTAAGATGCTCTACCAGACGAAGAGGGTTCGCTCATTTTGGTGAGGGACGTCTTCAATATTTTTCAATCTACAGGGTGTGCAGAAAGTAACTCCCTACTGGAAATAATTTTTTTCTCCTAAACGAATGTAGGTATGATGGTAATTTTTTGTACACATTTGGTTTATTGTGTGGCATGATAATTAGAAAGGTTTCAATTCAATGTGTGTCCCAGTATTTTCTATACACTGTCTTAAACTAGCAGATACGTTGTAAGGTAGGAGGCAGTTTCGCAAAGTACGAGTCGCGAAACTGTTTTCAGGGTTTTACTTTCCCTACTAAAGTATTCTAATAAGGATTTAGGATTTAAAAAGAACTTGCGTATTTTACGAGATTCGCCAAGGGAGTTTTAGTGCAAGCGTGGTTAAAAGGAAAGATGCAAATTAGCAAAACGTATAATAAGGATGAAGGTATCGTGCTCGGGGATGAGGGATGGAGGTGGTTTAGGTGTGAAGTGGCTTCTGCCTGGAAGCATAAGTCTGGCCGCGAGTACGCCTAGAATATCTAGCTGTTCAAGAGATCATCGAGCTAGCAGTCAAGTTTCTTTCAAGAGTGGTAATATAGTATCGTTTATTGATTTATGTTATGATAGTTGAGTTATATTCTTGCTAGCTAGTAAACGTATTTAGTATCTATAATTTTACGAGGAAGTTTGCGCAAATAATTGTATTTCAAAAGATCGTTTAATGGTGTAGTCCCATGCTCCCTTGAATTGAAATTTAATTAAATATAATATTCAGTTTTACATTTGTCTCTGTGAATTACTTTCTATCACTACTTTATTAAGTATGACGTTGGCAGACAAGACAACGTCTTTACATTGGCGCCCAACATATTTCGATACCCCTCCCTCGAGAGACAAAGCATATCATGATAACCTTCCTTCAAGAGTGTATTTTACCGGCTCCTGCAATGTCAGTCACTTTTTTGATGAACTAAACGAATATTTTGATCTTAATAAAATTGAAGACGCGGATAAATTTAACATATTAAAGTATAGTTTAAAAGGAGATTCCAAGATTTGGTATAATACTGTGGCTTCAAGGACTTTAGGAGAAAACCCCAGTTTTTACGGATTTAGAGCGTAGTTTAAGAAATTCATTTTCTCATACGATTGATAAAACAAAACTAAATCAAGAATTGTATGGCCGGATCATGTCATTTTTTGATAAACCCACGAAATTTTTGTTGCGTAAATTGGAAATTATTAAGGAGCTAAATTTGCAGTTATCTTTTGCTGCTGTGCTCGATATAATTATCCCACTTTTCGCTATACCTCTGCAAGATTTTTTAGATCTGCAGGTTATAAATTCGTATGATTCACTTTTTCAAATACTAAGAAAATATGAAAACCGTCATTTTTCTACAACTGGTAAAGAAAACGAAGGAAACTTTGGGCACAAACGGAACATTTTCCGTCCTCAAAATTTTTCTCCTAACTATAATGATCACGAACATGAAACCGCACAGCATCCCAGAAATTTTCAACGTAACTTTTCTAGAAGAGATTTTCGGCGTAATGATAAATATCAGCGTAATTTGCCTAGAAATACATACAACGTAGCTAGAGCACCAACACACGGAGTTAGGAATTATTCTGCAAATCTTCATAGTATGTCAGTTAGTCCTGTGATTTTTTTATCTTCATGGACTGTCCATTTTAGAAAAACTGATAAAGTTATACTACCCTCATCGAATGAATCCGCTCTTAAACCAAATGAACAGACCACAAATTGTTCTAAAAGTGTACTCCCTGTATATAATTCGGGTTTAAAACTACATGAAGATTTAAAATGTGATAATGTAACTAATGAAATTGAAAATTACCTTTATGACTCAATTGATATTTTTGAAGAAAATCTGTATATTAAGTGCATAAATGAGGATAAATTATCTAGAAAGCTTAAATATGATGGTAAAATTGAAAGTTATTTACATAATGATGTTTATATTTCTTCGAGAAGTAATGCTAAAAGTTTAAATTGTGAATAAAAGTTGCATTTCTAAAAGTTTAAAATGTAAAAGTGAAATATATTTTGAGGAAGCCATTGATATATTCAAAGAAAATTTTAATATTCAGTGTGTAAATTTGATGCAAATGCTTCGATTAATGACGTTGAAAACTCTAAACTTTCTGAAGTTAAAAAAGATAAACTAAAATGTTTCAACAATATTAAACAGTTTAATTGCATGGAAGGGGAAATTGTGAAAGTGTATTCTAAATTTGTGGATGTTAAGTGTAATGATATTTGTGACAAACCAATTTCATTTTCTTTACATGATTTTCATGTAAATGGAAGGTCTGCATTAAACCTTGGTCTAAACGACTTTTCAAATATTTTAAACGTTGGCGATACCGTTAATTTTGATGGTTTCGAAGTAACTAATGATCTAAAAATCACTCGGTACAAAATAA
This sequence comes from Salticus scenicus, assembly GCA_963930645.1. Classification (NCBI taxonomy): domain Eukaryota; kingdom Metazoa; phylum Arthropoda; class Arachnida; order Araneae; family Salticidae; genus Salticus; species Salticus scenicus. The sequence goes on along the minus strand of OZ005652.1, from coordinate 218,002,249 downwards.
CTAAAGCGTGCAAAAGTTCGAAAACTATTTCTTCAAAAGAAATATGCCCAGTGGAATTTTTTGAACAAAATGAGTTGTCAAAAAACAGAAATTTCGATGCAACATTTGACGAAATTATTGATAGCAACCTCCCACCTTCAGTTCAAATTTCTGATACTGATATACCTATACAAACATTCCCTAAAAGAACACTCATCGTAAATTTAACAGTACCACTATTGCATGATAACTTTATTTTTCTTCCACCTAGTCATCCTGTATTGCAGCTTTCCAATAAACGAAATTTGAAGCGCCCCCCTCCTCCAACTGATGACTACAACTACAGAACCAGGAAGCGACCTAGGAAGAGTTTTCAAGCAAGAGTATCGACATATGTGTCTACCCCTCTTTATGTTGCCAGTGCTAGAACAGACTTGAACAGAAAAGAAAAGCCCCCTGACTGTCTGGTACCCAAAATTTCGGATGCGACCCAGATCCCACAGCTGCCAGTGGTCTAGCAGACGATAATCCACACCTGATGACGAAGACAAGCTATATAAAAATCAGGTGATTACGTTCCATTTTTTTTTTTTCAGGTGTATTATTTTTCAAGAAAGAGAACAGATCCTAAAAACTTTGAACTGGAAATGAACGTTTAAGGAATGATCTATACTTTATGACTATAAATTTGTCTATTATTTACCTGTCAAGCTGACAAACTTTTTTACAGCCATCACCTGCAGAGCTTATACTTAATCTCTTTTAAAATGTATATAATCTATGAAATGTTAAATTATTGTACGAAATTTTATTATATGAGGAAAAATTTTGAATGTATATATATCCGAATATATGTCTATCTGAGTTAAACTAGTTTAAAATGTAGGTTCAAATTATAACTAGGTAAAACTGAAATTTTGCAGAAATTTTATAATTATTTGCTAAACCTACTAACACTACTCGCCTAACTTAGCATCTCAAATGTAAGCAGTTTTTATTTTAAGCTTCGAATTAAATCAGTTTAAAAAAGAGGGGAAATAATGTACGTGTAAACATTTAAGTATGTTATATTGATATGTTCACATTACTGTTGATTTGAGTTGCATCTGCTAACTGTAGATATTACAAAATGTTTTTTTTTTCTGTTTTTCAGATAAAATGCTATACTTTTCATCTAATTTCTAAATGATATAAATGTAAGAAGAGTTATTTTTTTTATCATCTCAAGGAAGCTGAAGATCTTTTGTAAATTCTGCTAAATTTTCATTGTAAAATTTTGAATATTTGTTAAACAAAATGAACTCCCAGATATAGCTGGATGATTGTAATTACCTCTGTAAAATATAGGACTACACTAGACAGTAACTTTAAAATATTAACGAGCAATTTAAGAGAAGGTTTGCTTTTCGCAATGACGCACTTTTGCATTAGTTAAAATTTCTAAAAGCGCGTGTTTAAGAAATTTGGTAAAGTCCTTCCTTCTGCGTATCACGTATAAAATTTAACGAATTGCTGTAGATTAGAATTATAACGTTAAAATTATTGGAAATTATAGATTTAAGAACTTAGTTTAAATTTTTGAACAAAGCATTCGGTATTAAAAAGTTTGCATTTGGAAATTTAATTACGTCAGTGGTTAAGGAAGCTTTTGCTAGTTGTAAGCTTAAGTACAGAGGCGATATATATTTATTTTTTTCTCTTAAAGGGTGTTAGTTCAGAATTATTTTAGAGGGAATAAATAAGTTTATTAGGTATTTCGTATTTAAATTTTAAGACGCTGGAAGCTATTAGTTTATTTAAAATTATTATTTTAAGTTTGAAAATTTTTTCGAAGGTTCGCTTAAAAACCTTCTAACAAAATTTTATTTTTCAAAGGGGGGAGCTGTAAGGTAGGAGGCAGTTTCGCAAAGTACGAGTCGCGAAACTGTTTTCAGGGTTTTACTTTCCCTACTAAAGTATTCTAATAAAGATTTAGGATTTAAAAAGAACTTGCGTATTTTACGAGATTCGCCAAGGGAGTTTTAGTGCAAGCGTGGTTAAAAGGAAAGATGCAAATTAGCAAAACGTATAAAAAGGATGAAGGTATCGTGCTCGGGGATGAGGGATGGAGGTGGTTTAGGTGTGAAGTGGCTTCTGCCTGGAAGCATAAGTCTGGCCGCGAGTACGCCTAGGATATCTAGCTGTTCAAGAGATCATCGAGCTAGCAGTCAAGTTTCTTTCAAGAGTGGTAATATAGTATCGTTTATTGATTTATGTTATGATAGTTGAGTTATATTCTTGCTAGCTAGTAAACGTATTTAGTATCTATAATTTTACGAGGAAGTTTGCGCAAATAATTGTATTTCAAAAGGTCGTTTAATGGTGTAGTCCCATGCTCCCTTGAATTGAAATTTAATTAAATATAATATTCAGTTTTACATTTGTCTCTGTGAATTACTTTCTATCACTACTTTATTAAGTATGACGTTGGCAGACAAGACAACGTCTTTACAACGTTTGCTACGGCCTTACGGAATAACTCATCAGGAACACCACTTATGACCTCATGAATTTTGTTCTCAAGGTCACCAAGAGTTTGAGGTTTGCTGCGGTACACTTCTTCCTTACCCCACCCCCATAAAAAGTAATCGCATGGGGTGAGGTCTGGACTACGTGCAGGCCATTATGTGGAGCCTCGGCAGTGAATCACTCGTTAAGCCACTGCCATATATTAGACGTATGAAAAAGGAAAAAAATATTACAAATAATGCCACACTACAGTTTACAAAACAAGGTAACTTTCATTGCAATCTATACATAACATCAATAGCTATTCAAAATTTAAAATAGGGAGTTACTTTCCGCCCATCCTGTACTTGCTATGAAAATTTGTTCTTATATATACTTATATTGTTGTATTTTTATATTGATATATTTACTACTGTGCTTTAATTACGAATTTAATTGCTTTTTATTGCTTTTTAATTCAATTCGTTTGCTGTATGGTCTTGCTTTCATCTATGAGAAGTAGAGAGCTAGAAAGGTATTTTTTGGCCGAAAATCCCACGTTTCTTCAAAAACTTCTCATATTCCATTCCCTACCTGAGGAGGGGGGTCTCCCCTGCAGAAGGCCCTCATGTGTCTTGGGATTAATTTTCATTTATCATAAGTTAAGTTATTTATTTTGGTTTTATATTTTCCTTTGCGGCATTTGCGCATGGGTTTATAAATACTCCATTTCAAGTTACTCTGTTCCAATACTCTGTTTTTTATTTAAAAAAAATCAAGTTTAATTTCTTCTTCTAATTTTTACGATATATCTTCTAATATTATAAGACGGAATGTGTCTGCTCACCAATATGCAGTGGTTTTGAGTAATTTAAACCTTTAAAGGGGGGCTCTGATGGCACTGTGGAGATTCAAAAGAGCTTTTTTCTAAAGATTAAGCCTCATCTGTTGTTTCTTACATAAGCATAAAAAAAATTATAGAGGCCGCCAAAGCAGAGCTTTCGCACGACAGAAGGCGACAAGGTAACAAGAATATAAAAATAGTAACGGAGCCTTGCTCCCTATTTTGGAAAGACTTGTAACGAAGAAATTATATGGACTTTACCAGCTTCATGTGGAAAGTTGGTAACTGCCTTGGAGAATTGAAAATTAGTTTGTCAGATTGGAAAGATACATTAAGAAGTTATAGATTCTGGTTAGTTTCTGGCTTCCCCTACGCCAGAAATTAACCAGAATCTGTAAAGTCTTAATGTATCTTTCCAATTTTACCAACTAATTTTTCAGTCCTACAAGGCAGTTACCAACTTTTCACATGAAGGTGGTAAAATACATATAATTTCTTCGTTACAAGCCTTTCCAAGTGAGGGAGCAAGGCTCTGATATCTTATACATATGCATCGAAGAGCCATTACATTATGACCACCCTCCATCTACGTATAACAATGGACTCTCTCAGGAACAAAACCACTGCACATTCGCGGCTGATGTTGGAGTATATAAAGCGGCTATACATTGTCTTTCTAAACATAGCGCGAATAGCGACATAATGGGAAGAGCAGCTGATTATTCAGACATCGATAAAGATCAAATCGTTATGGCTCGGCGACTGGGAACATCAGTATCAGAAACGGCTCATTTAGTGGGCTGTTCACGTTCAGTTCTTGTGAGCGCATATCGAAAGTGGTGCATGGATGGTGAAACGGCAAGTCGCCGGTCAGCAATGTGTTGTCCACGGCACATTGATTCCAGAGGAGAGTGGAGATTGCTACGCTTTGTTTGCTGTGACCGAAGAGCTACAACCGCCGAAATCACCATCAGCTACAACAGTGGCGACCCAGACAGTGTTCCTCAACACACTGTGCAGTGTACATTGCTGCATATGGGCCTACGCAGCCAGAGGCCGAAGCATGTCCCTGCACTGACAGAACGTCATCGCAAGCTGCGTCTGCAATGGGCCAAGAAACATCGGAATTGGACATTAGAAGAATGAAAGAAAATTGCATGTTCCGACGAATCACGTTTTGTGGTCATCACATCGACCGGCGTGTGCGAATACGTCGATTTCCAAAGGAAACCCTCGCTCCCGGATACACAGTTGGACAGAAAAAAGACGGTGGCGGGGGTATTATGGTGTGGACAGTGTTTTCATGGATAACTTTAGGATCCATAATCACAGAACAATCCCTGACATCTTTGCCCTACGTGAACATTGTTGCGGACCAGATTCACTCATTCATGACAACAGTATTCCAGGCGGGGAATGATGTTTACCAACAGGATAATGCACCATATCAAAAGAGTCGAAACGTCATGGAGTTGTTCGAGGAACATTCCAGTGACTTTCAAGTCATTTCTTGGCCTCCAAATTTACCTGACATTAATCCAATAGAGCATTTGTAGTCCCACCAGGAAAACCAAATTCATGCTGCCACGCTACCCCGTCGCAATGTGCAGGAATTGCAGGACCACTTGGTGCTCGCTTGGTACCAGATACCTCAGAAAACCTATCAGCGCCTTATGAAGTCAACGCCACGCCGGGTGCTGGCAGTTTTGAGGGCAAAAGGTGGTCCTACATGTTATTAACAGGGTGGTCAAAATGTAATGGCTCTTGGGTGTATATACATATATATATATATATATATATATATATATATAATAGAACATCCTTAAAAAATTAGGAATGGATTTTCCAATATCTTCAAAAGTAAAAATATAAAAAATATAACAATAATCATAGTTTTTTTTTTTTTTTTTTTTTGCAAATTTTTATATGCACATGCACTTTTTAATTTTTTTTCAAATCTATTTAATAAATTTAAAAATTCATTCCTAACTTTTTTAAGTACGTATCTACATCAAAAAAGAAAGAAAAGAAAGTATTAAGTCTTTTTTTTTCTTTTTTCTTTTCTCTTTTCTTTTCTTTTTCTTTTTTTTTTTTTTTTTTTTAATAACTGTCGGCGATTTAGCATTTTGGAGATCTTGAATACAAGAAAAAATCTGACTGAGAAAGTGCACTTTAAAGATTCTAAATCTATAAAAGGTTTATCAAAAACCACAAAAATTGTTGACAGGATATATATTTTATTGAACAAAACCTAAATGAGTTCAATTTATAAATATTAAATGGAAATATAAAGCTGCCTTCAAACTCTGGCAACGATACAGAGCTTCAAAAGTTATAAATTATCCATTGTTCGAAAGTTACCCTTGAAATTTTGCACACATTTACAATGAAGGACATTATTTTTCATTGTTCTTTCACAAAAGAGACCCCGTTGACATGAAATTATCGCACTAGGAGGTTAGTGAGCTTGTACTCTCGCAAAAGTGGACTCTCCTAAACCACATCAAAAAAAAAAAAAAAAAAATTCAATAGAGCCACACTTGGAGCTTTGTGAGTTGCCAGAGTTTGAAGGCAGCTTAAGCTTTTATGTGAGGCCTTTACTGGTGCCAAGTCAAAGGTGCCAAGTATCCTTAAAAAATTGCACTATAAATTTCTTATTACTTATGTTGACAAGACTGCTAATAATTATGCTGTTGCTGTTATGTATGAATGTATTATAATCAACTTATATTTGAAACTATGGATAATAGTAATATTTTTGTTAAAATTTCAGATATTATTCATTCAAATAAATAAAAATAAATAAATAAATAAATAAGTATTTACAACTAAAATAAATTAATAAATACTAAGAATAGTAATTATAATTTTCTTTATTTAGTTGTAATACCAAAATTTCATAAAAATCCTAAGAAATTTCGTACAATCACTGTAGCCTGCAATTCGTATACTACGAATGCTAATAATATTTTATTATTTATACTTATATAATACTTAACTATGTAATACTTAACAAAAATTATTATTGCATTAAAAAAAAGTTTTCAACTCATAAAGAATATTAAAAACCTAACATTAAAACTAACATTAAAACATTGGATTTTAATAATCTTTGTAATAATATTTTTATCAAAGATATGCTTGAAAATGTAAATATGCTGTTTAAAAAAAATCAACAACATCTAAATCTCAGTGATAAAACTTCTCTCTTTTTTTTTTTACTTTAACTACGTTTATGTCGTGATTGTATCTTATTTAATAAAGTTATTTATAATCAACGAATCAGATTGTCGCAAGTTTGTATTGAATCCAGTCTACTTTCTGATTTATATCTATATTATTAAGAAAAAATATATTGTGTATTAATTTTAAATAATTTAGGTATATATATATACATATTTTAATTTTATTAAAATAATAATAAAAACAATCTGTATTTACCAATTAATTAACCTAATAGTCTTTCATTTAGTGAATCTAATGAAATTAATTTCTTAGATGTAAAAATTATTCTTAATCCTAATTTACAATTAAATTTTAATTGGTATGATACACATAAAGATTTTCCTTTTAAAGATACTTTTTATATTTTTTTAAAACTTGTTTACATAAATTTGTATTTGCTAAAGTTCTTACAAATATTATTTTACAGCTTAAACATTTAGTGTCGGATATATATATATATATATATATATATATATATATATATAACCAATACGACTATTTTAAAAATCTAGATTTAGCCACTGGATATAATAAAAATGTATTTATTTGTTTATATATTTTTTTAATAATTAAAATAATTATATATTTTTATTGTTAATAAATTTTAACCTTTAAATCTAATTTTGATTATTTAATGAATAAATAAACACTTATATTCATTGTTAATGAACCACCTATTAATTTTTTTGTATAATTTATCAAGTTTCTAATGATAATTATTACTTTAGAACAGTAATTAATATTTTTTTTTTTTTTTTTAATGCTAACTATTATTTTAGAACAGTAATTTGAATTTTATAAAAGTATCTTACTCCCAATTTATACATTAATTTAATTTAATCTAAAGGTAATACAAAATTTGTAATTTAATAATTTTCTTTTAAGCTAATCAGTTAATTAAAAAAAATAATAATAATATTGATGGCAGCACACCCTTTGAAAGTTTTTTCCTTTAATTCTCTCAATCAATATTTTTAAAGAGTAAATAAGACGAAACACTTAAAATTTATTATTTTAAAATATCTATTCATTTTATTAAAAATATTATCATATTTATTCAATAAAATTAAGGTATTTCTAGTCGTAATAAGCAAAAATAAATAGCTGCATCTTTCATTTTTTGCATGTTGTAATCATTTTGACTGACATAGATTGCACGTTAACTTTTAATTGCATTTGTTCACTTTTCTTTATTTGTTGAATGTATGCGATTTTAAAAGTAATCTATTGTTTTTATTTATATCTTTCTTCACTTGCTTACCTAATTACTTTCTTCATATTTTTCTCATGGTATTTATGGTTTTGGCATAGGTTAAGAGCAATTTTAACATTACGTACTCTTGATACAGGAAATCATAATTTGCATGCTCTGCTCCTTCAATGCCCTTGATAAAATATGGAACTCTGCATATTTTCATTCTTTCAATTTTCTCACTCTTTACATTGTGTTTAATCCTTTTTTATTCGTTCCATTTTAGTAATTATCTATACGTTGTATATATATGTGTGTGATAACTTTTAGAAAATTACCAAAATATAAATAAATGAAAAATGATCAAAATAAAGAGAAATCCATAAATTAATGTTATCTTACAAATTACTTTTCTGTATAGTTATGTGCATAACACTGATGAATTCATAACTATTAATGTCTAAACAAAAAACGTAAAAACGTAAAAATATTGAAATTGTATATAAAAAGACGATGGAATAATTTCTTACCAACTAAATACATGGAACATATTATAAAGGCTTTATCTCAAAAGAAAAATCTGCATAATTCTCAATATGTATATGTATATGCATATATATATATATATATATATATATATATATATATATATATATATATATATTTGTTATTATTATTATTATTATTATTATTATTATTATTATTATTATTTTAAATAATTCTGATTTAGATTAAAAGATTTTGACTCATATTTTCAATACATATGAATATATTTTCCTAAGCAATTTAAAAGAGAGCAGTTATAATTATAACAACAATGGTTATACTAACTTGCTACGTAAACAGCTTCTTCAAGCGAAAGTGAGAGAGCGGATTGCTATCAAATTTTGTATATACATATATATTGAAAATCTTTTCAAATATTGCAGCATTGTATATATATACGTATATATATATATATATATATGTGTGTGTGTGTGTGTGTGTGTGTGTGTGTGTGTGTGTGTGTGTGTGTGTGTGTGTGTGTGTGTGTGTGAATATGATGTACTCAAAAAAATTAAAAAAAAAAGTTCAAAATAGCTCACAATAAGCCATTTTAAATAGAATTTTAACAAAGTGAATTAACACATACGAGATCTAAAGCTAATCAATACAATTACAAGCTGCTAATATATTCAGTATAGGCCATTTTGTCTGTTGGATATTCTGCTTTCACATGAGAAGTACAGCATAACAGATAATGTGTAATTATTTTTTATTTAATGTAGCCCATGTATCAAAATTTGGTTTAGCTCAAACGTTTCAGTTACAGGATGTTGATTAGAAGGGAAACTCAATAATAAGCATCATTAAAACATTCACGAAATTAGAGCAAATTTTCTTGTTCTATTACGGTTAATATTTTACATAAAAATAAAAAGACCACAAAAAAATTCCGGATTTAATTGTTTGTCAGCGTTATTTGTATACCAAAACTATAAAAATTATTAAATTTGTAATAAACTTTATGTTCAACAAATTAAGAAATAGGGGAAGCCGGGGTAAAAAGAGACAAAAGGGGTAATAAGAGACAAAAAATATTAATAAAATCTATACTATTAATCTAAATAACTTGAAATAAATGTCTCGTATTAATTTCATTAAATGGACTCCTCTTGATTTTTTAGGTGATTTTTGAACTTAATTTTTTTGTTAAATTCTTTTTGTTAATTTTTCATTAAACCCATGTCTCTAATAACGCCACACGGGGTAATAAGAGACCAGGCTTGTAACTGTCCATATATAGCAATGTAAAATCATGTGAGATAATTAAAGGTATCTGGAAACAATTCTGAATCAGCCAATAGTTTTAAATTTTTATTATTTACATCCATTCAAAAAATATGTTTGTTCGAAAATTAACTGTCATAAATGTGTTCGTGAAATTCATTTCTTTTAATATTAGGTCCTAAATAATATAATATTGTACTTAATGATAGTTCTACATAATCAACATAACCTAGGGATTAACCAAAAACATCAATATAATTTCTAAAATGGGCAGAAAATATTTTACCCATTTTCTAAAGTGTAGTCGAAAATAGGCAAAAAAGATGTATCTTTGAAATGTATAAAAGCGAACAAAATGTTATAAAATATTTTTCTGGTGATTATAAATGAACTTATTTATTATGTAATGAAGTATTAATGACTAAATACTAACTTATACACATTCTAAACATAAATTTACATAATCATATCAACTAAATATGGTCTAGCCTAATGAGTGAAACTGCTTTTTGATTTAAAGTGAAAAAAAAATGTTCTCTTGGTAAACTTAGACTGGGCCTAACACTAGGTAAACTCTTCGTAAACTAGTCAAGCAGAATTAACAGGAACTACAATTGGAGGGGACACAGGAATTAACAGTGGGGGTAATAAGAGACTCATGTCTCTTATTACCCCCTCAAAAAATAAAAATGGGGTAATAAGAAACATGCCTAGAACATGTAAATAAAGAATGCTTTCAAGGTTTAGAAAATTGTACATCAAAAGTCATAGTCTTGGTCAAAAGGTTACGCATTAATAAATCCCAAACATCTTACTTACAAAAAAAAATAAAGAAAAATTTAGAAAAAGTCACGAACTTTCGGGTAAGTTCAAAGTGAAGGTTTTTTTGTCGTATAAAAATAATAAACTTTATAAACTTTTAAATAAGTGTATTGTAGTAAAGAATACACGTGATACTTAATATTACATATTTTTAATACTGTCTAAGTATATTTTTTGGTGGGTTTTTTGAATGCGTCTCTTATAACCCCGGCTTCCCCTATAATAAAGTTAACAGATAATAATGAAAAAGCATCACTTGTAGACCCTGTAACACAAGTGGACAACTCTGAAAACTCTGTGGATATAAACTTTGAACACGATCTTATTAATTCCCGCTTTCGATCAGGATCATGGTTAGGGCTTCACTTCTCTGCTATGAATTCCTTTAATTACAAATATTTCAACCCACCAGTTTTAAAATTAAATAATTATAACTGAAAATAAAATTAACTTTCTGACATTTTAAATTTTTATTTTTATCTTTATAAATAGGAAGAAAATATTAGATTCACCAAAAATTTTCACCTCTGGTTTTCGATGGTTCTACGCTTTTTGAGATCTCCTGAACACGATTTGACCATTTTTAGAAAATGTCAGTCTGTCAGTCTGTTTGCTTCTCTCTGTGTGTATGTTAATGTGTGCTTTCCATAAAACGTTTTTCACGCTACATCTCATGAACTAATGAATGATATTTAACCAAACTAAGCATTTAGTTCGATTTTGACTGAAACTGGTACTGATTGCATTTCTCGTTCAATTGCACAACAGCTGGGGCTTTCCTCCCCCTTTTTTTTCGTAATTTTTAATATGGCAATATAGCACAAAATTTAGTACGAATGTATATAGTGCGAGTTATTTTTGGCTAATAATTGTGAAATTAAAATCAATTATTTACAATAGTAGTAATAAAATAGGAAAGAAAATTGTTTGCATGTAGGAGCATCAATTTCTCCTCACCCTGGGAGGAAGTACTCCCCAGGGGGATGATCATCTAATTTGCTGATTGAATACTGTCCATCTCCCTTGGATTTTCAGATCCAAGATTCTTCTTCTCCTGCCTTTCGAGACTCAACTATCACTTCTGAGGCAAACATAAAATTTTCAGTATTAGTATTTTTGAAAAGAACTCATCAGTATATTTAAAACGAATTGTTTAAATTTAGATCTGTGATAATTCGAAGCAAAATTATTGATTTTTTTTTTTCATTTTTAACGAAAAAATGTACTTGGGGGGGGGGGATTTTCGGGGATGTTGGGATAAAATTGACTTTTTTTGGACATAAAGAGTTATACATCTCTGGGATAAAAATCGTCTGCATTCATCACGTAAAATAATTTTAATAAATAATAATTTAATATTTGATTTTTAGTGTCAGATTTCGTCTAGAAAAACATAGAAGAAAGTTTTTTGGTGGCAGTACAATATACTAGTTTTCTTGTAGGTTTAAATAAGGAAGTAAAAATTTTTTTACTTTGTTTCTGCCTATTTTTATCTTATTTCTTTTACCCGTTGCTTTCATTTGATTTAAATAACAAGCATATCAATTGATTTTAAATAATTTTGCAGTTACCATGTTATCCAAATAATACCTCTAAATGGTAAAATTTTAAACTATTCATTTGTACAATGGCTAATTTACAACTTAATAACATTTCTAATTTACTATGTAGTGCTTTATCTGGTTGCTATTTACTTAAAATGACGCTAGTTAATGTAAAATTTTATATTCTTGTGATTTGTATCTTATTTTGCGATATATCGCTTTTGACCTTTTTTGCCAAATAAAATTTTTTTGAAATTTTCCTAAATCAATGAACCCTATAATTATTTCTATACTGTTATGAGGTAGATCTTCATCTGGGAAGTACTTATGGAAGACGGCGCATAGATGCACCAAATATTCTACCCTAGTATTACGTACAAAATCTAGTTCTTTCAACCTACGATAAAAGCGTTTTCACCCGCTGGAATAAAGAAAGATGAAATATTTGCTCATAAATTTTGATTATCCGGAATATCTGTATTTGCTTATTTGCTACGATGAATTACACAGTAATCTAAAAGTAATATACAATAAGATTTAAAATTGAACATTACAAAATAAATAAATAAATAAATGTAGAGAATTTATTATTCGAATTCTCCGAGTCACACAATTCTGCGCATAATCCGAAGTTTTATGTATGTAAATAGTTTCGATTTAAAATAAATTTAGTTTTTATAAACAATAATGTTTATGTTGGAAGATGTGTAATATGCTACCTTGGTCTTTACAGTTTGAGTTATATGAAGTCTATATAGTTTAAGTTTAACTATAGTTTATTTATAGTCTAAATTTAAATATATGGTCTTTAAAGATGAATGAAAACTTCTAAACTAACACTACAAATCACATTGTATATTTCAATCCAGGATACATTTGAAACAGAGAATTAATGAGCATCGTCGGCATGTACATATTGAACATATTCTAGAATCTTTGATTGTTTTTTATTGATTGCCTCATGTTCATTATTTTAAATTTTCTAAGACTAATAACATTTCTAATCAGTTTCACATTTTCATTTGAATTTCCATGCAGTAACTAAAATCTTGTTCAGTTCCAAAAATTCCTTAATTATTATTATTATTTATTTATTTATTTTATTTATTTATATATTTATTTGCAATGCCTTTTGTCTGATCGTTCGTTTCCATATAGCTATTTTTGATTTTGATTTGTTATTTTCATATATTTTGTGCATGGTTACTTTTATACTTTAGACGTGCCAAAATTTTTTAGTTTGATGAAGGATTGTGATTTTTCTTTTAAATTATGGTGTAGTTAACAAAATTTTCAATAATATTTAAACAACACAAGTTTTAGAAGCACTTTTTTTTTTTAAATACTATTACTTATTCATAATCTAATTTTTATTTAAATAACGTTAATACATTCTATACATCCAGTTTATCTAAAATAAATTTATATTTATAAATGAAAATCATTTGTAAACAACTATTCGTCTAAAATTCAGATTAATAGACAAAAATAAATATATGAAAATATATTTTTAAAAATCAGATCTAAAAGTATGATTTCCTAAAAGAAGTTAAAAAATCAGTGCAGTTCTGCTTTAGAATATTCTAAACTTTTAGAACATAAATCATAAACCGGCATATGAAAGGTGACACCGCTCAAGATGTATTCAGCATTAAGAATTTGAACATTTTCTTATCTTTTATGTGTTATGGCAAAAGGCAAAGTTTTGTTAAATTAAAAATGTATTTATATTAAATAAGATAGAGACGCTATCAGATAAATCCCAAATTAATTACGTTTAATAGACGTTTCACAACTTATTTTATATGAAGAATTATTTTGATATCAAATGTAAAACATAATTTATAAATTAAATTAAGTAATATTAATTATATATCTGGGAAATATATAAAAGTAATGTTTTAGTTTTATTTTTATAGATGTCGCCATCTCTCCATTTCTCCTCTATAAATAATTATATTTCGAATAACGCAAGAAAAACTTCGTCGTAAATACGCTTTATGTAAAAGTGTATGTTTGTGATTAACATGCACTAAAATATCTTGTGATATTAAACTACATAAATCTAATAATTACCAAATAAAGAATGTCATTATAAATTTTATTAAAAATAATAATAACATTTGTTACAAGACATATTATTTGAATTATAATGTAATAACCCGTACAGCAAAAGAAAATTGGAAAGCAGGGAAAAAATCAAAGGGGGGAGGAGAAATACCAGCAACCATTTTATTTTAAGCGATTTACAACCAAAAAATTTGTAACCAGTCACTTCCAAATAATTAACACATTTTTACTTTCTTCTCTACTCAATAAAAGAAAGTATTGGATTCGTAAAAATTTTTGACCTCGTGATTTTGATAGATTTACACGTTTTCAGAGCTGTATAACACGATTTAGACATTTTTAGAAAATGTCTGTCTGTGTGTGTGTGTGTGTGTGTGTGTGTGTGACAAAATTTTGTGGCGACTGTACCTCAGGTACTACTGCACAGAATTTCAGACAAATTGGTATGCAGTTACACATTGACATAAATTAGTGTCTATCAACTTTTGGTAAAAAATCTCCAACAGCTTGCGTTGCCATCCCGCTTTTTCTAAATTTTTAACATGGTGGTATAGGAAAAAATTTTGTATAAATGTGCATAAAGAAAATTATTTTTCATATTCATTATGAAATTTAAAAGAATTATTTGTAATAGAGATAGTCAACTGGGAAAAAATTTGTGTATGTAGGAGCATCGTCTCCCCCGGGGGGGGAAGTCACCCTCGAGGGGAGTAAATTTTCATGATGGGTATCTTTCAAAATAGTTCGCCAATACCTTTAAAACGAAAAGTTGAACCATCGATCTGCGATAATGTAAAATAAAGCTATCGATTTTTAACAAAACAACAACAACAATAATAATAATAATAATAATAATAATAATAATAATTTTTTAATTTTTTTAATGTAATATTGAGAATAAAATGAACTTTTTTTAGATATTTAGTTTCATACAACTTCTCTAATATGGAAATTGTCTGCATTATCATGGAAGATATATATTTATTTTTAAATAATAATTTTAATAAATTATTTTTACTGAGTGAATTTGTCAAGGAAAATAGAGAAGACAGTCATGTGGTGGCCACAACATGCTAGTTTGCTGAGTTTTCTGCCATTTACCATGTCCTTAATTTATTACTATTTGTTTTAGGTTATTACGGCCCTTTATAAATTATTTTTAACACAGTAGAATCTCGACCCATCGTTTTTCACGGGGTGCGTGGGAAAAAAAAAAAAAAAGATGAAAGCTAGAAAACGACGAATCC
Organism: Salticus scenicus; assembly: GCA_963930645.1. Classification (NCBI taxonomy): domain Eukaryota; kingdom Metazoa; phylum Arthropoda; class Arachnida; order Araneae; family Salticidae; genus Salticus; species Salticus scenicus. Next base: position 217,987,069 of record OZ005652.1, on the reverse strand, counting down.
GGATTAAAGTCAAAACACAAAGAAAATAATGCTTATGAATTAACACACAAAATGAATACAGTATATCAGCAATAAAATATAATTTCTTTTTTTTCTAAAGTTTCGAAGAAATAAATCAATGTTATAGAACATTAAGTAAAATTTATTTTTAAAAATCAGTAATTTTATTTTGGGTTTTTTGTTCCTTTGATAAATTAAACAGGATTTTTTCCAGATTTATAACTTTTTTTTTTCTTGTCCTTTTCTTAATTCCGTGTGGTTATATTAAAGTTCGTGCATTTTCAAACGCCATAATTGAGTCATTAGCGGGAAAATTATCCTTCATTTCTTCATTATTATTTTCATTTTGTAAAAATCACTCATTTCTTCCATGCTTTAGGATACCTCACGTCGCAACGTCTTGATTCATGCAAATATTATCATTAAATTTTGTACCTGATGCATCCTCTGCTATACGCAACCACTCTTCATCTGCATTATTGTCATCATGAACATTGTTTTGCTCTTCTGTACGGTATTCATCATTTTTTCGCACGTAACTGCTTTTCACGAAACTATTTTCTGGGTTACTGAAGAGGTTACTTCCTTCCATGCTGAAATTACAAAACGAATAGATATTCCAGAAACAGGGCATCACAATTTTGATCATTATTAACATCAAAACCTCTTTTAATAGCAACAGACTAATAATTGAGTTCTTCTTTAAGAGAAGAAGTATCAGAACAAATTTTAAGGGCACGATACACGTAAGTGTAAAAGGTGCCAATGTTTTGTTTAGCCGGATGATTAGAGAGAGCATGGGGAGGGTTAGAAACAGAATTTTTAAACCTGTTAGAATTTTTAAACCTGTCAATAAATCCCAATTCCCTTCAACTAAATCCCCTGTTCCCGAGCTTAATAAGTGGGGTATCTATAATGTCCCTTGTAATAATTGTGATCTATCTTATATTGGTCAAACAAAAGGAAATCTTCAATGCCGTTTACATGAACGTTCTCGGTATATTGTTAATCAAGAAATTTCTAAATCTTCTATTGCGAAGCATAGATGGGAGTTTGATCATAGTTTTAATTTTAAGAGTGCCAAAATTATCTTTTATGCCAAACGCGTTTCCGAACTGGATTTTTTGGAAAATTTAGCTATTTACCTTAATCGTGATAAAATTGTGAAGGAAAAATCTAATTCCCCTTTGTTGTCTACAGCCTGAAAAAATTTGTTTAATTCAATTAAATAATTTCCTTCATTATGTTTATAACATAATAATAGTCATAATAAAATAATTCTAAATAAAAAAAAATAATAAATTAAATGAAATAAATGAATTTTATTAAATTTACTTATTAGTATAATATTAATTAAATAAATAAAACAAAAATAATTAATTGATTATTCCTTCCCTCTCCCCCCCTCCCAATTTTTTTTTTTTGTGTGTGTGTGTGTGTGTTCCTCTCTGGTTGGTCATGCATGTTGCTCCCTATTGGTTGTTTGTGTTGCTCCTCCCCCTCTGGATTTTGCCCTGCTTTCAGTCTTGATTTTGCCTCCAAGGCAGTAGCACTTGTCCTTTTGCACCTGATGAAGAAAGGCTACGTCCTTTCGAAACCGGTTGTGCTGGCTTAATATTTATGATGTGTAAAGAAGTTTTAAAATCTATATATTGATTGTGCACCAGTTTTGAATTTTGTTTTGGCAATCACTCCTACCCTATAAGGAGAGATTCCGCAAAATAGCTCTCTTGGTTTTATTACAGCTGTTGTTTTAAATTATAACAGAGCAACAAAATAGTAATAGAAATACATAGAAGAAGGATCAATTCAAAATTATGCACCAATAGTTTTGCAAAAAATAAATTTTTAGATTTTTTATAGTGCTCTGTTGAATTATGCGCAGACTATCCCTATCTTTACCTGATATGCACGTATATAGGGTATAAAAAATTCCTAATAACATTAAAAATATACATTTCCCAAATTTCATTTATATATCATAATTTATATAAAGCACATTTTTGGACCTTGTAAACAAATAAATTACGATAAACTTACTTTTTTCTACAGAAAAATGTGTTTGAGTATGTTTATAATGTATATTATTTCCATTGTTCAGTTTAAAAATATTAAAATACGTTCTAAAAAAGACCATAATGTATTAAATACCTTTTGTGTGTCCATATACCTAAGCCCTTTGCGATGTTTACATCATTTTCAACAGATTACGCAATGATATTAAAATATTTTTTAAAGAGTTACCTGTCATAGACCAGTATTCGAATAATCTTGGGTATCCCTGTACACAAGTGTTTATGCAAATAGGAACATGCCATTTTGAATTTGCACAGCGTATAATAGTATCAAAATATTCTAAGAAATATATATAAAACTAGGCAGACGGGCAAATACACAGATAGACAATACACATTTTTCAATTTTGATAGAAAGTGATAGAATTAGCTAATGGAAAGTAATGCACAATAATAAATTGCGCTGACAAAAAAAAAAAAAAGAAAGAAAGAAAAAAAAAAAAAAGCAATAAGATGTATTATAATTCATCCTTATATATATATATATATTGCCTAAAATATAAAAAGTAAATAAACTCTCTTTTTGTTTTTGGTAAGAAACAAGACATTTCATTACTCTTACATAAAAATTTTCCGTATCATTATTAAATTAATGAAACAGTGATTTATGTCATAAAAGTATTAATATTTAGTGCACAATTCAACCTTTGCAATTCCTTATTAATAACTTCCGCTGACACATAAATACTTTCCTTTTTATTTCAGTCTCTGTAATATGAACAAGAGGGAAGTTATTCTCAAGAGTGACACAGGAAACGTTATTAAAACAGCATGACACAAATGGACGCATAATAGGATGTTTAATTACCTTCAGTTTTATTGCGCTGTAATATGAAGCTTTACGAGACACATATTTTTAAATAAAAAACTAAAGAAATAAACAAATGAATTCATAGAAATATACAACCGGGTACAATACATTTGGATAAAGTTTCATAGTAAGACACATTTTATTTTTATTGGTTAAAATTGCAATTATTTTAAAATGTAAGCAATAAAAAGTAAGTAATGCCCCATTAATAAGATTTATGAAGTTTATTATAAAAATTATGCACGTGCTTTTAACACTTGAAAAGCCAATATACTTAATTCTGGAATGTATTACATTTCAACTAATTATGCATATGAAGAAATGTATTTTTTTTTTTTTTTTTTTTTTGTGTGTGTGTGTGTGTGTGTGTGTGTGTGTGTGTTTATTTTGAGTATTTCTGTGCAGATATATTTATAAAGATAGAAAAATAGATAGATAAAGTAATAAAGAGAGACTAATAGGTAGATAGATATACAGAAAAAACGATAGACAGATAGTTATGTGGTACATAAATAGTTCGTTATTGCTTAAACAACACAATATTATTTAAAGAAATTTTTCGATATTTTTTTTTTGTTGTTGTTGTTATTTAATATCTTGCAAAGTCAATATCAAATATTTTTTTCCAAAAATGTAAAACACATGACAAAAAATAAAAATGCATTTAATTAATTAAAAAAAAATGGTTTAAAGTATTAAATGATGTCTTTATCAAAACATTTTACAAATATTTATCAACTAATGTATTACTGCATCCACTTTGATATTCAATAAGTGATATATACGATATAGGTTAAGACAAGAAATGTATATAAAATAAACCAAGAATTTAGATCTCTGATACATCTCTTAAAATAAAAAACTGGATTCACGTATAATTTATTTTGTAACGATGTATTTACACGATCTGATTGATTTGAATCACGTACCTGAAACTGAAAAGCACCTTGCATATTGTTGATATCAGTAAAGCGTTGGTAGAAGTATTAAAATTTACACAGTAAGTAATGTTCTTATTCTAATATGAACATTCAACTTTTTCTTCTACTTCTTTTTTTTTTTTACTATTTCGCGGATTAAAGTAAAATTGGCAATAATCTTTAATTTCTTGAGAATATATGATATGCATAAAAAGTGTACTTTTTCAGATAATAATAATTTTTATTACTTTTTCATTTTTTTTTTTTTTTTTACTTTACTTTCTTTCTTTACTTTCTTACTTTCTTACTTCCTTTCTTTCTTTTTTTTTTTTTTTTTTTTTTTTTTGTTCCAATTTAAGAGTTTTATTATTCTTTATATTACATGACTTAAAAGTAATACAACAGTCTTATTTTAAAATCTTAAAAATTTATACCAATATAATATAACAAAATACGTTTTTATATTAAAATGCAATCGATTATGAACCATTTTACTTATGCAAATGTTGTATTCTTTTTTAACAAACGTTAATTTTATCGGTTTTTGTATCCCTTAAAATTGTATTTATGAACGTAAATATTTATTTTGTTACACCTGACAGTGAATTACAATCCCAAAAACATTTTTAATCATTATTTAAAAAATATTTATTTCCCCTTACTTAAAACTATAGCATTTTATTAAGGATTTAAACCTCAAAAAATTAAAATACTGTTAACAACGTGAATGTAAAGAGAAATATGAGATCCCTGTCGTTGTTCAAAATAATAGCTAATACAATGGGTTATAGCCTTATGAATCAGAAGGGAAATTTATTCATGATGTGCTCTTTTATATTTATGAGGAACTAAGCCAGAAAGTGATATTTTACCCTTGTGGAATGTATAGAGCATGTTTATGGATTATATATATTTTTTTTGGATTTTTATATTTCTAAAACTTTGTCAATTTGATATTTCCGATCATAAAATAACATTTTGTGGATATTTCCTGCTTTATTATTATTATTATTATTATTTGGATAAGAAAACATTTGCGTTGAATTTTGATATAGTAGATTTAATGTATAAAAATAGACTCATGCTAAGTGTATATTTTTGAAAATTTCAGCTTAGTGATTGTGTAACATCAATAATGTATAAAAAGTAACATGATCGTGCTATCAAATTCTTCTAAAAACGTGTTTACAACTTGAATGTAAAGAGAAATATGAGATCCATGTTATTGTCTAAATTAGTATCTAATATAATATGCTATAGGCTTCTCAATCAGAAATGAAATTTATTCATGATAAGCTATTTTATATTTATGAAGAGTTAAGCCAGAAAGTGAAATTTTACATTTGTGGGATGCATAAGGCATGTTTATGGATTTTACATAAATATTTTAGGAATATTATATATCTGAAACTTTGTAAATTTGATATTTCTTCGTAAAAGGTAACATTTAAAAGATATTTCTTGCTGCTATTTTCTATGATAGAAAAATATTTACGCTGACTTTTGGCATAGTAGATTTAATGCAAAAATATAGACTCATTTCAGCTTAGTGTTTGTGTAACATCAATAATGTATAAAAGTAATGTGATCATATAATGAAATTCTTCTTAAGAAGCTGTTAATCTTTCATTGAATATGTATGTATCGTTTAAAGAAATATGCGCATACTAATAAACCAACAACTTCGTATTCATTAAACAATATGTGTGATTCTTATCATTTAAATTAAAAAAAATTATTTCCGATGACCATTTGTTAAAAAATCTATAGTAAATTTAAATAAATAACTGTTAAAAATAAATTAAATTTGCATATGTTGAGATTGCTTAATCTAGTTCATATTTATCTGAAACTGTAGTTTTAATTTATACTTCTGTGTAATAAGTTTGACACCAGATATTTACTTTCTGTTTTCTTACAATCTCGATTTTTTATTTTTATTTTTTTTTTTTTTTTATTAAAAAGTATAACATTACCTTGATATAAACACGTTAATATTTAAGAGATACAAGTAACTTATATACAAACTACAGGTGTTGAATAAAACAATGGAAACACTTTCACGTTTTTTTTACATTTTGTCAATTGCCTCGAAAAATAATTAACTGGTTGTTCCTGAATCTCGAAAATAAAGAAAAAGTGTCTTTCCTCTATTTTCCAGCAAAGATTTGTCATGAAGAGGAGCGAACACCAAATCGAACTTAGGGAGCGAACACCAAATCGAACAATGTAAAAAAAAAATATATATTTGTGATTACCCTGTATCTGGAAGTGCATCCATTCATCTGCAAATTTTAGTTGTTGGTTATAAATGTTTTATACGCGTGTAGAGTTTTGTGAGACTAACTCGAATATTTAAAGAGTTTTGGTTTTTTTATTTAAAAATGCAAAAATTTTTCACAAGTTTTTACTTTATAACTCTAAAGTTTTTTTTTTTTTATTTTTTTTTTTTTATGAAGCTTTCAGAATACTTGACAGCATATGCCTAAATCATTATACTGCAGTTTCAAACAAATACATTTAATATTCAAAGAGATATGGACAGTTGTAGCAAATAATTTATTACTGCGCATGCACGGACTGTAGCAAAAAAAAAAAAAAAAAGAAGATATAGTTTAATACTTAACTGTATAGAGTACCTTATAAAAAAATCCAGTTGAATATCAGGAAAATTCATAGAAATACCTGTGATTAAATGAGCTGTTTATCAGCTGTTTTCTAAAAAGTTCTTTATGATAAGCAGTCACTCAGAAACAAAAATTTTTGCATAATAAAAAACATTTCTTTTTTTTTTACTTCGAACAATTAATTGCTTTTTTTTTTATAGGTATGCAGTACATACCTATGAAAAAAGGAATAAATGAATCACAAATATTGTATTAACTTTCATAGTGTAAAATACTTTCTTTTCTGATACAAATTTTGATTTGTGAATGACGCCTTATCCAAAAAGCCTTTTTGGGAAACAGCCGAAAAATAGCTCATTTAATCACCGATATCTCTATGATTTTTCATAATACTGAGGTGCATTTCTTTTATAAGTTATTCTATACTGTTGAGAATTAAACCATATTAAAGTTATTTTGCTACAGTCTGCACATACGCAGTAATAAATTATTTACTACAACTGCCCATATCTTTTTGAATATTAAATGAATTTGTTTTAAACTATAGTATAATGATTTAGGCATATGTTTGTTCTTTTAATTGCCTCAGTAGCACAGAATGTTATTTTCTATTTGCGGAGATGTTACACATATCTATTATAATTATATATATTTTATATAGAATAATTTTACAGGTAATTATAATATTAAGGAAATCTTCTTACCTGTATTCTTCTAATGAGCATCCGATCTTTATGTTCCTGTTTCGGTTTTGAAAGCTAAATCATTTATCAATTCTTCTATAAAGAAAACATTAATTAGATTCAATTAATTAAGAGATTCACTCAATTAGATTCACTCAATAACGAGATGATTTTGTGGCCTTTATATATTTAATAAAAGAATTAAGAAAGAAAAGAACATAAAGATTAAATTGAATTACGGAGCTGCTAAACACACTCCGAATACTTAAAGGTCTACATGACAACTAAAGAAAATAAAAAAGTACATTGATGCAGGTGCGAGCGGTTTCGTAGGCATGCGCAGATGCCTCATTTGTTTCTTTTCACAGTTCGAATTGAAAGTAGAATGTTTTGATTGTCCGTGAAAACACATATATTGGGCATACAATAATTATATTTCACAACACTCCACCTTGCACAATATATATTAAGTTTTTATAAGTTGCAGTTTATCTCTGTGTTTAATGAATGCCGCTTTAGGAAGTGCCTTAGTAAGCACATCGGCAGTCATATCCTTGCTTGAGATATATTTCAATTTAATAATTCCTTGTTCACACAACTGTTTAATTAGATGGTATTTCACATCTATGTGCTTTGTGCGACTTTGGTACTTATCAGATTCAGCGAGTTTAATGCAGGCTTGGTTGTCTTCATAAATAACGATTGGTTGTTTCTGTTCCATATCAAGATCTTTTAGTAGTTTTAATATTGATATAGTTTCTTTTGCTGCATTTCCAGCCGAGATATACTCAGCTTCAGCTGTTGACAGTGCTATGCAGTTCTGTTTTTTGGATGTCCAGTTAATCGGGTTTTTCCCAACAAAGTAAACATTACCGCTCGTAGATTTTCTATCAAGTGTGTCATTTGCCCAGTCAGCATCAGCAAAAACTTTTAAAATAGGTTCTTGATCAACATTATATTTTAATTTGTAATCTTTAGTTGTTTCTAAGTATTTGATTACCCTTTTTGCGGCTTGCCAATCCTTTTCTCTAGGTTGTTCATTTCTACGACTAAGTATATTAACTGCTGCCGAGATGTCCGGTCTGCTTAACGTTGCTATATACAACAAAGCTCCTACAGCTTGCCGATATTTGGTGTTATTTGGTAGAATATTTTCTATTTTATCATCTTTCTGGTATCCTGGATCAAGTGGTGTGTTGATTGGTTTGGATTCTTGCAAATTAAATTTCCTAACCAGTTCATGTATTTTATTTTTCTGATGTATAGCTAATGTCCCATTATCACCTCTCTCTATTTGTATTCCTAAGTATTTATTTACTTGACCTAGATTTGTGATTTCGAATTCTTTTTCAAGTTCCTTTATTACTTCTTGTATTTCATTTTTGTTTCCTGCCAATAATATGTCGTCGACATAAATAAGTAAGTAAACTGTATTATTGTCCTTTGACCTTTTGTATAAACACTTGTCTGATTCACAGGCAGTGAAATTTAATTTGATCAGTGTATCATTGATTTTAGTATTCCAAGACCTGGCTGCTTGTTTGAGGCCATATATGGCTTTTCGTAATTTGCACACCTTATTCTCTTGTCCTGGTGTTATGAAGCCTTCTGGCTGGCTCATAAAAATGTCTTCTTCTAGGTCTCCGTGTAGGAAAGCGGTTTTTACATCAACGTGAGTTAACTGCAATTTTTGTATAATGCATTTATCAAAAAGGTTCTGATTGTTGTATGTGAAGCCACTGGGGCAAAAGTCTCATCATAATCAGTTCCATACTTTTGACTAAAACCTCTTGCCACGAGACGCGCTTTGTATTTTTCAATTTTTCCAGAGTCATTGTATTTTGCTTTAAAAGCCCATTTAGAGCCAACAATGTGTGTATTAGGTGGAGGATCAACAAGATCCCAAGTTTCATTTTTATTTAATGATTTTATTTCTTCTTCTGCTGCTTCTAACCATTTTTCTTTTTCAATATGATTTTTCATGTTTACTATATCATCAAATGTTTTCGGTTCAATATAACTTGTATTAGTTGAGAGAAAAACGAAACGATCAGGTGGTACCCCTTTGTTTATTCTATCTGATCTCCTTAGGGTTTGTGTATTCTGAATTTCATTGTGTTCTTCTGTTACGTCATTTTCATTGTTTAAAATAACAGGAATTTTAGATTCCTCATTAATTGCATTTTGATCAATGTTTCGAGAATGCTCGTGAGTTTCATGCTCTTCGAGAAATTTTACCGTTCTGCAGATTTTTATGTTGTTGTTTATATAAATCCTATATCCTTTACTTTTTAGATCATAACCCATGAAAATTCCTGGTTTCGCTTTATCATCTAACTTTTTTCTATCAGTTTTGTTCACATAAACATAAGCTTTGCAGCCAAATGTTCTTATTTTTGAGAGGTCTGGTTTCATACCAGTCCAAAGCTCATATGGTGTCTTTTCACGGGCACTTGTTGGTAGTCTGTTTTGTAAATAATTTGCCGTCATTAAAGCTTCTCCCCAAAAATTTTATTTAATTGACTTTCATTTAACATGCATCTGGTCATTTCGACCAAAGTACGGTTTTTCCTTTCCGCTACGCCGTTCTGTTGAGAACAATGGGGCACAATGAGTTGGTGTTATATACCCTCACTTTGAAGAAATTTTTCAAATTCTTTATTCATATATTCACCACCATTGTCAGAATGCAAAATTTTAATTTTTCTTCCAAATATATTGGAAGTGAGTGCATGGTAATTTTTGAAAGCTTCTAAGGCTTCATATTTATTTTTCAACAGATATATATAAGTGTAGCGGCTGTGGTCGTCGATGAAAGTGAGAAAATAACTTTTTCCACCCACCGTAGGTGTCTGGAATGGGCCACAGAGGTCGGAATGTATTATTTCTAATGTTTGTTTTGTCTTGTGTGTAGCTACTTTGGGGTATGAATCATTTTCTAATTTTGACATAATACATATTTCACAGTTATTATCGTGTTTACAATTGTTCAATTTAATTCCCGTTGCCATTTCCTTACTGACGAGTTCTTTTATTTGTGATATATTTTTGTGTCCTAATCTATTGTGCCATAGTTTAACACAATTCTTATTATCGCAAGTTTGTGTCATGTTTATTTTTTCTTCTGTTTTTTCATTTGTTCTAACTTCATACAAATTGTCAGCTACTGTTGCAAAAATATATTCTTCGTTTTGAAATTTAATTTCACAAGTGTTCTCTTTAAATATTGCTTGACAACCATTCTCAGTTGCCTTTTTTATTGAAATTAAATTTGTGGCAATTTCAGGAATGAAGAGTGTGTCTTTAAGTGTGATGTGTTTGATTTCGTTTTTAGAATTTCTCACTTCTATTTTTACATCTCCACAACCTTGTGAGGTTACAGATTGACCATTGGCTAACATAACTTGTGTTTTATCATTGTTTTTAAATGATATGAACCTTCCCATATTATTGCACACATGGCTTGAACTCCCGCTATCTACGATGAACGAGTTTCTGTTTGAATTTCCTACCACAAAAGTCAGATTTTTCATTTTATTTTCAGTTTCTTGCATCATGTTTGATCTTTGTTTGTTTTTATATTTATTGCGATTGTAGAAGGTGCTTTGATAGTTTGGATTTTTATAGTCATTATTCTCTTTGTGTTTATATTCATTGCTTTCTTTATTTTTTAAATGCCAACAATCGCTTTTATTATGCGAACTCTTTTTGCAATAATTGCAAAACTTTCGTGGTGGTGTTTTATTTTTAATGTGCATTTTATATGCGCTCTCATTATTTGTTTGATTGTTTTCTGATCTTTTTAGATCTTCATCAAGTAACTTTCCCCTGATGAATTCTGGGGTCAAGTCTTCCTGATCTCTAGATTCAATTGCAGTAATCAAGGTATCGAAGCTTGGAGGAAGTGAGCATAGCATAAGAGCTGACATGTGCTCATCATTTATCACCTCACCTATAGCGGTCAATCTATCACGGATCTGATATATGTGCGTTAGATGTTGAGATAGATTTCCACCCTCTGCTAGTTTAGCAGAATATAACTTTCTCAATAGAAATAATTTACTGGATAAATTTGATCGCTCGTGAATTCTTTTTAAAGTGTCCCACGTTTGCCTAGCAGTCGCGAGATTTTTAATATGTACGATCTGGTCGTCTTCTATCGATAAATTAATGATCGCTTTGGCTTTACGATCCTTAATTGTCCATTCATTTGTGATAGGATTGGGAGGTTCGTTCGTTATTAATTCAAACAAATTTTCCTTGCATAACATCATTTCTATTTTGAATTTCCACAAATCATAATTCGTGGAATTTAATTTATCTATCATCGATATATCTTTTGAAAAGGCCATTTTAACTTTATTATTTGATCACTGCAAATATTTTGGTTATATAATATTTCTTTTCTTATTATACTTAATTACAATTCAATTGAGTTTTTTCTTTTCATTCTTTTTGTTTCTAGAACACATACACTTTTTCAAACCAAAACTTTTGGTTTCAGTTCTTTTATTTAGAACGGATGCTCTTTTAAATCGAAATTTATAATTTATTTCAATTCATTTATTATTTTTGTAATTTTAATATATTCCACTTCATATTATCTTAAAATAGAATACTAGTATTTATATAAATGAATTTATTTTTATAGAAAGTGTGACATCAATTTTTGTTCTGTGCTCATAATCTGTTCTTTTAATTGCCTCAGTAGCACAGAATGTTATTTTCTATTTGCGGAGATGTTACACATATCTATTATAATTATATATATTTTATATAGAATAATTTTACAGGTAATTATAATATTAAGGAAATCTTCTTACCTGTATTCTTCTAATGAGCATCCGATCTTTATGTTCCTGTTTCGGTTTTGAAAGCTAAATCATTTATCAATTCTTCTATAAAGAAAACATTAATTAGATTCAATTAATTAAGAGATAATCTGAGTAAAACAAGAATTTCTGAAACACTATTTTATACACATAATATACACGTATATTTCTTATATGTTACATAGGTATGTACAGTCGGTAACAAAAGTGTCCGAACACTAGCAAACATTCCTATGTAAAAAAAGTACACTTCATACGGTTTTGTTAAATAAATCCTTCTCGAATCCTGTTCTTAGTCAGTGTAAGAACATGATTCGACAAGGATTTATTTAACAAAACCGTATGAAATGTACTGTTTTTACATAGGAATGTTTGCTAGCGTTCGGACACTTTTGTTACTGACTGTATATTCATACAAATATAATCTATATACGTTGTTTCCGAGTTTTAAATTAGATTCACTCAATAACGAGATGATTTTGTGGCCTTTATATATTTAATAAAAGAATTAAGAAAGAAAAGAACATAAAGATTAAATTGAATTACGGAGCTGCTAAACACACTCCGAATACTTAAAGGTCTACATGACAACTAAAGAAAATAAAAAAGTACATTGATGCAGGTGCGAGCGGTTTCGTAGGCATGCGCAGATGCCTCATTTGTTTCTTTTCACAGTTCGAATTGAAAGTAGAATGTTTTGATTGTCCGTGAAAACACATATATTGGGCATACAATAATTATATTTCACAACAATGTTGTCATGTTTTCTGAAAGTTTCATGAAATTTCAAAAACAACCTTTAGAGTTAAAGTAAAAACTTGCGAAAAATAATTGCATTTTTTAATTAAATATTTATGACTCTTTAAGTATTCGAGTTAGCCTCACAAAACTCTACATACGTATAAAATATAACATTTACAACCACATCTAAAAATTGCAAATGAATGGATGCTCTTTGAGATACAGGGTAATTACAAATACTTTTATTTTACTGTATTTGTGCTTCGCCCTTTAAAGACCTTCGTGAGAAAATCTTTACTGGAAAATATGATGAAAGATATGTTTTCCTTATTCCCAAAATTCAAGAAAAACACATTAACTATTTTTTGACATATTTGACAAAACGTAAAAAAAGAATCTGTTTCCATTATTTTGTCCAACACCTGTTTATTTCATTTAAATTAACATAGTAATAATACATTATATTTTATATACATAAGTTATTATTCCAAGCACGAAGCTTTTTCCAACATTGTCAGATGCAATTCCATAGAAAAAATATTTATAAAAAAGTAATTTTCAAATAATTTCCAGCCTAAAGAAAAGTGTCAATTGATAATGTATTTTAAATACAAGGATAGTCTGTCTCAAATTAAGCACTGACCTAACTGCGTTTATTCTAAACTTTTTTTTTTCTTTTCTTTTAGGAAGTACGCTCTTTTATTTAATCGAGTGCCCATCCAGTATACACGTGAAAACTGTCTTTCCTTTCTTTTTATTATTATTTTTTTTTCTTTCGGGACACATTACATTAGTCTTGGGTTTTGCAATCATGTTGTAAAACGTGGGTGATGAAAGATAGATATTATTTCTTCCTACATCAATAGATTACTTTTCATAGCATATTAGAGACAATGCTCTTTGATTCAAATTTTTTATTTGGTGAAACGAGTGAAATTTAAAAACAAATTAAGGTTTAAAATTATTAAAATGAACATTAATAAATTAAAATTTTTAAATTTTTAAACTGTTGTAAAATATTTAAGTACATATTTTTAAGATAACAATTTATATTTATTCACAAAGAAGATACTATTTCTATCAATTTAGGAACGGCGTGAAAGGCCCGTAATATGAAATATTTATTAGAAAATATTTCAACGAAATTTTCTACACGAAATTCTACGAAATATGTAATTTACTCAATTACATATTTCGATTAAAAACTTTAATAATATTTTTTATCTAAAATTTGCTCTAGGTATCCTAAAGATAAATATATGCAATGTTACATTTATTTATGCATGTATTTAAGTATACACAAACATGTGGAGTATGTTTCTAACACTATCTAACATTTTTTCAACTATCGGCTGGTTTTGAACAAAACTAAATATTTATTTTGTGATAATTTTCACTTTTAACAAACTTACTACAGTTATTAGTAAAAGTCATTTCCTTTTAGATAAAATTAATTCTAATAGGAAACTTATAGTCTTTGTAAAGGTAAAGAAATATTTTGCATGTTTTATAGAGATTGATCAAAAAACCATATAAAATAATATAGATGCAAGATATTTGAATAATCGAAAAATGCGAAGATATTTGAGATTGAATTTTTAAACAAAGTTTAAAAATATACACCAACGTTCTTTAAAAATTGATAACGAAAAAATCGGTAACCAATATTAGTTTCTTATTTGAAATACGAACGTACGAATCAAACACTTTATTTTATTTATTTATTTATTTATTTATTTTATTTGCTGAATGAGCATTGAAATCTCGTAATTATTCTCAAAACTTCTACTCTCAAAAGAACTGGGATAATTTTTGTTTGAAAATATTTAAACTAAGGGTTTTCTATCAGCATAAAATGTAAATTGTCTGTCGTATAAGAATTAGAAAAAAATATTTACACCAAAAATTATGCATAATGCGTCTTCATCAACCTGACTGTAGCGCTTTTCTGCAGAATTCAAAGTTCTGGAAACAAAAAATATTAGCCTTTCGGAGCTATCTGTATTTTAAGGGAAAGTACTGGTGAGAAAACATAAGGAAAAGTATCAGTAACTAAATTTAAAAGGAAATTCGAATAAAAGTGTGTAAGAATTTTTTCGAACGTAATTTCCTTCTTAATTGTATTAAATTAAGGCTCATAACTTTTTTCCCAACAAAAATTTACATTTTTCGATAATAATAAAAATGTGCAACTGTGGGTAATTTTGGAACAAATCGAGAATAATAAGAAACTGAGCCAAAGAATGGTTTTACCTGAGTTATATATTTAAATAATAGAGTGTTTTTAAAAAAAAAGTCGCCGTTTTCTCTTTTGTTTTTTGTTTTTTGTCTTTCATTTCTATCATTTTTATAACCGCAGTAAGTAATTTTGTTCTTCATGTAAAATATTTTTCCTTACTAATTTTAAGATTGTACACTCTTAATCGCTCTAAAACCTGTTTAGGCCGTTCTATGTGCATTTCATTCCTTTCACCCAAGATACATATGTCATCCATTATTTGAGAGTGTGTGTATGTTATTTGAGAGACTAGACATGCTAGGTCTTTTCTGCACGTTTAATAGGCATCGCAGTACAAAACGAAACACACACTACACATAGTTCACATGAAAGAAAGAAGGGGCAAAGCCTACTGTCACATTATGGGGATACACCCATTATTATTATTGATAATGTAATTGTAGTTATAATTAAGCGCAATCTCTCCTTCCCATATGCGCAATCACTCTTACCCTATAAGGAGAGTTTGCGCAAAATAGCTCTCTTGGTTTTATCACAACTGTTATTTTAAGTTACAAAATAGCAACAAAATAGCAATGAAAATGCATAGAAGAAGGATCAATTCAAAGTTATGCACCAAATATTTAGCAAAAAATTATTATTTGGACTTTTTTTTTTTTATAGCATTTTATTGAATTGTGCGCAAACTCGCCTAGCTTTACCTTATATTTATATATATATATATATATATATAGGGGCGGTAAGTACAACTGATAGTTATTGTGTCGTATTTGAGAATAAAGGAATTGAAAGTTTAGCTAGACGGACAAAATCTCAGAGTATATCTGTCGTAGCGAGAGCTATTGAAGTGTGTTTTTTCTTAGTGATTTATAAAAAGCGTTTATTAGTGAAGTAATCATGAACCCATTGCGGCATGATGAATCGTCCTTTTCAGGACGTGACACAATACCTGTGGCTGGGGACCTCCCCGAAGCTCCAGCTCCTACTGGCTGTTTGAGCGGGTCCGCCCCGGATAGGTCCTCAACTGGGACTGAACCAACTCCCAGCCACTCAGTTGGAGGTAATGGTAGTGGTAGGTGTAAAACTGATGAAAGTCGTGCGAAGGTGAAGAGACGTAAGAGGAGGAGTAAGAAGAGTGTTGTGTGTGAGAGAGATGATAAGAAGACTGTGGTGTACGATAGTGATGGTAATTCGATAGCGTCATTCCAGAGTGTGGAAGACAGTGAAGGCGAGCACGATGAAAAGTGTAACGACCCTGACACAGTCTACTATACTGGAATGAGTGGGGAGAGTGATGCAGCAGAGGCGGGCTCTGAGATCTCAGATGCCGACTCCCCCACCGGCCCTCAAGCAGTCTCTGGGGATCCAGAGACGACCATTGTCGCCGCGCAGACAATGGACAAAGGTATACAATTGCATAGCGAGGAGCTGGCCAATATCTCCCTTGAGGAGATGGTCGGCACGTCTCAGACCCTCGTTATGGAGATGAACCGACTAAGTTTGGATCTCTCACACGCTGTTGACAGGTCAAAGCTGTCGGGACCAAAGCTGGAGAAAGTCCATGCTTTCATTAGATGGGTGCGTCAAGCATTCACCCGGCAGCACAGACTAGTTGAACAGTGCGGGAAAGCTTCTACCAGGAGGCCTTTAAAATCAGCCGAGGAGAAGGGTGCTAGCAGGAAGCGAAATAGAGGTAGCCGCCAAAAGAAGGGGAAAAAGAGGGATACCCCAGCAGTTCCCACAGAGGAACAACCTCCCGCTGTGGAGGCAGAAAAACCTCTTAATGTAGCGGAAAGTGAAGCACCCTCAAGCTCGGTAGGCACGACTGGAGGGGTGGTACCAACCAAGTATTCGGACCATGTTCGAAGCGCCTTGTCTGGTGACTTTTCATTTCCGAAGGGGTCGAAGAGGGAACGAGCGTCATCCCGAGGGAGAGCTCGACCCGGCGCGTCAGCACGTCGCTCGACGGCCGAGGTGAAGCATCTGCTTATTGTCCGACCGCGAACGGACATAATCTCTGAGGCCCTGATGACGGACATAGCCAAAAAGATTAACCCAATCGAAGCTAAACTAGCGGTTCGAGGGATGCGGCCAGTAGCTGGCAACGGAGTGTTGATCTCTGTTAACAGCGCTGCGGACCTTGCCAAACTAGAGGCTAAGATGGGCGAAACGGGGCTAGCGGCGGATAATGAGCTAACGAAACCTGGCCCTCGTATACCAGAGATCATCGTCTTTGGCATCGAAGACTCTATGTCTGCAGAGGAGATCACAGAAGCAATAAAGCTTCAGAACGCAGTTATGGGTTCGAACTGCGAAATCCGGGTGAAGAAGATCTTTCCCGGTAAGAATGGGCAAAACGTGATACTCGCTCTGGACAATGAGACGATGACGAAGCTGGCCGGAGAGAAGTGGCTCAATGTTGGATGGAGACGTTTGGGATTCAAGCGAAATGTACGGCCGCTGATGTGCTTCCGGTGTTATAAATACGGGCACACAGCGAAGGTCTGCCGCGGCAAACCCCTCTGTGGGCGCTGCGGACAGGAGGACCACCTGCAAAGGGACTGCAAGGGGGAGCCTGCATGTCCCAATTGTACGGTTAGCAACCGAGGCCGATCGGGTAATAAACTGCCCGTTAACCATAGGGTGGGTTCGAAGGAGTGTTCTGTCCACAAGGCAGAGGTTGAAAAATTGCGGGCAGTGAATCATGGACCGAAGCCTTAGATTCCTGCATCTTAACTGCCACCACAGTTATACCGTGATGTTCAACCTCGCTAAAACGATAGAGCGAGACTCTGTGGACGTGGCATGTCTGAATGAACCTTACCTATTTGGCGGACTCACTGTAGGGTTGCCGGCAGGGTACTCGCAAGTGAACCCGAGTTGTAGTGACGGTCGAGTCGCTCTTTGGGTGAGCCAGCGAGTCACCTTCTGTCAGGTCCTCGGTGATCGAGACGTACTAGCTGTCCGAACGAAGGTGTCCAACTCGAATGTGTTAGTGGCCACATGCTACTGCGCACCGAGGGAAGATACTGCTCCGAACCTGGAAAAGCTGGAGGCGCTGTTGAGACGTTACCCTGAGGATCGAGTTGTCCTAGTGGGTGACTTCAACGCAAAATCCACGCTCTGGGGGAAAAATCCAACAGATCCTAGGGGGAGTTTGTTAATCTCCTTCGCTTCGAACAATGAACTGGATATTGTGAATGACCCAGATAGCGAACCCACCTTCGTGGGGAGTCTTGGCACCAGCTGGATCGACGTCCTGTTGGTCCGCGGTTGCCTCGAGCTCATCGCAAACTGGGAAGTCTCTGATGAAGAGATGCTGAGTGATCATAGAGCCATGAAGTGGACCCTTCGGGGCAAACCAGGCTCCATGCACCCTAAGGAATCCAGCCGTCGCTGGAGGCCGAGGGATCTGGTTTGGGAGGCCTTCCTCCGCGATCTGCGCACTGCAGATCTGGCTTCTTATGATTGCTGCTCCCCAGACACAGGAATTGAATATCTGATATCGACTTTGACGAGGCTATGTAACAAGCACAG
The DNA here is from genome assembly GCA_963930645.1 of Salticus scenicus. Classification (NCBI taxonomy): domain Eukaryota; kingdom Metazoa; phylum Arthropoda; class Arachnida; order Araneae; family Salticidae; genus Salticus; species Salticus scenicus. Next base: position 217,968,604 of record OZ005652.1, on the reverse strand, counting down.
AAAGGCTTCTGGCCAAGACAGAAGCAAAGAGTGGTGGACGGTAGGTCTGACCGCCCAGAGGTCCCGGCTGCGCGCGCTGAGGCGGCTCTACCAGCGAACGCTGGAGTCGAATCAGAGGGTGAGGCTTGAGGTGTTGTATAAGCGGAAGCGGGCAGAATACAAGAGATCGATCTTGCGAGCTAAACGTCAATCGTTTAGGAAATATCTCTCAGATACGCTCTGCACTGATAAGTTTGGTCAGGTGTGTTGTGTGGTGAAAGGGAAGTGGAGGCGTGAAGCCCCAGAGAAACTAAAACTGGCAAATGGCGAAGAAATCTCCTCGTGGGAGGAGATACAAGCAGAACTGGCAAGGTATCACTTCACACAAGCAGATGACGTATCGCAGATCGATTCATCTAGAACCGACGATCCCGAACTGTTTGCTATCGGGGAACTGGAGTTTGCAGTAGAGTCGCTGCCGCCTAACAAGGCACCCGGTCACGACGGCTTCAGCTTGGAAATCGTCCGAAAGGTTCTCGAGTACCACCCTCGGTGGTTACTCTCTCTGTATAATCACTGCCTCAGCACCTCTTGTTTTCCGCGGGAGTGGAAAAGGGCTCTGGTAGTCTACTTCCCGAAGGAGGGAAAAGACAAAAGCCATCCCGGCTCCTACCGCCCGATCTGTCTGCTGCCAGCCTTAGGGAAGGCACTGGATAAGATGTGCGCAGTGCGTCTGGCGACCCATCTGGAAGCGAGGGGTATTCTGAGCGAGAAACAGTTTGGTTTTCGCAGGAACTTGGGCACACTAGATGCGCTCAAGAGAGTGGTGGAGTTCGTAGCCGAGTCGAAGAGAGGTGGCAGACACTCATGTCTGGTCACCCTTGATATTAAGAACGCTTTCAATAGTGCCCGGCGTACGGAAATTCTCCGCCTCCTGGTGGAGTATGAAGTACCGTCGGACCTCCTGGGTCTCGTGGACTCGTTCCTTAGGGACAGGACCATACTTTCGAACGCAGGGGAGTTCAGCTATAATGTTGGCGTTCCGCAGGGCTCATGCCTAGGGCCGATTCTCTGGTTGGTGCTCGTGAATGAATTGCTGAGCAGGCTTCAGTCCACTCCAGACTTGGTGGTTCAGGCTTTTGCCGACGACATCTTCCTGATGGCGAGAGAGGAGCGGGTTTATAAGTTCAACAGAATTATAAACCCAGTGTTGGATGAGATATGTGAGTGGGCACATGCGGTGCAGTTGGAGTTCAGTTATGAGAAGTGTTTGTACACGGTTATTCCGGCTGTTGGGAAGATGAGATACGCGCCTTCGTGGCCGATACGAATGAAGGGACACAAGGTGTCCTTCAGTTACGAGATTAGATACCTTGGAGTGCTGATAGATGCTGCTCAGAGTTGGACCCCTCACCTGAACTACGTTCAGGAGAAAGCGTCCAAGCTTCAATACAAGTTGATGCGCTACACGGGTGCTAACTGGGGATTGAAGCCTAAGGTTCGGAAGGCAGTCTACTCGGCCGTCGCTGAGAAAATAGTGCTGTATGCGGCTCCTGTTTGGTTCACCAATCATGTGAAAATGAATAACAAGCTCAACACCATACAGAGAAATCTGTTGTTGTGTGTGACGAAATGCTACCGCACGGTGTCAAGTGACGCACTGAATGTGCTTGCAGGGATTCCACCTCTGCATCTCCGTGCGGAATTTGAGCAGTTGTATACAGGCTTAGTGAGATGGGGTGAAGGCGTTGAAGACACCAATCTCACGCCGGAAACGGTAGAGACTTGGAGATATCAGCTGAGACGTGAAGACCTCTGGAGACTGCCTTGGACTCGAGACGTAACGCCCAAATCAGCCTCGTGTTATTACACGGACGGCTCGAAGATGGAGGACGGCAGGGTTGGCTGCGCGTTCCTGCGGGTCTCTGGGGGAGAGATCGTCTCGGAAGACCAGTTCCGGATTACCGACCATAGCTCTGTATTCACGGCGGAGGTCATAGCGATCAGGGAAGCCATCAGAGATGCTATGGAGTCGGGGCTCAGTGAGATGGATGTCTACTCTGACTCCAGATCGGCGCTGCAAGCGCTTAACTGTCTGAAGCCTAGGCACAAGACGGTTGCTGAGACCAAGGACCTGATTAAGAGTGGCGGGATCGGAATCACGATGCATTGGATCAGAGCCCATGTGGGTCATCACTTTAACGAACTGGTCGATGGTTCTGCTAAGGTGGCAACTGCACGTGAAGACATAGATCTTCCTGTCAAGCTTAGTGTGAAGTGTGCAAGGGGCGTCCGGTTTAGGCGCCTCATAGATAGATGGCAGTGTCGTTGGGATGGCTCCACGAAGGGTAGATTCACGCATGAAGTGTTTCCGAAGGTGAGCAGTCGGAGAGTGCAGGGAGATTTCTTTGTTAATCAGGTCCTCACCGGACATGGTTCATTCGGAGTTCACCAGCACCGCTTCTTTCAGAAGAACCCTGCATGTATTTGCGGGGCCAGCGCAAGCTCGGTAAAGCACGTGATGCTAGAGTGCGCACGGTGGCGGTCGGTCAGGGAACGTTACTTCCCGCCGAACTACCATCTTCGAACGCGGCGGGATTTGTGCCTGGACTACTATTGTAGGAAAGGAATCGCAGTCATCATGACGGATCTCCTTGACTGGGCGCTTAACCCGCTTGGTGGTGGACGACGGATTCTCGAAGCGTCTGAGCCTGACGCCCCAGTAGAGCCTCCTAGGAGGTCTCTTCGATTGGTAAGTGAGACGGTGAGATGAAGAGAGTTTGATGGTGAAGTGGAGTGAGCGTTATGGTGTAACGAAGTTGGAGAGTGATGGCGAGATGGCGAGTGTGAGTTGGTAAGTAGGCGTGATGGCGAGTGTGAGTTGGTAAGTTGGCGAGATGGCAAGTGTGAGTTGGTAAGTTGGCGAGATGGCAAGTGTGTGTTGGTAAGTTGGCGAGATGGCAAGTGTGTGTTGGTAAGATGGCGTGATGGCGAGTGTGAGTTGGTGTGACGGTAAGTACGAGTTGGTGAGACGGTTGGCGTTGGTGTGGTGTGGAGAGAAGGGGGAGCATGTGCTCCCTGTCTACCGGAGGTAGAAGCGCTGATTCAAAACAGCCAATTCGGACTGTCAGAAAGGGAATATTTTGTTGGCATCGCACGAACTCGTAGCAGTGCTCGCCGCATGTGCGATTCGGGGAGAAGTATTCCCACGTGGTGTGAGGAGGTCTGTCTTAAGTGACTGGTGGTGCATGACCGGACGGCGGGACTACCCTGGCGGACATCGGTGCTCACATAGGGTTGTGATGGCCCGAGCAAACAGGGGCTGTCCAGGTGTCCTGGGTGGGGCCTTCCGAGCGGCAGTACAAGGAGGCTTAGCAAAAACGGGAAGCGGTGCTGATTTTACTAGTCGGCATGGATGTGCGTTATCGGCTAGGGGTGAACTCCGTTGGGAGAGCGGGCCTGGTGGACGGCCTTAGGCCGTCCTCAGAAGGCAAACAAGCCTTCTGGCCGCCAAACCGAGGTCGGCCAGTTACTAGGGCCCTCAGCCCCAACTTTGACCAACTCCGGTTGGTCCGAAGGGGCGATATGAGCCTTGCTATAGCTGATTGCCGAACCTTACCTGGGCCACTTCCCTGCTGTCGCGAAGTTGGTATGTTGCTGTCGTAGCGGCTAAGGCCTGCACGATGTTGGGTCGTCTTGAGACGGGACTGCATGGATACCCTCGTATCTGGGTCAGTCGATGATGGGGCGCGCTTGCGTGTCACCTGTCTTATATATATATACAGAGAAAGAGAGAGAGAGAGAGAGAGAGAGAAAGACTGTGTGTATCTGGATAGCGTACAGCAAAGAATATAGTTCGATAAGTCATATGTTTAACACCAAGATGCCTCCCAAAATGCTTCCCGATTTTCGTGTTTTTGATTAGTCTTTTTAAATAATTAAAATACTAAAGTAATGACCTTATATTTGCTTTAAAACATACTAAGATGTTGCCCAAAATTTATGTGTTCACTTTTTTTAACATAAAAATAATTTGATTTTCACGTGAATAATAAAAAAATATCAAAAATTAAATTTGTTTACGTATTTGACAAAAAGACATCATTATTGTTTAAGCTACCTAAGGAAAATGACCGTTTCCTTCTGCTTTCTAAAAACACTAGTGTTATCTACGGACGCCAGTAAATGAAATATTCACACTTTTATCTTCAAAGCGGCTACTCAATTGAATAACACGTACTGCGCTTTTTCTAAAAATTCAAATAACAGTGAAAAGAACACAGCTACGTTGAATATTATTTACGAAAAGAAATCATTTGAAAAATACAAAAAAACTTTATTCCCAATGGAAAAAACCTACTACTCAAAAACAAAAATTACTTATTCTAAAAATTTTAATACGCACGAGCTCTCGATTAAACGAGACCAAGTATCATATTTTTTTAACCAACGTTGCCATCCAATAATAATAATATTCATAAAATAAATGATAGACATATTAATACATTTTCAACAATTATAACTTTAAAATTAAATAATAATGAAACAAAACAACAACAATAATAATAATAACCTAGTATGTTTCTTATCAGTTTTGCTTCTTAGATTTATGGGTATGTCCAAGAAAATAACTCTACAATCCAGTTTTATTAATGAAGCACATATAATAAAAATAAAAATATACATTTTCTACATTATTGAACCTCTTGAGTAACCAAGAAAAGAATTTTCCTGACTACGAAAAGTTTCTATGCATATTTAAATGCAATCTATATGCATTTATAAATTTTTGGTATAAATTTAATCAACGTAGACATACTCGAAGTAAAATATCCATGTTGAAAATTTATATATACAGTCGGCAGAAAAATTACTCGGGCGTTAGCAATAATTCCTATGAAAAAAAAAAAAAAAAAAAAAAAAAAAGTATATTTAATACTGTTTTTTTTTTTTTTAAATAAATCCTCGTCGAATCATGTTCTTAGGCTGACTAAGATATATCGATATATATGCGATCGGGTCGAAGATCATTGTTTAAATTGATTTTTGCATCATTCTGCATAACTGGAAAAATATTAGAATACATATTAAAATATTAATGATTTTAAAAATAAATGGTCCATTTAAAAAAAAAAAATGCAATAATCAACAACGTGAATGAAAAAAACAATAAAAATTAAATGAATATTGCTTCTTCAAAAGTTGGCAGCCTTAAAAACTAATAATTTTTAAACTCAAAAAAATTTTTTTTTCTTTAATTACATTTCATTTTACCCAATTAAAAATGCCACATTTCCCAATTTTTCTTTAAAGATAATGATGTGCTTTAAAGAGCCTATAGTTTTATTTCGCTTATTTTATTTTGTAGCTTGTATATTATTATTTAGTATTGTTTAAATGGACTATTATCTCTAATATTTTTTAATTTACTATTATCTCTAAAAACTAACTGTGTCTGAGTAAATATTTTCATTAAATTGTATGATTTGTATGTGAACCTAAAAATGTTCTAAGGATTTTTTTTCTTCAAGATTATTTCACAGGTAGAAGTAAATTATTCTGTATAATTATATAATTACCTGTTTCGCCATTAATTTACATTAGTATCTAAAATACATATACGTAAAACATTTAAAAGATTTATTAAAAAAGACATATCTATTTATATAAAAAAAATAAATAAATGAACAAATAATTATTAAAATAAGAATTATATTAAGAATTATAATAGTTACATGTTTTCAGAAAGACAAATTATTTTATTTAAATTTGTAAATCACGCAGAAACTCTAAAATTAAAATAAAAGATAAAATTAGATTCCTATTTAATTGAGAATATAATGGATATTTTCTCAAGTTTCTTTTTACCTTTCTCAGAGACTAACTTTTAAAAAAGTTAAATTAAATTACACCGTTTTAATTTCACTTATTCTTTTCTCTTATTTTCATTAAAGACCTTTTTACATTTGTGTAAAAATGTGTCAACGTTTTTTTTTTTTTTTTACCATTCTAAAAGAGCTCTTCTGAAAAGTAAGAAGAATTATACACTTTAAAATGAAACTTCGACGTTCAGTCCATTTAAAAATTTGTTATAGTTAACGCACCACTTAAACTTTTATGTTTCATTGCACTGATTGTTATTATTCATTCGTAGTACACATTTAGAAGAAGAAAGTAAATAAATGCTAAATAATTCTTAAGAATTTTATTTATCCATCCTATTCAGATAGTAATTAAACATTTAAAATGGCTTGCTTGTTTATTTAGTATTAATATATGATAATTTCTACAGAGAAAATAATTCATAGTATTAACAAGTAATTTTCTTTTATATGTAATTACAAATTAAAAGATTTATCAAAAATTGTAAATTTAGAGCTTAAAGAAAGACTTTTAGCTCCGAGTTTTACAATGCAATATATCATTAAAAAAAAAAAAAAAAAAATGTATCTAGTTGATCTACAGATGTTGGACAAATTCAATAATCATGAAGGTCCTTTAACGTATAATTTAACGCTCTTTAATTTTGTTATATGTGAAGTTTTCTCTATAATGCACTTTTTAGATGTTATAAGTTAAAGTCTGAAAAAATACCGAAATTTTGCGAGGTTTTTTCCTCCCTAAAGTTTAACTCACCTCAGAAACCGTAGAAAACTCATATTACTGTTATCTGGGAGGGCCAAAGTGAAATAAATCATTTCCAGCTTTTCACGAAGAAATAGAAGGCACAGCCCTGTTCTGATCTAATTTGATTGGGCTGCATTGGAAAGATGTACGACTTGCTGATGTTAAAAAAGAACTGATTAAGTAGTAAAAGAATTATGTCCATGCACTAGTCAACTCATATGAAAATAGAGGGGGAAAAGAATTGCGCATGTGCAATACTGGGCACGCTTTCCCTAACTATCCTAAACTAAGAATAAAACTTCCACCAAATCATAAGCTCCGTGCTATTTGCTTTACAGCAATAAACACAATTCACTGCACTTATCACAACAATTGGTTTTAATTAAAGTATAAAAAGTAATCCCAAAATATTTTCTTTATTACTCTGCATTCTACTTTTTTTTTTTTCTTAAAAAATTAATTATAAAAACGAATACGTACATTTATTTATTTTAGCAAAAAGAAAAATCCTTGCTTAACTCTACATTTACTGAATCCCATAACTTTTGTTACTGCTAAGAAGTTTTACCGAGCAAAAAATTCCCATCGCATTGTTAACCACCAAGAAAAAGAAAAATAAACAATAGTGTGAACAATAAAGTATCAACAATACCGCAGTGAAAATATTATATAGGGTCCTTTTAAAAGTAAGAACCGATTACGCATCGTGTCCGCTCATACTCTCAAGTGACGTCAGTTCAATATCGGCCACTCTCAGCCAGTCTCTCACTACGCCACAAATACGTTTCAGATCTCTGACGGAGTTGGTTGTATGCCGGTTATACTGCTTCATTTGTCGCCATGTCAATCAGCAATCCCGCTGATTGTGAAGTGCGTTCAATGATCCGGTTCTTAAATGCAAAAAAAAAAAAAAAAAAAAAAAAAAAAAGTTCGTCCTGCTGAAATTCACCGGCAGCTTGCTGAAGTTTATGGTGAAGGTTTAATGAATGATGGATTTGTGCGTAAATGGTGTAAGCTTTTAAATGAAGGAAGGACAAATGTTCATGATGAAGAACGATCTGGACGGCCTACTGTCATGAATGAAGACTTGCCACAAAACGCTGATGAGGAAACTAGCCGAAACAGGCGCTTCACTATTGATGAGCTTGACTAGAAATTACCAACAGTTTCAAAATCAGTAATTTATCACATTGTTATTGTTACTGAGATGGGTGCCGAAAAGGTTGACAAAACACAAAACAAAGCGAATGTCACATTATATGTCCTTTTTAGAGCGCTATCACAAGGATGGTAAAGAGTTCCTAAGTCACATTGTGATCGGAGATGAAACATGGATTGCTTACTACACTCCAGAGAATAAACGTCAATGGAGTGAGTGGCATCATTCAAATTCCCCTACACGACCACGAAAATTCAAACAAGAACCTTCAACACGGAAAATCATAGCCACGGGTTTTTGGGAACGGAAAGACTTTCTTCTGTTAGACTTTTTGCCAAGAGGAATGACAACAAATGGTGAGAGGTACTGCGAAACATTATTAAAGCTTAGTATTCAAAACCGTCTGCGGGGTCTGTTCTCTTACGTCGTCGTTCTGCTTCTCGACAACGCTCAGTCTCACGTTGCGGCAAGAACAAAACGCAACTGGACAATTTTCATTGGGAAGTACTGGATCATCCACCATATATCCTGACTTAGCGCCATCAGACTTTCATATGTTTTCAAAACTTAAGGAATTTCTTAGTGGAAAACGCTTGGAAAATGATAATATGTTGAAAGAAACTGTTACTAACTGGTTTAACGGTCAGGCGGCAGAATTCTTTGATGATGGGATCCAAAAGCTGGTACCACGACTTGACAAATTTTTAAATGTTAATGGTGACTATGTTGAAAAATGAAAATAATGTTCATATTTTAGTTTGTGATACAATTTACGTTCATAAATAAAGTTTCTTTTGCTCCATTACAAAACGGTTCTTAAATAATGGCCTATCTATCTATCTATCTATCTATATATATATATATATATATGTATATATATTTAACTTTCCTTATATAATATTTAACTACAATATGATATAATGGATTAGTGCCCTCGCAGTCATAAAATTTTATATTGGATCATTTTCTGAAAAAATATTTATTATTATTATTATTATTATTATTATTATTAATTTTCATTTTCGCTGTATTTAAATGATTTTTTTTACATTTTACTGACTGCAAAACTATTTATTTAAATGATTAAATGTAAAACAGGTCTGAGTCAAAATCAGAAAAATGTTGCCCTCAATTTAAACATTAATTTAGGAAAAAACGTAATGGAAAGAATTTCTTTAAGAATAAATTTCTCTGAAAAATTGGTTTAATGAAAATTACTGGAGATAGTTGCCATGCTTCATACACTGTATGATACATTTTATAAATATTTCTAAAAATTTATTATTATTATTATTATTTTAATTCAAGGAAAGACGTAAAATAAATTCTATGTTTCTCAATGAAATTTTAATTTCTGATATTTTAATTTTAATTTTATTTGGTATTTTCTATTAACTTTTAAATTGTTAACTGTTTTCAGTTAAAGTCTTCTCTCTTAACTAATCTCCCTTAAATATTTTCTTTTTACCTTTCTCAATTAAATTGTTATTTTTAATTGAAAAATTGTATTTTTCTCTTTTCGTGCATGTGAAAAAGAAATGTACATCTATAGGGTAAAGTGCCCTAATTTCGCCCCGCTTTACTTCTCTGCTTATCCCTGAGTGGTGCCACCTGTCATTAAAGGCAAAAGAAGTGGGAAGTATAAAGAGTCAATAGTGAAAGTTCGTTCGCCAAGACACATACATACGTTCAATTTCCTGTTTTTAAAAGAGATGAGTTCTTACCATGTTATTTAGTGTACTGTAAGTCATTATTTCTCCTATATTGCATATATTCTATGTTGGTAAGATACTAATAGTAGAATACCGTGAGTATTCGGATGTTCAGTTCATTCTACGGGAACTGAAGCTCCGTCATGCTGGTGAATAGAGTTGTTCCAATTCCGTCCTTCTTGAAGTTCTTAATTTCCTCCCCCCTTTCCCGTCTCCTACATGGCGAAATTTCATGGTAAAAAATCAACCCTCATCAAGTGGCCGTGTTTAACAAACTGCTGCTGTCATCAACCCTAAAGACATCAGGAAATTTCCAGTGATCACATCGTCGACTTCTAAAAGAAGTGATTCAGCAACGTATGTATGTCCCTAGTGTTTAAATACCTAATATTTCTTTCAGTTATTCTTCAATTGATTAATACAGTTCTTTGCACCCTTATTCATTCTGAAATAAATTTTGATATATAAGTTAAGTCTCGTTTCATTGTACTTTTTGAGGGGGACGACACTGGGACCACTTTTTTATTTTTACCAAATTTAGGCAACTTTAGAAACACAGTTTTTTGACTTGGTAAAAAAATTATTATAGTCCATTTGGCTTGAATGTAATATCCAAATCTGGTAGCTTTTAAAAGAAAATTATAGCTTCCAAGTGCCTAAAGGTGATTGGGGTCGAAATTTGGGCTTTGTTTTTTTACTTTTGATATATAGACGAACTTGTGTAGAGATATTCTTAAACTGCATTAAAATAAGACAACCATATACTGATACATTTAAAAGCGTGATTAAGGCCGGGGCACACTGTAAGCAGAAATTTTGAACAATTATTTTTAACTCATTTATGATAGAAATTCCACGTTTGGATTATAAAATTATTTTTATAAGAAATGAACGATGTAGAATAATTGAATTTAAGCATCAGTAGTTAGACACTACTATTTTTTTAAGAGTAGTCTCCTTATTTTAACAAGGATTTTCTGTTTATTATAAAACGAATAAGTTTGTTAAAAAATAATGGTGAGAGTTTGCCCCGGTCTTAATAATGCCCTGATATTATACAGATTCAACAAATTTTGCTGAACCAATTTTGAAATGTTTCATTGTTGTACAACAAATATAAATATATAAATAAATAAATAAATAGACCACACAAAAAGTTAATTAAAATCGAATGAAATAAATTTTAACTTCACAAAGCTTCAAATATAATTTAGCACATATTCAAAAACTCTATTTATTATTCGTACATATGCTCTAATATTTATTAAGATAGTCATTACTGAAAATAATGACGTGAACTTACTTTAAAACTTACTTTATTATAGAATATATTTCAAAATTTCTGTCATTCCCTGACAGCAAACCATGTTGCACCTTTTGAAGGGTTATTTTGTTAGTCACGAAAACTCATTCAAAAATGCAGCTTTGTAAATATTAAAATAATGTCGTTGAAATATGTCTCTATAATTAACTACACGTTAAAATTTTTGAAGGTTTATTTTCAGAATTTCAGAATACAAAATCTGTAAACTAATTTTTTTTTCTTTTTTAATCACGATTAATTATTTTTTTAATTATTTTATATTGATAAAATAGTATGGTGTGGCCATAACAAAACTTTCTTCTATACCATCCTATGTACCAGCAGCACTTTCTGTTTAGCATACACAAAAGTTTAATTACCTCACAATAAATATTTTACATAAGAAGTTTGGTACAATTCTAATCAACAGATGCTGAGATATGTTGAAATAAATTTTACATAGTTATTATAATTTTTAGTATCAGTATTATTATTATTATCCATATTATATTAGCGTTTACATTTTTATGCTTTATTTCTTCTATAGGTGTAGTATTTTCATAGAATACATTTTCATTTACTAAATTAAGGTACTAAAATTAGATTATTTTCCTATTTAAAAGAACACAGGCTTTTTGGGTATAAATTAAACCACAATCGAATTTGAAGAAGTGCACAAACGTAATAACTTCATTTATGTCAGTCATGGATACTACAGTTAATTTTCCAGACACTGATCAAAAACGTATTAAATTTTTTACATCAATTATGCCTAAATGAACAGAGTAACTATTAAAAGTTTTTTTTTTTTTTTTTTTTGTACATTTAACATATACTTTTATATTGAATATAACATGATGTTTTAATTTTACATAATGAATCGTACCTGTACAACTTCTGAAGTCATATCAACATGACTAAATTTTATCTTTTCTCAAATATTTAACTTTAGTCACCTTTCACACTAACTCTTCTAAATAAATATTATTAGAATTATTTCCTTTATTTATTAATTTTTGGATAAAATTCATATTTGAGGATCTTATTTAAATAAAAATGAATAAGTTTTGTACTCAGATTTTATGTAAAAATATACTACTCAAAAAGTTTTAAATAGTACGTTTGCTACAATTATTGCCCCAGGCAGCACATAACGTTGTTATAGCGTTGAAAATAAGTCTGAACAGTGGAAAATTAGTTGTAAAAACATTAAAACAACGTTATATGCTACTAGGGTGTCTAGCTTGATCATCTAACATAAATCAAGTGTTAAAAGTTACTGAAAAAATTTCTTCAAGTATAATGAATAGTCATTGTACTTATAAGGATCCCTTGATAAAGGTGTAATCAAAATTAACTTTAGCACTGAATAAATACAAGAATTTGTAACACAGCTTTAACAATTTATCTTCTTTGACTTTGAAATTTAATGCAAAATGTTCTCGAGTGAAGAATTGTGAATTAATTTATTAAAAGTAAATTATTATTGAAATAAAAGTGTTTTTTGCAATAACTTTAGGTTAAAACTGTTTATGATCAGTTATAATATTGTTTTTAACTTAAAGCCCCCCCCCCCCTCCCCAAAAAAAAAAAAAAAAAAAAAAAAAAAAAAAATTGGAGAATAATGAAAATACAAAAATGAAATTTTGGAAATATCCTAAAGAAGACGCGTGGTTGTTTTCAACATCTTTGAACCATTGTTGGTAGTGTTCTACTCAAAAATACTGAATTTGCGAAATTTTCCCTCGAAAATCAGTTTTCACTCACCCCTCTTAAAATTTCAAAATTCCAAAATCACAGGAACTTTTGTTTAGTATTTTAGTCTAGTCTTTCCATGTACAATTTCTTCACCGTGAAGTAATTCGGAACCGAGTTATATGCTCACAAACGTGTTTTTGGCTCCTGCCCCCAGGAGGGAAAGGGGATAATTTCGTAAAATTCCATTGCTATAGGTGTCATATATACAATCCATGCACCAAAATTCGTGAATGCAGCTCCTATAGATTTTTCAGCAGAAATTTGGCGCTGAAAGGGAGGGTCTCAAAACGCTACTCCCCAAAAAATCGAAAAAACAAAAATGGGTTTTTGGAAATATCCTAAAGAAGACGCATGACTGTCTTCAACATCTTTGAACCATTTTCGGTAGATTTATTCTCAAAAATCCGGAACTCCGCGAAATTTCACGCGAAAAATCGATTTTAAAATTAAAAATCAAAATTCCAAAATCTTAGATTTTTTTTTAATTGAAGTCTAGTCTTTACATCTGCAATTTCTTCACCGTGAAGTAATTTGGAGCCGAGTTAAGCTTATGAACGTGCTTTTGCGTCCTGCCGTCCCAGAGGGTAACGTGTGGGAATTTCGCAAAAAATGATAGATATAATTTTACGTTGGGTACAGGCCTAAATTCCTGCCAAGTATCGTTGGATTATCCGTTTCTTTGGTGATACCCGAACAGAAATATCTTTACACGCATACAGACACAATGACCCCCCTCCCCCCCCCCCCCACACACACATAGAAAAATTTCTGAAGTCATTTTTGGCTATCATGGTGTGTAAAACGTGAAGATATCGCGATAGTGTTCGATTCTGCGAAATTTATAGACAGAAGTCTGATTTAATTAATATAGTTTGAGAAAAAAAATGTGTTTTTTGCTATAACTTTAGGTTAAAACTTTTTACGATCAATTATAATATTGTTTTCAACTTAAAGTTTCAGAGTTAGTCTAAATGTAAACATTTATTTAGCAATTTATATAAATGTGTATTGTTCTACAATTTGGTATGGTTGCAAACTACCTCTAACTGGTTCGCAGTGTTAATTGATCCCATTTCAATCTTAGTCCTACATAATATAATAGTAAATTTAGGGGCTAACTTAATCATAGAAATTATAAAAGGAAATGCAAAATTATGTGCTTTGAAAAAGATAACAAATTCAATTTCTGTTATAAAATTTAGGTGAATGAATTTTTTATAAATGTATTGTTTCATTCATAGGCAAAAAGCTGAGGACGGTGCTGGGGAATGGAGGAGAATTCCGTGGGAAAATATCTTCTTCATTCACTGTTAATCTTTTTGTTAGCAAATAACCATTCGGCAAGTTTTTTAAAAAATCTACGTTTATTATTTTGTTTTTGTCAGAAAATATTTATACTTACTTTTTAATTTTTCCACGGAGGAGGACGAAAGAAACTAAAAGCCATTAACAACATAGGAAATATCATATCATATAATATTATAACAGGAGAACATAAATTCCCACAACCCAATTCTCCTCCATGTGTGACAGAAGACATTCCATGTTTAAAAAATTGCCTTTGTTGGTTTTAACTGCTCCAGTTGAAATCATATGTTAGAAGTTTTAAATAAGATATTTATTCTGTTACAAAATATCTTCTGTTCTTGCAGGTATTAACATGATAATATCATTTCTTTTACAAGATCAACGATTTATAAAGCTGTTTCTGCAATATACAAAGTACTTAATTAATGTGTAATTTAATATAAATAAATATATATATATATATTCTCTATGACAAATATTCTAAATGTAGATTGTTTTCTGTAGATTGTGCATCATGATGGTTAGAGCATTAATTCGCAATCAATTTTCAAAGTTGAAAATAATTCAGTGATGTGGCCCTTATAAAATTCGTATACAGTACTAAAAACTATAGACCAAGGAACGAAAATGTATTGTATTAACAAAAACTTACCATTTTTTTTTTTATTATTAATATTCAAGCTGCATATCAAATTAAACCTAATGAAATTCTCTTTTAAATGAGGGTTCAAATAATTATCTAGGTCTTATGGAATATGAGAAATTTAAGATTGAAGTAACTTATACACAAGCGCCCTCCCCCCCCCCCATCCCACCCAAATAAATAATAATGATAATAATAATAAAAAGTTTTTCAAGATTTATAAAATTAATGACTTGAAACCGCAAACAGATATAAATAATAAATTGTTTTATAATTATTTTTTTATTGGTAAGGAGAATAAACACTGCAATTCTTATTGAAATCTAAGATGGCCAAGACGAGTGATGATTAGTTTGTTTGACATAGAATGATCCGAAGATTATCCCTTGTCAAATCAATGATCCAAAGATCATTCCATTACAGAAAAAAAAAAAAAAAAAAAAAGGTTCTGTTTTAAAACTTTAAAATAATAATAATAATAGTAATATTCTAGCAATTATTATAAAAGGATAACAATGAGATCAGGAGTAATTGTAAAAACCTTATTGTAACTATTAAAAAATATTAAAATAATAGAATTTTTGCCATAATCCATTTTATTCCACTCTGCAAATTTTAAGGAGAATGATAAGTAGCTAATGATATCAAAAGCATTTCTTTCTTTCTTTCCTTTTTTTTTTTTTTTTTTTTTTTTTTTTTACTAAAAAAAAAAAAAAAAAAAAAAAAAAGCACGAACTTTATATGTATATAGGTTTAAAAACTAAAAATTTAGCAAGCATACGTAAGCAAGCTGCACATTAAAATAAACCTCATGAAATTCTCTTTAAAATGAAGGTCTGATAGAGCTAGGGAAATTTAAGTTTGCATAAGCCAAATAATAATGATTTATTATTATTATTATTATTATTTATTTATTTATTTAAAAATTAATTACACGAAAATGCAACTAGATATAAAAATTATAAAATATATTCTCTTATATAACATTAATGAGAATGATTCCTGGAATTCCCGTTAAAATCTAAAAATGTGAGGTCGAAAAATTAAAATTTTGTTTGCTTTTTTTACATGGAAAGTAATTCAAATAGATATATTCACCATCAGATGGCAGCACTACCAAAGAAGGTCTTGGATAATGAAAATGGGAAATAAACATAAATAAAAGTTAGAGCCGGCATATAGCGCATATGCGTAATCTGCAAGAAAGTGTGCGAGTTCCTCGTCGGCGGCTAGACGCTAGTGAGAATGTTGGGCACAGAGGCCCTGAAGCTTTAGCCTTCGCTATGTTTCGCCTAATATGTGACTCTGTGGCGGTGTTCGGACGTGAACCACAGCATTTTAGATTGGAAAAAAAAAGTGAAAATAGTCGAAATATACAAGACCTATTCCAAACATAAGTTTCGTTCCTTTTTTTTTTTTTTTTTTTTTTTTTTTTTAAGCAAGATGGTATACTAGGTGAAACAAATAATAGCCATAATAAAGTACACCCTTGGATGGTTCAAGGACAGAAAGAACATCAGTGGAGGAAGATTGACGCATGCGCAGAGCGCCAAAATATAACAGAAACAGAACGGAGTAACCGAGGTTATTCGAGTATAAATCTCGATAGCAAACAGACATTTGGTGACGACGACGTAGTCTCCAATGGAAGTACGTGCTATATCAATGTCTAATACAATCCTATATCATTGGTTAAACGGGGCTAGTGCATTGGTCATCCATGAACGCCTAAAGACCGTGTATGGTGAAGAGGCCATGTCTTGTCAAATGGTTGATCGCTGTTGTTTCATCTTCAGTGATGGAAGGCAGTGTGTGAAGGATAAAAATCAAAGTGGGCGTCCATCAACATCCAAGAATGAAAACTTCATTGCTAGAGTATAGGACATAGTGTTAGCGGATAGCCGTGTCGGTACGCCACTTCCGAAATAATGCTGAGGTGGAGCAGGCTGTGTGACAACTCCTTCCATCGCAGAACACAGAGTATTAGCAGAGTAGTTTCTTGAAACTCATTGCACGCTACGACAAACATCTGAATGTCAGTGGCAACCATATCAAAAATACTGCAAAGTGTATAATTCATAAAGTCATGCTGTATTTTTTTTTTTTTTTTTTTTTTTTTTTTACAATAAAGTTTCAGTTTGAAAAAAAAATGATGAAACTTACTTTCGGAACTTTTCTCGTATAATATATTTTTTCATATTGGAAATATTTTAGAAAAATAAATACACTCTTATTACCTTGTTTAATTAATCCCACAGATTAAAAATATTATACAGATGATTCACTCAACTATTAACCTGCAGCGCCAAATATGCTCTAACCATGACAATCATGGATAGACGCAGGATTTCAATGGTCCATAATTAAAACAACGATGAGTTTGAACTGTTCTGCCAAGTTGGTATTCTATAATTATATCTTTTCTAGCCATCGCTGCAGGGTTAATAGAATAGAACGTGTTTTTGTTTGAACCCATTTATCTTCCAGATTTTTAATTATAATCTTAAGAATAGCTTTCAATGTTGTACTCAAAACTGTGAATTTTAATTTTGGAATCTAGCAATTAGTTTTCAGATTTTTTAGAATCTGTTATAAGTTACGATTAATTAAATTATACTTTCTATATGCATCCATATTTCACTACAGCATATGAAGGTCTGTAAATAAATATGTTTAATTTTTGTAGGCTGTTATCCAACATATATTTTCTGATTTAAATAAAGCATAGATGTTGAAATCAGTCAAAGCATAGTGATTGATAATAATAGATATTCTGAGTTCTAACAAGAAAAGTCTCCTTAAAGTGCATACTCAGAATATTCTGAAAAAAATTCAATGGTAATACTTACTTTCATAATATAGGATCAGTCAAATTTATCGGCTTAATCCGAGTAGATAATCTGTAAAAATAAATAAATAAATAAATAAATGAAATACGTTCGAACATTTTTCACGAAAGGGCCAAAGACACTATACGATTTGGCGAGCAACATATCTTCTCGCCAAATGCAAGTAATTTTTAAAAACTTAAAAACTACTTTCTAATCAAAAGTTTACTGAATAGCATAACATTGAATGGCTTAAAAATTATCAGAAGAAATAGTTGATTACTTTTAATATAGCTTCTATAGAGCAGGCGCACGTGACGTCACTGCGAGAGATGATCCCGCACGTACTTTAGAATGTATGCAAAAGGTGAGATAAAGCACCATTGGAAAAGCAGATATTTTGCCTACATGTGCAAAAGTTGCAGAATAGCGTCGCTTGTTTATAAACATGCGCCTGCTCTATAGTGCAACCACGTTTCCTACGCCTAGCAATGAGGAAGAATCCAAAGGCTTGGAGGGGTGCTAAATTGACCGACAGATTGGGATGTAGTAAACATTCAGTCATTCAGTGTTCTCTTATCCCTTCTTTTCTCTCGAAGACAAGAGTTATCACCCCTGTTTTAACACTGAACTCTTTGAGTTCGCCCTTGCGCAAAGGCTTCCATGCTCACAAGAAATATGATTAATAAATATAATATACCGAAGTGATTTGTGAGTGAAAGTGTTTAATTTTGCTTCTTAAAAAAAAAAAAAAAAAATTCGTATAATTAATAAATGTTTAAATCAGATACACTTGAAATATACATATGGTTAGCGCTTTATTTTATTTGAATAATCTTTTGAATTTTCCAAATTGCAATTATTAATTTACAATTTTAGTTAACTTTTAAGATTTGAAAAAAAAATTATAATTTTAATTGAAAATTAAGGTTTTAGAAAATAGTATGCACATTCTTGTTATGATATAATTCGGAAATCTCGTTCATTTTTCATTTGGAACTCAAATTGTAAACAGTTGTCGGAACTTTTACATCTCTCTTTCTCTCTCTCTCTCTCTCTTTTTTTTTTTTTTTTTTTTTTTTTTTCTTTTTGTTAATTATCCTATTGTTTCTATTTTTCACTGATTTTCATTTAAAATTTTAATATATTTCGTAAAATTATGAGTATTTTCATAAAATGTACCTTTAATGAATGAAGACGACTACAGAAGCAGGGATATTTTTTATAGTTAGGTTTTTTTTTTAACGTCATCTACCACCACCCCCTTCACCTGGAAATTAGAAAATAAATATAAATAAATAAAATAAAAATATAAAATAAAACTATGTTTTGATGCAATGAATATTAAATAGGATTATATCTTCAAATTAAGCACATTTCAGTATCAGTATTCTAATACAAATAAATTTGTTTTGTGTGGTTTTGATTAAACAGAGGAGTTTTGATACTCTCCTTTACACTATAAATTAAATTCATTGTGTGCGTAAAATTTTTAAATCTTCATAATTTTCCATTGAAAGTAGACTTATAATTTGAATTCACCAATATTGTATGTATATACATATTTAACAAAATTATAGTCATAAAAATGTTTTTATTTAAGTTATATTTAAGTTATATTACGGTTTTTATTTAACTTAATATCAAAGCAGGAACGGGAAGTGTTTTGTACGGGTGGTATATGCGAGTCCATGACTTCGAGGTAATTCCTTTGTCTGTTATGAGGAAGTCTCTGTTTCGATACTGTCTGGTAAAATGGGGAAAAATTTATTTAATGTAAAGTTTTTTTTTTTTCTTTTCTTGGAATGCGCAATATGAGGAAAAATCTGTTTATACGAATATTTTCTGTATTGTACAGTTACAGAAAATTTCTGTCTGTAATTATTTCTCGTAGCGAACGGATATTTTCTGGCAACTTTTGCTGCCAGGAATTTCCTGTAATATAACACGATTTTTTTTTTTTTTTTTTTTTTTTTTACAGTATATGACATAAAAACGATTCTTCTCACTGACACAAGGTGATATGCCTTTCATATTTGAGGCCCAGGGAAGTGTTGACGTGCTTCCGATAAGTTGCAACACCGTGCAGATGAAATAAAACGGTATTCCAGTTTACCCGACAATTCCATATTCCCCACCGCTCCACTATATATTTGCTCCAAAAGAGCGATAATCTGTCAAATCTTTATGACCATCAAATTCATTACAAAATCGCAATCTAATCCATACTGTACTGTCTAGTAATTTTGTTCACTGTAGAGGCGATAGCGTCTATGCGAAATTTACATGTTACAATTTTACCATTAGCTTCTATAGAAGTTACTGCTCTGTAAGTAATCTGTACTCCGTGTGCAAGCTTTCGTGTATAATTTTAATGTTAAAGTCTCTCTATCATATCTTGCTACAATTGGTTGCATTTTGCCGTCCAATTACTTCTGGCAATTTATGGTACTGTAGGCGAACATTTTTTGGCATTACGTCGTGTCGCTTATCTTGTACTCGCTTAGCTAATTTATAATTTTTAACGATAATATCTTTCAAATTAACTGGCAGTAATATTTCTCTTGTTTGATACTAATTATTCAATACCTGTTTATGGAACTGGTGACATTTCATGTATTTATAAAGCTGAAAATAAATTCCTTCCGATTTCTTCCTATCTCAATACTGTTTGGTAAAATTTTCCTATCTTTAGCTAACAATCAATTTAAAAGCAAAAGCTTTTTTTAAACAAAATGATATTTTGACAAAAAATTGATAACTTTAATTCAAATTAATTTGTATTATTTCATTAAAAATTTAAATAAAATTAATGCTTATATACTTAACTTAATTTCATGTGCGCTTAAAAAATAAGCTCTTTTTTTCTTTCTTTCTTTCTTTTTTTCTTTTTTTTTTTTTTTTTTTTTAAACATATATAGCTTTTTTATCAATTGCTTGCTAAGAAATGAATTCTTTAAAAAATAAATACAAAAATAAATATCTCCATAAAATCAATTATATCACTTTTATTTATTTTTTTTTCAACAAGATTATTTTAAGAAGAAAAAAAATATGGAAAATGCCCTGCGGAATAAGATGACAATGATGGATACTTCTTAATCAAGTCTTTCTTTCTTTCATTTTTTTTAAGTGTTTTTTATAATAATAATTAGTAGTAATATTTTTTTCTTTCGTGATTTCTTTTTATTTTTTGTCACTTCAATATTATATTATTTCAACTTGTAAAATTTACATTTAAGGGTAAGAATTATCGATATTTTCCACATACATCTATGTGATAATATTTGGGGCTTCATTTAATGTGCGCTGTATTTATTTTTAAGTAAAATAATTTTTTTTTTTTAAATAAATATTCTAATTTGTTTCATGTAAAGCCCTTAAATCACAATTGTGGTTTTGTAAAAATGATTCAATCAGAGTCGTAGAATACCAGAAATATTAATAAAATTTTCTTCACGATTTAAATAATATTAAAATTTCTAATAAAATTTTCTAGTAGCCATTCTAGGTATTCTAGGAAACAGCTATAACGGTCTTGGAAAAAAATTTTAAATTAGGGTTTCTTTGTTATGACAATTCGATCTAATTTTTCCTTATCGTCAGAAAAAGTGGTTTTCATTGCGTTAACCTGTGCTCTGCCAATGACAAAACATTGCATGAAACTGTTTTTTTTTTTTTCCTTTCTTTTTTTGAAACTGCCCAAACGATTTTATAACAGATTAAGCGATAATGATTTTTGGAGATGATAATTTGATATGAATTACTTTCAGCTACAAGAAAGAAACAGCGTTTACTAGTGACACATCCTCCGCCAAGAGTAAAATATGACATAGGTGGGTGGGTGGGAAACATTGAACTTTAGAATGTAGAAATTGGGGGGGGGGGGGGGGAAGCTAAAAATCCATAGAAAAAGCATGGTAGGAAAACGAAATGTTAAATGTGTAAAAAAAAAAAAAAACTGCTGACACCGGAAGGAATAAAAGGACAAAATTGACTAGAAGAGCGGGCTGAGAGGGTTGGGGCACTAAAGCTATCGTCGAGGGTTTAAAACGTCTCGCCTAGTATGTGGCACAAAAAACAGTATAAGTTAAATTTAGCACAGAAAGTTAATTATGACACAACGATATAACGATGATATATCAGAAATCTTTTGTGTGCATCTGCAAATAATTGGTGCATACTTCTCATATCACATTCTATTCGAAATATTCTTTTGAATATATCAAAAATCAATTCAAAAATTCAATTTCGTTTTATTTAATGCAGTCTAAAGATGTTTAACTGTACTTACCTAAAATTTCAAACACAATGCATTTTTTTTTTCTTTTTTATGATCTTGTTCACGAACCGCTTGTCCAATCCCATTAAATGTCTCAAATAGGTTCCTTATATAATACAGATTTTTAATACTGATTTTGAAATTCCTGTTACTATTTGTTTTGGAGTTATACTGACGTACAGACAAACAGAAAGTAGGTTTCTTAAAGTTTAACCAGTAAAATAATTATCCAACAATAGTCATCTTAATCCACACACTTGCTGTGATAAGCAGCATTCTGAAATTTGTTCATGTATCTGTTATAAAATTCCAGATATGAAACAAGATCCCCCTAAAATCCATAACCCATTTATAAAATCATGTTATTGTGGCTTTGCATAAGTTATAAATTTTTTTAAATCTAATTATTTTTGTAATATGTACTATCACACATAACTATTTAAAAAATATATATACAAAATATCCTGTTTTAGTTATATAACTTCGTCACTTGTTTGTTAAATCTAGAATAATAACAATAGCGTTATAATTGCTTTGGAAATAAAAATTTCTTTTAAGAAAAATTACAATGTAAATATATAAATTTAAAATTAAAATTTTCATGTTCTAATACACTCTGTAACAAAAAAAAAAAAAAAAAAAAAAAAAAAAAAAACGGCGCACCAAGAAGAAGTGGGGACAAAAATTGGTAGATTTGATGTACATGTGGAGAAAAACAATTGATTACAGTTTCAGAAATTTTGAATGATTTAATCAAGAGAAAGGGCCTCACAAAGCAAACAAGTCAATAACGCGTTGGTCCACTTCTGGCCCTTTTGTACGCAGTTATTCGGCTTGGTATTAATTGGTAGAGTTGGAAGATGTGTTCCTGTGAAGTATCGTGCCAAATTCTGTCCAATTGTTGCGTTAGATTGGTAAAATCCCGAGCTGGTTGTAGGACCCTTTTTATGATGCTCCAAACGTCCTCAGTGGAAGAGAGATTCGGGGACTGAGCTCAACCCCACTGAGCCGCCTATTAAGGGTATTTGAAGTCACTGAAGTACCAGTTGCACGTAGGATCGACGATAATAAGGAATGGAATTGGTGCTTGATTCCATCAAAACCTGTATGTATGTCAATTTGTGTCCAGTTTGCATTACTCGTTTTTGGCGCGTCACTTTTTCTTTTTTTGTTATAGAGTATCTTTATTTTTTTACAGACATCCTATACTAATTTAAAAACATCTTAATCATATACATTACTGTTGTATTATATTATAAAACACACCACGCTGACAACAAAAAATCAATAAGTTTTAAATAAAGCAAGAATCCAAACACTCAAATAATAATAAAAAAAAATTAAGAATTTCAATACAGGAAACACCGAAATAAAATTTGTTTGGACTTTATGGGTGTGACGTCATGAAACTATTTACATGTGATCTAGAGAGAAAACTACTGCGACATTATTTATACATGTATTATATAGGGAAATATTTGTATCCTATGGGAAAATTGACATAGAAATGTCATAGAAAACACGGAAATACAATTTGTTTGGACTTTATCGGTGTGACATCATGAAACTCTCCACATGTGATCTATAGGAAAAACTACTGCAACATTATTTATACGTGTATTATATAAGAAAATGTTATATCCTGTGGGGAAATTGACATAGAAATGTCATAGAAAACACTGAAATAAAATTTGTCTGGACTTTATTGGTGTGACGTCATGAAATTTTTCATATGTGATCTAGAGGAAAAACTATTACAGTATTATTTATACTTATATTATATAGGGAAATATTTGTATTCTATGGAGAAATTGACATAGAAATGTGGAATGGGAACAAAAATCCGATAAAGTTCACCAGAGTAAAAATTATTATAAAAAGGCAAATGCACAGTAAAAAAAAAAATTACATCTAATAAAAGAACGCATTTCTAAGAGTATAGACGTTCCAATTTTTTGAACTTATGATAAAATCGAAAAATATTACTTAGGTAATAATCCTTTTAAATGTTAGAACAAAAAAGAAAAATTTAAATTATAAAACAAAACTAAACATCAAACACTGTTGTTACGCTAAATGTTTCATATCCCAATTTGCATGCTTTTCATTAATCCAAAATTAAATAAAATATTGAGTGTTTGTAAACCCCTTTTAGTTATATCTTACGATAATTCGTTATCGTAAACTTTCTTAACTAACCGAGGAAAATTAATTTATTCTTCCATAATCCTATTAATCTAGAGGTTTCTCGTAACTTTTGATCCGATATTACTGTTCTAAGATGATAAATTTATATATCGATTAATGATACTTCCACGTAACATTTTTGTAAGGGTTTTACTTTTAATTTATTTTTCAATGTTATAAGGTGTGAAAAAATAAATCCATTTCATCACTGTAATAAATAAAAGAGATATTTTAATCTCAGCACTACAAAGTTTTTGGTTTCTCAGGTGGCTAGTTAAAAATTGCATAACTTTCTGTTGATATTTTTCCCATTAGTGTAATGCGTTACTAAGTTATATATATATACATATATATTTATTTATTTATTTAAGACTAGAAAAAGAAGGCTACAGATCTAATTTTTAAACTAAGTAAGCTAATATGTGTTTCTGTTGTAACTTCCTTACTAGTTAACATTACTCTTCCAAGTTATAAATCGATTTATTTTCTTCACGTTTTCAAAGCAGGCTTTATTAAATTAATGTCTTCAGATAATTTCTGACATCATTACCTATGTAGTTTTCTTTAACTAAGGATTTTTAAATGAAAATCAATTTTTGTGTGTGCACATTTTATTTTCTTTTTTGAAACAATAATATTTTTATTGAGGCTACATCAACAAAAACATTTGATCGATTTAACACATTTGTTTGATACTTCAACAAAATGGTTTATTTAATTTTTTTTTTATTCAATTGTCTTTCTTATTATTTATTTATTATTCATTCTACTATTATTATTTTTTTTTCCACATAGCTTCAACAAAATTCTGTTACTTCAACAAAATATTTTTCCTGTGTGTTTTACAAAAATATTATAGTTTTACTCCTTACTTGATAAATACAGTAGACTGTCATTTACATATTATTTATTCAATGAGTTTTGCTATTAAATACTTCAATAGAGATTTTCAACGTAATGATCAACATTTTTATTTTTAGGTAGACAGTTTTAGTGAGCAGTTAATTGTCGAGCTTTAAAAATTTCGATCGTAAGCAACTCGTATTAGGCTGTACCTTTGGTACATTTCTCCCATGGCAGACACCTACAGTCTGATCGTTTACAGTGTAAGCACGCCCTATCTGACTTAAGAAAACACCCCCGTCTTTTTGCAACACTTATGTAGGATGCATACCACCAATACAAACAAATGTCAATTATTCTTCATCAGAGAATGGTCCTTGGACTTTTTGGACATGTGGAGGGAAGTTTACAATCAACGACATTATTTTTATTGCTCTTTGAAGAATTTCACAAAAGAAATAAAACTTTTCCATTCAGTTATCATGAGAAGGGTTGTTTTAAAAGTTTTCATAGTCAAGAAATAAATAGAGTTCACAGTAGATACTTCTGCATTGTGAATTTTAATTGTATAATATATTTTTATGGAAAGCAAATCTGACAATTATTTTAAAATAACTGATATCAACTAAATTTAAAAATGAGTTAAAAATTATAAGTTTGACCATTATATCATACCATGAATTCTGTTTTTAAATGTGTCTGTAGATCTTCTTTTTATTTTAAGATACATCAAAAATAACACAAAAATGTTACTGGATGCAGTGTTTTGAAATGGATGTTAACAATGAATGGTAACTTCGATAAGAAGGAAAGTTATACATTAAACTATAAATTATATATTAACCTATTAAATCGATTATTATTAAAAATAAATCTTTTAACATTTTATTTAATCATTTATTCTCTTATTTCCTCAATTTTAGAAGAAAAGTTCAATATACTATATTTTAGAATGTTAAGAATAAATTTTCTAAGTAAATTTTATTAATAAGATTACACCAAATTTTGTTTTACATGATAAGATGAACCATCGCATTCTTTAATAGCAATGGCGAAAAGTGTTATATGTGTATAATAATGTGTTTCATAAATTCAAGAAGCATAAAACAGGAAAAAAGATTGTGCCCAGCCAGAAGATTTTACACAGTAAAATAAAATGCCGTATTTCATCAGAAAAAAAATGGTTCCAAATTTAGCTGTAACCTATTGACTCGAGCTCAGCTGCAACAATTTTCTAGTGAAACATGCCATGTTATTTTGACAATTATTATAACAGTGTACCTACAGACTGAATTAATTTTAATATTAAAACTACTTATTATTATTAAAACTACTTATTAGTTAAGGACTTTACAGAAGATAGAGATCTTTTGGGTAACTGCGTCTTGAAATATATTTTTAAACACAGTATGCATGTATTATCTGCACTAAATATATACGTATAATAATGCGTTTGATAAATTCAGGAAACATAAAACATGAAAACTGATTGTGCACAACCAGAATATTATACACTGTAAAATAAAATGGTATATTTCATCAGAAAAAAATGGTTCTAATTTAGCTGTAACCAATACACTGTGCAATGTTTCATTATTTTAAAACATTGCTATTTTGAGAGTAAGCACTATTAAAATAATGAGACAAAAAATTAAAAAATGATTCTAACTATACTGGAACTGTTTTCAGGTGAAACATGCCAAATTATTATAACAGTGTTCCTGCAGACTGAATTAGTTTTAATATTAAAACTGCTTGTGTATATACAGGCCTTTATGGAAGATAGGGACTATTCTTTGGTTAATTGCGTCTTGAAATATATTTTTAAACGCAATATGCATTTAATATCTGTACTAAATAAGAATGCATCAAGTTATTTTGATTTAATTTTGGGATCAATTTGAATTTCCTTTCGATAATTGCTCTTATAAAGAGTCATAAAAGGATTTTGAATGTTTAACACTATTCGATTTAGAAGATTTCAATTAAGATATAAATTATTTCAGCGGACGAAATCTTATTGAAATAAGAAACAACAGAATTTCAGTTGTTATAAAACTGATTTACAAGATTATTTTTTATGGCACACGTATATATCTAATGCAGACTAAATATTTTTTCTCCTTCTTAAAATATTAAAAAAAAAAAAAAAAAAAAAAAAAAAAACTAGTATGTTTTGGCCACCACATAACTTTCTTCTATATTTTCCTATGTAAATTCACTCAGTAGAAATAATTTATTAAAATCATTATTTAATGAAATTATCTTACATGATAATGCAGTACGATTTCCATATTAGGAAAGTAGTATAACACTAAATATCCAAAAAAAGTCCAGTTTATTCTCAATATTACATTTAAAAAAATCGATAAATTTATTTTAAATTATCGCAGATCGATGGTTCAACCATTCATTTTAAAGGTAATGGCGAGCTCATTTAAAAGATACCCATCATGAAAATTTATTCCCCTCGAGGGGTGACGTCCCCCCAGGGGGGAGGCGATGCTCCTACATAAACAAAAAATATTCCCAGTTGACTATCTCTATTATAAATAATTATTGTAAATTTCATAATGATTATTAAAAAATATTTCTCTTTATACACATTTATATAAAATTTTGTCCTACCACCATGTGAAAAATTTAGAAAAAGCGGGATGGCAACGCAACCTGTTAGACAATTTTTACTAAAAGATAGGCACTAATGTCAAGGTGTAACTACATACCAATTTGTATTAAACTCTGTGCAGTATTTCCTGAGATATAGTTGCCACAAAATTTTGTCTCAGACACACACACATAGACAGACAGACATTTCCTAAAAAGGGTCAAATCGTGTTCTACAACTCTCAAAACGTGTAAATCCATCAAAAACCCGAGGTCAAAAATTTTAAGAATCCAATAGTTTCTTCTGTTAAATATAGAAGAAAGTTAAAAAAGAAAAAAAAACACTTTTTTATTTCTAACCAAAAAGAGAAAATTTATATAAAATATTTTTTTTATTACAAAGACTAATTTATATATTTGAAATTTAATAAAATTAATACCTAATTGCTTTAAATTATTGTAAAGACTTTGTTCGAAGAACTTTAAAAATTTAATATTAAAATCATTAAACACATTTTTCAGAATTTTAATACAACAGAACATATACGCTACTGGATCCTTATCTTTTTTTTTTATTTTTTGTCTAAGAAAAATAGCGCGGGTGTTTAAATTACAGTTTACTTTGTAAAAGCATCACTTTGAATCACCTTTTCTCCTGTAATTTATCGATGGCGTGTTTTTCTTTCAAAAGAAGAAAATTGAGTGTAATTTTATACATTGCAGGACAAGCTTGTAAATAAAAAGAATCGTATTTCCCATATAAAATAGCATTATTATTTCATGGAATTTCGGAAACGTTTGTTCCACTTTTAGCTGTAATATTTTGATAATCTCTTTGGAAATAGATCACGCAACCAATTTTAGAACAGTTATTTAAGTTATAAAGAAAATTCCAAATATTTCTTAGAAAATTATTTAAACATGCTTATATAAGTCTATACATTAAACCATATAAAAATAAAATACTTAAACTCGGATATTTTATTTAGCATTTCTTAGGAGATCATATTACATTTATTAAGGAAGACATATAATTTCAATATTTTATTTTATGTTTTCCAATATTATATTTCAATATTTAAAGTGCATTTACGAAAAGCAATAAATACTGTAATGGTAAACACATGAAAAATCTTCAACGTGTTTAACTCCAAAAGGAATAACTGTGTAGTAGAAATCTGTTTTGGTAGCATAAATCCTGTCATATGCGTAACGTATGCATAAACGTTGCGCATACGTATGCATAACGAAATAACGAATGGGTAACATATGCGTAACGACTGGTAACATAAATGCGTACCGTCAGCAGTGGTGACTTTTCTTGTGTTTAGTTATCCAGCGCTAGTTCTCTTTTTAATAAACACTTAAACGTTTCATTCAAAATAAATATTACTAAAAGAGTCAGTTTTGTAAAACACATTGTAGAATTTTTTTTTTTTTTTTAACTAAATGTCACACAACAAATCGGACAACATCCAGTGTTCTCGTGTTGTCATGCGTAATACTATATATTTCTAAAATATAGTTTTTTCTTTTTTTTTTTACCTTTTTTCTTTATAGATCTTTCTACCTATGTATATTCGCACTAGTTTCGTTTTTTATTATAAATCCCGTTTTTTTACCTTTCGATCCAATATGTAAAAAATCACAATAAGTGTAAACATTCACCGACATATCTTATAAAAATCCGTAAATACCATTTAAATTGTGTTAGAAAACTGTGGTGTAATTAAAAAATATATAATAATAATAATAATAATAATAATAATAATAATAATAATTTTGCAATTTGTATGAAATATCATCAGATTTATGAAATTTGTCCAGTAACCAAACTTTTATCTAGAATTGTTTTACTGATTTAAAAATTCATAAATAAATAATTGCTAGTAAATAGTTAACATGTGTTACATAACAGGAAATTTATTTTGAGTTACGGCATAAAATATCTAGATTTGACATTAATATATTTATAAGTTAACACATACTGACAGTTCATATATCAGCAGAGTCAAAACATTTTATATTTATTGAAATTTTATTTTTTCGACTGAGTGAAAATAATGCCTGGACCGGGAGTCGAACCCCGGATCTTTGACTTATAAGGTCAAGGCTCTACCAATTGAGCTATCCAGGCCGACACCCCGGTCAGCATTACTCACTGGGCAATGGAACATTTCCATTTCCTGCGGCTTATTTCTGTCGAGCTATCTACATGATTGACCAGAGATGTTTCTGCCTAAAGGTTGTTTGAGTGAGTAATGCTGACCGGGGTGTCGGCCTGGATAGCTCAATTGGTAGAGCCTTGACCTTGTAAGTCAAAGATCCGGGGTTCGACTCCCGGTCCAGGCATTATTTTCACTCAGTCGGAAAAATAAAATTTCAATAAATATGATTTTCTTCCACAGTTGATTGTGTGATTTTAATAAAAATTGCAAAATATTTTAATATATATATTTATCTATGATAATATTAAACTAGTTTCGACTTTGTTGAGATCAATAGTCACCAAAATACAGGGTGTCCCATAAGTCTGTAGTTATTTTAAAAATTCATAAAATTGAATGAATGGATAAAATTAAACGCGGGCTTGCGAAAATGTTTTTTTAGTGAAGGGAGATATTTTTCGGAAAAGTAAAAAAAAAAAAAAAAATAGTTAAAATGGTCTCGATAGAGGACGCCGCAAAGATACAGTAAAATGAAACATACAAATCCGAGTAGTACAAATTACAGGGTTTTATGATTGACAACTCATTTTTGAGTTTTTCTCATATTTACTTGTACACATAATTATAATTTAACCAACATTTTTTGGTGAATTACAGGATGCCATTCGTCATGAAATCTCCTGCATCCAATATGCTACATGCTGCAGTTATCAGTGTTGTAATTCGCTTGTAAACTGTGTTGATGATGTCACATATAATAATAATGATGTACTTATAAACATTTGCTTCCATCTAAAGAAATAAAACTTTTCAAGAAAATGTGTAATTTGTCTTGATACCGTGCCCTCTATGAAAGAAAATTTCATTCTAACATTTTTTTACCAAAAAGATAAAAAGAACTTATACAGAAAGATAGAGAAACATTAGTATACTCTAGCACATTATTAAACATTTGATTATAAAAATATCTACTGTAAATATGTATACATATTTTTAAAAAATATTTTTCCTGTTTTCTTTATTTACTTTTTGATGTTTTCTACAATATGTTGTTTACTACAATTTCATTGTTTTCTATAATATGTTTTCAAAAATTTTGGTTCCTTTTTATTAATAGAAATACACAGTTTTCTGAAATACACCTTTTTAACATGCTAAACTGAAAAAAATATGCATAGAAATTAGAATATTCCATCTATATATCATTAAAAAAATTCTGAAATAGTTCAATAAAATATTCGTATATTGTAATATTTTCAAATATGTTTTTCTAGTGATAGTTATAATCCAAAATGTTTATATATATATATATATATATATATATATATATATATATATATTATAATACATCAGCGTAGCTATCAACTTACTAATTAATATTCGGAAGATTGTCAGTATCCGTCCTTTTTTTTTCACACCAGTCTTCTTTAAGAGTATTTTTCTTCTTATTTAATAGTAATTACATTTGAAGAAAGTTTCTCTAAAAATAAAGTGGTGAAGAAAAAGGGGCAGGTTCTAAAAATATTCCAGAATATTTATTAATCTGTTGGCAGGTATTCAATTTATGTTTTTACTTAAAATATCTGTTTAATTAAAGAAAAACAGTTTAAAATTTTCAAATTGTATTAGTAAATTATCATTTTTTTTTTCAAATGTGCTAAAAAGAGATTTTGATTCTAAAAATTTGACTATAAAAATATCGACAGTAAATATGTATTTTTATTTTATTTTATTTTATTTTATTTTATTTTATTTTATTTTATTTATTTATTTTATTTTATTTTATTTATTTATTTTATTTTATTTTTAAGAAATATATATTTGGGATTTTCATGATTTATTTTCTGTTGTTTTGTACAAAATGTTGTTTACAACAACTCTAATAGATTTTATAATATGTTATGAACAATTTCGGTTAATTTTGATTAACCGAAAAGTTTAATAAGCGCTTTTGATATATTCCGCTGATAAAATATTCATAAAAATTGTAATATTTCGTCTATACATCGTAAAAAACAAAGTATCTGGAAATTGTTTAATCAATATTCGTTTATTATAGCATATTCAAAACATCCTTTTCAACAGATAGTTATATCTCATATTGTATTTTTCTTCTTTAGGAATAAATAAACAGTCCAGGTTAGCTGTGAGATTTTAATCATTTGCTTTACACAACATAATTTGCATTTCCAGAAAATATCATATTATAATACATCAGCGTACCTATCAACTTACTAACTAATATCCAGCACCATTTTTTTTTTTTTTTTGTTTAGAGCATTTTTCTTCTTATTTAATAGTAATTACATTTGAAGAAGGTTTCTTTAAAAATAAAGTGGTGTGAAAAAAAGGGCGGGTTCTAAAAATCTTTATCGGAATATTTATTAATCGGTTGGCAGGTATGCAATTGATGTTTTTACTTAAAATACCTGTTTAATTTTAAAAAAATAATAAATTTTTTAATTATATTAGTAATTTATCTTAAATAATATATATACGTATATATATATATATTAAATATGCTAAATAGAGATTTTGATTATAAAAATTTGACTATTAAAATATCGACAGTAAATATGTATTTATTATTATTATTATTATTATTATTTTATGAAATATATATTTTGGATTTTCTTTATTTATTTTCTGTTGTTTTGTACAATATATTGTTTACAACAAGTCTATTATTTTTTATAATAGTATATTATTAACAATTTCGGTTCTCTTTTACTAACCGAAAAGTTCAAAATCATTTTTGATATATTCAGATGATAAAATATTCATAAAAATTGTAATATTTCATCTATACATCGTAAAAAACAAAATATCTGGAAATAGTTTATTCAATATTCGTTTATTATAGAACATTCAAATCAACTTTTTCAACATCTCAGATTGTAATTTTTTTCTTTAGGAATAAATAAAGTTTTTTTTTTTTTTTTTTTCTTTTTTAAATATTTTTTATTAATAGAAAAAACATTTAAAATTTTCGAATGATGTTGGTAATTTAACTATTTTTTTTATTATTATTTCTTTTTATGTATTATAAATGTCCATATTTTTTCTTATGTCTTTCTTTCTTTTCTTTTTTTTTTTTTTTTATCTAGTTGGATAGATGCTTGAACAATGTCCTTTTAATATATTTCGGTATAAATTTTCTTATTCAAAAATGGAAACAAAACTGTTTCATTAGTTACATAATAGCATGCAGCGTGGTAATTTTTTTAAACAACTATGTAAACGTTTTTATGAGAATATTTTTTCAAGTTGAATACAACATCCAATAGCTTATTTTCAATTACAGGTAATGATTAATTTTTCCATCTCTGCAAACATATATGCTTCTTTATTACCATTTTATTTTAGTAGAAAATTTTATGTTGTTTATTAAGTGAAATTTTTTTTTCAGAATATTATAAATGATTTCTATTAAGAACTACTGGTAATCGAGATGTGTGTGGAAGCTATTTTTCATTTTTTTTTTTTTTTTTTTTTGCGGTCCTTCTCCAGTCTCTTGCTTTCCTCACACACTTTGCTCAACTTTAACGTTGTTCTCACTTAAAATGTGTAATAATAAAGCATCAAATTTCAAGTTAAATTGACTCTTTTATATTACCCAAAATATAACATTCTGTATTTGTTTTGTTGCAAATTTAGTTAATTCAAATTCGTAAAATCATTTATTATTGGTAAATGAGGCAGTTTTAAAAGAATTTCTTTTATTACAAGTCGTCTTACTGTAACTTTCTTCATATTTAATTATTACTATTACATCATATGTTTAAGTGCGTCATGCAAAGCATAAAATCATTGTTAGATCTCACATGCACTGTTAAAAAAATGCAATTTTGTTGCCAGAAATTCTCTGTGAAAATTACAGAATTTTCTGTAATTTGAGAAAAAGTCGTAAATTACGGAAAAATTACGTTGACAAAACGAAATTTTCTGTAGCTTTCACAGAATTCTGTAATTCTCACAGAGAATTTCTGGCAACAAAATTGCATTTATCTAGCAGTGTAGTTTATTCCACAAGAATAAAATCATTCCGTTTAAACTCACTGAAATGTTTCATGACATTTTCTTCTTTTTGACACAAAGGTCTTTTGTCTCAGCTTTGTATGCAAATATTTTTTTTTCAGTCCGGGAGAATATACGTAGTGGCCTAAAAATACATAACAATGGATTGTGCGCTTTTAGGTAATTTTTTGGCTTATTAATAATGGTTTTACTTTCAAAATTAAAACGTAAATTATAAAATAAATGACAGCTCTTTAAATATAAATATTTAATTTCAGAAAATTTTGGAGTGGAAGGCTGATTTTATATACCAACTATGTGAAAAATACCAGAGCCGGGAACCGAACCCGGGCCTTCCGCTTTACGTGCTAATGCACAAACCATTGAGCTACCCTGGCTGATTACCAGGTAGGCATTTCTCACATAACATACGTTGGCAAAGTCACCGAGTCTGTAAACACAACTATATCAAGTGACATTATTCATCGTGGCACAACTCCAATAGACCACGAAATTTTCATTTAATTTTGCCATGATTAATAATGTCACTTGATATAGCTGTGTTTATAGACTCGGTGACTTTGCCAACGTATGTTATGTGAGAAATGCCTAGCTGGTAATCAGCCAGGATAGCTCAATGGTTTGAGCATCCGCACGTAAAGCGGAAGGCCCGGGTTCGATTTCCGGCTCTGGTATTTTTCACATAGTTGGTATAAAAAATCAGACTTCCACTCCAAAATTTTCTGAAGTGAACTTTCATGGTTGATGAATAAATTTCTAAATTAAAATAAATATTTTATTTGACTAATTCGTATTATGTGTGCAAATATTTATGCATCAAGTAGAAATTATAAAATAATTTCACATCACGGATAATAGTCAATAACAATGAATTCATTAGTGTTAAAAACAAGAAATAAAGTATTCGTCATTATAGCAAGAACTTAAAAATGTTACATAAAAAAACACTTTAGATACTTTTTTTTTCTAAACATTATATGTACGTACATTCAACTTACCCGCTTCACTGGTCACCATATTCAAATGAATTCTGAAAAATTCCATATCACTAATTTATATAAAAATCGCATAAAATAAATATTTTCAAAAACGTTTATTGAAATCGGACAGAACGTCGACCACTTTATATTAATCCAAAGGCACTGTCTTTTGCACCGGCGTTCCTGCTTGCAGCATGCTGAGTCTGGATTTCCACTGCCTGTAACAATTCTTGAAACAAGTGTGCGCGCACAGAAACAAACATATTCACCTCTCAATATCTAGTTGCATGAAATGGACAATATTCCTGTGACGTCACAGTGGGTAAAATCGCCGAACACGTTGCCGATATTTTGTAAACAAATTAGATTCAAGATGCCATTTTATTGTTACGCATAACATTTTTCTAAATATTTCTCCAGTGAAACTTAATAATCAGATATCTGTTCAAACAAAGAACAAAAGAGAAATGTAAACAACTAAATCGAATGATAAAGTTAAGACTATTCCATATCGTAAAATTGCAGAACATTTTATGTATGCATACACGCATATATATAATGAATAAAAGATTAATAAGAACATTTTATACACACACACATATACATAGACATCAAAGCTTAAATAATTAGAATTTCAATCACTTTAATAAAGGAATTTATTAAATGGAACATACATTTAAATTTATTAACATCGCCACAGTTCACATGGCAACTTTTAATATTACATATGTTGATTAATATTAAAGTATATTACTAAAACTGGATTAAAAACAAAACAAAGGTATCACTATATCACTCTTATTTCAATTTAATATAATCCGTAACTCTTATAAATAATATTGCAAGATAAAAATTTGCAAGCCACAATACTTCGTTATGGTAGAGTTGAGGATTGTTTTCCTAACCAGCTGATATTCTTGTAGCCTCGAACCCAAAGTGGGAATATGGTCCATTGCGCCTTGGTTCCCAATGCAGGTGACAGCGTCATACACAGCGTGTGTATAGTGCTGTTACCTGCATTGGAGTTTCGTTACCTGCGCAGTTTCATTCAATCCTTTTCTAACTCTCCCCAAAATTAAGTGCAATCAATTCCTGGAACCGAAAACCAACACACACACGCAACAAAAATCACATTCCTGAGATAATTTGGCACAGAGTTACGCTTGATTTTTTTTTTTTTTTTTTTTAGCTACCGCCCCAAGGCAAAGGAAGTAATTTTGCAAAACCCCGTCAGAGTAATTGTTTGGTACACATAACCAACTAAAGTTTAAAAAAATTGTAATACGCAGATAGTTTAGGCAGAGTTTTGCGTGAAAAAGAGATTATCAATTCACGTCCCCAGAGGCGGGAACAAGGAGAATTTTAGAGAATCCTTCTTAGAACATCTTGGGTACAATTAACTAATGTCCTTTCTAAGATAATATCGAACAGATTTGCGCTTGATAAGAGCTTATTGCCTTTTTCCCGCCCCAGAGGAGAGGGAACAGAAATTTTGCAAAATCTCGAATCCCCCCGCTATCATATCATCCCTCCCTTCAAAAACAAATGAAAAATCGGAAAAATAAAACAATAAAAGGGGGGGGATGTGGACGTATTCTCCGAAAGTTTTTCGGGGCGCCTTTGTGCCACTTTCGGTAGCGTTCTACCTGAAAATTCAGATTTTGCAAAACGTTTCCCTAAAATTCAGGTTTTTTCCCTTACTTCCAACTTAAAATTGAAAATTTTCTCTCACGTAAAAATTTTTCACCGTGAAGTTATTTGGAATCGAAAGCTTGCAAACGTGTTTTTGTCACGTGCCACCTCTCTTCCCAGAGCGATTAAAGGTGGGATTCGACAAAACCAAATCGTCAGAGGGTCAGGCCTCAACAATCGACCCTCATACCATATAACACACTATTTTATTGAATCGTCACGGACGTGTTTAGTCAGTAAGTGAATGTACTTTAATACAATATACATATAGACTCATGAAGGGTAGTTATGTGAATTAACAATTTGTGAAATAACTTTTTTTTTTTTAAATATTAAATTAAATTACTCTAAGGCAAGAGTCTGCATAGCTGTAATTTATACAAAATATTATTTTTATTGAATAATTTCATGGTATTTTAATGCTGAAATACTTTTATTCTAGAAACATCAAAGGATGATTATTTAATACTATTACTTGAAATGTGCATTTTCTAAAGTCTTATAAGTTTGGGAAATGTCAACATTTGTGTTTTATAAAAGGAACACTATAAACGTAATCTAGCTTAAGCATCAAATTAGCAGCAGAATTTTTTTTCAGAAAAAAGTAAATCAATGTGTATAATATGATTAAGTCCTTCATGTAAACAATGAGATGTATAAATTATTAACGAAATTTTTCCAAGAATATAAAATGTGTTCAATTAGGAATTAGATTTAGTGACATGTATTGCATTTCATAACATTTTCATGCAAATACCCTCAATTATATTATATTTTTCTTCTTTATTTTTAAATAATCATAAAATAAAGAATAAAATTAATAATTTAATTCTTAAAATTAATAATTTAGGAAATTATTAAATTAATAATTTCGAACGAATTTTCTGATAAATATTTCAGGATATTAGTCAAAATTCTCGTCAATTATGTAAACACAATTTTAAAAGGAATAATTATATATTACGTTACAAAATAGTTTTAATCGATTCTTAGTACTTTCTTCAAAATAATATATACTTTTTTTTTTTCTGTCTAGCATTAAAAAAATTATTTTTATTTAAAAACATAGTGAGAATTGTATATGTTGTTCAGTAAAACTATAATTATAAGCATTAGTTATGTTTTGTTATTGCGTACTTTTCAATAAACAAATATCTTAATTTTCTTATATAGATAATATTTATTTATATGTGCTGAGAAATGTTCAGTTTAAATGATAAGAAGTGAATTTTATCGTCTGATGTTGCCCAATACATGTCAAAGAAAACATTTATCTGAACTTGCTTTTCAAATGCCCTACCTAGAACCGAGGCTACATAATTAATCTAGCTAATTTAAATAATGTAATGCATTAAAAATATTGCGAACGAAAAATACTTTGCTAAAGTAAACGTTTATATTAAAAAAATAATAATAATAATAACTAGAACCTGTAATTTTTACTTTCTTCTATATATATATAGAATAATATTATAGTTTAAAAAAATTAAAGAACACGCTTTTATAGAAATGTGAACTAAAAAGCACAAAATATCTATCTTAGTATTAAAATGCAGGGTAAGAGAAAATCGTGTGAGTGACACACCATAATATTTACAAACATTTAAATCTTTAATTAAAATAATTTAGAATTAAACAAAAACAGTTTTTATAAAATCTCCCCTGACTGGGATCGAACGCTAGACCTTTAGGTTCGTAGCGCGAAGCTATACCTCAACGCCACGGCGCTCACGTAGGGAAAGGTCTTTTTTTACAATATGGATTTTTTGTTTGCTCCCAGAGCGGTTACAAACATACAAACATACATACATACATACATACAGGTGAAGCTAATAAAAGCGTGTTAAAAAGAAAATATTGGATTCATGAAAATTTTTGAACATGGATTTGCACGTTTGAGATGTCCTGAATGCGATTAGACTGGTTTCAGAAAATGTTTCTCTGTCTGCGTATCCCAAATTTTTGGACACTGTATCTCACGAATCAATGAACGAAATTTAACCAAATTTCGCATTTAGTTGGTACCTGATCCAAACTAGTACTGGTTGCATTTGGGATGTCTGTCGGGCAACAGGTAGCGCTATGATCCCATTTCATCTAAATTTTTAACACTGCAGCATAGTATAAAATTTCATATAAATATACAGTTATTTTTAAAGCATAATTGTAAAATTAATAATAATTATTGATAACAGTAGTATTAAACTAAAAAAAAAAGGTTTGTGCATGCAGGAGTATAGCTCCAGCCCCTAGGGGAGAGTAAATTTTCAAAATGGTATCTTTCGAAAGAAAGAACTCGTCAGTACCGTTAAAACGAAAAATTGAGCATAGATCATTTATTACATTTCAAAAACTTCAGTTATGAAACTTTATTTACGTTAATTTGCAAACATTCTGTATTAATAAATATAAAATCAAGAATGTAGTAAATATCCGAGAAAATATTTAATTCGTGCAAATGATATTAATTATGTAATAGATTAAATATTAATCGTAAAATACATTTAAACCTTACTAGTGTTATTTATCTATTTATTTTTTGTTTATTTTATTTTGTTTAATTATTTATTTATTCATTTATTTGTATTTATTTATTTATTTTTAATTAAAATAACTGGTATCGTTCAGTGGCCTAGCATTTAAATAAGAAATAAATAAATTCAAAATTACGTATAAACAATGTTTTTAGTAATAGATCTATCATTAAAAAAAATAACAAATAAATAAATAAATAAATACAATCAGCATCTTCATTAAAATATCGATGAGGAGGGTGGTGAGCGATGTTTCTACATATACCAAACTGTTTTTCCTAGTTGGCTGTTACTGTTATAAATAATTATTTTTATTTTAACAATGATTGGTTAAAAAAAAATTGCACGTTTATATAAAACTTTGCCCCACAAAGCCAAATAAAAGTTTAAAAAAAAAAAAAAAAACGAAAAGTCAATGCCAGCTGTTGGTCGATTTCTGCCAAAAGTTGATATGCAATAATTTATGTCTAGGAGCAACTACACATAAATTTGTATGGATTGTGTTATATAGTTCTTGAGATAGAAGAGCCACAAAGTTATTATCATACACACACAGACAGATATTCCTAAAAGAGTCGAATTGTGTTCTAGACCTCTCAAAAACGTGGATATTCATTAAAAACCGGAAGTTCATTTTTTTTTCAATACTTTCTTCTAATTAGTACAGAAGAAGAAAAAAACTGCTCTGTGAACGGATATATCCGACAGAGATTATCAGATGGTTTAGATAGAAATATGCGACGTCAATCTTTAAAATCTGCCATAGCAAAGCACTATCTTTCATTTTCGTGAACTCTTATGAGGAGGATCCAAACTGTTATTGCATGTTTCTGGACCACCCTTAGTTACCCTATAACCTTACTATAATATAACCCTACTATATATACAGTCGATAAGAAAAGTGTCCGAACACTAGAAAAAATTCGTATGTGAAAAAAATACACTTTATACGGTTTTGTTAAATAAATCCTTGTCGAATCCTGTTCTTAGTCAGTGTAAGAACATGATTCTATAAGGATTTATTTAACAAAACCGTATGAAGTGTACTTTTTTTACAAAGGAATTTTTGCTAGCGTTCGGCCACTTTTGTTACCGACTGTACCTTTATAACCCTACTATATAAAGGAAATGACTCATTTAACATTTTATTTTTGTGTGTGTGTTTGTGTTAGAGTTATCTCATATATCCAGTAAATCCGTGCATTATCAAGCGCCTATATGAGTGCCTATATGTACCCTATAGAGAAGCTCTTTCGGTCATCATGCGTTACTTTTGATTTGCCTTTTCTTTATTGTTTTTTTTTTCTTTATTTGTTTATTTATTTTATCTAAACAAAATGTAATGCAAGAAGGTGTTTAGTGATAACTTGCTTAAATCAGTTAGGAAAGGACATAAAATGCTTATATTTCCCTCAGATCCGACGGAATTAAAAAGAGAGCTGCAATATGTGAGAGCTGCCAAGTGGGAAACTTGGCGTCTCCCGAGACAAAAAGATGGCGGCTGATGATTATTATAGCGGCTCTATCCTTAGGGGTGAGACCCAGAAAATCGCTAATTGTCCATAGCGTACGACAATTCTATGAAAAATTCTATTCCATGCTACGTAAAATTCACTTAACCTCATTCATACAGTCGGCAGCAAAAGTATCCGAGGACTTGCAAAAATTCTTATTTAAAAAATGTACACTTAATACAGTTTTGTTAAATAAATCCTTGGCTACAAGGACTTGCGGACTAGGTAGAGCTCGCTTTTGAAAATTTCCAGAAAAAATATTTTTTAATTTAAACTTACCATATCATAAATACTTACATTTTTAAAAATATTTTGTAATTAGAAGTACAGTCGGTAGCAAAAGTATACGAACACTAGCCAATAATTCCGATATCAAAAAAGTACACTTAATACTGTTTTGTTAAATAAATCCTTGTCGAATCCTGTTCTTATTCAGTCTGAGAATATTATTTGACAAGGATTTATTTAACAAAACAGAATTAAGTTTAATTTTTTTATATAGAAATTTTTGCTAGTGCTCTGATATTTTTGCTGCCGACTGTATTCGTGCTGAGGGTAAATAACTTTCGCACGTCTTCATCACCGAAAGGCCAATCTCACATATCGTATATCGTACATGTGTAAAATTGTAAAACATTATACAGAACTCGTGACAGCACCGAATAAGAAAACCCCCAAATTCCAATAGATTACACGCTCACTACTACTACCATACACATTTGCTTTTAATTGTTCAGAAGCAGCAGTTCGAATTAATTTCTTCGTCTGTATGCACTCCAGATAACTTGCGATCCAATATAGTGTACACACTTCATGGCTAACATGCCAGTCTCTTCAAAACGCTTGGTTATTCGCTGCAAATTTCTAATAGCAGTAGGGTCTCGATGAAAAACAATATCAGTTGAAATTTATTGATGACAGACATTTTCAAATATGTTCAAAGTATATCAAAACGTAAAAATGCGTTGAAAGTCGAAATTCAAAATTTTTTAGGAATCTAAATCGTTCTTCTGGATATAAGAAATAATCCATAGGAAGCATTAATAAAATAAATTTGATTAGTGGTTTAATATAGTTTATTTACATGGAAAGTCATAATGTAAAAACTCATTTATAGAAAGATTTTGCAAAGTCTAATGACTTTTGTAAGACAGTTGTGAATAATTCGAAAATAAAGATCAATATAAAAATTTCCTAAAATGAAAAGTATATTTTGTTTGGAAGTTAAATTCTCAAGGAATAAATCTAAATTTAGAGTTGGTAACGTTAAAAAAAACGTACTTTATTTTCTAATAGTTAAAAGAAAAAAAGTAAAATAACTTTTAGTGAATGTTTGTATAAAAAAAGGGGAAATTTAACCATTATATAACTTCAAAGATAAAAACTTTTACTACCTAATTAAGTTATCAAAGTATTAAACATAAAAACATTAATGAAAATGCAACATGTGTTTGTTTTGTTACATTAAATTAATTTAAAAAATATATATAGCACCTAAATACCTAAACTTAAATTTAATATGCGTGTTAGCGAATCACAAACATTAACACTAGACATTTTTTTTCCTAGCTGTATACTCCGTGAATTCCTTTTTAAGAAATTTAAGTGTCTAGCTAACAAAGAATAATTTAAATGCAAAGATCTTCTTTAAAGTTTTTAAACTTAAATTAGCCGATGCATGTCCTGAGATCGGGGTTTTAATTAGCCAATAAAAAAATTAAAAGAAAAGGTTTATTTTCATTTCTCGAGTGTTCTTATGTAAGGATTTCATTTTTTTTTTCTTACGGCGAGTTACAGTCTTTGTAGAATTATATTATTTTATTCGTCCTTGCACGAAAAACTTATAAAAATTTTAAGATGATCCATTAAAAAATTCTTTGGAAAATTTAATTAAATGTTTTTTTGAGGCGAAGAATTTAATGAAAATTCTTTTCAAACATTAGTAGAATATTTAAGAATTATATATATATATTCTTATTTTAGTAAAAATAATGTGATATTCATTTAAAATCATGAGTAGCATTGGTATTTTATTTAAAAAAAAAAATTATCAGCTGTGAATATATTTAGAATTATTTTTACCTTATGTTAATATCTATTTAAAAATTATACCAATACATATGGAATTTAATTATATATGCATACCGGTTGTCCCATAAGTCTGTAGATATTTTAAAAATTCATAAAAATCGAAGGAAACTGATAGAATTGAACGCGCTTTACAAAAAAGTTATTCTCGTGAGAGGTTTTTTTTTTTTTTTTTTTTTTTTTTTTCATCTTTGTAAAGAAAAAATAATAATTAAATTTTTGTCGATGGAGGGCGTTGTACGTGAGTAAATTAGACATTTCCATGAAAAACTATATTTATTTGCATGCAAATGTTTACAAGCATACACATCCTATTATATGTGTCCACCATCACAATAAATTACAGTTTGGAAACGTGTTACAACATCTTCATCAATAACACTTTGTCCACCAATCAACATCGCAATTAAAACTTCATGTATGCACATTAACGCAGCTAACACCCTGAGCTGTGCGTGCTATGGATAATGAAAATGATTGCTCTTTTAAGGTAAAGCTAGTACACTCCTTCCTACCTTTCTTCCTACTAACTTATCCTGTAATACATGTTCCAGCTTGGCTCTATATAAAGGCTGGTCTTCAAGTACATACCAAATAAAGTATAACTCAAGGACTGTAGCTTAGTTTATATCAATACGTTTTCTATGTGTGTCTACCATCACTTCAGTTGGCTTTAAATCGTTACAAGGACTGCTAGTAGAATCGAATCCTTTAGGTTTAAAATATTTGGGAAGTATTCGCACATCACATTCCCATTATCTCAAATTGGTTAGGCTTGTAAAGTATTTTATTTAAAAAGAAGTGTAATTATTAAATAACGAAATAGATGCACATTTCTTATATTTTTCATATTGTTATGTATTATCCTTATAAAATAGATAAACAATTGTTCAAGGAAAATTTCTCTACACTACGAAACAATTATACCAAAACAAAAAGAAAAAAAATGTCTTTAGCTAATAAACTGTTAAACAAATCTGATATATCACATCCCAAATTATCAATGTTTTCAATTAATTTCTTCCTTCACATTTTTAATCTAGGATAAGAGGGATATGTGTAAGAACATATTGAAAATAATTCGATATTAACTTCATTTTTATCAGTTTCTGTTATATTTACAACACTTCTGAGAATTTTCAGGCATAAACTATAACTAACTGTCTTTAAAAAATGTAGTGTTTTATAATTTAAAATGTTCCGCGTAAACCAATAATGGTGAAAATTATATGTTTATGGGTCCACTTACCCCCATGGGTTGGGGAAAGTATAAACTCAACCTACTATAGTCACATACAAGTTATTAAGAGGTACAAACCCTTAAAATTTGTCGTATGCCTCCAACAGGCCTTTCGCATCTCAAAATGCTTATAACACTGCAACCAAACCTAAAACAGATCAGGATATTAACTTTACATTGAAAATTGGAAAGCAAATTAAAAAGAAAAAAAAATGTAGGTAGTGCAATTGAGATGCTCGAGACACGTGTAAACACACTGGTTACTATTTCTTGTTTATGTTCTACATGCAAAACTCCTGGGATAAGTGCAAGCAGAAGGGACAAAGAAAAAGAATAAATCTAAACTATTTTCAAAATTTGTATAATAAACTTAAATTTCTTATCGAAACTGTAGAGTCTACTTTACAAATTCAGCATTACAAATCTTCGATTTTTGAAAGAATACTGTGTTGGAGAGGGAAATATCAGCAATTAGCAATCTTTTCAAACTATCACTTTTTCACATTTGATTTGGTTTCCTAAGGCTAAACAATACGAATAAAGCTTCAAACAAATAGATAGATGGATGACTATTAGATGAAAATTCAGATATATATAGGGGAGACTGGGGTACAATGTACCATGGGGTACAATGGATCACTTCCTATAATTGTATTTATTTATTTATTTATTTATTCTTTTTTTTTATGGTTTGTATTTTGGTACATAGATCGCA
Source organism: Salticus scenicus (assembly GCA_963930645.1). Taxonomy (NCBI): domain Eukaryota; kingdom Metazoa; phylum Arthropoda; class Arachnida; order Araneae; family Salticidae; genus Salticus; species Salticus scenicus. The sequence goes on along the minus strand of OZ005652.1, from coordinate 217,924,399 downwards.
GAACTTCAGTGATGAAACTTAGCCAGCAACTTCATGACTAACTGATAATTTAGCCATTTTATTCGCTAAATTTAGTTTACGGCAGCCAAAAGTAAATATTTTGAGTTAAATCTTTTTTTTTTCTTTTCATCATTCAAGAATTATAATCTGAAGGAGGCTATTTAGCACAATAAAGAGCTTAGACCATATATTATTATGTTTAGCCCAATAGAAATTTCCATCCCACTGTTGCATGCCAGCTGTGGGCCGTTATGTTTTTTCACTCTACTGATAGCTGCCAAAACCGGACCATCATTGGCCTATTAACATACTTCAATCTTGCTACAAAGAAGCCATAATCGTATAACTGCTGGCCCAATGAAGTCTGCCAGCTGCATGTGAAAACTGCATGTTTGCCACAAGTGACCCACTGAAGGTTAATAACAGTAATAAAAAAATTTTATGGTTGCCACAAGTGGCCCAACACTGACCCTTTCACAGTATCCATCATACTGTTGGTTGCCAGCAGTGGTTCATTATCCATTTTCGTCCTACTGCTGGTTGCCAGTAGCGACTCATCACTGGCCCATTGATTTATTTCCATCTTGCTGCAGGCTTCCATCAGTGGATCAGTTGAATGCGGCCATCTGATGGCCGGCGTAACATATTCCCTTCGGCAACGTTAACTTTTGCCACCAGTGGGCCAGCATCAGCTGCTGCTGGCAGCCACAAGTTTCCTCAAGTTGGCCGTAATTTGTGGTTTTGCTGGGTAACCTCATTAAAATATTTTTTAAAGGGATTTGTTATTTGTTTTTCTTTTTTTTTTAACATTTGCTTCAGAGGTCCACACGAGGAACAAGGAACCACTAAGAACCGGGGTACAATGGACCATGGTCCATTTACCCCAGTTCTCTGTCATAATAAACAGATTTATGAAAGCTACATTTTTGAAGTGTTAGCTATAAATTTCACTTAAAAATTTCATAGGTAACCTTTATTAGATCTATTATCTCTTCAAAGATGAATAAGAAAGCAATTTACCAACGTAAATTTAGGTTTCTTCTTATTTATTTTTAATAACCATTCAGTTACTTTTTTATTCTTATACCATACAGTCATAACAAACTGAATTAAAAAATGCAATTAAAAAATAATAATACAAATAAATTTGACGAAAAAGACGGTTTTACATTCAGTTGGTTTAATTATAGATATAGAAGATAATGAATCTATTTTTGTGAGATCCATAAAACGAAAACCTAATCAAGATCTCTACATTTTTTCTTGAGAGTGTTGATATATCTCTTGTAAATTTGCAAACTATTGTAATTATGAGTCTTCCAGACCCTACAACTTCACAATAAAACAGCAGACTTTCAGTGACACAAAAATAGCGTGGTATATCATTTTTTTAATTTTAATGTTCGTTAATTTACATTACTTGTATGAATCGAAGACGTAAATAAACAAATATAATATATTCTACATTTTATACTAACTAAAAAACGCACTACATTAAAATACCTTTTTTATTTCACTTGTGGTCCACAGTACCCCATGTCATGGGGTCCATTTTGTCAGTTGCGCTTGAAAAAATTATATAAAAAAGTAAACATGATTATTGCTTTTGATTGACTGCAATATAAAATCCAATATCCAGGTAATATTCTCAAATATTTTCAATAGCAAGAAATCATTACTTTGGGAGTAAACACTTAAAATTTCCAAAATTGGTCCATTGTACCTCTGTCTTCCCTATGCCAACAAAAAGAAACGTATCTTAATTATGGTGATTAATATATGATTTTAACCCAAAATCGAGCGTTCTCTGATAGTACGAAATAATCCCGAAACTACGCATTTGATTAAAAATATGCATTTTTCTAGATTAGGAAAGACCTGCTTTCAAACCACAGTTTAAGATTTGTCTTCTTGATTTGTAAAAAGTTAATTCATAATATTCTTGCAAAAAATAAACGTAACGCTAGGATACTTAAAACCATTTTAGCATAGGATAATATCAGTGGCGGCTCGTGAACCGAAAATAGGTGAAAAGCTCAAAAGTAATATTTAAGTATTTTTAATCACAAATTTTTATTAAGCATGGTCTTAACTAAAATTAACTAAAAATATTTATTTAAAAGTAAATTTATATTCTATAAATGAATACACTGTAGAATACATTGTGCCTCTTCACCAAGTTTCGGTGCACGAGCCGCCACTGGATAATATAAATTTAATCTTAAAGAAAAATGCTCTCAAAGAAAAAATGCACCTTCAGAAGTTTTTACTTCTAAACATAAGCAATGCGAAGAGTTTTATCAAATGTAATTTTACTAAATTTACCTTCAAATATCTTTAAAAAGGCAAAATTCTCAATGAATTATATATAAAAACTGTGTTCAGATATCATATTTAAACATTTAAGATATAAATTGTCAGAAAAAAAAAATCTAACATGTATCAAAGAATTATTCAGATGGAATGAAACCTCTGAGAGTTCTGTTCACGAGCACGACGAATGCAATCTATTTACAGTGACAGAGCTAAGTTTTCCTTAATGAAAATGAAAGTGAAAGAAATAAAAGCTGGGTGCGTCAACACTCTATGAAGAGATCAGATTAACAGCTTGTTATGTTCCCAGCTGTATTTCAATTCTAGCTTACGAAAAATGAAATTATATCGGTAAATGATGGAATTCGAAAGCTAAACCGCATCAGAGTGATATATTTCTGATTCAATCTTCATCACATATATTTATATAAAATCCTGTTTATATATTAATGTATATATTATTATATATATATACGTTTGTTTGCCAATTTGGCTTACCATCAATATTCTAAAAGTTTACATGCACTTTGATTACAGCTGCAATGGCGCTTTTTCTGATGTGTATTATTTCAATTGTTAATCATATACAATGTTTGGCTTTTGTGGATCTATGCATTTAATGGCTCTTTGATGTAGAACTGTTTTATCTAAGTTCAATGTTAAATTCAGTTCTATATTTTAGTGTGCTGTTATTGTTTTAGTTCTATTAATTGCTAAATTTTAAGATTAAATTTTGTTACGTTATCTATTATATATATATATACATATGATAATTTTTTGTAATGAAATCATTGACAATAGATTATCATAAACTCAAGACACTAATAGTTGCGCGAATGATTTAAAAAATAAAAACTGACTGCCTTATGATATTTGATATATAGAAGAATGTAGCAATGTAAAAGTATAAGGTATTCTTCAACCACATTTCATGAAAGCATAGAAGCATTTGCGCAAGTGCTACCTCAACGAGTCCAATGGTAAAATAGGGGGGACAGTAAACTGACTCAGAGAAAATGAGCAATAACAAAGCGCGGAATTACTGGATGTTTTCCAAATTTCAAACTGTCGGTCAAGCTGGCACCCCTCCAACATTTTGTACGCGTCCTCACTGCTACTTTTAGGATATCTGGTTGCACAGTACTTATTGATGATTTCTTGGTGAATAAAAATTACTATATGAGCAAGGTATTGCGTTCGTATTTTAAAATAAGTAAATTATATATATATATATATACTGGGTTTTCCATAAGTCTGTAGGCATTTTAAAATTTCATATTGAACGAATTGATAGAAATGAACGCGGTTTTTAAAAAAATCATTCTCGTGAAAGGGATTTTTTTTTAATGTAGTTAAATTTTTTGTCGACGATAGTTAAACAAATTATTAAATTTTTCGCACGGATGTGAAAGAAAAATACACATATGAAAGTCCTATAAATTACACAATTTTGCGGTTAGAACTGTTTATTTTTTATTTTGCCTCCTACTTGTGCATACATGAAGTTTTAATTGCGATGGGGATTTCGTGGATAAAGAGTTGTTGGTGAAGATGTTTTCCCTCAGGTAAGAACCGCCGATGAAGCTGCAGTTAGCCAGGACTAGAGAAAGATATAAAGGGCGTATCAGATTCAGCAACTTTAGAAACAACCAATTTTTGAGCCGACTTTAGCGCCGATTTTTCCTCCACGAAAGCACCGTAGAGGTTACAATAGTCGGGTGAAAAGTTGGATGAAAGAAGACTAACTTCTGACGCTTATCCCTTTTTTTGGCGCGAATAAAATACGCAATGATTAGTGTTAAAATTCTCTTTCATTTGTGTAAAATATCGCATTATTATTTCTATTTTGATCTTTTTTACAACTATTGTCATAACGACATACGAAAATAAAAACGATTAATTGAAAATTCTTATCATTTAACGGTAAAATAAACGTGCTTAACGATAATATTTCTTCTTCAAATCTCCACTTGAAGCGATTCCCGTGTTCCGCCATCTTGGAAATATGACGTATCAAAATAGCGCATCGTGATTGGACGGATCCGAGGAGAAATTGAGTATACGGACAATTTTATCAAGACAGCTCTGAAAAAGTTGGGCAACTTCGGTCTGCGCTATCACACTGGGAGTAGAGACATTTTTTTCCGAAAAATCGGCGCTAATCAGTGGTTGGCTCTAAAATCGGCTGTAAAGTCGTCGAGTCTGATACGCCCTTAAGGGCTGGCTCATCTCTTTGTGAAGGGAAGCAGACCGCCTTTCCGTCTACACTCGCGCTGTGACGTCACTACGAGTACAGAGGTGAAGAATGACCATTGTCCGTTCCGTTGGATGTTAGGAAAGAAACATTTTTACTTCTGTATCGAATACTATACTTTTTGAGCACATGTTTATAGTTTCTTTTTCTAAAAAAAAAAAAGTCTTCATCCTGCGCTGTTGTGACTTGTCGTAACACGCATGTAAAAACAAAAAGTCGTGGAATTATTTATCATGTCTTTCCAAAATTTAATCCAGTTAGAAATGAATGGATTTAAAAATGTTAAATAAGATGAATCGGCCATTTTTATGATCACCCTTCCCCAAAAGAATTTATAAGTCGTTTAAAGCACATACTGTTGGCTAATAAATTACCCAATTTGTCAGAAAAATTCAATTCCATGAACGAAGACGACAATAATATCCAAACATATTTAACAGCGAAATTATTGAAAGAATCTTTTAATGAAAATGATAAAAAAGAAATAACCTACAATCCCAAATCTCATGATCAAGAAGAGCTAGAAGTTCTTTTAAAAATTTGTGAAGATCCATATCCCGAAGAATGGAGTAATTTCTTGCAAGACAATTCAGATTCTATCAATGAAACAGAACTCTTAATTACGTTTCTGGATATATAGCTTACCGTTTAAGAAATAAAGATATCTCTCTATATGTGAAATTTCGAATAGAACATCAAACATACACACAGCTGTTTGAATAAAAATGCTATTGCATGGTGGTTTAACGTTCCTTCCACCAAACAGATAAAAAAAGTTAAAATTTTTGAAAAAATATTCAAGAGTTATCATGAACAGACTTACTCAAAAGAAAAAAAATGTTGTAATGAAACTAAGAAAAAAAAAAAAAAAAAATCAGAATCCAGTTCCCTGACGTTTTAGCTGAAGCTGTAAAATTATATAGTAGAATTAGAACTTTCATTAGAATTAGAAGCCTTAATTATAATGCAAAATTGGTATCAGAACGAAAATCCATGCAGAGAAAAAGGAAATGGATTATACCAACTTAATAAAATCAAAATAATAATATTAATCAAGATTATTTTGCTGAAAGTTCATAAATTTTATTTATTTATTATTTTTTAATATATAATACGAGTGTATGTTTAATTTTAACAACTTTAATTAGTGGTTATTTAGTTATCTATCATATCAAAAGTGAAAGAAATAAAAAATACAAAAAATAAAATTCTCAGTTAACATAATATTATCTTTGCTTGTTTTCTTTGACGAGATATTGATATTTCCTTTTTATTTTTAGTAACTTAAAGATAAAAATATTATTCGTTATTTAAGTGAAATATCATTTATCTATATTATATAACGAATAATTATTTATGTAAAAATTAATGTTAAACAATATTTACAAAAAAAAAAAAAAAAAAAGTTCATTTTTTGATTAAATAAACACATGTAAAGTGTAACATTTTAAAACTATTAATTGAAAATAACAATAAGTTTGATAAAATGTATTGCTAAGTACTATCGAAAAAATTATTTTAATCACTCATATTTCCGAATTTTTTCATTGAAAATTATATCTTATATCTATCCATATATATAAAAATAGAAAAGAAAAAAATGAAAAACAATAACGAAGTTTTAGTTGAGGCAAACATTCAATTAATTAGAATAGAAGAAAATTGTTTGCCCGTACTGAAAAAGCTCTTTTCCTTATCTGTACTCGTGCTGACGTCAGGCAGCGGGTAGAAAACCTCTCACATTTTTTCTTAGGATGAGCCAGCCCTTTCTCTCTTTATCTAGTCCTGGCAGTTAGCAGTGTTATAACTTGTTTGCAAACTGTAATTTGAGGGGATAATGGACACATCGAGTAGGATTTTTTGCCTGTAAACATTTACATGCGTACATTTTTTCGTGAAAATGTGTGATCTGGTCACTCACAGCGCCCTCTACCGACAAAGAAGTTAATTATTATTATTTCTTTATATATATGTAATTCCCTTCACGAGAATGATTTTTTTTTTCCAAACAGCGTTCAGTTCTATGAATTCATTGAATAGTTGTGAATTTTTTAGATGTCTACAGACTCATGGGACACCATTTATATATATATATATATATATATAGCTTTAAAATATGTACCAATAAATTAGTATTTAAATGTAATAAATAATGAAAAACTGTGCATGTAATAGTCATTCATTTGCAAAAGACTCGCGACAATTATTTTACGTTTAAGTAGTAGCACAACCTTTTATCAGGCGAAAACAAGACATGGGTGCAAGATCAAAGCTCATTTGCAGTATTTCCTGCACAAAATACGCTCTGATGTTTAATTTTTATGTTTTTATAATCAATTATTTTCATCCTTAAATTTCAAAAAATGCTATCAATGCACTAACAAAATACCTTTCACTTTTTTAAAAAATATCAATAACTAATAATAATATATTTCTTTTCAAACTGCTTTGTTACTTACGTGAGTATTTAAAAAAATCTATTTGATTTTGTCTTTGTTTTTTAAATATTTAACAATATTTAGATAATCAATATTTGATTTACAAATTTAGTATAACATAAAGAATATCATTGTTTATTTCCACCGTAAATAATACAGTTGAAACAAGTTAAATCAGACAGAAAAATCAAATACAGGAAATTTTCCATTTGGGTCACCATCTAAATTGTGGATATCTAACCGGATTATGTATTGCACATGTAATTTAAGTACTCTTATACATATCATATACATTTTAATCTGAACTTGGTTGCCATTATTCTCAACTCATGGAAACTAACGATTAATACTCTCTTAAAATCAAAGAGCAAAAATAACTCAACTTGAGTGAATTTTCACTCATTTCCCTAGAAGAAACGCACCCTCTCACCTTGAGTTAAATTCAAGAAATTGAATGAATTAACATAATGCCCTTAAACTTGAGTTATTTATTGTATTTGAGCAATATATTTATTTTATTAATGATTTTAATTGAAATGAAAAAAAAAAAAAAAAAAAAACTGGATCATTTTACAATTGCATTGCCCGTTGCACCTGCGCGGTACTGGTTGCAACGAGAGCGATGTTGCCACTTACGAATTTTTGAATGAGCAGAAATAACTCAAGTATCGATAAATATCGATAACTCAAGTTCGATTTAAAAAGTTAATAATTAGCTCCAAGAATTGCATTTTTAACTCAAGTCGATTAAAAAAATTAATTTCTACACTACAGAAGGAATTAATACAGAAGGGCAAGTACTTTATTTACAGAGGATAGTATCATAGTAGAAAGTTAGTGAATTAAGTAATAAAACAATAAATGACACAAAACTGTAAAAAAAAGACTTAAAATATGAAATGTGATTCGAAGAATATTTCTATTAAAATGGAAAATAAGAAAAGTAAAAAGCAAAAGTGGTAAATATTCAAACTAATATTCCTTAAAAAATGTTATGCAAATAATAAAGCTCATACGGGCAAAATTCAAATATTATATAAATATATGCGTAAAATGTATATTTCTGATATCTTCGTTTATTATTTATACTCTTTTAAGTTCAAAATATCTTTATTAGTACTTATATTACTAACAGAATATAGTTTTATAATGATACTAGCAGGCTACGCCCGCTTCGCTGGTCACTATTTTTAAATGAATCATTATAATTAATGAATTCTCAAAATTGCATTAATTTTTATCATGTGAAAAAAAAAAAAAAAGAAAAAAAACTCTGATCGGGAAAAATGTCGCACCGGGTCCCCACTGCCTTCGGCAGCGTAGACCCGTGCGCGATGCGCACGAGGGAATGCATATATATGAGCGCAATAAAAATTTTACAAATTCGAAAATATCCGCAATCGATTTGAAAGTATCAAAAACCTCTATGCACCAGTTTTGAACGATCTATCTCTATTTTTATTTTTTTGCCCCTCCGCTCCCTCCCCCCTTCCCACCCCTCCCAATAATTTTAAAAATTCAAAAATATCCGCAATCGATTTGTAGGTATCGAAAACCTCGATGTACCAATTTTGAATGATCTAACTCTATTTTTTTTTGCCCCTCTGCCCCCCCCTTCCCGGCCCTTCTAATAACTTTACACTTTCGAAAATATCCCCATTCGATTTGCAGGCCTCTAAAACCTATCTGTACCAATTTTGAACGGCCTAACTGTATTTCTATTTGTTTTTGCCCATAGCCCCCCCTTCCCGCCCCACCCCCTTCCCGCCCCTCCTAATAATTTTACAAATTCGAAAATATCCCCAATCGATTTGTAAGTATCGAAAACCTCTATATACCAATTTTGAACGATCTAACTGTATTTTTATTTTTTTGCTCCCCCCTCTCCCCTCCCCCTTCTCGCCCCTCCTAATAACTTTACACTTTCGAAAATATCCGCATTCGACTTGCAGGCCTCTTAAACCTAACTGTACCAATTTTGAACGGCCTAACTGTATTTCTATTTGTTTTTGCCCCATAGCCCCCCCTTACCACCCCACCTCCCTACCCGCCCTTCCTAATAATTTGACAAATTCAAAAATATCCGCAATCGATTTGTAAGTATCGAAAACCTCTATGTACCAATTTTGAACGATCTGACACTATTTTTATTTTTTTGCCCCCCTCCCCTCCCCCCCTTCTTGCCCCTCCTAATAACTTTACACAATCGAAAATATCCCCATTCGACTTGCAGGCCTTTAAAACCTATCTGTACCAATTTTGAATGGCCTAACTGTAATTCTATTTGTTTTTGCCCCATAGCCCCCCCTTTACCGCCCCACCCCCTACCCGCCCCTCCTAATAATTTTACAAATTCAAAAATATCCGCAATCGATTTGTAAGTATCGAAAACCTCTACGTACCAATTTTGAACGATCTGACACTATTTTTTATTTTTGCCCCCCCCTCTCCTCCCCCCTTCTTGCCCCTCCTAATAACTTTACACAATCGAAAATATCCCCATTCGACTTGCAGGCCTTTAAAACCTATCTGTACCAATTTTGAACGGCCTAACTGTACTTTATTTGTTTTTGCTCCATAGCCCCCCCCCCCTTGCTGCCCCACCTGGGGGCTGAATTTCTAAAATTCCAGAAATTGGTTTTTAGATAGTTGCATTAGCTATATTTTAGAGCAAAAATTTCACGTATATCTATTTTTTTTTGTTTGAGATATATAGGATTATGCGAAGCGAAATCACGTTTTACGCATGTGAAATCACGTTCTGCCCCCCCCCCCCCCGCCCCCCTTGGGGACCGAATTTCAAAAATTCCAGAAACCGATTTTTAGACATTTGTATTAGCTATATTTAAAAGCAAAAATTTTACGGATATCTGTTTTTTTTTTTTGTTTGTTTGAGATATGAAGGATTTTTTGAAATTACGTTTTGTCCCCCCTCCCCCCCTTGGGGGGCGAATTTTGTAAAATCGCTTGCGGCGTTGTCTTTCTCGTGTCGTAAACATTAACCGTGCCAAATTTGGTCCCGCTCGGTGAAACAGCCTAGGATTCTAAAGCGGACACACATACACACACACACACAGACAGACACACACACAGACTCTGCTCTTTTATATATATAGATAATATTGCACATATACCTTCTAAATCTTAAAGTTTTAACAATGCTAAATACTTATCAAGCAGTTATAGACAAAAAAATACATCTTCAACTATCATAAATTTATATATCATTGATTTTATTTATTTCATAATATACAATCAAATAAAATAAATAAATAAATAAAAATTCCATTTTATATAATACTAATAAAATGGAAAAATATCTTTCCATTTTATTAGTAAAAATTATTTATTATTATTTAAAAATTACAATAACTCTATACATATGAAGCATTATAAATATTACATTTACTACTCAAACCAATATCTTGTATTGAATTAAACAGGTAAAATTTAAAAAGAATAATGATACAGAATGTTTAAAAAACTTTTGGAACGTATGAGCTATCAATGTATTTCATGATTATTACGCTTGGTCAGATTTATTTATAATAATTTATCATTTTATGATTCATCGTGCATAAATCAGATGAATCGCTAAATCAGTAGAAATATTTTTCATGGAATTATTGCCGCTAAACTTGTATCCAATAAATCAGTTGGACAGTTAATATATTTTCCTGTTTTCTCAACCAGAACGCATAGAAATACGTATATCTATAGTTCTTTAATGTCAGAGGCAAAACTGAGCCTTGCAAATCGTGATAATAACCTTTCATTTTAACGCAAGAATCAATTTAGCTGTCCATGAGGTTTTGGACACTTCTTGACGATTTATCGTTCTCTTCAGAGATGTTGCTATAGAAGCAATGTGAAAGCTTGAAAAAGGAAATGTCATTCAACATAAAGTTGAGAACAGGATAAATCTTGACTTTCATGACAGATTTATTCCTACTGATACTGAGTTCTAAACGCATTGTTATTATGCGAATGATAATTTTGTACCATATTTTTTTGATAAGAAAGAAATAAAATGATATAGAGCATTCTTCCTATATCATATTTTTGTTTAATGTTACGCATTTAATTTTTTTAGATTTAATTAAATTTAAATTAAAGTTATTAAATTAACTTTTTTTCTATTTTTCTTTGTAAATGAATCATTGAAAATTCCTTTCTGCAAATTTATTTCATATAATTTCAAACTTCTAAGACAGTTTCAAAGTATTTTTTTGAATAAAAAAAAATCTTTTAGCAATATAGGTGATTTATCAAAGCACAATTTACAATTTCTAATGTCAGTGTGTACAAAAGTCATCACAGTACTATTGTCTAAATAAAATGTTGCAATAGTTTACTGCTGTGCATTTACTTTTAACTTTTAATCCATTGCATAATTGACTTTATATTAATAGTTATACCTAAATATCAGATTAAAATTTTTAGTCAACTAATTATAACACGTTTTAATTTACACGTGTAGAAATCCAGAGACAAATATTTTACTCTTTCTCTCTCTCTCTCTCTCTCTTTCTCTAAAGATGATGTATAAAAAGGCTGCGTACCCGTAAATTTGAACAGAAAAACCCGAAATATAATAATAAATAAATATTGCATTCAAATTTAGCAGGAAAAACATTTTCAGTGATTATGAAGTTTTGGTACTCCTTGAAGATTTTTCCACCATATTTTAAATAATGCTAACATATTAGAAAAAAAAATCAAAAATAATTCCTTATTTTTAAATAATTACATTTCTATTTCCTTTCTCATACTTATTCATAGTCTATTTCTTGGGTTGCTTTGAAATGTTTGGATTCTTTATTTATGCCTGGTTAGTTCTTAGTGTTTGAGAGGGAGAGAAGATTTATGTATCTGTGTCCAGTCTTGTCTAAGTGTCTCTAATAGCCTTGAAGTTACAACCTCGGAGTACTGACGTTGTAACATGCCGGAGTTGAACCCGGGGTACCTTATGTCGTGCATTATGACTGAAGTGCGTTCATTTATATGGGTTTAGTACGCCAGTTGCCACTTTTAAATTTAATTATGCATATATTTTTCGACTAAAAAAAATGTATAAACCTATGACATTTATATATATAAACCTATATATATATATAACCCTATGACATTTATGCATGTAATAACACACATTTTCTTTTATAATGTAAACGTTTCCGTAGACAATTACCTTTCCCCATTTGAAAGTCTGTTACTTTGTAAATGTTCGTGTTATTAATTGTAGATTTCTCCATCTTAATTTTAGAAATAATTAAAATGTAATGTTATATTCCCTTTTAAGGTGTTTGTTCGACTTTTAATTCGATTCGATGTTGTATTCTATCGGATATTGAGAAGAACAACAACACCACAAAGGAAAGCACAGACTTTAGGGTAGTTCATTGAAAGGAAATCTGTAACATAAATATAGAGAAATTATAAAAAAGTGTACCAAAATTAACTTCATCAAAAACAATATACAACAAAAACAATATATAACAAGCAGCGTAAAAAAATATTTATAGACACTGGAAGCATTTTAAATATGAAGAGTCCCGAAAGTCACTACACAAGTAATGATGATGATGATGATGAGCGTGTCAGAGAGACATGCTTATATATTTGTGAGATCAGCAGCAATAGACTTGGATATGTCAATTTCTGCACCGCACAAGGTTCTTAAGAAAGATCCAAAAATGAATGTTTACATAGTTCAAAATGTTCAAGCTTTGGAACCGGATGATAAAGCCTAGAAGTATGAATACTACAACAGATATACTGTGGAATACTGAAGGTACTGAATTTCTTAATCGCATGCTTAAATCTTTCTGACATATTGCGACAATTTAGGCATATCTGTACCTGAATCCCTCCTCAACGAATACCACGATTCATAAAGGCGATATCTAAAAGTTAATGTGTGGTACAGACTTACTTAAGACCGCGTCATTCTTCCTTTCTGTTTCACTGAAAAGACACATCCTTTATTTACTCAAATGTGTAGGAACATTTCACAATTTTGCAAACGTAAGTAATTCAACTACACGTCTTTTGACAACAAGATAGTGTATCACCTCATTGGGGTATCATTGTCCGCAGTTCTTTGAATAGACAATATGTATTGAGCGAAGTGGGCCGATTCCTTGGCTATCTAAATCATCTGATCTAACAATTATGGGATTTCCTTTGAGGTTTTGCAAAGTTTATTGCTTACAAGAGGAAAGCATTGAACATTGATGACCTGTAATCGAGGATTACAACGGAAACAGACGCTGTGAATGCCGACATGTTCTTCATATATGGCGTGAAAATTGTGACCGTCTTGAGATTCCCCACGCGATGAAAGGTGTAAATATAAAGTTTAATGACAAAAACCATAGCACCTTTCGAACAAATTTAACCATTAATATGTTATTACTTTAAATCTATATTTTTTATTGTATTAATTATTAAGCATAAAAATGTGTCACACCTTCTATAGGCCTTTTCATACAATGTCCAAAATGATATAAAATTATATGCAAAATTTATGTGCATTTTTAGAAAGATACGATCACACTAAGCAAATTAAATATCAATTTAGGTTTTTTTACGCTTCTATAAGAAATTGTAGATATTTTGGGGATTTTATCTCATTTACAATGCCAAAACATGTCAATTCTGTGACATATGTAAGAGCATTGAAATCGATAGTGATATAAAAAACTGAAGTACAGCGAACTTTAAAAAAAATGTATTTGTTTAATTATTCAAAGAGTGATGCAATGTTTAGCTGAAAGAGTAGTTAACTTATGAACTCCTAAAAATAAAATGTATATATATGGAGAGATTTTTATCTAAAATATTACAGTTATATAAGACATAAATTGAAGGGTTTTTTTTTTTTTCTTATTCTTTTCAGAAGATTTCGTTTAGAAATTTTCGGTTACTTTATTATTTTCTCTTACCCATGAGGTAGAGAAAGTATTGTTTTAGGGTCAAATTTTCGAAGGTGAGTTTTTGTTATATTTACACGTTTTAAGGTGCCCTGAATCCGAAAATCATGTTTTTAGCACTTGGTCTCTGTTTGTGTCTCTGTCTGTAGTTCTGTGAGTGTGTCTGTGTATCTGTGTGCCTGTCCGTTATCAGCATATCTGCAAAACAATTTATAGCAGAAAGTTCAAACTTAGTATTCTAAATGACTATCATATAGGGATGCTACTCTAAGCTTTTCGTTGAGATCAAGAAATTTGGTTCGCGTACAGGTATACCCATGAGAATTCACATACATTGCGCCTTTGAGAGATATTAGAGGTACATAGAGTTTAGCATTTGTAGACTGCTCTAGTCTAAATGAAACGAATATATATTTTTTATATGCGTAAAATCATGTTCATGTAGAATATGGTATAGAAAACATTGACTGTTCGTTTAAAGGACTACACAAAAGAACTAGATTATAATGCGACAATTCTTGAAAATTCATCGAAGTGTATTTCAGGTTGATCCGTGTGTTATTAATACAGGATTATATTTATGTGCACCAAATGATGTGTACATAACTTTCATAAGATGTACAGGGCTGCCAATATTTAAGCCATAAAATTCTTTTTTATTTGTTAGTGGAAGTTCTTTACTATAATATACTATATCATATAATATTTTACCATGTCCAGGAAAGCTGCTCTGGAATTGAAATTAATTCCTCATAGCCATATGGTTAAGCCATTTTTTTAAGCTAATTATTCATCGATTGGTTTCTTGTATATTTACATGTTTTGAGGCTTCCTGAATACCGTAGTCAAGTTTTATAGTTTGTCTTTGCCTGTGTCTGCGTCTGTTAGAGTAAATTAAAAGCAAATAATTTCACGCGATCCAAATGGTGTATTTTGATTGGATTTCCAATTGGTGTAAGTGAATACGTTTGTTACTAGAAAGGTTTATTCAAGATTGTTAAGTTTCAAAGAATTAAGCGTGTGAATGTTGTCTAAATAATTTTAAATGATATTTTGAACTTAATAACAGATTTGAATTCTCTATAAATATAGGTAAGATAATGAAACAAGGGGTTGAGGGGGGCAGTAACCTCCCTCACATAGAATTATTGGTCAAATAAAGCTGTTCCGAAGCCTAAGTTGAATTGTTTCAACATAGGTTTACATAATAGTACTCGTTATCTTAACCCTTAATGTCCAATCCGTACTTATAGTATTAAATTTTAGGGTAAGAAAAAGTCGTGTGAGTGACACACCAGATTATTTTTCTTTATTTTCAAATTATCAAATACATCTTCTATGTTACATCGAATAAAATTATGGCGAAGTTATCCATGTGTAAGTTTTTCATTTCTATTATAGAAATAAATTATAATTAAAATATTTCACATTTTTTTTTCAATTCCTACAAATAAAAATAAAAAATATCTCTTCTCATATATATATATTTCATTTAATTTGATTTTTTTTTTATCCGTGATATATTTAATGCACTTAAAAAAAATCTTCCAAACTTACAAAAGCCTTCCTTCAATTTACAAGAATAAATACTTTATTAATCTTAGTATTAAATTTTAATTATCGCAGCTCTTTTATAATTGTTTGAATGCTATACTTTGAGAGCAAGAAAATAATTAAAAATTGGATATCTAAGAGGTATAATATAAAAGCAGTGAAAGGAATTACAGTCAGTACAACTCCAGCGAGCGTGTACTATAGATTCATTCATTCTCCTAAATTGAGGAAGGGAATCTGTTCTTTCATTATTTCGTCTTAAGAGTGACGACACTTGAAATTTTTTATAGACGAAATATGATCCGTGAAGAAAGTCAGGAATTAAACTCGTGTATTATTTTGTCACGTACATACTATTCTTCAGCAAGCTTTATTCTAATAAATAATTTCTATTGTACCACATATTTTATTTCTTTGTAGAAATGTGCTTTACATATTTTCTAGATATAAAGTAACTATTTTGATAATATGAATAAATAAGGAAAACATGATTTAAAGAAATTTTGAACTGAAACCAATAAAATCATAAAATGTGTATACAGGAGTCAAAACAAAGTTGCAAGGAGGCCTTTATCAACCACTGGTTGCAGATGTATACTTTTAATTACAAAATATTTAAAAAAATGTAAGCATTTATGATATGGTAAGTTTCAATTTAAAAATATTTTTTCTGAGTATTGCAGAAGCGATTTTTTTATACAATCCGCAAGTCCTTAATTGTAGTCATATTTAATAACCGTTGACAATCATCCTAACAAATGCAACACAAAGAGTTTCATTTCTTTGTTTTTCAAAATTGACTGAGATATTTAATTTCAAATTTTCAAATTTCTTTGGATTTTTTCGGACTTCATTAAGGATTTTTCTAACCGATCAATTAATGAAAGTCGAAAAAAATGTGAATAAATATTAAAATTTCTATCCTATAATACGAAAATGGCACTCTCTTGTTTGGTGTGCATACCCTTATGTGTCTTCGGTGTGTGGTGGATATTATTTTTCTATCATGGCACCAGCTTTTAATAATTATATTAATGAGAAGTCGATTTTTAAGTCGATTTTTCGTTCAAGCATTTTTTTTAAAATTCATATATCCTTAGAAACTTTAGATTGGGCTCATAACGGGACTATTACCACTCCTCAAGAGGATATCTAGGCCAATCTCATCAAAGTAGGACCAATCTTGAGGTAAAAAATAGCTTGGCGTACTATCACACCTGCCAACATTCTAATTAATATTCCGTAGTGTTGTTAGTCACGCCACATATTTTCACACCGGTAAATTTTGAGAGTAAAATTCTCGAAATTCGATTTCGATTAATTAAGAAGAAAAATGCTCTCAAAAATTATTGGCGTGGAAAAAATGGCGGAGCTAACAATACTACGGAAAAATTAATTAGTATGTTGGCAGGTGTGCACTATATATGAATACGCAATTACAGCAAAGAAACCAACCATAGAGTTATTGAATTACGTTTGGAAAAAAAAAAAATCCTTGAAAAAAAAAAAAAAAAAAAAAAAAAAAATATATATATATATATATATATATATATATATATACACATATACATATATATTAATTTGGGCAGTACTGTAAATTAGAATTAGAATTAAAATTGGAAGCTATATTTTATGGCAACCTTAAAATATGATTTTAATTTCTTTAAATTAGGATTGTGGATCAAATTTTGTTTTATGTGCATTAGATTTTTCTCGGTATTGCTTTTAATGTATGGGCTTTTTGTCGAAATTTCAATTGATTTTAAATGCATATCTCTACATAGCTTCAGGTTGTATTCAGTGCGTATAAAGTTATAAATCCAGATGCACCATCGAATCTTTAAAAGTGAAAAAAAAAAAAAAAAAAAAAAAAGAAATCGGGTTTATTGAAGCTTAGATTTTAGCAATTCATCAAACACACACACAGATAAATTAGTTAATTGTAATTCATATAATATCATTTTTGAATTAAATTAAATAGACTTATGCGTAATTTATATCCTGTTTAAGCTTAAAATACATAACGGTGACTATTGAAAATAAATTAACATAAACCATGCTAAGTGAAATTGTGTTAATATGTAAAGAAAACTTTTGTGTAGAAAAGATTACAAGTAAAACGTATATCTTCATGTATTTTTCTTAACAATGACTTCTTTTTCTTTTTTGGAAGAAATTTAAACAGGGACTGAACTGATGAAAAAGAAGAGAAAAAAAATTCCTCTAAATTCAGATTCTCTATTTCTTCAATTACCCGACTACCATAAATAATGGATTATTGTAATCAATCAAAAATTTCGATATCAAGTTTTCACATGATTAGCATGTTTTACAGTCTCCTGAGTCCAAAAAAGCAGTTTCTGGCAAATGGACAGCGCGTATGTGTGTACGTGTAAATGTATGTAGTGAATCTTCTGATTACCATATTTCCAAAACGAAAAGAGGTAAAACAATGAAAATTCATAATTAAGACTGGTTCGAAAATAGGTGATTTTGGCAACTTTTGGGGAAAATTGGTAGTTCAACACGAAAAATTCGAAATGGGACTAAAAGTAAGAATTTCAAAAATAGCTCTAACAGTTTTCTTCAAAGTTGCATTATAAGACCTTTTTAGATGTATAAGCCCTTTTTAAATGAGGGAAACAGTCAGGTGTGCCGAGTAAATAGATTTCTTTTAGCTTTCGCAATTGGGTTTGTTGAAAAACGGTTCTACGGATTTTTTTTTTTTTTTAACTTGAACTATTAACTCCTTTTTAGACAGTCTTTTTGTATAAAATTGCTGTTTTCTGGTGAACAAATGAGTTCTTGAAACGTTACAAAAAAAAAAAAAAAAAAAAAAAATCGGACGTAGAACCAAAAGTTTGTATCTAAAAATGAAATAAAAAGGTTCTAACATTTCTTTTGAAATTTGCTACAGACTTCGACATGTGCTTTTGCATATATCACTTAGTTAATACAGGAAAAATGATAGACATCCTGATTAGGTAGATCAGTTTTTGATCTCGAAACTAGCTGTTTAAAAATATGTCGTTTTGTATATGTTATCTAGTTAATAAAGGAAAAATGATAGACTTCCTGATTAGTTGAGTCAGTTTTAGATCTCGAGTATGATTGTTTAAAAAAACTGCTAAACCTATTTTCTGTAAACTCACTGTATAAACTCTCTTGTATATGTCTTTACGACACCTGTATTAGTTTCCTACAAGAAGAAAAGTGTTGAGCATGTGATTGGTTAGGTCAATTTCATGTTTCCTTCCGCAATATCTACAAAACCAGTCTATAATGTGTGATGTGTACAATAATGGATAATGGAAGTTGAGTAGTTGTTACACAACAGCTATTATTATTATTTGAAAAAAAAAATTGCTGTGGTTTTTAGAAAAAATATCATGCAATTTAACTTTTTTTTTTTTTTTTTTTTTTTTTTTATGTAAAATGTTGAATTTACAAAATAATTAACTAATATTCATCTTATTAAAATATTTACATTAAACAAATGTATTTTTTTAAAGTATCGCCAAAGTAAACTTTCATATTCTATTATAAATTTTCATAAGCATATCTAGCCTATTGAGAGTATATCATAAATAACTTTCCAAAGAAAATCAGTGAAGCAATATATGCTATAATAAATATTATTAAGAGTACTGCTATCAATATTATTATTACTTTGCTTTATAAAACTACCACTTTTCTGCTAAAAAAATTTCGTATAGTTAACAATTTGAATTATAATTACGGATATCTAAATAGGATTGAAAGCTTAATTTTCAAATTATTAATAATAAACAGATTTCATGCAAGTAATACGTATGAAAATGGAATATAATTGCATATTTTCATTTTTTAATAACCTTTTTAAATATATAAAATCTGCATCCATATTTTTAAATTATAATCTAATTTTCTATGACAGTGTATAGAAATCAAATTCTGGCTTTAAGAAAGGTTTAAGAAAAAAAGGTTTAAGAAAGGTTTAAGATTCTAAGGTTTTAAAAAAACAAAAATGTAAATTATCTGTGTTATTATTAAATATTAAATTATGTTAATAGTTTTAAAACTACACTTGCGAGACGCCTTATAGAATTTTTGTTGGAAATTCGTAAGTTAGGAGTTACGAATAAGTCGATTTGGTTTGATGTCTATAAAGATATTCTCCGAAATAGTAGCTGTAGTCGTTTCGAGTTCGAAAGAAAAACTTCGTGTTTGGCGAAATACAGTAGGCAATTGGATTTGAGTTATTTTGTCAGGAAGTTCAATACAGTTGTGCAGTTTGACTACAGTTCCGTTGCATGCAATTCTTTAATAATATGAAAGGGTTTATTGTATCACAATTAACACTGAGATCATGAAATTTCACTGCACACAAAAAGATTAGTCCCGACCCCCATTTGAATGCTTCGAACAAATAACTTGTTTATTTTACTTTAGTCTTTGCCCTTCTTTACCAAATTATACGTTTTGAAGTATCATAACTACGTAACATTTAATCATAAATATTTTGCGACAAAATCATCAGCTTAGTAAATAGGTATACTTAGTCTTGTAGGTTAAAAGTTTAAATCGTAGTGTTGCGCCTAATGGATATAAATCACACTTTTTTCACTTTCTAAAAGAGTATTATGGAATTTCCACTGGAATTCCCCGATGGTATTTCCATTTTGTCGTAGTGGTGGGGCTTGCGTGCACCAATGACCCGGAGAGCTATGCCGGCGGTAGCTTAGCTACTGGTAGGGGCTCCCAAGCCGGACAGGTCGAAGGATAGGTGCCAGACTAAGAGAGACACCCTGGTTCTCCAGGTTCGGGGTTTTGCTTAAGGTTGGTACCCTTACCTTGTAAAAACATAACTACTCGTAAGCTTCAAAAATCAAATACACCGGACTGCTAGACATGGACCTTGGGGAGCCGGGATCTATCGAGAATCCAAGAAACAGAAATGCGACATTTGAGACTTATAAAAGGCTGCACAATCTTCGACAAGATCCGGAATGAAGACATCAGAAAGGAGTTAAAGATCTTCAACTTATGTAATAGAATTCAAGAATATCGTACTAAATGGAAAGACCGTGTACAGCGTATGCCGGAAACACGGTTCCCCAGAGCTGCCCTCGACTACTCCCCAAAGGGCAGGAGAGATCGAGGACAACCGAGAAAGAGGTGGACTGCACAATGAAGCCGGAACAGGCGCTATGCCTAATCCTTGAAGTTGTTGATGATGATGATGACGACCTTGCGTTCTCCGAAAGTAATTTAATAAAATTAACATAAATGATGTAAAGGTACTTTCAGCTATTGACACACGCTGAAATGTAGAATTTTTATTCATTTCACAACACAGGGTTAGTCCCTTTTTTCATGCAAATTTATATACGTCGCCATATCGTAATTTCTATCTGATCTGCAATAGTAGAAATTGACATTCGTTCTTCAGTTTTGTTATGTTTCATATTGTTTATTATAATAGATCGGAAATAAACGTAACTCGTAGTGATGAAAATGAGTCGTTATCAATAGTTGAAATTTCGCCTTATAATCATTTTTGAAAACTATTATTACTATACTGATAATAATATGTATTATTATTATCATTGAATATCGTCATCAGCCCGCACAAGAAGCCTAAAATTTAAAATATCTGCGATAATCTGCGTATTTCATATAATTTTTTTCCAAAATATTTGACAAAATAAATTTCGATTAATACGTATCCTCGTAAAACAGAGTACGTAAACATTAAACGTAGCCTCGTTAAACAGAGGTCTCAAAAATTATGTCCATTTCTGCGAAACTAACTTGGAGATCTCAAATATAACTTAAAAATTACAATAAGTAAATAAATAAATAAAACCCGAAAAATGTAAGCCACATGCTCAAATTGAAAATATTAAATGAGTGACAAGAAATAAAGGAATTTTTTTCCTGATCTATTTTTAAAACTATTAACAATACAAATTGCGGAAACATTTTCAGAAAATGTGATATGCAAAAACAGTATATTAGGCGAATCTATGTCTGTGCCACAAAACCAAAACTGTTGATAGACACCATTTTCGGTAACACAAGCTTCGTTTTATGAGCTCCACTCTATTGTATGTACATTACAATTTACTTTGTGAAACAAATTTATAATTAAAAAATAATTTAGTCTTTTAGTTTTCCTCACTTCTGTACTTAACAATGTTATAAAAACCTGTAATTTAATCTTTTATTTATTGCACTATTCAGTTTGAACAAGCATGTCAAGCTGAATTTAAAATAAAACAATAAATTCTTCGTGTAATTATACTCGTAAATGAAAAAGCTTTAAAATTTTGCACTTAACATCATAGCCTAAAGTTTTACAACAGACATAAATTTAACATATAGTCAAGTTAACTAAAACACAATAATAAGAGACTTATGAACTAAAAATTGCTTTAATATGCAAGAAGGCACATTTAATAAAAGATTAAACATTATTTTCGCACTTTTTTCTTCACATAAATTGCGTCTTAAGAAGAATGTATTTTACGTACCGATTTCATGTGATAGTGCAATTTATCTTAAGGCAATTAAATCAGCGTGTTATATTTCACTTAATGCAAGGTTATTTATTGATATTTACTTTAGGTGTCTTCATGAATATTTTCCTAACTATTGATTAATTTTAATAGAGAGATAAAATAGTTTAAGTTTTAGAAATTCACTAAAAATTATCCGAAATAGTCAAGAAGAAAAATGAATATATTTTTTTCTTAATAAATAATAAAAAATTATATTGGTATATTTAAAACGAAAAGTCAACGGTTATTTATTAATGTTACTAAACAGAAATATTTGATGAATTATTAGAAAAAAATATTTTGTATTACATTCCGGTGCTGGGAAGAAATTTGATTTCCCATAAATGAATATATATATATATATATATATATATATATATATATATACACATATATTTGAGTTGTTGCTTTGGGTAGTTTTTAAAGTCCAGGTTCGAAATTTTAAATGGATTAAATTGATACAAAAATTTTAATCTTAATTCATTTTTTCTCATGCTTAAACGTAATACTGTACCCGCCGCCTATTAAAATGATATTCGTCCTGAGCAAAAGTGATTTTATTAAGCGGTTGATTTTTATATCCGGCGGACGTTCCTGCACTCAAGGAAAAAGTATTACTTCCCTGAATTTGGAAATATGTAACTACTAATGGAATTAAAAAACAATATTAATTAATTTTTGATGTATAATTAATTAATTGTTCTTTCGATTTAAGTAAATTGAACTCATTCCAAGTTCCTATGCGCTTTCCTTTGAGAAAATCATCATTCCTTTACCAAAAGTTTACGCTTTCCCTATAATTTAAAATCTTTCCGTTTATACCTCTTGATTTATAGTTATTTCAAAATAAGAACTAGAAATTGTCTTTTAATAATTTAAAAAAAGAAAAAATATCATTTGCAAATCAAATCAAATTTGTAACTTATTACTGTGCTTTGAAAAATACGTTTCTTGAAATTTTTACAGAGATAAGTTATGGGGCGTGTTTAATTTGTAACTATGCTGCAAGTGTAAAATTTTCGATTATTAGAGATAACGGAGGGATTGTTGTGCTTTAATTTCTTTTTCAAAAAAAAAAAAAAAAAAATAGTGTGCATAAATGATATTTTCGCTGTTGAGGAGATTTTTTTGAGTTTATTAACCGGCGATGCTGATTTTATTAAGCGGCGGTTTTAAATGTAGTTTGTATTGATTTGATTCCGGTCCTCGCAATTTGATCAGATTAAGTGGCTGATTTTATTAAATAGTGAACTTATTAAGCGGTGGTTACTGTATTTAGAAATAACTTTAAAATACAAAAATTTCAATAATTTAAGATAATTAAACTTCACTAAGTATAATTCCTTATACTTTTATTTACTCATTTAAATAATAATTTAAAAGTGTTCATATTTTATACAGTAACATATTCTTTAAAACATGTTATAATATACTTCGTCAGTTTTTACTAGGAATTTTATAATTAAAATGCAAAAATTAAGGTAAAATTATTACAAATTTTAGAGTTTTATCATAGAATCTGTTTAATTCACGTGTCACAACATCGCCTTGGTTATTGTGTTCAAAATTAACGACGACGTATAAATCTCTCTCGATTGTATATATATGTTTTGTCACCATGCTCATGCGGCGAAGAGGGGACTGCACTACAACTTTCACTGTCATATACTACAGCATATGTCAGCACATATGCTTTATGTTATATACTACAGCATAGGACATACTACAGTAGTATGTCAGCATACTACTTACACTGTCAACTTACAACACAGTGAGGTTTGCGTGGATGCAAACTCCATTTTAAATAATCTATTAGATAACGAAATAAATAAAGTAGAACACAAGACAATGAAGTAAAACTAAATAATATTTTATTCAACTGAATAAATAGGAGGCAAACCTGGCCATTAAAACTCAGTGAGTAAAAACATAGGTAATTTTAGAAAATAAGTATAAGAAATAATTTAAATAAATATAAAATAGCTCTCAACGAGAGTGGATAACTGAAGAGGAATGAAGGCTGCTCTCTTTACCACTAAACGAATGTGACACTATCTCGCCGACTGGATTCCCACGGCCGACGGATTTACACTCAACTTTTCTATCTCTATAACAGAGCTATACACATCAAACTTTCTAACTCCAATAGCGCATAACTTCACCTTTCGAATAATAAGCAAATTTCAACAATACGCCGCAAATTATAGCTTATTCGAGCATAAGAATTAACTCATCTACATCACACAATCTACGAAACTACCTTCCTATTTATACTTAATTCAAACGACTACCCATCTCTTTACTTCAACAAAACTTTAAAACCGCTTCGTATTCGCCTACACTCCGCAACTTACTTCCTCCGTTGCAGCTCTATGTTGACGCAAAACTATTTCAACCTAAAATTTCGCCGACTGTTGACGTCGAAGCATTCAACTCCCCCATCTATTGGGCGCTGGATCCAGCTCAATTTAAAAAACTGTGGTGACCTATCATAGTCTCAACATTACAACACCTTATCATTTAAGGAACCCTAACCCTAGACCAGCAACTTTTCTGGACAATATAATAACTAGAGAGCTCCTACGGCTTAAATTAAAGCATATCTATACCTTCCTTCTGGATTTATCAAACTCAACAAACTAAATTCTTTATCTATCATTCCTCAATTTTCTTCCTGTCTACATGGCAACAACGGGTCATGTCTGATGCTACAGCATTCCACGGAAGTGCCCCCGGGAAGCAATTATCCAGCGCATGCTGTTGCAATTAGCCAACAATTGTCAAAGATCAGTGCTTAATAAAGTATTTTCAACCAGCTAACCACTATACACCTCAACCCAAATGTAAAAATTTTATAAATCTACTTAGTATTAAAATCTACAAAAAATCCATCTGAAAAATCAGCCTCAAGGCGTATTATCACATTACAATCTGCATCCATGTACAATTCGTGCACAGACCTCTAACATTGAATATAGACTGTGTGAACTTTCTACATTACCTGTGTGAACTTTGCAACTAGACTACCAGTCACCAACTTTTTCATCAAGGGGTAAAGTCGATGTAATCTCTTCTTAACAAGCCTTCTCATGCGAAGGAGCAAGGCTCTGATCCTCTTCATTTTCGCCCTCTGTCGCGTGAGAGCTCTGCTGCTTTGGCAACCTTTGTAATATATATATATAATAATAATAATAATAATAATAATCGTTTATGCAATAAACAACAGGGAGGGCTTAACCTTTAGAGACGGGCTCTTTTAAAACTCCACATTGCCATTAGAACCCCTCTCTAAAAGTTGATAACGCCCAAAACCACTGCATAGTGGTGAGCCACCTTCCGTCAGTTAGAGTCTTACAATGCGATTTGGTAAAGATAATTTATTTTAAAAGCTATTTACTGCCCACTTGCGGCATAGCGGATCGGCACTCAAAGATGGTAGACGTAAGGTGCGGGGTTCGTAAGGTTTGATCACAGGCCGCACTCGTCGGCCTAGCCGCTTGGAGTCTTCCGGAGTTTTCTCCTAAATTGTGTAAATACGGGTTAGGACCATTAGAAACCCCCTTGGAGGGCACTCCCCCTGAGGCCTAGGACCCTAGTGAAGTCAGTCAGCCTTACTCCCAAAACACCAAACACCAGTTATTTAGTTTTTATTTCTCACTTTAGAAATCATTCAGTTCATACGCGAATAAATTTTGAATAGTTTTAGTCACGGCTGGTGAAAAATAAAAAAAGAAAAGAAAAGATTATCGAAAATGTTCTCAGGAATTAAAAACCTTTTAGAATATAAAATGTTCTTAACAATATTTTCTGGTGGAAAATTTGCTAATTTCTAGAAGTATAAAAATTGAAATTCCACTCTGGAATTTAATTTTAATAAAAATGTTCATTACTGTTACTGGTACAAAAATTATTCAATTTACAATAAAGATTATTTTTTTATATATATGATTTATTTATAGGCAACAGAATTTTAATTAATAAAGCAATTTGTAAATTGACATGTAAATCAAAATACTGCTCAATGATTTTAAAATTAAATTTACTGGAGCAGAACAAGATAATGAAGTAAATAACAGTTCGCTGTAAATAACCGGGATACAAAAGTAGATTTGTAATCGGGTCATTGCATGCCAAATCAACACCAAAAACCTGCATTTTTAACCTGATCCCTAAAGATTTTTATTAAATTGGACTCATTTATTTGTCCTATTGAGAAATAAACATATACTAATTAGTAAGTCCCTATCTTTTTCAGTTTTTGATATACAGGGCTGCAAAAATAGGTAAAAAATGCAAATTTTCATAATTCTTCTACTAGAAATGTACCCAATTTTGTTCTTTAATTAACTTACACATATAAGATTGATATTTTTAGAAAACTTATAATATAGGCTTTCAAATGATGCATCGCATGTATGTATTTTTCCAATTTTTCATTTTCAGATCAAACATTTTGACCTTTGACCTTCAATAACTCAAAAAGTCTATATTTAGTTTTCTTTTAAGAATTATATATTACTTTACGTTTATTATCTCTCTCTCTATATATATTTTTTTTTTTTCAGTATGAGACGGCCATGGGATGCTGAGTTGTAAACTAAAATGCAACTCTCCGTCAATATTTTCATAATAACATAACGTAAATTTTACCCATATTTTGTAACTTAGAAATATAAAATTGGTATCATTAGATAGTTTATGTTACAGTCTTTTAAATGATGTATCACATGTATATACGTTTAAAAATTTTCCTTTTAAAGTCAAACATTTTGACTTTTGACCTTTAATATCTCAAAAAGCACACATTTAATTTTCTTTTAAAATTATTACGTTTATTACCAATAATGATTATATGTTTCAACATGGCATGGCCATTTTTTGTAAAACATACGTTTTGTTAGTATAAAAGTACTGATGGAGGGTTGCGTTTTAATTTATAATTCAGCGTCCCGTGGTCGCTCCATGTTGAAATTTACAATAATTATAGAAAATAAAAGTAAAAATAGCAAATAGTTTTTAAAAGAAAATTATATATGTACTTTTTGAAATATTGAAGATTAAATGTCAAAATGTTTGACCTTAAAATGAAAATTTTTAAAAATAAATGCATGTATATGTTATTTGAAAGCCTGTATTATACACTTTCTAATGATACCAATTTTATATCTCTAAGTTAATTACAAAATAAAATATAGGTACATTTGCAATAGACGAATTTTGAAAATTTGCATTTTTTAACCATTTTTGCAGCCTTGTATATACAAACCTAAAAGAGGTTGGGACATTTTAATTGATATACATTCATTTCTCTATATGACAAATAAATGAGCCCTGTTTCATAAAAATCTGAAGGAGTCAGGTTTTAAGCTGTGCTGATTTGACATGTGATGACCCAATCGTAAGTCTTAAACCCCCATATGTTATCCGATAACTCTGGGGATAAGCGAAACACTTGTGCTTTAAATTTTAGCCAAAAGCATACATCTAGAATTATAAAAAAAAGGGAGACGATTATATATATATATATATATATATATATATAAATATTGAAAATATTGTGTTCGGGTAAAGGAATAATATTACTGATTAGTTAAAATTATACATTTGCATATTTGTTATTGTATATATACAAAAACCGTTCAATTACAAAAATAAATAAACACACCTGGTAACATTTATAATTTATACCGTAGTACTATTAGACCCGTCCTTTTCTCATAGCATCACGGTTTTAGAGGAATTTTCTCTAATATGCAATTACAATAAACTAAGAAGAAAAACGTTTTTAAAATGTACTGGTTTTCACACCAGAGCTAACAGTGCTCCGGAATGAATCAAGAATATTGTAAGTTATTTAATATAAATTTTTAAAAAACGTTAAAAACATTTCTGTACTAAATTGAAATGAATGTAAATTATTTTGTAAGAATTTATAAAATATTTTATACATCATTTATTTGAACAAACTTCTAAAAGAAAACAAAATTAAGGATTTTAATGTAAAAATTTAAAAGAATGCAAAAAATAGAGAATAAATGCAAAATTCACTAATCCAATTTTGAAATACTGTTGAAGACTCACGATCATAAATCACGACAAATTATCCAACAGTTCTGGGGATAAGTCCTGTATCTGTGCTTCAATTTCAGGAAATATAGTTATCACATTTGGTAAAAGACTTTTACAAGAACTTTGGGAAAAGTCTTGCTCGAGTGAAGACATGACATAATCAAGTCGCCAACATTTTAATTTATTCCGGTGAATTTTTAGCTCCCCCCCCCCCTTTATTTCACACCACTTTATTTTTAGAATATTTTTCTCCGATATGTAATAAGAATAATTTACTCTATAAAAAAAATGGCATTGAATAAAAGCGGGGCTAAAAATGATACGGAATAAATTAAAATGTTGGAATCTCTGCATAATTATTAGATTAATTTATATACTTGAATATTTAATCGTCTTAACACTTTCGCGACGGCATGTTTTTGTCTTTTTCACACTAAGGTCAGCCTGTGGTCGTTATTCTTCCTAGTTGCAATATTTCAGAAAAAAAATTTCCGTGTTCACATTTATATTACAAATGGATATACATTATAGTTCTACACTTTCTAATCAAATCATTTATATTTATAGTAAATAAATATAATAGTACGAATATGAATATTGGGTATATTTACTTAGAGATTTTCAAATGACATGAATCTACGTCAGCGGTCGCGAAAGTGTTAATTGCACAAATGTCAGTAAAAGTTTACAATAAATAAGGAAACGTGTTTTGAATAACTAATATGAACATTAAATACATTTTTCTTATAAAACAGGATTAAATATTATATGCTATGTACGATAAATTATAATTTGAACTGTGCATTTCAATAATTATTAAATGTGATCTCCTATTTTGATTATTCATTTCTGCTTATGCAATATATTTAAAAATATCCTTTTGTAAAAATCTTTTATAAGAGTTTGCTTTTGTAATTTATCTAATTCCCATTCTCACACTAACTTTCTTTCGCTATCTCATTTTCTTTTATGCTGAATAACGCAAAACAGGTAACCTTTTAGAAGATAACAACTAATTGTCTAAATTTAATAAATGTACGTGTAAATACAATTTAAAAGGAAATGTTTCGTAAACATACAAACACACAGGTTGTTGATATTTTTCATGTTGTTATTGTTGTTATTTAGATGCTCTAAAGCTTCTATGGATATTATCTTGCCTTTCTTAATTTTCACAGAGTGCGATAACATATTCTTTAAAGAATAAAAATTTCTGATAAGAGAATTCAATGCAAATATTTTTATTTTTTTCATTTAAAATTTGCAAATAAATTCTGATTAAATTAAATTCTGATTCTAAAAGAGCATTAATTATCGTTATCACCAAGTGGAACTTAAAATATAGAATACATATATTTTTCCTCAAAGAGAAACTTTATTCATTAAAACATTTAGGTCTGATAAGGGTTAAAGATGATTTATGGCAATGTTCTCATTAGTCACTATTTTATATATTACATCTTATATAAAGCAATCTTTGAATTACTCTGCCATAGGTATGTACTGCAAGCGATTAATGAAAATTATATTATTTAAAAAAGCGGTATTCAAAATAGTGCTTGCTGAGAACCTTGCTTATAGTGATTTAAATTTCTTTTACAGAAAATAACTATTATTAATTACAATAATACTAGAAATAAAATAAAAAATATTCAATTTGTATTTCAATATTTCAAATTTATTAGTCGCTAGATAGTACTCAAAAGCAATAAAAATATTTATCAGCACAAGCATTGTAAAATTTTTGTAAAATACTTTTATAGTAAGCAGAAAAACTACAAGTTTTAAAAGAATAAAGTCTTTCTGCTTCAGGCATTTAGGTTGAAAAAGGAATTAACCATATAGTATCACATCCCGAGGTGAATTATTAAAAATTTTTCTTTGAAAAACTAAAAATGCTGGTGGATCTATAAAACAGAAGCTTCAATATCTTATTGGAATTACTCAACACTGAGAAGTTAATCATTTATTCTATATCTTATATGTTATCTTTTAACCGTTTAATTTAGTATATTTTGATTCTCGGATTACTTTATTACAGAATAATAAATTCTAAATAAAATAATATTTCTAAGATTATTACTGAAAATGCGCATTCTGGCCTGTAGTTACAATGCGTAAAAAGCAGTGGTAGCCTGGTCGCATATATACAATCTTTACATGATTTTGATCACGGAAATGTTTCGGCTCTCCTGATTCGCTGTTTCCTTCACTATCTGTCCTGACGTCATGCCACACATAAGCAAAATTATCCTTGTCTTAAGGATTTTATATTTTAAAGCCAAAATGGTTGTCTTTTCAGAAACAAATCTACCATTTTCATCTTCTAATATAGTTGAATGTCATTATTATGCGCCGCGATATTAAAATTTAAGATATTGCAAAACAAATGAGTTAAAGAATTCGGTAAATTAAACAATGCTAAATAAATTAAACATTTTTTAATCCATCTGTAGAAAAATTTTCTTGCTTCTAACTATTATCATTTAGAATTTGATTGTAATGTATTTGAAATTTTTATAATCTAAAAAGGGTCCAATAAGAATCAAAGTAAATTATTTAACATGTAAAATTATAATAGATTTATTTTTTATCTAGCTTTTATTCGCATATTGATATTAAAATATAGTAATAAATATTTGAATTAATAATTAGTTAAGATCACATTTTTTAATTTTTAAATAATTGTTATTTTGTATTGATTACAAAATTGGGCTTTTAGAAATTTATAAAATTATTGTCTTTTTTTTTTTTTTTTTTTTCTGTGGTCATTATATAATTCAGCAGAATAAAACTATAGCTTTGACGCCATCTCTTAGTTCATTAACGTACTAAAAGATTCAATTTTATTTATTTATGAAAGTAACTGAAATTTCTTTCACTTTCTATCTTTTTTCTTTCATTCGCACAGAGATTATACATAAACATACATATTACATGGTAATTAAAATTGTTTGAAATAAAATAAAAATTTATATTAAAATATCATAATTATTAATCACGATATTTCGAATTAAAAACTTTTAAAAGTGGAATAATTTAATTTATTTTATTTATGTCCGAATATATTTATAATTTTAAGTTATTTAATAAATTATTTTAACTATGACAATATATTAGACTTGACGCCTCCAGAATGTATACACAGGCTTCAACTTCAACCCTTTGCAATCTTTCATTGCATATTTGATAGTAGTGTGTCACTATTTTGAAAAACTTTGATTAAAGCAGAATAATTATTGTTATATTAACATTTTTAGAGTGCTAAATGAATGATTTACAACTTCTAAGACAAAATTTGGCATCCTAATGAATAGAATATGTACAATAGGCTTCAATGAACACACTTTGAATTATAATTTCAAGAAAAGATTAATTTGCTCATTTTTACTTTCCGAGGGTGCATCACATAATAATTATAATCATTAAAAAATAAAAGAAATAAATAAATGGAAAAGAAAAGAAAGAAAGAGAAGAATAAAAAGAAAAGGAAAGAAATTATTATGAGAAATTGAGAGAGATGTATCTATACATTTTAAGATCCCCTGAATTCATTGTTGCCATTTTTATGGTTCATTTATATATTTGTGTAAGTGAACACGATAATATCTTTACGATTTGATGGATTGAACTGGAAATTGATAGGTGTGTTATAGGTCACCGGCGCACGAACTACATAAATTTTTCTAAACGTAGAGTACTTAGTTTTTTTTTTTTTTTTTTTTACAGGTACACAAAGGAAAATTTTTTATCATTATGGCCTATGGATTAAAATTATTTAAAATGCGATGGCATCTAAACGCCTTATCGCCTTTTTCACTTTTTTATGTTTTAAATATTTTAACATTATAAACGAATTTCAATTGATTTTAATCCGTACACCGTAATGTATGAGAATTATATTTTTTACATTTATAATATATATGTCCTGCACTCATTACAATTTATATGGTTCTTGCGACGATGATATGTAACATGCTTATTTAAACTTACCTTAATCGATTATTGAGTTTCATGTTAATGCATTTCGAATATTTTAAAATGCGTCATATGGCATAGAAATAAAGATTCTCTATGTTCCTGTCAAAAAATTACAAATTCCAACTTATTAAAATGAATATATGTCATGCGACAATGACTTTATAACATACCTACCAATTGTTAACAAAATTTGGTAAGGTGTTTGGACACTATTGTGGTCACTTGCACACACTTAGATACATCACCAAAGAAATCGCAAATTCGAAAGCTTCAAAATGCATATAGAAAACATTATAATTTCATATTTATAGTATATGTTTGGAAAATAATAAATTGGGCAGGTTTAGCAAAATATTTTTCTTTAACCATAATAAATAAATAAATAAATAAATAAAATGAATAACCAAAGAAGTCTTTATTTCAATTTAACAGTAATTTTTTTTATTTATGTATCTTTCTTCATATTCTAACACTTTTTTTTTTTTTTTTTTTTTGAGGAGCGAGCCTAGTGAAGGTTAATTTATTTGGGAAAAAATTAATACTTTATTTGCATTTAATAACTATATATGATGAATCCTAATTTTTTTTTTTTTTTTTTTTTTTTTTTTATTATTTATTTAAGAACCACGAGAGGACAATTTCTTTCATACAGCAAAAAGGCTTTTTCATCATTTTTCTGTACACCGTCAGGGAAAAAAAAAAAAAAAAAAAGAATAATAATAATAATAATAATAGATATCATGTAGGACAACAGATGGTTGCACTGTACATTTTTAAACGCTTTTAAATAATTAAATTACGTCTAGCGCAAAATTGCTCATGATTTAAAATAAATTAAAAATAAAAATAACTTGGATATTTAAAATGTATCAATATGGTTTACATACATATTTATTAAAAAGAAAAAAAAAACTGATACGAAAATATCATAAGCATAGAATAATTTTACCGAATCTTTCAAATTTAAATTTATCTGCAACAATCTCCTAGATTTTTAATTGCTATATGTATTAATAGTATTTACCGAAGTGGATTTAACTTTATTAGAAAATGAAAAATGGCACACATAATTTTTGGGGAGATGGATATTTTCCTAAAAGACATTTAAAAAAATAAATAAACTAAAACACTCTACGACAAAATGCTTCTCTGTAATCTAGCATGACACCAGAATGGAAATAGCGAATCGGGAGCACCGAAATTTTCCCGTGATCAAAATCATGTAAAGATTGTATATATGCAGCCTGGTCGGTAGAGCACTACCCTCATAATTTCAAGATTTCGTATATGACACTTGAGCCAGCAGCAGACCGTCGTGTACGCCAGGGTTGCCAAATTTGGCTTTTTTTTTTATTCAATAGTCACCAATAATTTTTATTTTTAAGGTTTGTCTAATCACTTCGAAGATTGATAGTGTATTATGTATATCAAATGTCACTTCTCAAAATTATTGGTGACTATTGAATAAAAAAGGCCAAATTTGGCAACCCTGGTGTACGCTAATGACGAGTATCAAGCGATAAATTGAGGTTGCAAAGTCCTCCAAGTTCCCATAAAAATTATATCTCTTGAAGTACAATTGAGCTTTAACTAGGTATCTGCTCGATGGGGAGTACTGAATCAGTGATTACACAATCTTGATATGGATACAAATATTATGAGCTCTTATTTGCTAGTGTTGCTATCTATCGCTTGTTGTCCAGCTAAAATCGTACATCAAATTTTGTGGTGCTCTTCTAAAATGGAAGTCGTTCTTCTGACGTCTCAAACTCGAATGGTTTCAATACCGGGTTTGAAATTTCCGAGTAGCATAATTAACAGCAACAGTTATAGAAATTAAGCGTAGCCATTCTACACTAATTATTAATTGCAATGAAGTAGCCAGGATTTCTTTTCGATGGAAGCCCATCACATTTCTAATACAATATCACCGAAAAAGAATGACATAATAATGTACATACGCGCACACAAAGAACAGCCCTTACACACTGAAACAGGCCCAGGGAAACTTCATGCGAGGCCCGGGGTGCACATACTTTCATGGACCTGCCTCCCTTTCACACTGTGCACCAATCAGCATGGGTACATATATACATGTTTATGGGACTATTATGGCAGAATTTACATTGTACCATTTTTGCCATT
The DNA here is from genome assembly GCA_963930645.1 of Salticus scenicus. NCBI lineage: Eukaryota > Metazoa > Arthropoda > Arachnida > Araneae > Salticidae > Salticus > Salticus scenicus. Next base: position 217,890,171 of record OZ005652.1, on the reverse strand, counting down.
TTTAGGGCATAAAAGACAAAATGGCATTTTCAGGGCCAGTTTTATGGCCCGCTGCTTCTCAGATCACATGCCCCGCATGCCCCTGCATTAATCAAGAGTTGCATACAATCCTTTCTTCTATATTTTTCTATACAAATTCACTCAGTACAAATAACTTTATTAAACTTTTATTTATCAAAATTAATTAACAGTCGACTTCTTTCTCATAGAAGCGTAACATTAAATGTCCAAAGAAAGTCAATTTTATGTTCACTAACGACATATTAAAAAAATATATCTTAAAGTCAATTTTATGTTCACTAAGGGCATATTAAAAAAAGATATCTTAAAGTCAATTTTATATTCACTTTTTTCTTTTGTTTTGTTAACAATGAAAAAAAAATCATTAACTTTGATTTAAATTAACACAGATTAATTGTTCAATTATTCGTTTTAAACGTATTGACGAGTTCTTTTAAAAGGTACCTATATCAAAAACCTATCCTCACTCGGGGGGACTTCACCCGCAGGGAGGAAGTTTTGGTCATATGTATCTGAATTTTTTTTCCCTACTTGTTATTACTATTGTAATTAATTCTTTTTGATTTCATGATGATTCATTATAAATAATTCGCATTATTTACATTTATAAAAAATTTCGTCCTTTAACGCCAAGTTGAAAACTTTAAAAAATTCGGATGGCAAAGCCACCTGCTGGACGATTTTAATTTATGACATGGTGCAACAGCATATAAATTTATACATAATTCTGTGCAGTGCAATAATTCCTCAGATGTAGTTGGAACAAAATTTTTATTGAAATATTATCTAAAAACGGTCAAGTCGTGTTCTTCAACTCTCAAAACGTGTAAATTCATCGAAAACTGGAAGTCCTAAATTTGTATGAATTGAATACTTTTTTCTATTGACTGTAAAAAAAAGCTAAAACATTGGATTCATGACGTTAGATAGTCTATTATAGCTATCGTACGAAGACGGATAAAATTAAGCGAAGATTATAGCGAGAAAAGGTTGAATTGGATTTACGACGCTCTAGAACTTAAATATAGAGAAGAAAGTAAATAATGGGAAATTCCCTTAAATTAAATTAACAGGTTTTATTAAACTATCTGTATGTGGATTCTTTCTTTTTTTTTTTTTTTTTTTTTTTTGGGGGGGGGGGGGGGAGAGCAAAGTTTATTTTGGCAGCAAAGTTTGCCTTATGCATGAGACTACACGGAAACAGTCTTTTGTCTTTTACTTCTAAAGGGGGGGGGGCTTGGGACTGTAGGCCCGCCCCCCTTGCCTACGGTCTTGAATAATTGTATTCACAGAATTAACTTTGAAAAATCATGTTATTAAGCATTTTAATAAAATTTATGCTGTTTATATTAAGCTGAAAACTGTTCTTGTACACGAGTCATAAATATTATATCCACCAAAAACTATACATATATTACAAGCAACACACATTTTTCATACTCAATAGTTTGGTTGGTTGGTTTTGTGACTTAAAGCCGACTTACTACACTAAGAACATAGGCCTAAGGGTGGAGTGGCCTCCATGGTGGTTTTTCCAAGTGGTCCTAGCAAGTATTTACGTGTGTTACAGAGGAGACTACGGTAAACTCCGAAATGCTAGGTCAATGGGTGCGACATGGGATTGAACCCTTATACTCAACAAGAAGGATGCATTAAAGTTTCGGCAATAAAATTTAGAAGTTTAAAATGTTAAATAGAAAGTGGGTGTAATTAAATAGACAGTACTCACAGTGTTCTGTAACGCTATTTAATTTCGAGAATGGCGTCAAATTTTGTAGGAAGATTAAAAAAAGGCAGGAAACGAAGGATACCGTGAAAAAAATTTAGTTCAAAAGGTTACCACTAGCAGGATATGTAGCGCTGTGTAACAGAAAAGAAAGATTCAAAAAAAGAATGAAAAAATGGGGAGAAATTAGCATGTTATCTCCAATTTAAAAAGAAGAGATGAGAACAAAATCAGCGCTTAAAAAAAGTGCACAATCATCAATTGCTAGAAAATCTTTGCCTAGAAAAACAGTGCCACATATTTCCCTAGAGGTGACTTTTGAAACTATTTCTGTTTTCTCGGAATCCTTTGTCCCCTGTCTTGTTTAATATTTCTACAAAATTTGCCGACATACTTGCAATTAAATTGCGCTACAAAACACTGTGAGCACTACGAGTTTAACTATGGCAACTTTATACATTAAACAGAAATTTTCAATCAACAAAATAAATTTGTTTCTTAATAGTTAATCTCAAAGCAGTGTCATTCCATGCCAAATCAACACAAAAAGGTAGCATTTTTTAAAATGATATATCACATGCGTATATTTTCAAATATTTTAATTTTAAGGTAAAATATTTTGACCTTTGACATTCAATATCTCAAAAAACTACATATTTATTTATTTATTTATTTTATATTATTCTTACGTTTATTTTCTATAATTATTGTGAGTTTCAACATGGACGACCGCGAGATGGTGAGTTAGAAACTAAAATCCAACCTTCATCAGTATTTTCATACTAACATAATGTAAGTTTTACAAAAGAAAAAAAAAAATCTGTAAACATAATAAAATACACAATGTAAATAGAACTTTCACATTCAATATTTGTACCCTATATATCAGGGATTAGGGATAATTGGGACCTAGGTGTTGTTTAGTTCTAGGAAAAGAAAAAGAAAATGATACCCTTATAAGAATTAAAGTAACTTTTAGCAAGTTTTTATTATTATTATTATTATTATGCATCATTGAAAGTTAAAAAAGAGAAGATTCATACTTAAACGGTAGTATTGTGTTATTTAAAGGAGGCTTTTAAACAATACAAGGATGAATATCCAGACATTAAAATTAGATATTTTACGTTTGCAGAGCTAACACCAAAAAACTGCATTTTGTCTGTAGAGCAAGTTCTGTCTGTTCTTGTCGTATACATCAAAATATTACATTAATACTGATTTGTTGCAATTTGTAGGAACTGAGTAAAGAAGAAAAGAATCAATCAAATTTATACAAAAATTGCGTAAATTTCATTGATTTGTAGTCCCTATAACTGCCACTATAAAATATTTTACAATCTGTCTCCTGAAGAAATGTTCAAAGCTCGTGCATCTTTTAAATTAACTGCAAAAATTGTTAACCACTGCAAATTGCTAAAAATCGTTGAAAATATATTTGTACTAAAGTAAGCGCTTTTTTTTTTTTTTTTTGATAAAATGGGAGAAGAGTATTACATATAAAAGAGTCTCACTCACTTACTCACTCACTGACTCATCAACGCACAGCAAAATCTACTGGAGGCACTGACTCAAAATTGGATCAGATTATAGAATATATAGTGTAAGCACCCCCTAAGAAGCGATTTTGCGAAATTCGCCCCCCAAGGGGGAGTAGGGGGCAAAATGTGATTTCACAAAAACCTCAATATCTCAAGAGAAAAAATCAGATATCCGTAAAATTTTTTGCTTTAAAATATAGCTAACATAAATAACTAAAAACAAATTTCTGGAATTTTAGAAATTCGGTCACCAAGGGGGTAAAGGAGGCAAAACGTAATTTCACATGCCCAAAACGTCGTTTCACATACTCCTATATATCTCAAACAAAAAAAAACAGATATACGTGAAGTTTTTACTCTAATGTATAGCTAATACAAATACCTAAAAAACAATTTCTGGAATTTTAGAAATTCTGCCCCCAAGAGGGGGAGAGAGGGGGCAAAACGTGATTTGAAATAATCCTTTATATCGCAAACAGAAAAAAAAGTTATATGTGAGATTTTTGCTCTAAAATATAGCTCTCACAAATACATAAAAACTAATTTCTTTAATTTTACAAATTCGTCCCAAGTGGGGCGGGAAAGGGGGGGGGCTATGGAGCAAAAAAAAAAAGAAAAGAAAGAAATACAGTTAGATCGTTCAAAATTGGTACAGATAGGTTTTTCAGGCTTGCAAGTCGAATGAGGATATTTTCGAAAGGGTAAAGGGTCAGAAAGGAAGGGGGGGGCGGATGGCAAAAAAATACAAACACAGTTAGACCATTCAGAATTGGTATATAGAGGTTTTTAATACTTACAAATTGATTGCGGATATTTTCGATTTCGAAAAGTTATTAAGAGGGGTGGGAGGGGCAAAAAACAAAAATAGAGTTAGGTCGCTAAAAATTGGTGCATGGAGGTTTTGGATACCTACAAATCGATTGCGAATATTTTCGAATTTGTAAAGTTATAGACAGGAAGGGGGTGAAGGGCCAAAGACATATAAATAAGAGTTAGAGCGCTGAAAATTAATGTTGTTGGGTTTTGAGGTCCGATAAATATATTGCGGATATTTTCGAAAGTACAGAATTATTACGAGGGGCAGGAAGGGAGATGGGCGTAGAGGTAAAAAGAAAGAAATTCAGATACAACGTTAGAAATTAGTATTATTAAGTTTAAAAGCCCGAGAGAACGATTGCGAGTATTTTTAAGGTCTAAAATAATTTGGAGGGGCGGGAACAGTAGGTGAAGGAGTATGCGCGCCGTGCACGCCTGTATACGCCTCGGCAGAAAGTGGGGGCCCGAACCGATTATTCCACCGATGTGAGAAGATTTTTTTAAAAATGTTTTTCCTTACGATAATATAGTCATTCAATAAGAGTGCCGAACATAAGAGTGCATTCAATAAGAGTGCGCGCGCAGCGCACAGTGGCCTGCGCTGCCGAAGGCAGTGGGGACCATGTGCGACATTTTTCTCTCTATCTCTCTTTTTTTTTTTTTTTTTTTTCTTTTCACGTGATAAAAATTAATGCAATTTTGAGAAGTGTATACTATAGTGGTTCATTTTAAAATAGTGACCAGAGAAGCGGGCGTAGCTTGCTAGTTATTATTTAATCCTTTTAAATTTAGATTTTAATATATGATTGTAAGTTATCTATATTTTTAATCTATTAAAAACCAAAGGTTAAAGACTTCCCTCATACAGATACACATCAATACTAGCTTATCTCCCCTGTTATGCCTTTAATTGTTACACTTAACAGTATACATTTAAAAAGAATGCTCAACAAGTAGATTAACATTCCAAAATTTCAAGATTTCACCATTTACTTTTTCTTTCTTTTTTTTTTTCTTTTTTTTTACTTACGTAATTATTAATAACAAAACACTGTAATTAACTATTTTCCTTCGAGAGAATTTCTATACATACTAATTTGTCCCACTGAAATGAAATCATAAAATAGTCTATATAGAATTTCAGTACGAAAATTCTGAGGAAGGATTGAATTTTAATTTTTAACTCAGCATCTCATAGCCGTCCCACGTTGAAAATCACAATACTAATAAACAATAAACGTAAAAATAACATGTAATTAAAAAAAAGTTAAATATATACTTTTTGAGATATTGAAGGTCAAAGGTCAAAATGTTTGACCATAAAAGGATTTATATATATATATATATATATATATATATTTCATTTGTAATCCAGTATTATATACTTTCGAATGATACCATTTTTATATCCTTGAGTTAATTAGGGAACAAAATATTAGTACATTTGTAGTAGAAAATTTAAGAAAATTTGCATTTTTTACCCATTTTTGTAGCTCTGTGTGTCAAAAACTAAAAGAGTTAGGGACTTATTAATTGGTATACATTCTTTTCTCTATAATAAAATGTATCTTTAAAATAGTAAAAATTTATCTTTAAAATAGTTAATAAATTATAAGGTTTACTTTTTAAGAATTTTTTTTTTTTTTTTTTTTTTTTGGGTGGGGGGGAGGGAAGAGGTTTTAAGCAATTGGAATTTTAAAGATATTTTAAAAGTCAAATTGTTTCATGCATTAAATGTAAAAAGAAAAAAAAATGGTGAAATCAACATTTTTAGTTAAAAGGGAATTTTTCATTTTAAAATTTCTTCATTTAATAACTTTAAACATAGAATGTGCATTTCTCAATCTAAAAATTTCTTTTAAGCTTTTAAAAATTTTTAGATCACAAGTATGTTGTAAAAAACTTTATGTTATCAACAATAATGGTAATAAGATAATAATAATAAACGTATACTCATGAAAGGAATTTAAAAATACTTTCAATCGGACATATGAAATTTCAAGATAGTTTAATTTTTCTTAAGAATTATTATCTTCATTTACACTTATTTAAAAATCTGCAAAAATACCATTTATTACAATAACGTCAATACAATTACCGTATACCTATCCTAATGTATACCTAATTATATAATCATACAATCTTCCCTGTTAACTCATCCAGAAATGTTTTGAATTACAGGATGTCATGCGAGTACGCATCTTTAAACTGTAAAATTAGTCCTATATTTATATAATAATAATAATAATAATAAAGTATCGATATTTTTGTAGTATGAGAGTTTTTTGTCTGGAAATACTTAAGTCATTTATAAAATTTACTAAAGCGATAAAATTTTACTCCAGATTCTCATTAAAAAAAAAAAAAAAAGCATTATTCTAGCTGCAATACACTTTAATTTATTTCAATATTTAAAAATGTGAAACATTGGCGGTGATCGTATAGGAATTACATAAATTAATAATTTTAAAGTTATTACGAAGTGGAGGGTGAGCCCCAAAAACTATCGCCTTCACAGCTTACATTACGGTGATGAAGTGAAGCTTAGATTCACCCCCCATTTCACTAAACCTCCTATCGCAGCCAAAATCAAAAGAACAGAAAAATTCGTCGCAATTACGTTACATATAAACAAAAAAAAAAAAAAAAAAAAAATTAATGAAACGGTTTTTAGTAAAAGCCAACTTTTGCCAAAATGATTTTGGGGAACGCGGAAGTTTTTAGCAAATTATGTTACATTACTGTAAAACTAAGATTGCCCCATAAGGACGGCGAACTGCATTTATTTGCAAGATGAAAGGAAACTGAAATATCAAAAAAGACATAACATGATATCGTAGATCTGCATTACGTTAAAGAAAGAATAATACATGATTAAAGATTTCGAAAGAGTTGCAATTAGAAAAAGATTCTTATATGAGAAGAAGAGGCGATATAAAAAAATTAAAGAACACATTGTATTTGGATTTAAGTTATAATTTATAGGTCATCAAAAATGTTCCGTTACATTAAAATCGTTTTTACATGATTATACATACATATATATATATATATATATATATATATATATATATATAGTACAGGGTGTTCCAAAAGTCCTCCTAACTTGAAAATGAGTCGGAATTGTGAAAAATGGCGAAACACGTGTTCAATGAATTCGAGAGGGGCCTCTTTTGGCAAAAAATACTTTGGGTCCCGGAGGGGGGTCTAGGGGTCCGCTAGGGAGGGCAACTTTAAAATTTCAAATAAGACGATATGTCTTGTGATACACCCCTGGAAACGTCTCTCCAAAACAATGAATTTGATATAAATAGTTTTGCCCTACGATTATTATTAAGGGAGATACATAAGTTTTTAGACTTTTGAAATGTGAATTTTATATTTATGTATCCTCTTTAATAATCATTGCCGGACAAAACTGATTATATCAAATTCATTGTCCTGAAGAGGCATTTCCAGGAATGAATTACAAGACATACTTTGCCCAAAAATGTTTAGGCCCGGGCAAGGGGGTAGTAGTAGTAGTGCTGCTAGGGAGGGCAACTTTAAAATTTCAAACAGGAAAGTTTGTCTTGTGATGCCTCCCTGGAAGCGTCTTTTCGAGACAATGAATTTGATATAAATAGTTATGTACTGCAATGATTATTAAAGGGTATACATAAGTATAACATCCTCATTTCAAAAGTCTAAACACTCAAGTATCTCCTTTAATAATCATCGTAGGGCAAAACTATTTATATCCAATTCATTGTTTTGAAGACGTTTCCAGAGATTTATCACAAGATATACCTTCCTATTTAAAATTTTAAATTTGCCCTCCCTAGCGGCCCGCCCAGCCCCCTCCAGACCCAAATTTTTTATTAAACACATGTTTCGTCATTTTTCCTAATTTCGACTCATTTTCGAGTTAGGAGGGGGGAGGGACTTTTAGAACACCCTATATATATCCCATTTTGTATTATATCCCAATTTGTATTATATCCCATCGTAATCTGTGTTGCTCTGTTTGAAATATCTTGCTCGCTATCCTTTTATTTAAACAGATAAATAATATGTCTGAGAAAATCACATTTTATCGTTAAAGTAGAACTTTCTAACAAATATTGTAATTTCCATCTGATATGAAATCTTACAGGTATAATATATTCTGAGGTACAGTTTAGGTATAATATATTCTCAAATATATGAGGTATAACATGTTCTTTATATACACAAAGATTCAAGATATTTCCTAAAGAACTTTTCTAGTTATTTGAGAAAACGTGTAAATTTGAAAGTGTCCAAATACTTGATGATATTTTTCTGAACGAATGTACTATCAAGTTTATTATTATTATTAATTCAGCCTTATGTACTAAAAAAAAAATGTACACTGTATCATTATGTTTTGGAACAAAATGTTTAAAAAGCGCATGAACTTTTCAAAATTAGTTTAAGATGTATCTAGAAAAAAGGAAACTATGAAGCAGAAATTTATTCTCTTTAGTGGGTATTATATTTAGTGGGTATTCACTGGTATTATCGATGCAAATAATTAAAAAAAATGAACATTTTAAGCTGTTTAATGAATGCATAAAAAGAACAAAGCAATTGAATTCTATTTATTGTTTGGAATTTATTTTCCTTTATCTGGAAACACACCACGAATGTTGTTTAGGGTGCATTGAAATAAAACCTTAAATGATGCATTAACCAAATCATGTTACTAAAAGAACTAAACTTTTAAATTTTTCCTTTAAATGAACAATTTCTTTTTTCAAAACAATTCTTTCAGAAACGCTAGAATACTTTTAAGTATTTTTCGCTATGACGAAAATTTTTTTCCCATTAAGAAACATTCAGAGGATGAATAGAAAGTAGCACAGGAATTAAAAAACAAACAAATTACGGTATAGAAAATATCCCAAATTTTCTCTGCAATTGCGAAAATTTAAATAATAGATTTTTTTTTTTTTTTTTACCATTAGTTTCTTGGTGTGCTATCTGAATATTGGTTTTTAAAACAATGCTCGTTTTTTAAGTATACTAAATTTCCAATAATTAAAAGTTAAATTATTTTATCTGTCAAATAAAATATTAATTTTTTCCCGCATGTATTAGTGAATCTTGTTTTTGCATTATTCCAATAAAAACTCTAAAAAAAAAAAAAAAATCCATACATTTATTCTCAAAAACAATTAGTATTTTCATCGCAAAAAAAATATTCTTGAAAACAATTTAGGATATTTCATTAAACTATTGATGTATTTAAATGATCTTAATAAATTTTAAATTTTACAAATATACTTGTTATATACTGACTTAAAAGACTCATTACTGATTTATCTATAACTATTATTGTCTGTCAAAAAAAAAAAAAAAAAGTATACATATATATTTATATTATGAGGACTGCTTATTTGCAGTACCTTCATTATCTCCAACAGTAACTGTTACAAGTGTTTATCACTAGTACCGTTGCCAAATGTTTCTGAGGGGCCATTTACCGTTTCCAAATTTTACATACTTTAGGGATTAAAAATCCTACCTCATACCAAGTCAATTTCCGCCCAACATACAATTCAACACTATTTGCTTGTATACTTTAAAAACGTTTTAAATGACTAAAATGAATTTATTTTAAGGTTTGAGAAGATGTGTGGTGTGGGGAGACAGAAAAAGAAGTTAGGCACCATTTCGATCTGATAGTTATCAGTGGGCAACAGAAGAAACATGAGGGCAGTAACCGTCAAGGATTAGAATATTGTATCTTGGAACTTTCCTTAACGAGATATGTTCAAACCAAGAGTAAAACATATTTGAATTAATATATGCATGTTTCGGATTCATATAGACCATTAATTCCGGAGGTAGGACTCTCTTTTAAGATTTTGTCAGTGAAAATCAAAATAAGCATTTGACATTTATCTTCAGCTAAACAACATAAAATCATACTGATAGTCACTTCGATAGTAGAAAGTTGATATTTTACCTTGTGAAAAATACCAGAGCCGGGAATCGAACCCGGGTCTTTCGCCTAATCCGAGGATACTCTAACCACTGAGCTATACTGGCGGATAACCTGCTCGGCATTTCTGACATACTGATAGTGTCACCTCTTTGAGATGGAGTCAGTTTGCTAACAACTTTAGTACGTTTTTTAACTGTAACTTTGTGAATTTTGTTAATAAGTTGTACTCCAACCTCATCAACTTAAATATATTTTGAGATTCATCTTGTATATATATATATAAATATATATAAGATGAAGCAATAATATATATATATATATATTAATGCTTCATCTAATCGATTATAAAAATCTTCCTCAGTTTCATTTGTTAAACAATCTTGTTATTGATACGCATTCAGCTTTCATAACACCCTTAATGCCCTTTTATAATAGCCTTCGCAATCTTCTAAAAAATGACCAAAACCAATCATAGCCTACTATCTTTTTTTTTTTTCTACATTAAATTTATGATTGATTTTTAGGACTACTGCAAATTCGTACGCTAAATGACAAAAAGAAGTTTAATGTTTGTAGAATGTTTACAAGTCTTTTTTTTTTTTTTTTTCAGGTTCAAGACAGCCTGAAAACGATTTCAGAAAAAACAATTGATTAGTGCACATATCTAAATAGCATAACATGTGCACCATGGAACAAACATGAAGAAATTTTATAAAGGTTCTTCATTTTGCAATTAATCTTTCATTTGTTGTGGAATATTTTAATAACTAATTCATTACATTCGTTTGTATTAAATACACTTGGATTTCATTTTTATGTACGTATAAATTTTTCAATTTTTTAAGACTTACTTTTGGGGGCTATGAACGGAATTTGACATTCCTCCTTTTCCATTTCTTTATTATTATTATTATTTCTTTATTTTTTATTGTTCCAACAGAACCATAGTACCATAGTAACCCCATAGTACTTTTCTCCATAGGAAATGTCAACAAGGTCAATACTATGATTCGCCTTTATTAACCTTGCAATATCCCATTCTTCTCGTGAACTTAAAACTTCCTTTCTCTTATAAAATATGGGCATTTCTATTAAAATCTGTAAATAAATTTAACATTGATCCGGTTTTAAAAACAATATTTCATTTAAAGCTTCAACATTAAAATGAAAAAGTATTACAATTACAGTTAACGTCTAATGGTATGCCCAAATTGGTTAGTCTGAGCAAAAAGAAAGGGGAAAAAACTAATAAAACTTAGTAAAATCCAGCAAGTACATATCAGCAACACAAAAAATGAGACAGGAAGACATAAATGTCAATTTTGTTAAGCTCGACATTCGTATAAGAGAATGTGCGGCATGTATACCGGATGGTAAAGCAGCATGTATCCCAATTTGCAGAGTACAGACACTGAACATCATTGTTGCCTGCCCTCACAAAGAAAAATTTTGAAAGCATGCGCACAGTTCTCATCTATGCAAATACTACACTCTCGAAAAATTGCTGTAAATGTATGATAAAGATTGCTGTATGGTAATAGTTGTAGGAAATCTTATCTTTCTGTTTGACCGACACTATGTAGTACTACCATGTAATTACCACACGTGCATTTCATACTACAAATTTTTAATTACATATTTTAACATGTAAAATCAAAATTAAAGAAATTTTGAATCGACAAAATAAATGTGGCTTCTTGATTGTTAACTCCATAGAGTCACTAATTTAAGCATCAACTATTTAAAAATAAAAACTTATAAATGTTAAAATATTATATATTATATATATATATATATATATATATATATACAACATTTAGGAAAACATAAGGTGATCTGAAAAAAAAAAATTAATAATAATAATAATTTTCCCCCTGATAAGTTCAAAGCTTAAATTTATTCTATGCATCAAAGATAAAACTTTATTTGAGTAAATATCTTTTCATAGGAATTCATTTTATTTTTACCTTTCTTCATATAATCCCATTAAACAAAGAATGTGTGATTTCAATGGAAAAATTTTCCTTTATTGCTTTAAAATTTTCTTTATATCGTGTATGTACGAAGAAAAAGTTTTAATTAAATCGATATTTTTTTAACTATAATAATTTTTTTTTTGCCTTACTGAAGATTTTAGATTTTTTTTTTTTTTTTTTTTGTGTGTGTGTGTGTAAGCGCGCAAGCGCACGCTAAATAATGACATTTCTTAATTATTCGATCAAAAGTAAATAAAAATTTAATAATAGTTTCAGAAGATTTTGAATAAATAAGTATACATGATTTTGGTAGGATAAAAGAACTTTATGAATGCTGTTTGGCTTCTAAAAGACTAATTCATTATCTCTTTTTCTTTCTTTTTCTTTTCTTGTAGAATAAACTGTAAAGTTATGAATTAAATATAAATTTCTTGTACAGTAGTATGAGTATAAATCTAGAAATAGGGAAAAAGCATAAAGAATAGAAAAGACCTTCACTATACTAGTTAATACAAATATTATATATTTAACTTTTCTTTTGGCATTATTGCTGGTTTAATTAAGGGTCTGTGACTGATCATTTTTTGAATGGAAATGGTATTCATAGATATCAATAGTGTTTTTAAAAATATTCACTTCCTATGACATTTATTAGTGTAAAGTACTTCTTTTTTTTTTTTTTTTTTTTAATACTTACGGCTTAAATTCATTGTTAATGTGTAAAAATTTATATCCTTGTAATTTTTGCAACTTTTGCGAACTTTAAAATGGGATTACATTACAAGCACTAGTAATACATATCAGAAGAACTTTTATATCGTGTCACGTTCAAACATATACTTTTTTACTTGAATGTTTTAAGAACCCCGTTAAAGCATTTAGTGTCAAAACATCATCTTGACTGAAAGAAAGCCGAAAAACTGAACAGTAAAGGTTTTATATTATATACATATATCTATTACACACACACACATATATATATATATAATATAAATCCTTTAACCAAACGGAAGTTACTGATGTTATTTTTAAAGTTAAGAAGTTAAAATGGAGTGCGGCTGGGCACCTTGCGAGAAGAAATGAGGATAGATGGACCACCAAAGTCCTATTTTGGACATCGAGAGATATGAAAATAACGAGAAAAGGACCACTGTGTTGCTGGAGAGTTTCGAAGAGCGGAACGGAGAAGAACTGCGGAAAACAGGGCATATTGAAATCAACTAGGAGAGGCCTGCATCCTGTAGTGGACTGATAAAAGCTGAAATTGATGATGATGATGACTGTATATATATATATATAAATTGCACATGGGGAAACTAGATATGAGTGCAGATAAAAAATTATCTGCGATTTAGAAATTTTCGATTTTTAAGGGGAAGGAGGGTGAAAATCGATTTTTGGCGAGAAATTTCGCAAATTTCGGAATTTTCAGTAGAACTCTACCAGAATTGGAACAAAGATATTCAAAAAAGCTATGCGACTTCCTTAGGATGTTTCCAAAAACACACTTTTGTTCTTTTGTGATTTGCGATTTTCTTTTTTGTGTGTGTGCGCGTGGCGTGTTTTCGAGGCAAAATCGAGACACCCCTTCTAGCGCTAAATTTGTTCTAAGAAATCAATGAGAGCTGTGGTCGCGAATGTTGGTGCTTGGATTGTTTATATGTATCCGACACCTAAAGCAACGGGATTTATTGAAATTACCGGCTCCAAATTACTTCACAGTGAACAAATTGCACATGGAGAGACTATACATGAGTAAAAATAAAACATTATCTGCAATTTTGGAAATTCGATTTTTACGGAGACGGAAGGGGAAAATCAATTGGCGGGAAATTTTGCAAATTCCGGATTTTTCAGTAGAACTCTACCAAATATGGAACAAAGATGTTGAAAACAGCCATGCGTCTTCTTTGGGGTATTTTCAAAACACATTTTTGATTTTTGTCAAATACCTTCTTTTGGGGGGGGAGGAAGGGTATATGTTATAAAGGGCAAATTCGAGACACCCCTTTTAGCGCTAAATTTGTCCTGGGAAATTTATGATAGCTGCGGTCACAAAGTTTGGGGCTTGGATTGTTTATATGTATCCAATCCTTAAAGTAAGAGGATTTATCGAAATCCCTCCTGTCCCCTGGGAGGCAAGAAACAAGAAAAAGAAGACTTTTGTAAACATAACTCGGCCTCAAATTGCTTTACGGTGAAGAAATTGCACATCAGGAGACTAGACTTGAGTACAAATAAAACATTATGTCCAATTTTGGAATTCTTGATTCTTACGGGAAGGGGAAAATCGTTTTTTGGGTGGAAATTTCAGAAATTCAGAATTTTTTAGTAGAGCTCTAGTGAAAGAGGTACAAAGGTATCGAAAACAGCCATGTGTCTTCCTTAAGACATTTGCAAAAAACAATTTTCTTTTTTTATCTATCTTTTTTTCTTTCTTTTTTTTTCGGGGGGGGAGGGGCGTTACAAAGGAGCAAATTCGACCCCCTCCGCCTTTCAGCGCTAAATTTATCTTAGGAAACCAATGAGATTAGCGGACACGAAATTTGGTGCATAAATTGTTTATAATGTATACGACACTTAGTGTAACCGGATTTTACGAAATCCCCCCCCTTACTCCCCCCCCCCCCGAGGTCAGGGGGAATAAACACGTGTAAAATCACGTTTTGCCGTTTGAATTCGCTTTAAATTATCTTAGAATTTCGAATTTCGGAGGGTGGATGTTGACTAAGTGTTCGCAATATGTACTTTGGTAGGATTTCGCAAAACTTCGAACTTACCCGCTGAGGTAGGGGAAGTAAGAAGCGGGTAAGTTGCTGCCGAAAGTAGTGTGAACCTGGACTCTTCACGTTGCGATTGTGGAAAACCTCTACCGAACACATCAGGAACTTTAACTTACGTTATTAATAATGATATGGGATTTTAGCTACTCATTTAAGTACAGTACAGATTTCTACGAAGCTTCATGTAGAAATTTAAACCTTATTTTTGCTAGATTACTTGTTTTTTAGTGCCAAAGTCCAATGCTTCATTATTTTCAAATGAATATCAAATTATTTAGAAAAATAGTTCTCTTAATTTGTGTGTACTTAACTTTGAATAAAACGTAAAAAAATAAGTTTTTTTTTTTTTTTTTTTTTTTTTTCAAGAAACCTCACATAAACGCGTGGTACTTATATCACTCAAAAAATTGGCTTGTTTTTCCCTCTTTATATTTAACTAGCAAGCTACTCCCGCTTCGCTGGTCACTAAATTTAAATGAATTTTTAAAAGAATTGAATTACTATTTATATTTTATATCACATTTCTGGCTTTGTAACATAATTAAAAATTCCTTTTAAGGTCATAAAGTCAAAATAACATATTACAAGTTAAATTGAATTAAAT
This sequence comes from Salticus scenicus, assembly GCA_963930645.1. NCBI lineage: Eukaryota > Metazoa > Arthropoda > Arachnida > Araneae > Salticidae > Salticus > Salticus scenicus. Next base: position 217,874,754 of record OZ005652.1, on the reverse strand, counting down.
ATTTCTTCCGTTTAGCACTGGTTTTGAAACAATGTTCTATGGCCTTTTGTAAATGATTCTCAAAAACGAATCAATAATTGTTTAGAAATTAAATGAATTATGTATGGGAAATGAGTATGTTATAATTTAAAAGTTGCACCTCTTAGAACTTCAAAACTGATCATTTTTAAAAAGTTATTCATTATTCTTTAGTATCAGACTGTTGTTTAATATTAGAACTTTATTTTAAGATAAAAGCAATCGAATCATATCGCGTTGTGAAACTTGGTAACGTAATATCTTTAAATCAAATAACTTGATGTATGTAGTGTCCTTACAAAAATAAACATTTTTTAGAGCTCTTTTAAAAATTATAATATATATGCAGTATCATAAAAAACAATCATCAGTTTTTACTAAAAAAATATGGCCGAACTTCATCAAAAGCAATTGAATGATATCGCGTTGTGAAACTTTGTAACGTAATAACTTTAAATCCAATAACATGGTCTATATAGTGTCCTCACAAAAAATGAACAGTTTTTAGAGCTCTTTTAAAAAAGTATAACATCTATGCAGTACCTTTCAAAAAAAATTCACCAGTTTTACTAAAAAAAAAAAAAATGGCCGACTTTCATCACCAAAGTAGTTAAATCTAGACCAATTAAAAATAGAAGTGGTCCGCCCGGATGTGTTCAGCTGACAAATTCATTGCTTTATTTACATAGATTCGTAATTTAATTTTATACATAACAGTTAAAAAGCAAAGTAATAAGTAAAAGAAAAACAAAACGGTCCTGCAGTTCGCATCGATTATAAACGCTTTCCAGATGCAGAACCTCTACATAGTTTAGCATTTGATTTAACTATCCAGTAAACAGTCTCACAAAAGCATCTTTATGGCTTTATTTATAAAAGGGATGCATTCAAAATCGCTTTTGTATGGTCCTGTATATTATCTAAACTTTGCATATGAGCATATGTTGTATTAAAAATTTACATTGAAAAATTTTCCCTTAACTTCCATTATGAAAGAGAGAATATCTTATTTTGCAGGAAAAATGGTTTTGTATGTTTGAAAAATATATATTTATTTTGTTATATTTTATGTAATATAAAGTTATTTAATTATGTTTTAAAAATTATCTCCCAATAGACATGGCAAATCTTTTATAAATTACTATAACAAAATAAATGAGTTATATCTACAAGTTTTAATAGGGAACATGCCATAGAAAACTTGAATAAAATAAATTATTTTCAATTCGCTCTAGAAATATTGATGGGAATCAAAGTTAAGACAAACAGACGGACAGAACGGTAAGCAGATATAGACCGCAATGCATTCTAAATCGTTTGTAAGTCCCTACAACGAAAAAATTAAATTATTTCTACAATTTTCAATAGCGAACATGTCATGGGAATTTGAATAAGGACTAAATAGTTTTTTAAGTCATAATCGCATTTAAACATTGTGCGAAAGTGATAAAAACATCTCTAACGAACAAAAATTAAATTATAGAAATTTCCATTTTATTGTGACTGTGTATTTTTATATATAATACTTTATTTTTTATTTATTTATTTTTATTTTTATTTATTTATTTTATTATTATTATTATTATATATATATATTTTTTTTTTTTTTCCAATATGAATAACAAATGTGAATTTTGTGCCGTAAAAAGGTGTATAAATCTAAATTATAAAAGTGCCTCTCATAGAAGGCAAAGCATTGACTTACTTTTGGGTGTACCTGTACTCAAACTTTTCATGCTATTTATACCATTTGCAAAAGGTAGCTAGCCTGCCAGAGTGAATTTGAGCAACACTCATCAGTTTGAGGAAATTTTAAAAATATTTACGGATGTTAAAATGCATAGAGACACACAGAAAGAGAAGAAAGAGAGACAGACTGAAGAAAAACAAACTGGAATCACAAATATTTTTCAGTTTTGTTTGAGAATGTTAAAAATAAGCATATTACTAAGATAATGGATAACTCTAGTTTAAAGCATCTACTATAACTTAGATAGTTGCTATAATATTTATTATATAATCTGAAAAATTGTTGAAGATATTTTTTAATTTTGACCCTTTATTTGGCACAGTTAAAATGTTTTCATTCATTCTTATGGGACATTTAAAATTCCAAATGATTGTTATTTGCCATTGTTGTTAAAGTTATAAAATATCCAACCGACGTTGCGCTATTTTGATCGGTTGCCGCTAGATGGCAGTATATGTGCAGGCCTTCGAGACAATTTTTCGCCATTTGGCAAATTAAAGAGTTAAAATCAATTTCAAGTTACTTTCAAAGAACTTTTCCAAACACTGTTGCATAACAATATAAGCATTTTTCACTTTTTTAGTAAAGGGAAAAGTAAATTTAGTTAGTTACAACGCTAAAATCATAAATATTGCGAGAAATGTAATCAATTATCATAGTTTTCAGCTTAAGATAATTAAAATATTCTTGAATAAAACATATATTTTTCTGAATATGTTGAAAGTTGTAATATTTTTAATGATTTAGCCATTTAATCACTTCTCCTATTTTGTATATAAAATATATTTTTATATCTGTTTTAATCCTCTGGTCTCTATAATATTAGAAGAATATACTATATATAATATTAGAATAGTATATGAAATCTCATCATATAGATACTTGAAATATCGCATCACAATCACAAACATTCAATTATTTCCTTCTAGAATTTCAAACAAAATATATTGTTAGCAGTAACTAATATTGTAATCATGCTAACAATTTGAAATTCTTTAGTAAATATAGTTGTTTAATCAATTTTCTTTTCTTTTTTGTGCATGTTCAAGTAATTAGATTTGCATGACGTACAGGTTTAGACTAGAAGGTGATTTAAAATTTTATAAATTTGATTCTGAAATTTATCAGTTTCCTATTGTCTACTTTATTCCAACATAATTTGAAATACAAAGCATTAAAGTAAACACACATATAAAACCAATAATTTTTCTAATGACAGATTAAGTATCTCTTTCCAAATTTAAATATTTAAATACTTATATTTTACCATAAAATTTTTTGCATCGCATTTGATCCTATTATCTCTTTGAAAGTGCAGCTGTAAAACAAAATACTCTTCTTATAGGCAGTTAAAATTTCGTATCGTCATTCTAAATTTAAACATTCAATTATTTCTTCCTAAAATTTCAAACAAAATATATTTTTAGTGTATCTATTCCTGTAATTATGCTAAGAATTTGAAACCCTTTAATAAATGTAAGTTTATATTGATTCGTTTTGTATTTTGTGTGAGTCAAATAAAACTATGCGTTTGAGCAATTAGATTTACGGGTTCAGAAAAAACAATGATTTAAAATTTTTAAATTTGATTCTGAAATTGATGAGCTTCTTATTGTTTACTTTACTCATATCAAACCATATAAAACTTTCAAACAAATAAACATAATAGAACAATTATCTTTCTAGTGATAGTTTAAATATACCTTTTTAAATTTATATATTTAATAATTTTTTCCTAAAATATATTTTTACATCATATTTAATCCTATAATCTCTTTAACAGCACAGCTGTAACATGCATTCTCATATTACAGCCATTTCAAATATCGCTTTATAAATTTCAAACATTCAATTATTTCTTCCTTCGATTTCAAATAATATATATTTTTAGGCTGTATCTAATCCTGTAATCTTGCTAACAATGTGAAACTCCGAAGTAAATGTAGGTGTATAATCAATTCTCTCTTTTCTTCTATGTGTAGAATATTTCTGTAGTCATAAAATCATGTCCTATATTACTTTTGACTATAAGAGGGAAAAATGATGGATTATAGCCATCAAAATTTCGACAAGCTCATCTCATACATGTAATTTGATAAGAATTTTTTCGTGTTATACGTCTACATTGGGTTTTAGTAAAAATTATTATATGTAGAATAAAACAAAGTATAAAACATTGTCCTTTTTTTTCCCTCAGGGGCTATTTTTGTGTTATGCTACTTTTTTTTCTGTTTATAAGGCTACTTTTGTCCTTAAAGTTATTGTTGGTCTAAAATATATTCTATATTTTTTTTTCTTCTAACGTAAAAAATTGTTATATATATATATATATATAAAAAAAAAAACTTTTATCACTATAAACTATTTTAATAACAAGTATTATTGATATATTTTAATACTGCACTCAGTAGCAACTACAGTATCACATTATAACTTATTTTTAGTTTTATTGCCGTAGAAATCGATCTATTGCAGTTACACAATTTATCTTTCAATTTATAAGATACAGTCTGAAACAAATGTATCCGAGCACTAGCAAAAATTCCTATGGAGAAAAAGTACACTTAATACTGTTTTGTTAAATAAATCCTTGTCGAATCTTGTTCTTATACTGATTAAGAACAGGATTCGACAAGGATTTGTTTAACAAAACTGTATTAAATGTACTTTTTTTACATAGGCATTTTTGCTATTGCTCTAATACTTTTGGTGCCGACTGTAATAAATATACCGAAAACTTTCTTATGACTATAATATTTGACTTTTCTTGGGAACATCACGAATAAAAATTTTTACGAATACATTTTTCTGTGAATATGAAGAAAAAAAAAAAGAACGAACAATCATGTGATTTACATTTATTATAAATACCTTCTAATTATACGTACCCATTGCATCGCGTAAGCTTAAATTATTTTTGCATGAGTGGTTATACCCTAAATAAATTTCGATTTTAAGTTAGAAGGAAAATTAAAACTCGCAAAAATTATTGATCCTTATTTTAAAGACGAAGCATACATTAAATTACTTTTGCGTAGCTCTCACGTTATGATTCACTTTTTAGAATATTGTCAATAAATAAATAAATAAATAAATAAAACACTAATCCTACGAAGGTGTTTGTTTTTAGCTATGCAAAAAGGATTCTCAAAAAAAAAATCTTTATAGCTTTACTTCTAAGAAGAAAGCATTGAAAAATGTTCTTATGTAGTCCTTTATATCATACAATCTTTGCATACACACCATATGAAATATTAAAAATATCTCACAACACTGAAAATTTAAATTAACCGATTTCCGCTTATATTTTTAATGGATCAGAAGAGCTTTGTGGGGACCCTGTAAAGCAATCATTTACGCTAATTCTACCTTATTTTACTGGAAGAATGATTTTGTGTTTCTTCTTTGTGTTTCTTGGTTTTAAAATATATCTCCCTCGGACCGTAATACATTGGATGTCTTTTCTGAGTTTACGAACTTGAGCTAATCGATATTTATACTATTTTTAATAGAGAACATTTTATACTGAAATTGAATAACATAAGTTATTTTCAAATAGAACAATCTATGGTAAAGTGCGACAGACTGATAGACTATTTCAAGACGTCCCATATAGCACACATGGTCCCAAGTACATAGCAGATACATCGATCCGTCCCATTAACGTAAAAATTATGTTCCTGAGAGAGAGATGCTGTGAAGTTACATGCATACACAAATGCAATGTCTATGCGATGTTGTGCTTAATGTTGCAAAAGCAAACATTTCCACGTGTGTACAACATCTTTGAAATGAATTTTGAGAATTGTGATGTGCCTGTGACGTTATCAACGTCACGCCCCGATGTGTTCAACATGTTGTAGGGATGAAAATGTGCTTTAAGAGACATAATAACTCTTAAACATTGTTGGAAAGTGTTAAAACGTTAAATACAAACTATAATGCAAATCCAGCAATTTCGTTTACATCCCTTAATAAGAAAAAAAAAATTAATTAATTATATAAAATTTTGTATTGATTATTTTTTAATACTAGTCTTACTGTGCAATTTTTACTCTCTATAACTTATAACATTTCTGAATATTTCTGTGTGGCCCTGCACATCTTTATGCTAATCATACCACACGTATTCGATAGAAAACTTTTTTTGTGTGTGTTTGCGTATATGGATATTAAAACTTAATTTTATTATTATTTCTGCAATGATTTATAAAAATGGTTCTCACAAAGCGTAATGTATTGGTATAGTTTTGGGTGTACCTGTACACAAAACAGTCATTCTATTTACACCATTTTCAAGTGACAACATTCCAGGGAGAACTTGAATAACATTTATCAGTTTAAAGAAATTCTGAAAATGTTTACGAACGTTAAATTGCAGACAGATGGATGGAGTAATCCATTAATCGAAGTCATAAACACATTTCAACTTCGTTAAATATGTTTAAAATTAAATATGTTAAATATGTTAAAAATTTATATAGCATCATTAAGCAGCTGATATTCATGAAAGTTTAAACGATATAACGGTTAAAATCAGGTGGAAAATATTTATAAACTTTTCGAAAGGTGTAATTTTCTTTCTTGTTTATGATCTATTTTTGATTCGTTTCATTGCGTCTTTTTTATTCGATCAGTTCTTTTAAATATATTTCGATAGAAATATTAATTTTTTTTTTTATGTCTTCGGTTCTTTTGTTTTTTGGTCCTCTGAATTCCGTAAATATTTTTACAACGCCTTGAAGATAATATATGTATTTTAGTTTAATCCTATATGTAACGGAATATTTTTGTCGGTTCCTTATACTTTAATGCTAACCATACTATATTCTATAGCAAGCATTCTTTTGTGCATATGAATATTATATGTCAATTTCATTACGACTTGTATTAAGCAAAGGTATTGAAATATCGTTTACGTAACTACCTCTCTTAAAACGCAATTCATTGGAATACTTTCAGATGTCCCCTGTACACAAATCATTGGTGGAATTTACTCCATTTTCAACAAGGAACATTCGATAGTGCATTTGAATAACATATTTCAATTTCATTAAGATTTGCGTAAAGTAAAGGTATTAAAATATGGTTTATAGAAATACCTCTCATAGAACGCGATGCTTTTGAAAACTTTGGAATCACTTTGTATACAAAGCAGTGGTGGTATTTAGTCCATTTTCAATAGAGAAGAACCGATAGTGAACTTGAATAAACTAGACCAATTTCAAGAAATTTCATTAATATTTACGGGAGTTAGAGATTGGACAGACAAACCGAAGTTATGAACAGTTTTAACTTTGTTGGAGAGTATTAAAAATATGAATAATTTTATTTAAAATTATCACAGATCTATGTTTCAATCTTTAATTTTTAAGACATTGACGAGTTCTTTTAAAAAGTAGTAACATTGAAAATTTACACTGCCGGAGAAGGAGAGCGATATTTCTACATATACAAAAAAGTTTTTCTAGTTCTCTGTTACTGTTACAAATAATTATTTTTAATTTAACAATGATTGCTTGAAAATAATATGCTCATTCACATGAAACTTTGTCACATAAAGCCAAATAAAAAAAAAAATAAAACGATAAAACAAAGAGTCAACGCCAATTGTTGGTCGATTTCTGTCAAAAGTTGATATACATTAATTTATGTCAAGGTGCAACTACCTGCAAATTTATATGGATTATGTTGTTTAGTTCTAGAGATAGAGGTTTCATAAAGTTTTTATCATACACAAACAGACATTCCTAAAAGAGGTTGACATTTGTTCTAGAACTCTCAAAAGTGTAAACATATTAAAAACTGAGAGTTTATTTTTTTTTTTTTTATCAATACCTTCCAGGTAAAGCTCCTATTTGTAGAAACTGATGCATTCATGACATGACATTCTTTTGCTTTAGTGTTGTCACATGCATCCAGTAAATCCGTAGATTATCAAGTGGTAGCCTCGCTCTCGGTCATCATGTGTTACTTTTGATTTGCCATTTCGTTAACGTTTTTTGTAATTTTAGCTTAACAAAATATAATTTAAGGGTTTTTTCAGCAATAATTTACTTAAATAAGTTTAAGAAAAGGCATAAAATATTTATATTTTCCTCAGATCCGACGAAGTGAATAATATAGTTGCGATAAATGCGCCAAGCGGGAAAATTGTCGTCTAATGCGACAAAAAGATGGCAGCTGATGCGTTGACCTGTATTATTATAGGGTCTCTATCCTTAAGGGCGGGTTCAGAACATTGCAAATTTTCCATAGCGTACCACTAATGTGACGTAATGTTCAATCAACCTCATTCATTTTCAGTGCTGGGGATAAATATCTTTCATACATCTTCATCACCGAAAAACCAATCTCCCATATCGGTTATCTTATATGTGTAAAATTGTAACACATTATGCAGAACTCGTTGCACAACCGAATAAGAAACATCCAAATTTTAACAGATTTCACGCTTACCACTAGTGCTATGAGCATTTGTTTATATTTTTTCGAGAGTAGGAACTGCAATTAATTTCTTCATCTGTTTGTACTCCAGATAGCTTGTGGTCTTGTCCGGCGTGCTTCATTTCTAATGATCCAGTCTCTTGAAAATGCTTTATTATTTACCGAAAATTTGTAATGGCTACAGGATCTCGACGCAATAAATAACATTAGATGAAATTTATTGATAACAGCTGAAGCATAAAATAAAAAGAAATTAATGTGTCATGTAGCAGTGCCATCTATCAACCTTTATTACCTTAAAGACTCACTGGCACACAAACATACTTTTTCAGACGTTTTCAGACGTGTTCAGAATATACCAAAACGTAAAAATGCGTTGAAAACAAGAATTCAAAAATTTTAAGAATCTAAAACTTCCTTCTTTTGAAGATATTAAATAATCCACACGAAACCATAATGAAATAAGTTTGATTAGTGGTTTAATATAGTTTATTTACATGGAAAATCATATGTAAAAACACATTCATAAAAAGATTTTTCAAAGACTAATGACTTTTGCGATACTGATGTGAATAATTTGTAAATAAAGTTCAATATAAAGTTTTCGTAAAAATAGAAGATAAATTCCATTTGCAAGTTACATTCTCAAGTTACAAATCTAAATTTAGAATTTATAAAATTAATATATATATATATATATATATATTCTTCTAATAGTTAAAAGAAAAAAAGTAAAATTTTTAGTGAATGGTTGTATATAAAAAAGGGGGAAATGTAACAATTATATAACATTAAGAACTAAAACTTTTGTTACCTAATTAAGCTATAAATGCATTAATCATAAAAAGTTTAATAAAAATGCGACACGTGCTTGTTTACATTAAATTAATTAAAACAACAAAAAAAAAATAATTTAGCATATAAATACCTAAACGCAAATTTAATAGGCATGTTAGAGTATCACGAACCCTAACACTAGACTAGTGTGAAGAATATCTTAAATGAAAAGTTCTTCTTTAAAGTTTTTAAACTTAATTTAGCCGATGCATGTTCTGAGATCTGAATTTTAATTAGCCGATAAAAAAAGAAAAGAAAAGGTTTATTTTTATTACTCGAGTGTTCTTGTGTAATGATTTCATTTTTTTTTTTTTTTCCTTACGGCGAGTAACAGACTTTCTAGAACTTTCTTCGTCCTTGCACGAAAAACTTAAAAAAAAATTTAGATGATCCATTAAAAATTCTTTGGGAATTTTATTTAACACTTTTTTTGCTGCGAAGATTTTAATGGCAAATTTTTCAGACATTAGTAGAATATTTACGAATTTAAATAATTCTCTTTTTCTTATTTTAGTAAAAATATTGTGATATACATTTATAATCATGAGGAACATTGATATTTTTTTTAAATTGTTTTATTGGCTGCAAATATATTTAAAATCATTTTTATTTGACATAATACTTATTTAAACAATATACCAATATATATTAAATTTATGTATATATTAACATTTAATGACAAAAATATGTTTGCAACAAAATTCATGGTTGGACAAACATAATTATACTATAAAATAATTATTTTATAATTATAGCGTTTCTTTAGTTGTATATATATATATATATATATACCTTTTTTTAGATTTAAAAAAAGAAATCAATTTTTTCTGTTTGGTTGTTAGTCCATCTATTTGTCTGTTTCTATCTTCATTAATTCGTTTTTCTGACTTGATTCGTTTTTCTTTGAAAAATTTTTGAAAATCTTTAAAACTGAAATTTTTTTCAATGTTATGGAAGCCTGTTTCTATTCAGGTGTTAGGGTTAAGGTCAATTCACTGAGCTAAAATTCTAGGCCACCCTGTGTTGGCTAACCTCCGTTTGTGGTCTTTCTAAGAGCTTCCGAGCACGACAAACGTACTTGGGCTCGAACCCGACTTTTTCCGTCTACCATCTTTCGGTGCAGAATCTTTCAACCACTGGTGGGGATTTTGGTTTATAGCAGTATATAAATAGAAACAGTGTTTTCTGTACAATAACTCGCAAAAAAATTCCAATACATTTCGGTCTATGTATTTTTTAAAGCATATTATAATATCTTTTTACTGCCGTAACATAACAAAATTAGCATAAAAGAAATAAATTTGAAAAAAATATGAACCATGTAATAAGAAAAGGGACAAATAGAAGAAAGACTCGAAGTATAATTATTCTAAAAAAGAGGAAAGTAAGGACAGGAAATTTGCAATAGTACTAAATATTTAAAAATAAATTAAAATGAATAAATTTTAAAGTTTTTTTTTTTTTTTTTTTTTTTTTTTTTAACCATAGGAAATGTGTATACATGTGTATAAAACAATTTCAGATTTATGGGGGGGGGGTGTTATAAGAAGATTACGATAATAACAAAGAAAGTAAATAAATAAATGTACTAAAATTCTGAAAATTCATCCATAAATATATAACTTAAGAAAAAATATTAAAAATTAACTAAAAGAAGTTAACCTAGTCTTTCATTTTTATTTATTATTCCCTTTAATTTATTTTCTAGTTTTTTGTACAATTGCTCTACTCTGTTATAATAGCAGCTACCCCCTTTCTGGATATTTTTATCCTTACGTTTTCCCTTATTTTAAATTTTGCTTTAACTTTGTCTTTTGCTTTTGGAATAATAGGAAATTTTTTCTTGTACATCTAAAAAAACTTGTTTCTTGTGGCCATCATTAAAAGATCTTCTATGTTTTCCTATAAAAATTCATTACAGTACAAACTTTTATTAAAATTATTTTTCATAATTAATGCAGAAGATTTTTCCTCTCTAAATGTGCAAAGAAAGTTAATTTTAATTTTCCGGTAGACCCCAACTAAAAAATGCATTTATTTATTTATTTATTTTTTTTTTTTTTTTTTTTTTTTAATGCATGCATGTTTGTTAAAAATCAAAGTAAAAATCGGTAACTTTGTCTTAAATTATCACAGATTTACGGTTCAGTAACTGTATATGTGTATTGAGGACTCTTTTGAAAAGTACTCATATTGTAAATTTACATTCCGTGAAGCATACTTCCCTTAATGGGCGTAAGAGATATATTACCATAAATACAGTTTTTTTCTAGATGATTATTAATATTATCATAAATAATGCTTTTTAATTAGATAAGGATTCATGTAAATTAATTAACATGATACGTATTTTTACAAAATTATGTTCTATAATTTCCTATTTGAAGACTATAAAAAAGAAAAATGGGATGGAAACGTTAATTTTTGAGATATTTCCATTAAAAATGAATAGGTACTGATTTAAATCAAGATGGAATGACATATAAATGGATATGAAATACTAAGCATTAGTTTTTGAGCTAGTGTTGCTACAAAAATTTTGTCATGCAAAATCACAGACAGACATTATCTAGAAATGTTTAAATTATGTTCTGTACGTCTGAAAACATGTATATACTTCAGAAGCTGTAATTCGAAAATTTTTACGAAACCAGTACTTTCTTCTTCAGAATATTAAAGAAAGTAAAATAATGCAGTTTTTTGTGCTTTAAACTATATTGCCATTTCCAAGAAATATTGTTCTTTCTTTTATGTCCGAAAATATAAAAAAAGTGTAAATATCTTTATACACAACATTCTGCAATAGAGCAAGTTTCTGCTAGCAAATTTATATTTTAAAAGTGAGATTACTGCTAATACTTCCTTTTACATTGAAGAAACATTCAGCTTTTAAAAATTCTTTTTTCTCTGCATATTCAAAAATATGTTAAAGAAGTAATAATAATTAAATATATTGAGTAAAATATATAAATATTCTTTAGTATATGAACCATTATTAAAATTAAGAAATCTTCTATTTAAAAGGTCCCATATTTAACGTTTTAGAATTATTTAAGAGAGTTTTTTCAATAAATAAATTTGTTTAAGGGAGCACTAATCCAAGGCATTACGAAGTTTTAACTACGGCCAGATATAAACTGTGTGAATTTGAAAGGAAAATCTCAATAAATTTCGAAAGTCAAAGATCAGTTTAGGAATCAAAATGCGTCATTATCTGCGGATATGAAATATAAGATATTCATATGAGGATATTTAACTTTCGAGAGTCTCCAGGTGATTTTAGTATAAAAAATATTGCCACGTTTAGCCAATGGACATAAACTCGATTTTTAGCTTTTCACATAAGGTAGAATTTTCCTTCAGAAATTTATAGATTAATTAGGTCATGTCTTTAAGGCTATTAATCTGACAAAAATACGTAGGGTTTATAAAGTTAATTAGGAACGATGAATGAATGACGTTAAAATCTTTTAAAATATCCTTACGTTTAAATATTTAAAAACTTGTTTGTCTACATTGTGAAAAGATATATGCTTTGAAATGTGCAGTAGTACCTATTTATTTTTTCCAAATAAATTTGAAATAAAAATCAGTATGTGTTTTTATCAGATATAAATTAACATCACATTTAAACTGACATAAACAGTAAATATCATTTTATTTTAAGGGCAAAATAATAAGTATTTATTTATTATTATGATGTTAATTATGTGTGTGTATATATATATATATATATATATATATATAGGTGTTTTATTATTTTTAAAAATATTGTATTTTCATCAAAATCAAGGAAAATTTTGTCTCTCGTATATATATATATATATATATATATATATATATAGTTTCAGAGTTATTCAAAAATTTAATCAATCTTTTAAGGTATCATTTCACAGACAGTACAATATGAGAACTTAACGATGGATAATATTGACTTTTAGCTTAGTAGTAAGGTGTTCGCCTACAAAATAGATAGCTAACGGTTCTATTCTGACTATTCTCAAAGAGAAAATGTAAGCGTGCACCGATATCATCTCCTTTAAACAACATTTTAACGTTCTCCAACCAACAACAGATGGCAGTACATAATCACGAAATTTAACATTTTATTAATTTTAATTAAGTGCTATTGCCAATGGGAGAACATGTCGAATCATTTTTAGAAAGAGAAGTGTGCCAAAAATAAACACACGTTGAAACATTTGTGAGAAAAATTTTTAAAGCCATCCGTGGCCGAATGATTACTCGGCCTTGCCTTCGAACGTAGGAGAGTGGTTTTGATTCCCTCGCTTTCTCTAGGTGTTTTTCCAAATCTTCGTATTGTAATTATGTCATGTGCTATCTGTAATTATTTGACGAAGATTTACAAGCGGACTCCAAGTAAAGCATAAAAATCTGATGTATATCTGTTATCAATAAATAGCAAAATAAATAAAGGTGTGTATTTCAAAATAAAGAAAAGGCAGTTTTTCAAATCTAAATTATGTTTATTCGGAGCTATTCTGAGCATATAGTGTGCTTGAAAAAATGCGATTTTGTGTCAGTTAAAGAAACTCAAATTTAACAAAGAATTTTCAAAGTAATTGAAGTTACTTTGCTGTTGTTGTTGTTTAAGATTTTTCTTATTATGATTTGAGTTTTGAATGCTTTGCCACAATGCTACAGTTGCTTCGATTCCGCAGTCTGACATCGAGACTTTCGAACACATGCATTATCGTAGTAAAAATGGCCAACTTTGGAAGGTTATTTTTTGATTAAAGCATCATGGAATTTGTTTGATAGTGTGCAATAATAATAAACCCCAAACTGATTTTTTCAAGGTATTCTTTAATTTTGATTATTTTACAGCTGACTTCAAAATCAGATTTTCCCTGAAGACTGTTGAACATTAATTTTTTTCAGGAAAAGGGGTGAATCACTGTGTTTTCCTCAGCATTTATATATTTATTATCAGGATCATATTTATAGATCCAAGATTATTAATAATTATCAGAAGACCAAAATATCTTTGTCGGGCTCCAAAAGATTTTAAGTATTTTGACAATTTGCTTGCTTCTAAAAAGCAGTCAATAATCATGAAACTCAAAGTGTTAAACCCTTTGAGATTATGTTTTGTGAATAATTTTTGACACACTTACTCACCTTAGATAGTGTGATTCATAATTGCTTGGATAGTTAGTCATTTTCTAAAAAAAAAAATTATTATTATTATTTTTTTTTTATTGGAGCACCATCGGATGTAAGTCGCCTGTAAGTCGTTTTGTAAGTCCATAATTTTGCACTTCGTGGATCGTCTATGAGGGAGATATTAGTCAGATTGAAAATTGCTTTTCAGAACTTTGGAAAATTGTTTAATCGGAAGCTAGACTTCAATGACATAAAGATATTGACTTTTTTTTGCCTTATCATAGATGCCCGATAATGATCCAGAATTAGCTTGGGCTCCAGGTTGAATTCTTCCAGGTGTCCTCAGTGATGCTAGCTAAAGTAAGAAACACAGGTACCAAACAAATTGCTAATGTGTAACGGCCGTGTAGTAGAGCACCATAAACAGGCAAAGGCTAGAACATCGCCCTTTTACAAGCCCATATACTTTGAGGATTTGACAGTTTCCTGATATAGTGTAGGTCGTGGTGTCAAGTTTGCTGCTTCCTTTCGTCTGCGAGTGAGCGTGGGCACTGGTGACCATTCGGAAAGTATTCAGCAGAGCATTCACAAGCCATGCAGAGGTTTCAGGATTCCACGACTGCTTGCGTTCCACACATTATCTGGATGTGTTTCCTTTGTAGCAACCTGATCTTCAGCTGTGGGCTATTTTGTGACACTCTAAAGCAATCGTTAGCAGTGCGTCTTATTTTCCGTAGTTCGTGGATTTCAGATTTCGATTAACGCCCATAGCAAAACCTGCACACCCCTTAAGCTGTGTTCTTGTATGGACTGCGCAGACGTTTCTCTGCCCTCCGAGAGAGATCGGGTAACAGCGCTCTAACTTACATTAACGCTGTTAACGCCCTGAACTGTGCGTGCAATGAGTAATGAGAAGAATCACTCTTTTGAAATAAAGCTAACAGACACCTTTTAGCTTTTCTCTTACGAAATTATCCTACAACACATGTTCCACACTGTAAAAAATATGTCCTATTTTCTTTCGGAAATTCTCTGTAATTTGAAAAAAATATGCGTAATTTATGAAAAAAATTACGTTGTCAGAATGTATTTTCTGAAATTTTCTGAAATAGAGACTGGCCCTCCGGTACATAACAAATGATGTAAAACTCAAGAGCCAGAGCTTGGTTTTCTTCAATAAGTTTTCCATGTGTGTCTACTACCACTTCAGTTTGACTTAAATCGTTACAGAGAATGCTAGCAGGATCAAATGGAGCTATTTGGGTTTAGAATATTTGGTGAATATTCGTACCATTCCCATTATCTCAAATTGGTTAGATGGTATTTTATTAACAGACACACACACACAAAATAAATAAATAAATAAATAAATAAACAATTTAATTCTTAAGAAACGAAATAGATGTATATTTATTTTATTTTTCAAATTGTTAATTATTATCCTTATAAAATAGATAAACAACGAATCAAGGAAAGTTTTTCTACACCATGAAACAATTGCATCTAAACAAAAAGAAAAATAATAATCTTTTACTAATTAACTGTGAAACAAATCCAACATATATCACAAATCATCAATCTATTCAATTAGTTCCAACCTTCACATTTATAAATCATAATCTGTGGTAAGAGGGGTAGGTGTAAGAACATTTTAACATTGTTCGACATTAACTTCATTTTGCTCAGTTGCTATTATATTTACATCACTTCTGAGAATTTTCAGGCATAAACTATGACTAACTGGCTTTTAAAAACTATGGGCTTTTTTATAATTTGAAATGTTCCGCATAAAGCAAAAATGGTGTAAATTATATGTTTCTGGTTCCATTTGGCCCCATAAAGGTAAATATAACCTCAGTCTACTACAGTCATATACAATTTATTAAGGGGTATGTAGGAAATATTACCAGTTAGTGAAAATCTATATAAATTTGGAACTTTTTGAATTTTGAAATATCTCATCTTGTTACAAAGCCTCAAAATTAGCCGTATTCTCCAACTAGCATTTCACTTCTTAAAGTGCTTAATACTATAAACAAACTTAAAATAGATCAGGCTATTACTTTCCTTGAATATTTGAAAACAAATTTAAAAAATATATATGTAATGCAATTTAAGTACTTGGGACACATGTAAACACACTGGTTACTATTTCTTGTTTTTGTTCTACATACAATATTCCTAGAATAAGTGCAATCACAGGGTACAAACCAGAAAAAATAAAAAATAAAAAATAGAAGAAATATAGAATTATTTTCAAAATTTGCATTCAAAACTTAATTTCCTCACCAAAAATTGGGACGTCCACTTTACAAATGCAGCAATAACAAATTTTTGAATTTTGACAGAACACTGTTTTAGAGAAAGCTAAATCAGCAATTTACTATTTCCTATTTGATTTGGTTTCCTAAGGCTAAAAAATGCTAATAAAGCTTCAAAGAAACAGATAGCTGACTACTAGATAAAAATTCTGATATATATATCCCAACAACAAGATACGTATCCTTATTATGTTAATTAACACCTGATTTTAATCCAAAATTTAGTGATCTCTGTTAGTTATAAATAATCTTTAAACTCCGCAACTGATTAAAAATATGCATTTTTCTAGATTAGGAATGACTTGCTTTCGAACCACAGTTTAAGATTTGTCTTCATAAAAATATGTCATACCATGAAATACTTGTAAAGATAATCGTAACGCTAAGATGCTTATTTTTTTTATTTTTATTTTTTTAAGCAAAGAAACATATTAATTTATTCTGAAAGAATAAATGCATCATGTGTGCCTTTGGATGTTTTTACTTCAAAACATAAGTAATGCGAAAAATTTTATTACATGTAATTTTAGCAATTTTACTTTTAAATATCTTACAAAATGCAAAAATATCAATGAATATTTAGCAATTAAAACTGTAAACGATATATAATTATATAATAAATATATAAACCGTTTTTAGATATTATACTTAAAGACTTAAGATATAAAATGTCAGTAGCAAAGAAAAAAAAATGTATCAAAGAATTATTTAGATGCAATGAAACTTCTGAGAGTTGTGTCCACGTGCACGACGAATGCAATCTATTTATAGTGATAGAGTGAAGTTTTCATTAATGAAAATGAAAGTGAAAGAAATGAAAGCTGGGTGCGTCAGCACTTAACCAAGAGATTAAATTAACAGCTTGTTATGTTAGCAGCTGTATTTCAATTCTAGTTTATGAAAAAAAAATCTCAGTAAATGATGGTATACAAAAACTAAATCGCAATTAGAGTGGAATATTTCTTATTCAATCTTGTTCGATATATATATATATATATATATATATATAGCTGTAAAATATGCACCAATAAACTAATATTGAAATATAATAAATTAATTAAAAAAAAAAAAAAAAGCTTTGTGTGTAAAAACCATTGATTTGCAAAAGACTCGCAGGAAATATTTTGCATTTAAATAGTAGCATGAACTTTATTACATGAAAACAGTAGACACGAGTGCATCATCAAAGTTCAATTTGCAGCATTTATAGCATCAAATACTCTTTGATGTTTAAT
This sequence comes from Salticus scenicus, assembly GCA_963930645.1. Lineage (NCBI taxonomy): Eukaryota > Metazoa > Arthropoda > Arachnida > Araneae > Salticidae > Salticus > Salticus scenicus. The sequence continues at coordinate 217,857,019 of OZ005652.1, read as the reverse complement.
TTTTAATTGCTTTTAATGTTTTTTAATTAATTATTTTCATCCATAAATTAAAAAAAAAAATCTATGAATTTACTAACAAATGTAATTAATTACCTTTCAATTAAAGTATACGAAAACGAATAATAACATATGACAATGATATATAGCATTAGTAATATAATAGCTTTCTTATTTACATGAGTTGTTAATAAAAACTATTTGTTGTGTTAGCAGCTTTATTTCAATTCTAGTTCATGAAAAATAAAATTTATTTTTTATTTTTTTTATTTTTTATTTTTTATTATTTCTTTATTTTTAATTTTTAATTACTTTTAATGTTTTTAATTAATTATTTTCATCCATAAATTAAAAAAAAAAATTCTATCAATTTACTAACAAATGTAATTATCTTTTAATTACAGTACAAGAAAACGAATAATAACATATGACAATAATATATAGCAATAATAAAATAATATCTTTCTTATTTATGCGGGTTGTTAATAAAAACTATTTGTTGTGTTAGCAGCTGTATTTCAATTCTAGTTCATGAAAAATAAAATTAATTTTTAATTTTTTAATTTTTATTTATTTATTTATTTTTAATTTTTAATTGCTTTTAATGTTTTTTTTAATTAATTATTTTCATCGATGTATTTCAAAAATGCTACCAATTTACTAACAAATGTAATTACCTTTTAATTGAAGTATAAGGAAACGAATAATAACGTATGGCAATAATATATAACAATAATAATATAATAGCTTTCTTATTTACGCGAGTTGTTAATAGAAAATATTTGTTTTTATCTTTATTTTTTGGAAATATTTAATAATATTTAGATAATCAATATTTGATTTACAATCGTAAATTAAGATAAAAAATATCATTTTTTATTTTTGTCCTAAATAATACTGTTAAAACATGTACTGTAAAATCAGTTAGAAATATAAAATAAAGAGAACGTTTTAAAATTATATTACCATTATTTAAAATGTGGATGTTTTCCTGGTTATGAAATGCGTATATAAACGAAAGCACTTTTATACATATCATTTACATTTTAGTCTCAACTTGGTTGCCATCATCCTTAACACATTGAAACTAATGATTTATTCTTGCAGATAACCCATACACACATTTCGCTGGGGTGGTACAGCGTTCAATCTTTTAATCCACTAATGTTCTAATTTTACTGGGATATACAACCTACTTAACAATATTCCACCACCGAAAATTCACATATCGCAAGTTCTATTCTTGTGGAGGGTAGCGCAATAACGCATGGAAAACACTAGAAGTTAAGTTATAAAACGAAACAATCAAAGATAACATATAATAAACATACACAGGTATTAGTTTTAATTGCTGGATAACGTTTAATGTCGTAAATGTTTGGTGCATGGTTAATAAATAAGTAATTAGACAAATAAATATCGAACTAGAATGTGTAGTAATATAATTTTAAACCAACTAGTATTTTTATATGAGTTTAATTCTAATTTTGGATGGCTATATCCTTATTAAAATGTCCACAAAGTTTCACGTTTTTCAAATTTTTTATAGAATATTAAGGTCAATTTTTTTATTACAAATAGAAAATAAATTTTGCAAAACAATGTACGGATTCTCTAACTGTGTTTTCAATTATTAAAATTGTTTCATTAACTAATAGTCATTAAATTATATTATTTTCTTCTCAATCATTTCTAATAAAACATATAGCGTATTGCAGATTTCCGTTTCAATAGAATCATAAAGATATTTCAGTTTTAAAAATGTCTGCAAATGCTACTAAAATGAAAATAAGTATTTTTTGCATAAAATTGTGATTGTATAATTAAGCATCGTGAAAGCAAAGTACTACTATCAATTTCTGAATTTTTTGTACATATACATATATTACGTAGTAATTACCTGTGATCAGTTTTAAAGAAACTTTCACACATAAGACTTTATTTTTCTTTTCTATAGCAGAACGTTTGAATAATGATGAATTTTACTTAATACAAAACTGGATAAAAACTCTAAATATGAAATTTGATTGCATTGAAAAATATTTCTGTTAAAATGCAAAATTAAGAAATTAAAATTAAGAACTGGAAAATATTCAATTTGTTATTGCTTTAAATGTGTTATGTTAAAATAAAGCAATTATATGCTAAATTTCATTAACTCAAATATTTTATGAATCTATGCTTTCGCTTATTATGTATTTCATTATGCTAAAAATATCTTTTTTAGTACTTATCTAACTAATAGATTATATATTTTAAACAACATAATATTGCACATTTGCCGTCCAAAACTTTAAATAATTTTCACAATGCATAATACTTATTAAAAAGTTATAATGACAAAAAATGGCATCTTCAACTATTATAAATTTATATACCTTTTTTTTTTTTTTTTTTTTTTTTTTTTTTTTTTTTTCATTATATGTATTCTAATATAAAATATTGAAAAAAATCCATTTAATATAATGCTATTAAAAGGGGAAATTTTTTTTCTATTTTATTAGAAAAAAATTATTTTTATTATTTAAAAATCAGAATCACTTTATACATATGAAACATTACAAACATTACATTTACTACTCAAACCAATATCCTGCATTGAATTAAACAGGTAAAATTTACAATGAATAATGATACATAATATTTTAAAAAAACTTTAGGAATGCATGAGCTATCAATATATTTCATGATTATTACACTTGGTCAGATTTATTTATAATAATTTATCGGTTTATGATTCATCGTGCATAAATCAGATGAATCGCTAAAGCAGTAGAAATATTTTTCACGGAATTATTGCAGCTAAACTTGTATCCAATAAATCAGTTGGACAGTTAATATATTTCCTGTTTTCTCAACCAAAACGCATAGAAATATACCTACAGTTCTTTAATGTCAGAGGCAAAACTGAGGCTTGCAAATCGTGATAATAACCTTTCATTTTAACGCAAGAATCAATTTAGCTGTCCATGAGGTTTTGGACACTTCTTGACGATTTATCGTTCTCTCCAGAGATGTTGCTATAGAAGCAATGTGAAAGCTTGAAAAAGGAAATATCATTCAACATAAAGTTGAGAACAGGATAAATCTTGACTTTCATGACAGATTTATTCCTTCTGTTACTGAGTTGTAAACGTATTGTTGTTATGCGAATTATAATTTTGTACCATAAAATCCTTATAAGAAAGAAATAAAATGATATAGAATATTCTCCCTATATTATGTTTTATCTTTTTTAAATGTTATGCATTTAAATTATTTTAGTTAAATTAAGTTTATTAAATTATATATATGTATATATGTGTGCATCCTTCTTTCTAAATTAATCGATGAAAATTTGTTTTTAATTTTATTGTAAATTTACTTTATAGAATTTGAAACTTTTAAAACAATTTCAAAATACTTTTTAAATAATAATAATAATAATAATAATAATAATAATGTATTTATCTATTTATTTATCTTTTATCAATATAGATGTTTTACAAAAGTTCAATTTACAAACATTAATATCAGGCTGTCTGTTACAATAGTTTATTACAGCCCATTTTCTTTTAATTTTTTCCCACTACATGATTTAATTTATATAAATCATTATACATAAGTACCAGATTAAAACTTTTTATTATGTAAATATTAACATCTTTTAATTTAAACATGCAGATATCCAGAAACAAATACTTAACCTTTTTTTTTCTCTCTCTAAAGATGATGTGTAAAAAGGTTTTGTTCCTGTGAATTTGGGCAGAAAATTCGAAATATAAAAATAATCATTGTACCTAAAATTTAACATGAAAACTATTTCTAGTGATTTTTGAAGTTTTGATATTCCTTGACAATTTTTCCATCAGCTTTTAAATAATAATAACATATTAGGGAGAAAAAAAAAAAAAAAAAAAGCTTTTTTAAAAAATAATTCTTTCCTTTCTCATATTTGTTCATAAGCAATTTCTTAGGTTGCTTTGAAATGTTTGAATTCTACATGTGTGCTTAGTTAGTTGTTAGAGTTTGGGAGGGGAAGGGTGTTCAGGTGTTTGGGTCCAGTCTTCTCTATGGGTCTCTAATAGTCATAAAGCTACAACCTCGGGACATCGAAGTTGTAACACACTGGAGTTGAATCCCAGGACGCGTATTTCCAGAACATACATTGTTTCGAAACTCTCTTGCATTTTTTTTCATTTTGCTAAGAAAGACCATTTGGATGAACTGAATACAAGTAATTCTGTATTTCACTGTATTAAAAACGGAGTGAAATCGAAACGCAAAATAATCAAAGATATAAATGAAAAGCTTTAAACATTTTACGATAATATTTATCACTTGTGGGTATTGTAATAATTATCTTAAAGGAGAAACTTGTTACATCATTGAATGGTATTTAACAATGCCTTAGCTAAAATTTATTACAACTTTTTTTTGCAAGAGTTCAGAAAAGATATCTTTTTCTTCATAATTTTATAAGTTATGTTACGGTTTTTTAAATTAGTTTATTTATAGTTATTTCATACTTCATATAATGATATTTTTTTAAATGTGTAATTATTAATTGTTAAATAAATAGAATAAGATAAATAGATTTAAAAAGTAATAATAATGAATACTAAGATATGCTTTTGTATGCCTGCTAATTTTCAAAACAATATTTTATTTATTAATTAATTTATTTATTTTTAGAAGAGAAATGATCTAATCTACAATGTATTTCTTGATTTCAGCTGCAAGAGTGCAGAAAAGATTTATTTCTATTCATAAACTCATAACTTAAGTTTTAAAGTTTGTTTATTATTGTTATTTTATACATCATGTGTTGTTAAAAAATAAATAAATAAATAAAAGAATTAAATCCTATTATGCAATATTTATTTATTTATTTATTTATTTATTTATTTATTTTTATTTATTTATTTATCTATTTTTTATTTTTAACGATTTAATGTATGAAATTTTTAAAAATATTTTAGATATATTAATATTTTTAATAAAATAGTAGTTTTTTAATGAACAAAATTTTCTCTAAAAATTATAATTGTTGTATAATCCTTTTTACTGCTATGTATATAACAGAAAAGTAATGGATTAGTGAATATGTTTGACTCTCGATTTTAAATGGATTTACACGTTTTGAGTCTTCTTAAACTTGATTTTAAGATTTTTTTTTTTTTTTTTATTTAAAAAAGTCTATTTACCTTTCTAAATAAGTGTGAGTTGACAAAATTTTGTAGACAATACTTATTTTCTTGCTCATACCTAGTGTAAAAACTACTACCGTCTTGATATTTTTAATGCGGCGAAACGTGTACATGTAAAAATTCAATGACAAAGACCATAACAACTTTTGAATCTATCTAACCATTAACATGATATTACTTTAAACCTATATGTATTATCGTATGAATTACTAAACAGTTAAAGTGTGTCAGACCTTTTATAGACCTTTGTATATACCGTCCAAAATGAGATAAAATTATTTACAAAATTTCTGTGAATTTAAGCAAGACCCATTTACACTAAGCAAAATAAATATCAATTTAAGTTTTTAACTCTTCTATGAAACGTTTTAGACATTTTGCTTCACATACAATGTGAAGCATGTTAATTTTGTGATAAATGTAATTATATTGAAATCGATAGTGATATTAAAAAAAAAAAAAAAAAAAAACATTTATTTAATTATTTACTTGTTCAAAAAAAGGTGCTCTACTTAAATGAAATGGTAATTATCCTATGAACACTTAAAAATGGAAGATATATATATATATATACATGGAGAGATTTTATTTAAAATATTACAGATAGGTAACTGTTCCAGTGATTGACACTTTTAGTGCAATTTCTGATGTTTTTAATGTTTTATTCATCAGAAACTATTTTTAGAAATCTTAATTTAATATATACTAGAAAAGCCCCGGTTCGGGAACGAACCGAATTCCGAATGCGGCAAAAATTTCAAAATCAAACTTGAAATGTACAAAACTCGGCCTGATGCTGCCTGCGTGCCAATAGATCAAAGTTTGTTAACGAAACCATTTTTTAATTCATGAAATCAATGAAAGTAGTGAATCAACGAAGGCTTTTCTCGCTTCGCTGGTCACTATATTTAAAGGAAACTCTTTTCTATATCGCTTTACAAACAAAAATAAAATTTAAAGAAATCATGAAATTGCTTTAAAGCCCGTTTTTGTTTCCCGTTGGTTTATGTTATTATTATTATTGTTGTTGTTGTTTTTTTCTTTCTTTCTTTTCGTTTCGTTTCCCTTTCCTTTCGATATTTACTGAATTCGATTCTTTTTTTTTCAGTATCACGTGATTGAGCAGACGACTATTTTATTTATTTAACGTTCATTTATATTTCCATTACTTTTTGAAACTCTCGTGCAACTTTATCTAATTTTTTTTTTTTTTTTTTTTTTTTTTTAATTCCATTTTCAATTTTCCTTTTTTCATGTTGCATGAGTAAAATATTTTATATATATATATTTTTTTTTTTTTCGCGTTAAACCATATCTCATTTTATGGTTAAAAAAAAAAAAAAAAGTTTTTTTTTTTTTTTCTGTTTAGCAACAATTAAAATTTTAAATGTCCACATTTAAAGCTTTTAAAGGGTTATTATTTTCACATTTTAATAAATTTTAAAAAATCTTATCAAAATTTCGTTATAATTAAGGTACTAAATGAAAAGGGCATTTTTTCTGAATCAGTCGGTTTAATTAACTTATCGATCGGACAATTAGATTTTTTTAAAAATTAACTAATGTATGAAAATTCCCCACTAAAAATAATCCGAAGATATTCTTGAGAAAATAGTATTTTCTTAAGAATTTCTTCAAATATATTAAAATATTTTGAAGATTTATCTTTTTCTATAAAATATTTTTAGAAATTTTGAAGACATTATAAAGAAATTTTGTAAACTTTCTTAAGAATGGGCCAAATAACTTAAGTTATTCTACAGATTTTCTCTAAAAATGTCTGAAGAATATCTTGAAATTATTTTTAAGTTTTTAAAATTAACTAAAGTATGAAAAGCTGGTGGCAACAACACACAGACAAATAGAAGAAACGCTCTCTTAGCCAATCAACTTGCGTCTAGCCACGGACTTACAGGAAAAAAACTCTCTTAGCCATTTATATATAGAAAGATGGCATGAAAGACTTTCAGAACCACATATGTGTTAAAATATATGCATTTGATAATTATTACTTTTTTTATGAATTTTTATTTTACACCCACTCTGTGTTCCAGTAATTGACACTGCCAGTTTTTCATTCTGTCAGTAATTAGCATCCTATGCTCCAGTGTTTGATACAATTAGTTTTTCTTTTGCCAGTTGTTGGCACCCTATGCTTCAGTGTTTGACATACAATGTTAAAATCCTCATATGTAAAACATGTTCTTTTTCTTTTTTTTTTTCTTATTTATTAATTATTTCGGGAAAGATGTCAATTACTGGAGCATGTCAATCATTGGAGCACCTACCTTATAAAACATAAATGCAGGATTTTTTTTTTTTCCTTTGAAGAGGATTTGGTTTAGAAATTTTCAAATACTTTATTTTTCTTTATTTTCAAATTATCTTATATTTCTTCAATGCGCGATTCTTCAAATTTACATCGAATAAAATTTTGGCAAAGTGATGCATTTTGAAGCTTTTCTTTCCTGTTTTGAAAATAAATTATAATTAAAATATATGACAAACATTTTTTTTTTCAAGTCCTATAAATGAGAGAGGGTCGCCGAAGCGGGAGAACCATCCCTTCCGTGGAAGATCAAAATTGAGATGGCATGTCTCCAGACTACCTCTAGGGGTGAGTCTCAGACCGTCCCCAATTGCCCACTGCGCAGCGCTAGTGTGACGTAAAACCCAACCAACCTATAAATAATAATAAAAATTATCCCTTCTCATATTATTTTATTTTTATTTTTCATTTAATTTTAAATCTTTTTATTCGCGATATATTTAATGCACTTTAAAAAAATCTTTCAAACTTATAAAAGTATTCCTTTAATTTACAAGAATAAATACTTTATTAATCTTGGCATTAAATCTTAATTATCGCAGCTCTTTTATAATTGCCTGAATGCCATACTCTGAGAGGAGGAAAACAATTAAAAATGGATATCTAAGAGGTATAATACATAAACTGTGAAAGAAATAACAGTCAATAAAATTTCAGCAAGCGTGCACTATTGATTCATCCAATCACTTAAATTGAGGAAGAAAATCTGTTATTTCATTATTTCATCTTAAGAGTAACGATACTTGAATTTTTTTATGAACGAAACATAATCCGTGAGGAAAGTCAGGAATTAAACTCGTTTATTATTTTGTCACTCACATATTATTCTTCAGCAAGCACTATTTTAATAAATAATTACTATTGTAGTACATATTTTCTTATTTTTTGTAGAATTGTGCTTTATATATTATAGATATAAAGCGACTATTTTGATAATATGAATAAATAAGGGAAACATGATGTGAATAAATTTTGAATTTTACCAATAAAATCATAAAATATGTATACAGGAGTTAAAACAAAGTTGCGAGGAGGCCTTTATCAACCGCTGGTCGCAGACATATACAGTCGGCAGCAAAAGTATCCGAGCACTAGCCAATGTTTCCGATGTTAAAAAGGAACATTTAATACTGTTTTGTTAAATAAATCCTTGTCGAATAATGTTCTTAGACTGACTAGGAACATGACTCGACAAGGATTTATTTGACAAAGCAGTATTAAGTGTACTTTTTTTAGGAAGGGATTATTGCTAGTGCTCTGATACTTCTGCTGCCGACTGTACTCCTATTTACAAAATGTTTTTAAAGCTGTAAGCATTTATGATATGGTAGGTTTAAATTTAAAAATATTCTTTCTGAAAATTTTTAGAAGCGAGCTCTATATTGTCCGCATGTTCTTGCAGTCATATTCAGAAACAGGTGACATTCATCCTACAGTCGGCAGTAAAATTCTTCGAAGCAGTAATTCCTATATAAAAAAAGTACACTTAACACATTTTTGTTAAATTAATCCTTGTCGAATCATGTTCTTAAACTGACCAAGAACATGACTCGACAAGTATTTACTTAACAAAGCAGTATTAAGTGTACGCTTTTTAAATAGGAATTATTGCTAGTGCTCAAATAATTTTGCTGCCGACTGTAACAAATGTAACACAAAAAGTTTCACTTCTCTGCACTCAAAATTGACTGAGATATATAGTTTCAAAGTTTGGGATTGATTTGCTAATGAAAGTCTAAAAATATATGGAAAAATATTAAATTTTCTATCCTATAACGCAAAAGTGGCACTTGCTTCTTTTATGTGCAGCCTTATGTTTCTTGAGTGTGTGATGGATCTTATTTTTCTATCATGGTTCCAGCTTTTAATAATCTTTTAAGGAGAAGTCGTACAAGCAATTTCGTACAAGCAATTTCTTATTTTCCATATTAACTTTCCGGATTAATTTTCTTATTTTCCTTATAAACTCCAGATACTTTAAATTGGGTTCATACTGGGTCTGTATCACCCCTCAAGGGGATATCTAAGCCACTCTCGTCAAAGTAATATAGGACCAATCTTGAGAAGTAACATGATGTGCCGTACTATGTATGAATACGCAATCACGGTAAAGAAACTAATCATACAGTTACTGAATTATTTTTGAAAAAAAAAAAATCACAACTTGAAATAATAAGAAAAAACAAATTTTCATAATTATTTGGGCAGTACTGTAAATTAAAATTAGGATTATAATCAGTTGGATTGTGGACATTAAGGCTGATTGACTGCAGTAGGGTCCTAGGTCTGAGGTGGAGTGCCCTCCGTGGGGGTCTTAGCCCGTAATTGCGCAAGTTTCGGAGATAACCATAGAAAACTCCGAACGGCTAGACGGACTGTTGCAACATCAGTGCCTTCCCCCCATTTCCCCTCTGTCTCTTCGCCATTTGTCGCGACAGTGGGAATGCTTTTTTTATTATTATTTATTCTCTTTTGGTTTCATTTAGAATAAGATGCACTTTCGAAAGTGCTGTGTTAAAAAAGATGTAGACTAGATAAGAAGGGCACTTATACGGTGTCTTAAAATTTATTATTATGATTCTGTTTTATTAAAGAAGGAGAAAACTGAATATTTTGAATATATAGAAAAATTTCATTATGTGGATTAGAAATAATCTGAAGAATGCTAATTAATCGTCAAATTTTGTACATATTTTCATTGTAAATAGAACCATATCATCATTATTTAAGTAAATATGTTAAAACCCAAAGTTCCAGAAATATTATTTTGTGTCATCGATACTCAGTTATAACTCTCTACGTTTCAAGTCGGCCGAGAAAAGAAGAAAGGGTGAGTACCTTTTCGATAATTAGTTGATAAATAATAATGAATATGATTCTAATTTTAAAGATATTTATCGCTAGTTATAATCTAATTTAAAAAGAACCCGTGGATATAAAGATTATATTAAATTAGTGGCGCCCGAACAGGAACGGCCGACTTTGATTACATTCTCCAACATCGAAATACATAAATATAAATGTTATTTGAATTGAATATTTGTTCTTTTGATGATATTATAAATAAAGAGAAAAAGTTTTGGTTTCTAAGAAAAAGTTTCGTTTTCGTTTACATTTGAAATAAATAATAAATGATATTTATATTGTTGGTTTTGTTCTTGAAATTTGTTCCTTTGATAAAAATGAAATGAAAGAATATTTTTAGTTTTCGTTTGTGCATTACTTTGTGTTTTGAATTATTGCATTATATATTAATATGATGAATGCATAACTTTAAAATGTTTTCGTTTAATTAACTACTTTGACAAGAAATTTTATTTGATAATTTAATCGAATAATAATAATTTTAGAGATTTGTTATTTATAATTAGCATAATGAGTGTAATTCAAAAACAAAAAAGAAGTGTTCTTAGAGCGCAAACCATGAAGTTAATAAATAAAATCGAAGGCGGGTTATTATAAATTGATGTTGGAGAAGAAGAGTTAGAACAATATTTAGAAGAATTAAATTTAAAAGATAGGGAACTGAATTCATTAGATGATGAGATACAGAAAAATATCAAAGTTGAAGAGGTTGAAGAGGAAGTTTTAAAATGCGATGAATATAATTCAAATATTTTGATTTGGAAAACTAAAGTAAAAAGTTAAATGATTAAAATAAAAAATAGTAGTAATTCTAACATTTTATCGACTAGCCCCGTAATAGAAGGTAATAGAACACCAAAAATAGATCAAGGTTATATTAATCTTCCTTGATTAAATATTGATAGATTTAACGGTGATCCAACCGATTTCCAAAGATTTATTGATCAATTTGAAGCAGCAATCGATAAGAATCCAGTTTTATCAAATATTGATAAATTTAATTATTTGAGATCATATTTAATTGGTACAGCTGCTGATGCAATAAAAGGTTTCACACTAACAAACAATAATTACTACGCGGCTCTGGAAACATAAAAGATCGATTTGGAAAAAAAAAAAAACATTACTAATTAATTCCCATTTAAATAAATTACTAAATCTATGTCCTGTAAAAAAATCTAACGATATATTTGCACTAAGAAAATTACTGGACACATGTCAGACAGAAATAAGAAATCTAGAATCCCTAGGGATAAAAGAAGAAAATTACAGCACGTTATTTTGCCCAATTTTCATAAAACTTTTACCACTAGACATAGTTTTAGAAATAACGAAAAAATACGGCGATGATGATCAGTGGAAAGTTTCAGAAATGATTGAAATTTTAAAAACAGAAGTTGTTAGTCGCGAAAAAGCTACTGCACTAATTTCAAATGCCCAACACTCAGAACATATTTCCACCACATCAAATAAGAAAGAAAGTTATGAATCACCAAAAATAAACAAAATTTGTCCCTCAACTGAAGCTAGCCTTTACAATAATAATTCAGGCAATAAACGACATTTCTGTAATTTTTGTAATAGCGAAAAACATTTATTGCAGGATTGTAAAGAATTCAAAACTAAAGAATTCAATGAAAAAAAAAGATTTTTTGATGAAACGTGGTCATTGTTTTGTTTGTTTCTCTAAAGGTCATTTGGCAAAAAAATGCCGCTGCTTTGTAAAATGCCGTATTTGTTCTCGCCGTCATTTCGATATAATGTGTCCAGAAAATAATTCCGAAAAACAAGCTACAAATGAAAATACCGCCTTGTCCAATAAAACTTGCAATCAAGAAGTGTTACTCCAAACTTTAATGCTAAGGTTAATCAATAAAGATAAAGAATACATTATCAGAGCATTAATTGATTCAGGATCTCAGAAATCTTACTTAAAGAAAGAAATAATAAAGAAAATTGGTTATACACCTACAGGACAAGAGAAATTAAGCCATAGTTTGTTTGGTGGATTACAACAAACTCATGATCATTTACGGTATAGAGTACATTTAAGTGATTTACATAAAAACTATATGTGTAATTTTGAAGTTCTTGATCAAGAAAAAATTTGCGCAGAAGTACCTAAATTACGAAATGGGCCATAGATTAACGAAGCAAGAAGGCGGGGAATTCAATTTTCAGATTATGAGAACTCAACAAAATTTAGAAGAAATAAAAATAGAGAAATTGATTTGTTAATTGGTGCAGATTATGTGGGAAACTTTTTACAGGGAAAAGTAAATTACTCTCGAAGGGTTTAGTGGCCTTTGAAACAAATTTAGGTTGGACATTGATGGGTAAAACTGAAGAATTTAGTTCCAACGATAGTACAAATGTTGTTTTATCTCTTCATGTGGTCAATGCACAGATTTCAGATCTTTGGTCCCTGGATACTTTAGGAATTTTGGATTCAGGAAATAAGAACACGAGAGAAGAATTAGACATAGCTGCTGAAGAATATTTTAACCAAAATATTAAAACGGTTGAAGACGGCAGATATAAAGTAAGCCTTCCATGGATTGAAGGCCATCCTCCACTACCTAGCTGTAGACCAATTGCTGAGCGAAGATTGAAGAATTGCGTGGAATCATTGAAGAAATCTGGAAGATAAGAAGCTTACGAAGCAGTTTTTGACGAATGGCTTGCAGAAGAAATCATTGAAGAAGTTGAGCCATACAGTGATAATCTAAATGTACATTTTCTGCCCCACAGAGCAGTTATTAAAGAAAATTCCACAACTAAAATTCGTCCAGTTTTTGATGGGTCAGCAAGAGAAAAGGGTTCTCCTTCTATTAATGATTGTTTAGGAATGGGTCCCAACTTAGTCGGATTAATTCCCTCTGTAATTAACAGATTTCGCTTTAAGAAAATTGGGGTAGTTTCAGATATTCGTAAAGCGTTCCTACAAATTCAGCTCAGCGAAGTAGACCGACCGTATCTTAGATTCCTGTGGTGGGAGGAGGGTGATCCTTCAAATATTAAGATTTTTCAACATAGAAGAGTAGTATTCGGCCTTACTTGTAGTCCCTACTTCTTAGGAGCAACTCTAAAGTACCACTTGCAACAGGTTAACGATGAAGTAAAAGAAACTGCTGATAAACTAGCGGAATCATTTTACGTGGACAACTGCGTCACAAGTGTAGAAAGTGCCGAAAAATTTGAAAAATTTATTTCGGAGTCTAAATATATCCTTAGTACTTCAAAATTCGATCTAAGAGGGTGGGAGCATAATATTATCAATCCAACAGAAGAAAATTCTACTCCCTCCAAGAAAAGAAGTGTTCCAGTTTTGGGATTATTGTGGGATTTAAACAATGATTCACTAAGTATAGACTTGCGAGAAAATCAAGAAGAAATCAAGACAGTTACCAAAAGACAAATATTGTCAGTTGCCCATAAAGTATTCGACCCCATCGGATATAGTTGTCCAGTAACCTTAGCACCAAAAATTTTACTTCAATAATGTTGGCAACTAAAAGTGAGTTGGGATTCTGAATTACCTGAATGTGTTGGGAAAAAATTTGAGAAATGGAAAAGGGGACTACATAAGTTCAATGACGTTGCTATTCCAAGACTCCTTGTACCTGATCCGGAGTATACGGAAATGAGCCTTCATGTATTCTGCGATGCAAGCAAAGCAGCCTACGCAACTTGCATTTTTTTAAGAGCAGAAAATTTTAATGCCATTACCTGCCAACTTGTGCAAGCCAGATCTCGGGTAGCCCCATTGAAGTCAGTCACCATTCCCAGGCTAGAACTTCTTGCCTGTAACATAGGAGCAAGACTAGCGCAAAGTGTAAAAATAGATTTAAGACAGTCGAGTATTCCAACACATTTTTGGACAGATTCATCAAATGCTCTATTTTGGATCAAAAGAAATGAAAATTGGGCACCTTTTGTTTATAATAAAGTGCAAGAAATTAGATCCCTTAGCCATCCAGAGAAGTGGAAATACGTACCTGGGAGGCTCAATCCTGCCGATTTGCCATCACGGGGCTGTACTGCTGAATTTCTCTTAAAATCCCGGTGGTGGGAAGGACCTTCTTGGTTAAGAAAATCTTCAGAATTTTGGCCTAACGAAGTTTTAGAACCTGATTTTAATGTAATAGAATCAGAGAGAAGAAAAACAAAAGTTTCTGCAGCCAATGTATCATCGGAAAACATAGACTTTTACGAGAAATGTTCCTCGTATAAAAAGATGTTAAAGCTCACAGCATGGATACTCAGATTTAAAGAAAATGCTAAAAAGCCTAAAGAAGCAAGAGTAATGACCAATTTAACAGTTGAAGAAATTGAAAAGGCTGAACTTACGATTATGAAGTTTGTTCAGAATCCAGATTTAAATTTTAAGAAAAACTTATCCTCTTTGCGTACATTTGTTGATGAAATGGGAGTCATCAGAGTTCAAACTAGAATATCAATGCGAAAAGATTCAGAAAATTTTAGATATCCAGTAGTTTTGCCAGCGAACCATAACGTAACCTATTGAATTATTGAAAATGAACATACAGAAATGAATCATGCAGGAATACAAATTCTTATGTCAGCAATTCGAGAGAAATTCTGGATAATAAGATGCAGGAAGACCATTAGAAAGATTCTGCATAGATGTGTCCAGTGTCAGAGATTCTCTTCGAACGCTGCTGAAGTGCTGAGTTCACCTCTGCCTGAAGATAGAGTGAAAGAAGCTGGTGTTTTTCAAATTACTGGAACAGATCTTTTTGGACCACTATTCTTAAAAGATGGCAGCAAATGTTGGGTAGTTCTGTATACATGTGCAGTTTTTCGAGCTATCCACCTAGAATTGACGACTTCCTTAACAACAGAGAATTTCATACAGACCTTGAGAAGATTCATTTCACGTAGAGGACGACCACGTATCATCTACAGTGATAATGGAACCAACTTAGTTGCGACAAGAAAAGAATTGAATTCTGTAGATTGGGCACAGATTGAAGAATTTGCCACTATAAAAAGAATTAAATGGAAACTTAACCTTCCGGCCTCTCCGTGGTGGGGTGGATTTTGGGAGAGATTGATTCGCATTATCAAATCAATGTTGAAAAAAGTTTTAGGTAAAGCCCATTTGAACTATGAAGAGTTATACACCACCATTTGTGACACAGAAAGTATGGTGAATTCACGACCACTTACATATGTATCTGAGGATACTGAAGATTTAACACCTCTCACACCTGAAATGTTTTTGAAAGATCTCCGTGAAACTGGAGTACCTGACTTGGATTTTATAGAAAGAAATAACCTGTGAAAAAGATTTGAATACCGACAGAAACTAAAAGACGATCTTCGCAAGAGATTTAGAACTGAATATTTGGGATCTCTTCGAGAATTTAACAATGTAAAGAAACCTCCTAACAACAATATTACAATTGGAGATTTAGTTTTAGTGCAAAATGACAACTTAAAATGCATTCAGTGGCCATTGGCCAAAGTGGTGGAACTCTATCCTGGTAAAGATGGACAATTTCGTGTTGCCAAACTGAAAACCATGAATGGTGAAATTTTAAGACCACTACAGAGGATTTGCCTTTTAGAACTTAGTGATACAATTGTAAACAAGAATCAAATTCAGACTTCCAGAGTTGGTAGAACTATTAAACCAGTGAATCAAACCAGACTTTCATATAAATATATAAACTGACCGTAAAACTTCCAGTCATAAATGACTTGAAAATTTTTTCTGAACTATTTTATATTATATTGTTTATTATTATTTATTATTATTATACTAAGAATATTTTAGAATGTAAACAGTTTTCCTTTTAGTTCCCCATCATACTAAAGGTATGGGGAACTTAGGTAATCGTGAAAAATTTCGACCTCCGTTTTTTGACTTTTTTATACGTTTTCAGGTGTGAGGAATCCGAAAATGACAAAATTTGTATGGTGTCTGTTAGTGTGTCAGTCAGTTAGTGTGTCAGTCCGTTAGTGTGTTAGTCCGTTAGTTTGTTAGTCTGTTAACACGAAATCTCACGAACAAATGATCGCAGAGAGGTCAGATCAGTTTTAAAATATTACTTTCGATACTGTCAAGAACCCTATTCATTTGCAACATTCGAATTAAAAAACTTCGTAAGTTATGAGAAATTTACGATTTTCATAACATGGGAGAATAGGACAAAAATTCACTTAAACGTGCATTAAATGGAAACTTTTTGCTGTAAAAATGTCAGACCAGTCTTAAAATATCAGTTTTGATGCCGGAATGAACATCGGTAACTATAAATATGCTACTTTGAAAATTTCGCAAGTTATTGGAAATTTACGAATTCCTTAACATGGCAGTAACGGGCAAAATTACGCATAAACGTCAATTTTGAGAGATATTTTCACCGTAAAGATGTCAGACTACTTTTGAATTATTATTTAAGACACTGGCATGAATATTTATGACTATGAATTTTCCAATATAAAAATTTCGTAAGTTATTGGAAATTTACGAATTTCTTAACATGGCTGAATAGAGCAAAATTTCACATAAACGTCAATCTTGAGGGATGTTTTCATCGTAAAGATGTCAAACCACTTTCGAAATATTATTTAGGATACTGGCATGAATATCATAGACTATGATTTTTTTCAATTTAAAAAATTCGTAAGTTATTTGGAATTTACGATTTACTTAGCATGTCAGAATAAGGCAAAATTGAGCATAAACTTCCATTTTGAGGATCATAAATACATTAGACAACTTCAAAATTACATTTATGATATTTGTTTGAACATGATTGAATACAAATATTCTAATAGGAAAATTTCGTAAATTATTCGTAATTTACGATTTTATCAACATAGCGAAATTTTAATTTTTTCATATAAATATGAATTTTGAGGATTATTGCATTGGAAATAGTAGCATGAAAACTAAACAACAGAATTGACTCTGATAAAATAAATTAATAGATTAGAATAAGATAAATATTTCGAAGTGAACGGTGGATAGCCTATTAGGCGGGGATTTCATTCTGTCACTGTATCAAGCTTTGGTCAAATTCATTTCTTTTAACATGATTATAATATGTCTCGCACTAAAAATTTATGAGAGCATAAATATGATGGGGAACTGAGCAGAGTCCACCTATGCCAACTAGTTTCTTTAATATTTTGTTGAGCATGTACAGAATCTTTCCATGCTCAAGGTGGGAGGATGTTGCAACATCAGTGCCCTCCCCCCATTTTCCCTCTGTCTCTTCGCTATTTGTCGCGACAGTGGGAATGCTTTTTTTTAATTATTTTTTATTCTCTTTTGGTTTCATTTAGAATAAGATGCACTTTCGAAAGTGCTGTGTTAAAAAAGATGTAGACTAGATAAGAAGGGCACTTATACGGTGTCTTAAAATTTATTATTATGATTCTGTTTTATTAAAGAAGGACAAAACTGAATATTTTGAATATATAGAAAATTATGTGAATTAGAAATAATCTGAAGAATGTTAATTAATCGTCAAATTTTGGACATATTTTCATTGTAAATAGAACCATATCATCATTATTTAAGTAAATATGTTAAAACCCAAAGTTCCAGAAATATTATTTTGTGTCATCGATACTCAGTTATAACTCTCTACGTTTCAAGTCGGCCGAGAAAAGAAGAAAGGGTGAGTACCTTTTCGATAATTAGTTGATAAATAATAATGAATATGATTCTAATTTTAAAGATATTTATCAATGTATCATTTGTATGTCAAATAAAAGTTTGAAAAACGATGTACATTTTGGCGAACCTAACTCGTAAATCTCTAAAATAACTTAAATAACATTAAATAATAAATAAATAAATAAATAAAAATAAAATCTTGAAATGTAATTCATATGCCCAGATTGAAAATATTAAATGAGTGAAAAAAAATAGAAGGGATTTTTTTTTTTCTGATCTATTTTCAATATCATTAACAATACGCAAAATGTGCTTTTCAATATAATTTGCGAATAATTTTTCAGGTAATTTGAAAATCGTTGTGAATATTTCAAAACTTAAGCGTCTTACACAAGCTGTAGATGATATGAAAAAATAGTAGTATTATTCGATAATATGTCCATAGTACAAAGCCACAACTAGTGATAGACACCGTTTTCGGTAACCCGAGTTTCTTTTTACGAGTTCCACTATATTGTATACACATGACAATTGACCATGTGGAATAATAAAAAATTATTTAGCTTTTCATTTTAGTTTTTTTAATTCTATATCTAACATTGAAAAACCTGTAATTTTATCTTTTATTTATTACATCATTCAATTAGAACAAGCATGTCAAGCTGTATTTAAAACTAGTTGGTTTAAGTGGACTCTGCTCAGTTCCCCATCAGTTATGTATTTTCTCATAAGTTTCTAGTACAAGACATATTACATTCATGTTGAGAGAAATGAATTTGACAAAACGCTTGACACAGTGACCGAAGGAAATTCCCACCTAATAGGCTACCCACCGTTCTGTTCGATATATTTATCTTATACAAATCTACTAATTTATTTTATTAGGGTCAATTTCGTAGTTTAATTTTCATGGTAATATATTCAATGCAGCAATCCCCAAAATGCATATTTATATGGAATATCGCCCAATTTTGCTAGGTTGATAAAATCTTAAATTTCGAATATAATACAAAATTTTCCTATTAGAATATTTGTAATCAATGATGTTCAAACAAGTATCATAGATGTTATTTTGAAGTTGTCTGATATATTTATGATCCTCAAAATGGGCGTTTATACTCAGTTTTGCCGTATTCTGCCATGTTATGTAAATCGTAAATTCCAAATAACTTATGAAGTTTTTAAATTAAAAAATTCATAATCAGGGATGTTCATGTCAGTATCCTAAATGGTATTTTAAAAGTGTTCTGACATCTTTACGATGCAAATATCCTTCAAAACCGACGTTAATGCGAAATTTTGTCGTATTCTGCTATGTTAAGAAATTCGTAAATTTCGAATAATTTGCGAACTTTTCAAAGTAGCATGTTTATAGTTAATGATGTTCATTCCGACATCAAAAATGATATTTAAAATCTGTTCTTACATCTGTACGATAAAACTACTTCTTTCCAAGCACGTTTAACTGAAATTTTGCTCTATTCTCCCATGTTAAGAAAATCGTAAATTTCAAATAACTTCTGAAGTTTTTAAAGTAGAATGTTGAAAATGAATAGGGTTCTTGTCAGTGTCATAAATAATATTTTAAAACTGGTCTAACCTCTCTGCGACCATTTGTTCGAGAGATATCGTGTACACAGACTAAAATACTAACGGACTAACAAACTAACAGACATCTTATAGATGGACACCATACCCATTTTGATATTTTAGGATTCCTCACATTTGAAAACGTGTAAAAAAGTTAAAAAAAAAAAAAAAACTGAGGTCGAAATTTTTCACGGATACCTAAGTTCCCCATATCTATAGTATGATGGGGAACTAATAAAACAATAAATTCTTCATGTAATTATTCTCGTAAATCAAGAGTTTTATGTTTAATATCATAGCTTAAATGTTTATAGCAGACATAAATTTAAATAATTCTTCTAGTCAACTAAAAACAATAATGGTAGGAGATTTATAAACTAAAAATTGCTTTAATATGGAAGAAGGCACATTTATAAAACATTAAACATTATTTTCGCACTTTTTTCTTCACATAAATTACGTCTTAAGAAGATTGTATTTTTCGTACCGATTTCATGTTATTGCGCAATTTATGTTACAGCAATTAAATCACCTTGTTATATTTCACTTAATTCAAAGTTATTTATTGATATTTACGTATCCTCTTGAATAATTTACCACTTATTAATTAATCGTAATAGAGAGCAGTTATAAAATAGTTTAAGTTTTAGAAGTTCAACATATATTAAAATGATCAAAAAGGAAAAATAATGTATTATTTCTTAATAAATAAAAAAGATATTATAATAATATATTTAAAACAAAAAACAAACGGTTATTTATATTAACATTACTAGACAGACATATTTTATGAATTGTTAGAAAAAAATATTTTATACTACTTCTTTTCCTTACCGGTTTTGGGAAGAAATTTTATTTCTCATAATATATATATATATATATATATATATATACACATTTGAGTTGTTGCGTAGCGTGGATTTAAAGTCCAGTTTCGAAATTTTTAACGGATTGAATTTATATAAAAATTTTAATCTTTATTCTTTTTTTTAGGAGGTAAAAAGTTCTTAACTGTATTTTCTGCTGGAAAATTTAGTAATATTTTCTAAAAATATAAAAATTTAAATTTCGCTCTAGAAGTTAATCTTAATAAAAAAGTACATTACTGTAACTGGTGTAAAAATTATTAATTTTAAAATGAAGATTAATTTAATTTTATAATTTATTTATTGGCAATGGAATTTTAATTAGAAAAGCAACTTGTAAATTCAGATTTAAATTGAAATACAGCTCAACGATTTTAAAATTAAATTTACTCGATAATAATAAGATAAGGAAAAGAATAACAGTTCGCTATGCATACCCGAGATACAATAGCAGATTTGTAATCGTAAGTCATAAACCACGATATATTATCCAATAGCTCTGGGGATAAGCGCAATACTTTTGCTTTGAATTTTAGCCAAAAGCATACGTCGAGTGTTATAACATAAAGGGATAGTCAGTTTGGAAACTTTTTGGGGCGTCTCCGGACGCGTCTTCGCTGCCTATCGGGGCTCAGATTGGAGCGGAACTCATCACTGACGACAATTCTACTCCATTCAGTGACATTCAAGATCGAATGAGCTCGATATCACTACAAACAGGCTTGTCGGTGTACAAAGTTTAATAGCAATCTGCGCAAGGAGCTCCGTGAGATCAACCCCATTTCTCTGAGTCGCCTATTAATGGTCTTTGAAGTCGCTGCAGTTTCACGTAGGATCGATGACAATAGTGAATTTGGGGCTTTGAGTACCGCTCTGATGATTAATCGGTTTTCACATTCTGTGCTCTGTCTAGGCCGACCGTTTCTTTCTTAACGCTGTGTTTGGCCATGGTTCACCCAATCCAGCTGACAATTCTCAGATTAGACAATCTGGCTTCTTTGAGCCCAGCTAATCTTCTCTCAAATACTGATATCTGCGCATATTGTTTGTGTACCTGTATGCGATGCATTAGTTACTGTTTATCTGAGAAGATGGAATAAATTTCTCAAAGAATTTATGACCTGAAATCAAAATTTCTCCTCTTTAATATTTTGCCAGTTGCGCAGCTAAGATGCACTGCAGCGTCACATGCTAATTCGACGACAGCCAAACTTTAAAAATTTGAACTTTCCGTTGAAACCTGTATGCATGTCATTGTATCCAATTTGCATTACTTCTTTTTGGTGCGTCGATTTTTTTGTTCTAGAATGTAGTTATCGCATTTAATAAAAGACTTTTACAAGAACTGTGGAAAAAATCATGTTCGAGTGAAGACATAACATAATTGTTAGATTAACCTTTAAATGCTGAGTGTTTACATTTCTGCAACATACCCAATTTTGTCTTCTAATGTATTGTTAGAATAATATTGAAGCTCTAATGCCTCAGGTTTTCCGACTGGCAACAAATTGCTTTTTAACTGTAAACCGTAATTAAAATAAAGTACGATTTTTTAAAGTATAATATTTTTCCCGTGAATAATTTTAGAGAGGAAAGAAGTAAAACATTTTTAAATTGAATTAAAAAGAATCAGGCATTTAAGGGTTAAATTATATACTTGAATATTTAATCGTCTTAATTATACAAAAGTCAATAAAGATTTACTATAAATAAGCAAACGTATTTTTAATAACTAATATGTACATTAATTTTTTTTTATAAATCACGATTAAATATTATATATTATGTACGATACATTACAATTTAAAGTGTGCACAGCAATAATTATTAAATGAACTCCTATTTAGATTATTCATTTATGGTTGGATAATATTTTTTAAAATACCCTTTTGCAAAAGTCTGTTATCGGAGTTTGTTTTTGTAATTTATCTAATTTCCATTCTCTCATTATCTTTTCTTCCATATCTCATTTTATTTTATACCGAATAACGCAAAACAGGTAACCCTTCAGAAGATAACGACTAATTGTCTAAGTTTAATAAATCTACATATAAATACAATTAAAAAGGAAATATTTCGTAAACACATAAACACACAGGTTGTAGACATTCTTCATGTTGTTCTTATTTAGATGTTTTAAAGTTTCTGGAGATATTATCTTACCTTTCTTAATTTTCACAGAATACGATAACATATTCTTAAAAAAATAAAAATTTCTGATAAGAGAATTCAATGCAATTATTTTTCTTTTTTCTTTTAAACTTTACAAATATATGCATATGAAATTAAGTTCTGATTCTAAAACAGCATCAATTATCGTTATCGCCAAATCAAATTTAATGTTCAGAATGCATATTTTTTTCCCCAAAGAGAAAACTTTATTAACTAAAACATTTACTAAAGGTCTGATAATGGTTAAGGTTGATTTATGGCAGTGTTCTCAACATTCACTATTTTATATACCACATTTTATATAAAGCAAACTTTGAAGACATGTATTACAAACGATTAATGAAAATTATTATTAAATAAAGTGTATTCAAAATAGTACCTGCTGAGAACCTTGCTTATAGTGATTTAAATTTCTTTATAAAAATTAATTATTATTAATTATAGTAATACTATAAACAAATTTAAAAACAAATTCAATTTGTAATTCAATATTTCAAATTTTTCAGTTGCTAGATATTACCCAAAAACAATAAAAATAATTCACAGCGTAAACATTATAAAATTGTTTCAAAATACATTTATAGTAAGCCCACACTACAAGTTTTGGAAGAAGAAAATCTTTCATCTTCAGACTTTCAGGTGAAAAATGAAATTAACTATATGGATTAACATCTGGAGATGAAGTATTAAAAACCATTCTCTAAAAAGCTAAAAATAATAATGGATCTACAAATCAGAAGCTTCAGAGTTGTATTGGTATTACTCATTAGTGGGAAGTTATGGCGTTTAATAGAATTTTCGTAAGAAATTCGTAAATCGGGATTTGCGAAGAAGTCAAGAGGGGTTAGAAGTCTTAAACCTGATTTAAAAGGGTACTTCATAAAGGACAGCCAGTAATTACAAGTTTGAAAGGAAAACTTCTTCGTAATTTAGCAATCAATTAGTTTTGAATAAGTTTGATGTAAACTAGGGTGCGCATGAGTGCAAATAGATTGTCTAGTATATTAAAGACATGTTTAAAACATACACGGGGTTCAGTTCGAGGTATAATTTTGATTCAACTATCCTCGAGTGCAGCATTGAGGAGGACAGGCAAGTTTGACGTCTGTTATGTCGCCGTCGAATTTATTGGTAATATGAAATCATTTATTGTTTTATATTTTAATGAAAATAAAGGTTAGGATAGAATTGTGCAAGAGTGCGTGGTGTACAAGAGTACGCAGCGCTATTATCCAATCCCAGAGCACTGTTTTGCAGCTATTTCCGACTGACATGTTAGTTTCTAAATTAAGTGCACTAGCCAAAAAAAAAAAAAAAGAGTTTTTTTTTTCTTTTTTTAAAGATTAAAATAAGAGAATGTTATTTTGACCCTTGTGATGCAACAGATTTTTTTTTTTTTTTTTGTAAACAGTATTATAATACACATTAGAAATTTAAGCTACTCTTTTCTATTTATTTTGATTAAGTTACGATCGATATCTTTATTCTCTGAGTGATTTGTTTATTCCTCTATCAGATGACAATAGTGACGTTTCAAAGCTATTTAATCAGTGAAGTGCAAGAGTGCGCGCAAACTCTTGTCCAATACATCGTTTTGTTAACATAATGTATTGTTAACATCGTTTGTTTTCTTACCTATTACTAAACTTGTTTAACTTACCTTGTTTAAATTACTTATATTTATATTTATTAGTATAAAATGTATTTTTACAGAATTTTAAGAAAAATACGAATAACAGAGAGTAAAAATCTCGATCCAAGTGTAATAGAAGAAACTCGTGATTGGACTGACAACTGGTGGCACGAAACATGCATTGCACAATCTACTCATATGATGAACACCTCAAATGTGATGTCCGTAAATGATGCGCACTTTTGTCCATACTGCGTAGTTTTCTAAATCTAACTGCACACTCTTGTCCTCATTGGTAGTACAAGAGTGCGCATTCAGGAAACTTACTTTATTTGTAATAGTTCCTAAGCATTCAGGAACTATTACAAATAAAGTAAGTTCAATTAAGCAAGTAAGTTACAAATAAAGCAAGTTCAATTATATGTAATTTTTTGGTATCTAGGTAATCAAAGACAAGAAATAAAACATAATATCCTCCACAATATCTCTTTACTTATTCCTATAAAATGAAATAGCGAAAATGCGCACACCTTCAAAACTCTACCCCACTAATTTTTATTTCGTTGTTAGAGAGTAGTCCCATCGTCTTCCCACTTCAAAGCTTTAAATAAATTATCTTGTTGCGCTTAAATTAGTATATGTACCAGGTTACTTGAATATACAGTAGGAATGGAGAATAGTGCAGAGGTCGTACAAGACCATTCTTTACAAATTTAATTCTCATATTCTATATTCCACGTTTTATCTTTTAATTTATCATATTTTAACTCTTCTATTACTCTTATTATACAAGAATAACTTTAAAAAAATACTATTTGTAAGATTATTATTAAAAATAGACATCCTGCAGTTACAATGCACAATACAAAAGCATCAAACTTCTACGCAGCCATTGTAAATTAATTATTAATTACATTCACAACATTAATTATAAAAGTCATTCCATTAAGCATTTTATTAAAATATGCTGTTTATATTAAGCTGAAAATAGCGTAGCAAAGATTAAATGCAAGTAAAAAAACATACATCAATAAACTGTAGTGCATCGAATTTCTTCTGTGTGTTTTTGTACACGAGCCACCGAACACTATAGCCACCAAAAACTATGCATACATTATAAACACCAAATATTTTTCACGAGGATTCACTAACGTTTCGGCAATAAAATTTAGAAGTTTAAAATGTTAAATAAAAGGTGTCCAACATTAAACTGGCAGTACTCTCAGTTTAATGTTGAGTACTGCCCTAATGTAAGGCTCCTATATATACGAGCTGGTGCATCAGGCATTTTGTTGCCTTAGGGTTGCCACATGTACCCAGCGCGTTTCTCTGATAAACAAACGACAAACATATTTTTATATCGTCTTACGTTACTTTACAGTAACTTGTTTTATTATATTTCATAATTTTAAGTAAGTAAACTATGATATGGAAGTTTGTTTAGCTGTAAACTTCTATAATCATTCAAGAAGTGAATATAAAATGTTCACAAACCTTCTATTACTGTGTATTTGAGTTTTGGCGACATTTTGTAAAAGAAACAGAAACCGCCCTCACACATCTTACCCCAGTACATCCATAGGATATCCTCAGAATAAAATGACATCCTGAGAATGCACTGTGGAAAAAAATGTGTTTTTAGGAATATTATTATCGTTGCTTATTGCTCTTATCTTGACCGGATTAGCTTCAGATCAAGATTTCTTAAAATCATTAGGGAAGCGAAAAGGACGCCAAGCGGGAATGCTGTTCTCTTCGGAGGCAAAAAAAAATGGCGTTGATGCGCCGGCCTATTATTTTATTTACGGGCTCTACGCTAATGTTCTATAGTGCGACGTAATTGCGAGAATGGCGCTAAGTTTTATAAGAAAATTAAAAAAGATGGAGGGCGAAAGATGCCACGAAAAAAAAAAATGCTAGTTCCAAAAATTTTCATTTGGAGAATATGTGGCACTACGTAATAGAAAAGACAGTTTTAAAAATTAGAAAAAAAAAGGACAAAATAGCACGGTGTCTCAAATTTCAAAATGGGGATAAAAGCAGCATGCAAAGAACACAATCATCAATTGCAAATTGCAATGAAACCTTTATTAAAAAACAGTGTCACATATTTCTCTAGCAGTGACTTTTTGAACTTTATTTTCCCGTGGAATTCTTTGCCCCCCCCCCCCTCTTTTTTCCCCTTTTTTATGTTACTACAAAATTAAGCTGCAGTTTAATTTTTGCCACATTTCCCTTTAAAAATAAATTTTAATCTTTGCTTCTTAATCGTTTATCCCAAAGCATAGTCTCTAATTAAAGTCTCAATTATTTAAAAGCAAAAACTTAAATGCTGAAGTGTAAAAGTATATTTTTTAAATAGTTAATAAATTATAATGTTTATTTTTAAGAATTGCTTTTAGGTTATTAGCAACTGGAACATGAAGATGATTTTAAATATTAAATTATTTTTTAATTATATTAAAACTTTACTGAAATAAATATTTTTTTTTATAACAGATATTTACTGATATCATTTTACAACGTCTCCATTTAATTACTTTAAATGTAGAATGTCTACTTTTCAATAGAAAAATTTCCTTTAAACTTTTATTATTATTTATATATATACATACATATATATATATATATATATATATATATATATATATATATATATATATATATATATATATATATATATATATACAAGTATTTTGTTAAAAACTTAAAAATTTTCCTTAATAATAATAATAAACATCTACTCAAGAAAGGAATTCGCAAACTCTGCCAATCGAACATAATATAAAACTTCATGATAGTCTAATATTCCATAACAATAAAAATCTTCATATATATTAAGATGAAAATCTGCAAAAATACCATTTATTGCAATAACGTGAATACAATTACCGTATAATTATCCTAATATATGCCTACCTATAAAATCTTATAAGCTTCACTTTTAACTCATCGAAAAATGTTTTCGTATTCCAGTTCATCATATTCGTATGGATCGTTAGACTATAAAAACTGGTTGTATATTTGATTTCAAAAAATTTCGAGACTTCCTGTTTTACCATGTTTTTATTAACTTCTATTCTTGTTTATTTGTTTGTTTGCTTGTTTGTCCGGTACAAATCTTGCAACCTATTTTTAACTAACTTCCCTACTAGCTAGACATTTGAAACTTTCACAGTAGCTCAGAACCCGGTGACAACACAATACATCGAAATCAGATTTTCGAATTTTCGAATAGTTTTCTTTTAATTAATTTTTAAAAAATGATAAGCTCTTAATAGCAATAATAATTATACGATAAAAAACTTTTTATAAACCATGTTTTTAAATTTTCTTTTGAATCACAGCATTAAAACTAACTACATTAGCACATTATCAATGCGTATTGATACAAAATTGTAAATAATTGTATTTATATTTGTATAAATTCTTTAAAAGAGGCTTAGTAAGTTGATAAAATGTCAATTTTCTGCATTTCCAGCTCTTTTTCGGTTAAAATAGCTTAATCTTCCCTTTAAAACGCATTGAAAAGCTACAATAGGCAGGTAATCGATTTGGCACCAAATTTGGCGACTTTTTGCATTTGGCGACTTTTTGGGCGAGAAAATCCTTATTACCGATATTCCAAAGATGGACGTTCTAATGTGATTGGTTAAAGAGTTACGGGAAATTTGAATTTAAAAAAAGTTGGTTTTCAAAATAAAATATTAATCCTTTCCGAACAACATATATTTGCATCATGAACTACATTAACACTTTATCAATGTGTAGAAAATCTTTAAAATGATAATGACGTCAATTTTTGCCAGATGCATAATTTAACTTTTTACAATTTTTTAACGCTCACGTTTAATTAAATGTGTTTATTTTTATGTCGAAAGAAAATGAACTCGTTTTTTTTTTTTTTTTTTTTTTGCAACAATTAAATTATAACTAATATTTTAATCACCAAAAATAAATTCAAAATCTGGCGTACAGACAATAGCAAGAAATTAAAACTTCTTCACACACCATAAATTTTAAATCAGCACAAGCTGATTGCAAGCTGATTGCACAAGCTCAGTGCTGATTTAAAATTTATGGTGTGTGAAGAAATTTTAATTTCTTGTTAATATTTTAATGACTGTTTTTATTGCTATTAGGAGCTTATCATTTTCATAATTTAATTTATTAAAAGACAACTATTCGAAAATTCGAAAATCTGACTTCGAAATATTGTGTTGTCACCGGGTTCTGAGCTACTGTGAAAGTTTCAAATGTCAAGCTAGTAGGGAAGTTAGTTAAAAAGAGATTGCAAGATTTGTACCGGACAAACAAACACACAAACAAAAACACAAACAAACAAGAATAGAAGTTAATAAAAGCATGGTAAAAATAGTCATTAAAATATTAGCTATAATTTAATTGTTGCCAAAAAAACGTTACGTTTTCATTTTCTTTCGACATAAAAATAAATACATTTAATTAAACGTGAACGTTAAAAAATTGTAAAAAGTTAAATTATGCCTCTGGCAAAAATTGACGTCATTATCATTTTAAAGATTTTCTACACATTGATAAAGTGCTAATGTAGTCCATGATGCAAATATATGTTGTTCGGAAAGGATTAATATTTTATTTTTAAAGCCAACTTTTTTAAAAAATTCAAATTTCCCGTAACTTTTTAACCAATCACATTAGAACGTCCATCTTTGGAATATCGATAATAAGGATTTTCTCGCCAAAAGTCGCCAAAAAAGTCGTCAAGGGTAAAAAGTCACCAAATTTGGCGCTAAATCCATTACCTGCCTATTGGAGCTTTTTAATGCGTTTTAAAAGGAAGATTAAGCTATTATAACGCGAAAAAGAGCTGGAAAGGCAGAAAATTGACATTTTATCAACTTACTAAGCCTCTTTGAAAGAATTTATACAAAAATAAATACAATTATTTACATTTTCGTAACAATACGCATTGATAAAGTGCTAATGTAGTTAGTTCTACAGCTATGATGCAACAGGAAATTTAAAAACATGGTTTATAAAAAGTTTTTTATCTTATAATTATTTACATTGTTAAGACATTTGATTATTGTAAAATATGTTTGTATTACGTCCCATTGAAATCTTTGTTACTCTTTTTGAAATATCTTGTTCGCTTTTCTTTTACTCAAAACTCATAAAACTCAAACTCATAAAATGTCTGAGAAAATCACATTTTATATTTAGAGTGGGACTTTTTAACAAATAATACATTTTATATCTGATATGAAAACTTACAAGTAAATATTATCGTAAAATGGAAATTATATGAAATCAATTATTTTTAAATAAGTCCAATATTATTAATATCATATTGTTATTATTATTATTTGAGCTTACTGCACTTTTTTAAAAATATACTGATACATTATATAAATATTTTCCAGAACAAATGTAATATCATGTTTATTATTATTATTATTTAAGCTTAATATACTTCAAAAAAATGTACATTGAATCATTATTTTCCAGAACAAAATATTTGAAAAGCACATTAATTTTCCAAAAGTACTCTAAGATTATCTAAAAATAAAAAAACTATGAAGCCGAAATTTTTTCTCTTATTGGAATAACACACTAGTGTTATCGACGCAAATAATAAAAAGTGAAGAGTTTAAGCTGTTCAATGAATGCATCAAAAGAACGAAGCAATAGAATTTTATTTATTGTTTGTAAATTATTTTCCTTCGTCTGGAAACACACCATGAATTTTGTTTTGTGTGCATTGAAATAAAACTTTAAATGACGCATTAACGAAATCATGTTACTAAAAGAACTAAACTTTTACATTTTTCCTTTAAATGGACAGTTTCTTTTTTTAAATCATTTCTTTGAGAAACGCTAGAATACTCTTAAGTATTTTTTGCTAAGACATAATTTTTTTCCCATTAAGATACGTTAAGAGGATGAATAGAATGTACGCACTGGAATTAAGAAGCAAACAAATTCCGGCATAGAAAATATCCCAAAATTTCTCTGCAATTGCTAAAATTTAAATAACAGTTTTTTTTTTTTTTTTTTTTTTTTTTTAATCGTTAGTTTACTTCGTATGCTAACTGAATATTGATTTTTAAAATAATAAGCTTCTTTTAAGTTTATTAAATATACAATAATTAAAAATTAAATTATTTTGTCTGTTAAATAAAATTTTTTTTTCGCACCTGTATTAGTGAATCTTTTTTTTTTTTTTTTTTTTTTTTCATTATTCTAATAAATGCTCTTAATAAAAACAGTATTCGATACATTCATTGTTAGAAAGGATTAACATTTTCGTGGTAATAGAAATATTTCTGAAAACATTTTAGGATATTTTATTAAACAATTGATATGTTTGAATAATTTAAATAAATTTTAAATTTTACAAATATACTAGTTTCATACGAACTTAAAAAAACCCATAACTGATTTATCTACAACTACTATTGTCTGTCAAAAAAATAAAATAAAATAAAATAAAAAATAAATTATAAGAGCTGCCTATTTGCAGTACCTTCATTATCTCCAACAGAAACTATTAAAAGTGTCTATCACTAATAGTGTTGCGAACAGATGTTGATTTATTCCAAACTTTGAGGATTATAATCCTGCCTGATACCAAGTCAATTATCACTCAACATACTACTCAACACTACGTTTTAAAGGACTAAAATAGATTTATTTTGAGGTTTTAGAGGATGTGTGGTGTGGGGAGGCAGAAAAAGAAGATAGACATCGTTTCTATCTGCTAGTTCTAAGAGGGCAATAGACAATAAGGGAAAACAGTGACCATCAAGGATTAGAAAATTGTGCTTTGGGGATTTTCTTAACAAGAAATGTTTTCCGAACTAAGTATAAAACATTTCTAAATTAATACCTGCTTATTTAGGATTCATATAGGCCACAGATCCCGGCGGAAGATAGTACTGAAACTCCAGTTTTTGCGTTTGAAAATCAAAATAGTCGTTAGAAATTTATCTTCAGCTGTGCAACATGCAACCATACTGATACTTTTACCTCTTTTATATGTAGTCAGTTTGCTAACAATTTTTGAATATTTTTAACTGCGACTTTGCCTATTTTATTGGTTTGTTGGTCCAAACTTTGGGGATTAAAACTCCTACCTCATACCAAGTAAATTTTTGCACAACATGCTATTCAACACTTTTGCTTGTACGCTTCGAAAACGTTTTATAGGACTAAAACAGATTTATTTTGAAGTTTCAGAGGGTGTGTGGTGTGGGGAGGCAGAAAAAGAAGTTAGATATCGTTTCGATCTGCCAGTTCTAAGAGGATAACCGAAAGAACATGAGGACAATAACCATCAAGGATTAGAATGTTGTATCTTGGTACTTTTCATGACACAAAAGTGTTCAAACCAAGAGCAAAATATTCCTGAATTAAATATGCACCTTTGTATTCATGTAGATCACTAATCCCGGAGGAAGGACGTCTATAAACTCATTATCCCTTCCGTGGAGCGTCAAAATTGTGATAGCATGTCTCCGAACCACCTCTAGGGATGTGTCCCAGACCGTCATCAGTTGTCCATTGCTCAGCACTAATGCAACGTAACACCCAACCATTCAACCAACCTGAAACTCCTGTTTCAAGTTTTTACACTTGAAAATCAAAATAAGTGTTAGAAATTTATCTTCAGCTGAACAACATAAAACCATACTGATAATTTCATCTCTTTCATATGTAGTCAGGTTGTTAACAATATTTGAATTTTTTTTTAACTGAGACTACCAATTTTGTGTTTTTGCTGTACTCCAGTCTCATCAACATTAAATATGTTTTGAAATTTATCTTGAAGATTTATTATTATTATTATTTTAAATTTCTTCGTCTAACATATCATAAAAATTTTGTCCAACTTAATTTTTTATGCATTTAACCCTTGCCATTGATACACTTTTAGCTTTCTAAATACTCAAATCTTCTAAAAAACAAAACTAATAATAGCCTACAATATTTTATTCTATATTAAATTTGTGATCGAATTTTAAAGCTACTGCAGGGCTAACAGTTTATGCGTCAAAAATCACGTTAGATTATGTCCTCTCGAATGAACATAATTAAATTGATTTCTATTATTACACTATTGGGATGGTTTCCTGGTAAGTATTATGCCATATGCACCATGGGGCAAACCTGAAGTAATTTTATAAAGATTATTTAATTTGTAATTAATGTTTCTGGTGTTAAATATTTTAATTACTAATTAATTACATTCGTTTTTATTAAATTCACTTCGATCTTGCTTTAATGTATGTATATAATTTCGCAAATGTTTAAAACTTACATTTGGAGGCGGATTTGAAATGTATCTTTTTCCATTCTTTTATTATTATTATTATTATTATTCCAACAGATCCATAGTACCATAGTAACCCTATAGTACCTTTCAGCTTCTGTATAGGAAAGGTCAATTAGTTTAATACTTTTAATCGCCTTTATTAACCTTGCAATATCCCATTCTTCTAGTAAACTTAAACCTTCCTTTCTTTTATAAAATGTGGGCATTTCTAATAAAATCTGTAAACAATTTTAGCATTTATCCGGTTTTAAAAACACCATTTCATTTAAAGCTTCAATATTAAAATTAAAAATTATTATAATTACAGTTAACGTCTATGACATGCCGAAATTGATTAGTCTGAGCAAAAAGAAAGGGGAAAAAAAAAACTAATAACACTTCATCAAATGCAGCAAATACACCTCAGTAATATAAACACATGAATAGATAAATTTCAATTTTATTAATCGCGTCATTCTGTATAAAAGAATTTGTGGCATATATACCGGAGACGGAGCAGCATGTATCCCATTTTGTGCAGTACAAACACTGCACATCATTGTTGCCTGCCCTCACAAATGAAAATTATGTAACCATACACACATTTCTCCTCTATGCAGACAGTACACTTTTCAAAAATTACTGTAAATGTATGATAAAGATTGATGTATGGTAATTGTGGCAAGAAAACTTATTTTTCTCTGCTTACTACTGTGTAATTACCACAAGTATATTTCAAAAATAAATTTTAAAATTAAAAATTAAAAATTAAAGAAATTTGAATCGTCAAAATAATATGGTTTCTTGATTGTTAACTTCATACAGTCACTAATGTAAGCGTCAACTATTTAAAAATATAAACTTAAATGTTAAAATCGTTAAGAAAATATATTATTATACAACATTTAATAAAACATCAGATGATAAAAAAAAAAGTTTTAGGTTATTAGCATTTGTACCACGATAATAAGTTCAAAACTTAAATTTATTCTATGCATCAAAGATAAAACTTTACTAGAGTAAATATATTTTTATAAGAACTCATTTTATTTTTAACTTTCTTCATTTAATCCCATTAAATAAAGGATGTGTAGTTTCAATGGAAAAATTTTCCTTTAATGCTTTAAAATTTTCTTTATATCGCGTATATGCTAAGAAAAAGTTTTAATTAAATCGTTTTTTTTTTTTTTTTTTTTTTTTTTTTTTTCTTTACTATAATCAAGTCTTTTTGCCTTCTTAGATATATATTTTTTATCTATATATTTCTTTATTTTGTGTGTGTATACGCGCGTGCACCAAATGATGATATTTCTTTATTATTCGATCAAATACAAATAAAAATTAAAAAAGTTTTTGATTAAAAAAATATGAAAGATTTGGTGGGAAAAAAGAAACAAATGAATAGTTTTTTGTTGCTAAAAGTCTAAATCATTATCTCATTTTCTTTTTCTTTATTTTTATTGTAAAATAAACTGTAAAGTTATGAATTAAATAGGAACTTCTTGTTGAATAATGTAAATATCAATTTAGAGAGAGCAAAAAATTGTAAAGAATAAATTATACCTTCACAATACCAGTTTACACAGTTATTATATATTTTTCTTTTGACATTACTAATGGTTGAATTAATGGTCATATGATTGATCCCTTTTTGAGTTAAAATTAATTTTAGTAGAAATGGGATCCATCAATAGCAGAAGCATTTTAAAAATATTCAACTTCCGATGAAATTTATTAGTTTAAAGATTTATTTATTTGTTTACTTTAACAATCACGCTATATATTTGTGTTTAATGTGTAAAAATTTGTTTGTTTTCACTTTTAGTAACTTTTACAAACTTTCAAATAGGATCACACGCACAAATGGGATCACAAGTAATACCTACTAGAGGTACTTTCAGATTTTTAAATGGTTCCTCTAAATGATGTGATACATATATGTATCACAAAATGGATTAGAAGTGAAAGGGGAAATTTTCTTACTCTCTTTGTTCTACTTGTGATGAAAGCATTCTACTAATCGCGAAATAGGATTTTGTAATATTTACTAGGGATAGATCTGAGGTAATCTAAGGTTATCGATTTTTTTTTTTTTTTTTTTTCTCCGGAAAAGAAATTTTGGAAAAAAGATTCTTTAGTTGTCGTCTGATGGATACAAACCAGATTTAATTTCTAAATTTAGTATTAGACTTCTCTGAAAAAAAAATCACCTGCATTCATCATAGATTTTTTTTTTTTTTTAATAAATAATATAATTTTTTTCTTCGCGTGCTTTGGTGTCATTTGTGATCCTAGCATTTTCTTACATAATTCTTTCCACGCTTCGAGGGGTTGTCCGGCATAATCATTCCTAAAGGTTCTGTGTTCTTGGATGCAGTTCTTGATTACGTACTCCTATTTATGAATCACGACGAGCTCATGAATGATGACGAATGAATCACGACGATGCAGTTCTTGATTACGTACTCCTATTTATGAATCACGACGAGCTTTTGAATTCTATGGTAGGAGTGCTTATGCTCTACGGACGTTTCCGAGTAACTTCCCTCTTCCGATAAATAAATAAATAAATATGTAATAATTTTAATAAAGCATTTGTACGGTGGGAAATATAGGTAAATATAGAAGAAAGCATTGTGATGACAAACATAAAGTTTCTTTTTTTTTTTTCCTTATATTGATGACATATTACTTTAAAATATTTATATCTGTTTCATATTTCAAAAATGCATGCCTCTAAAAAGGAATTATGTTGATTAGATAAATTACGATATTATAAACTCTGTTAAAAGTAAGCTGAAATTAAACCTTTCTTCGAACATGTACCGAACACGAAGCAATGAAGTGAAGAGTGTTATAATCTCGTCAGAGAAATACGCGTGACTGATAAAGAAAAAAAAACAGAGGTCATTCGCAATTTATACTTAGCTTTAAACCAATGTTTTCTTATATTTTATATTTGTTTCTACCAATTCTTGGAACTGTTACGCCTTTTTTAAATAAGAATTTTTACAATTTTAGCTTGAAAATAATTTATTTCACCATGTTTTTTAACATATTACCAATAACAAGTGTAAAGCATTATAAAAATACTAACCTCAATTTTAATTTATTATTTTTTTTTAAACAGTTGTAATTTTTAGTTTAAAAAATGCTAGCACGCATTTATAACTTGTCGACAGAAGGATGGCCTAAAATTTAATTAAATATTATTCTTCTCTAAAATCTCTAATTTTGAACCGAATCATATTGCAATTTTTGCTGAAATCGATTTAAAATTCACGATTTTTTAGAAAAGTATTTTCAAACTCTAATTCTAAAAAACTACGCGACTTATAGTGTAAAATGATTTGAATGTTGAAAGACTACATACTTCCAAATTTCATCTTACATGAATTTTCAGTTTAAAATTGCCATCTCCTAAATTTTAAAATATCAGTGCCTGAAAAAAACATATTTTAATAATTTTAAATAATCTATTAAATATATTAGGTCGTTGCAAAAGTTCGTGCGGACGCGGATCATTTTATTACCTCCAAAGACGAGAGCTTCTATCGCCGTGGTATAGATTTGTTACCCGAAAAATGGGCAAAGGTTGTAGAAAGTAATGGAGAGTATTTTGATTAAAAGTTGTCATTTGATTTGATGTATTTTTATGAAATGAAGCAATAAAAAACCGCACGAATTTTAGCAAAGACCTAATATTTTCATGATACGTGGTTCCGAACTATTCTGTATAAATCAGTATCCTGATGATGATAATAATAATAATAATAATAATAATAATAATAATAATAATAATAACACATTGAAATCTGTGTATTTGTTTGGAATCTACAGTGCCACAGACAGTCATGTATACTGACAGACAGGTGGATAAAGACTTACGTCTCTCTCTCTCTCTCTCTCTCTTTTTTTTTTTTTTTTTTTTTTTTTTTTTTTGTATGTCTAATTTTTTTGACAAGAGTTAAAAAAAAAAAAAAGGCATTTACATTGTAAAATCTTTATGCAGAATATGAGTACTACTGAAAATAAGATATTAATAGAAAAGAAAATTTTGTATAAAAATCGGTGTCATTTTTATCTCCCAATATATGTTCACTAATGAAAAAAAAAAAAAAACTTAAATAATTAAGTTTTTAGTTGCATTATATAATTTCAATTCAAGTATGACACATTCAATTGAACAAAAGTTTTGAGTGCTTGTTCATTTCATTCATCCAAATTATATTCACTAATATGATAATAATAAATTCAATGTTATTACTCTTTAACCACATTTCTTGCGACCATGGAAGCCTCTGCGCAAGTGCGAATTGAACGAGTCAGTGTTAAAATAGGGGTGACTGAGAGAAAACAAGCGATAAGGGAACACCGAATAACTGGATGTTTGCCAAATAACTATCTCTCGGGCAATTTTGCATCCCTCCAAACTTTTGGACTCGGCCTCACTGCTAGTCGTAGGAAACGTGGTCGAACTATATAAATATGATAGTTTACAAATATTTCCACCTTTCAACACTTATACATTGCATATTTTTTTTTAATATTTCGTCTTTAGTAGACAATCGACTATTATTAAACATTCTCAATGAATTTGTACACATTATACAATTTATAAATTAAATTATTTTTTAATTTATAATTACTTTTTTTTAATAATTTTTTCTTTATATTTTTTTTCTTTTCTTAAAACAGAATACCTACATTTTTGTTCTAACAATATTTAGAAAATGCGTAATTTGAAAAAAAAAATGTTATATGATATTAAAATAAATAAATAAATAAAAACTAGTAATGGCGAAAATGTGAACTTAAAGACGTAGCTCTACCTTACTTTATACGTTTCATGTAACGTACATTAAGGTTTGAAGTTTAGATTCTATTCCAAGAAGTTTCTACTCCTTTTCCATAGTAAACAAAAAATCAATCCATTAAAGTTATCTAGAATTTACTATATACACATGCACAGAATAAGAATAAAGTACTTAAAGTGATTGAAAAAAAGAAAGAAAAAAAAAGGAATTCCCGAGAAATTTTAAATGAACTCTCTGGAATATGAATGAATAAGAATTCTCTTGAATAAGATTTCTTTGTAAATTTACTCGAATATTTTAATCAATGAAAAGTATTACGAACATTGATTTAAAAAAATAAAAAAATAAATAAAAACTTCTATTGAGGAATGCATTTTTTATAATTAATTTTTTATGTGTAATTTTTCTTATTTATATAATTAAGGACCAATTGTAAGATGCTTAACTTGAATATCTTTTTGAAAATATGTTCATATG
Source organism: Salticus scenicus (assembly GCA_963930645.1). Classification (NCBI taxonomy): domain Eukaryota; kingdom Metazoa; phylum Arthropoda; class Arachnida; order Araneae; family Salticidae; genus Salticus; species Salticus scenicus. The sequence goes on along the minus strand of OZ005652.1, from coordinate 217,819,131 downwards.
CAATTTTGGCATAGGTTCACGCTTATTGGTCATTTATTCATCAAAGATTTTGCCATTTTATCTTAAATCTTATGTTGTAAGTAATTGTTTAGCTTTTAACCCAAAAACTAATATACAACTAAAGAAATATTTTTCCTAAAGCTTTTCCTAGTCAAACTTTAATTTGTGTTTACTTGGTTTTGCAGAAAACGTAAATATAATGTTTTTACTCTTCAAAAACCTTACTCAAACGCGTACTTTTAATAACAACCACATTTAGCTGATTTTCTCACTTTGTAAATTTAATTTTTAGTTCAATTATATTCAGAATAGTTTTTAAAAATAAATAAGTAAAGGAAAAAAAAATCTTGTGATTTGGATAGATTATAAACTTTTTCCAGGTGTAGAGCTTGCTGCGTTGTTCAGCATTTAATTTAGCTATTCAATAGAGTCTCACAAAAGCATTTTTATGGCTTTTTTTTTTTTATCAACAGAATGCATTAAAAAACCGTTTTTATGTGGTCCTGTATGTCATCTAAACTTTGCATACGCACCATATGTTGTACTGGAAATTTATATTGGAAAAATTTCCCTTATATCTCACAGCTTATTTTAAAGAAAAATTACTTTTGGAAATTATAAAGTTATTAAATTGCGCTTTTAAAATATACTTCAATCGTAATGCAAAGCGGAACATTTTTCAATTCCTGTACTCAAAAAATTGTGTTATTTCTACTATTTTCAATAAAAAACATAACATAGGGAACTTGAATAATATAATTTAATTTCAAGGCCATTAATATTTCGTTAATATAAATACTGATGGAAATCAGAGTGCTGACAAACAAAGGAACAGAAAGACAGACAGATTAATTAAAGTCATAATCAACCTTAAACATTGTTCGAAAATGTCAGAATCACTTTATACAAACAGATATACAATGGCAAAAAATTCAGATTATAGTCCTTAACATATCTGAATACATTATTGTAACACGGTCAACTTTTATACTAATCATACCATACTGTATAGAAAACGTTTTCTTTTGACTATATGAATAATAAACGCCAACTTCACTGAAATTTGTGCAGTAAATGATGCATGAATGTTAATTATAAAATTACATCGCATAAAAGTAAAGCATTGGCGTTCTTTTGGATATACCTGAACACAAATTATTCATTCTTTTTATACCATTTTCCGTAAGTAGCATGCCAAAGTAGACTTGAGTAATACATATTAGTTTTAAGAAATTAGGAACATATTTGCGGTTGTTAAAGTTCTGACCGACAGAAAGAGTGACAGAGAGGCAAACAAATAGACAGACAGAAAAACCGAAATTAAAGTATTGTTCAACTTTGTTGGAATGTGTTAAAAATAAACATATTAGTTGAATAATGGATCATATCTCTAGTTTAAAGAATATATTATAGCTTAGTCAGATGGAATAATATTTATTATATCATCTGACAAATTGTTAAAGATTTTTTTATATATATTTGAATCTTTTTTTTTTTTTTTTTTTTTTGTGGAAAAGGAGAGGCATGGTTAAAGTTTTTTCATTGATATTTATGTGATATCTACAACTCCAAATGACTATTATTTGGCATTGTTGCCAAAGTTACAAAGTATCCAACAGACGTTGTGTTATTTTGATCGGTTGCCGCTAGATTGCAGTACACGTGTAGTTCTTGAAGACAACTTTTTCTCATTTGCCAAATGAAGGTTTAAAACCAATATAAATTTACTTTTTAAAAACTGATTGTGAAAAAAATCAGTTCCATTATTATCTGTAAAAATGCAAACATTTTTCCCCTTTGTAGTAAAGAAAAAAAAAAAAAAATAAATTGTGTTACTTATACAATGCTAAAAGGGCAAAGATTTTAATAAATTTTATCGTTCAAAATTGTCTTATATAATTAAAATGTTCTTGAATAAAGAATATATATATTTTTTAAATACATGGGAAATTGTAATTTTAAAAATAAATTTGTCTATTTAATCATTTTTCCTATAACTTCAAATAAAATATATTTTTATATCAACCCTATAGTCTGTAATAGTGAAAGTGTAAAATGGATTCTCATAATTTATAGACAATTCCTTTGCCGTTTATTGATAACATATATGCATAATATTTGTGTGCTTGACTTGGGGAATCCGCTTGTAAATCTTCGTCAGATAGCACATAACAAAATCACAATATACGAAGAACTGGTGGGCCGCGGTAGCCCAGTCGGTAGATCACCGGCCTCGTAATTGAATGATTGCGGGTTCGGTACTCGAGCCGGCCAAAGACCGTCATGTACACTAATGGTGGCTGGTGCACGTAAAATCTGTCGTGGCCGCAAAGTCCTCCATGTTCCCACCAAAAATTATACCTCTGGGGTACCGAAGCGAGAGGATCAAAATTGTGATGGCATGTTTCCGGACCACCAATAAGGGTGTGTCCCAGACCGTCGCCAATTGCCCATCTGCACAGCATTAGTGCGACGTAAAAACCCAACCACCAACCGAAGAACTGGTAAAAAACCAAGGGCCTGCGCGGGAATCGAATTCATTCTCCTACGCTCGAAGGCGATTAGCAGTGTGGTGGCATAACCACTCGGCCACAGTTCGCCCACAGACAATTCAAATAATAATGTAACATAAACATTCAATTATTTTCTTCTAGATTTGTAAATAAAATATATTGTTAGCCCTAAATTAATCTTGAAGTCATGCTAACAATTTAAAATTCTTAAGTTGTGTGTAACTAATTCTCTTTTCCTTTTGTGTATGTTCAAATAATTAGGTTTACAGTTTCAGACAAAATTTTAAAAATTTCAGTTTTTTTTTTTTTTTTTTTTTTTTTTTTTTTTTTTAAATAAGTTTTGCCTACTTTCTGCTTTACATCAATATAATTTATGATACAAAACATTAAAGTAAATACTGTTATAAAACCAATTACAATTCTAGTGATAACTTAAATATCTCTTTATAAACTTAAACATTTATTTTTCTTTTTTCTAAATTTTCGGATAAAATATATTTTTGCATCACATTTTATCTTCTGATTTGTTTAACAGTGAAACTGTAAAATCTGTTATCATCTTATAAAAACTTCAAATCAAATGTTGAATGCTAAATTTAAACATTTAATTATTTCTTTCTAGAATTTCAAACAAAATATATATTTTAGACTATACCTAATCCGGTAATAATGCTAAAAATTTGAAATGGGTATACTTAGAACTTTATTTCAAATGTAGATGTGCGTTCAACTCGCTTTTCATTTTGTATGATTTTAACAAAACGAGTGTGAGTGCAATGTGAGTATAATGTTTTCAAGTATTACAGATTTAGATAGAAGGATGATTTAAAATTTTTAAATTTGATTCTGAAATTTATGAAATTTACTTTTTGTTTACTTCAATCCAATCAAATAATATTAAAATTTAAAACAAATATACGTCTAATAACTATTACTTTTCTAGTGATAGTTTAAATATCTCTTTATAAATTTAAATATATAATCATTTTATCCTAAAAATTTTGGATAAAATATTCTTTTACATCATATTTAATCCTATAATCTCTTTAACAGCGCAGCTGTAAAATGCATTCTCATTTTACAGATAGTTCAAATATCGCATCATAAATTTAAACATTCAATTATTTCTTCCTGGGATTTCGAATAAAATATATTTTTAGATTATCTGTAATCCTGTAATCTTGCTAACAATGTGAAACTCTGAAGTAAATGTAGGTGTAAAATCAATTCTTTCTTTTCTTCTATGTGTAGAATATTTCTGTAGTCATAAAATCATATCCCATGTCATTTTTGACTATAAAGGGAAAAAATGATGGATTATAGCCATCAAAATTTCGACAAGCTCATCTCAGACATGTAATTTGATCAGGTTTATTTCGTGTTATACGTCTACACTGTGTTTTTGTAAAAATTATTCCATGTAGAATAAAACAAAATAATAGAACATTGTATTCTTTTTTTTCCTCGAGAACTATTTTTATGTTATGCTACAGTTTTTTTTTCTATTTATAAGACTATTTTTATTCTTTACAGTATAAATTAATATCAGTCTAAAATATATTCCATATTTTATTTTTCGTTTAAAGTAAAAATCTGTTATAAAAATGCTCATATCACTATAAAATAAAAACTATTTTACAAATATGTATTCATGTTGCATTTTAATATTACTCATAATGGCAACTAAAATATCAGATAATAATTTATATTTAGTTTTATTGCCGCAGAAATCGACCTATTGCAATTACATAGTTTATCTTTCAACGTATCAGATAATAGATATAATTAAAAATGTGTTATGGCGATAACATTAGACTTTTCTTAGGAACATCACTGATAATTTTTTGGCTACCTAGATCAACGAATAAAACTTCTCCGTAACTAATCTAGCATGTTTTTGCCATCACAAAACTTTCTTGTATACTATTATATAATATTCAAGGTGTCATAGAATATTTAATTCGTCGAAAATCTAATCAAAATAAATGTTACGAATACATTACATTTTTCTATGAATATAGAATAAAAGAACGAACAACCATATGGTTCGAATGTACAGGGTGGGCAAAAAGTCCACAAAAACTTTAAAAATTTAAAAAAACCCGAAAAAATAACCAAAATGAAAAACGGTTTGCAGATTTAGCATTGATAAGTCTTTTTTTTTTTTTTAAGATATGAAAAATATAATAATTCAAAAAACAGTCGATAGGTGGCGTTTCGTACATAAGTGAAAGAAAAGACACATAAATAACAAAAATAATGTTACCAAATCATTTTATTATAGCAATATGTGTTCCACTTGTCCACTATCACAGGCGATAACACATTGCAGGCGTGTCAAAAATCCAGCAACGGCAGACTGCAGCATGTCCGGCTGTATGCATGACAGGTCTTGGAGGATTGCATCTTTCAATTCCGACAGATTCGATGGACAGGATCCTTATTCACTTACATGGGATGCAACGGAGAACTGGATCTGGATTAAGAGCGTAAGTATTTATAATCGCTATTTGCATATTTCCAACTAAGTCGTTCGTACCAGCGCCAACTGTCGGCTGTTTTTTGATTTTTTTTTTCTTAACTTAAAAAAAATCCTGTAACCTATCAATGTTAAACCTGCAAACCGTTTTTATTTCGGTTATTTTTTCAGGTTTTATAAATTTTTAAAGTTTTTATGGACCTTTTGCACACTCTGTATCATAAACACCTTCTAATTGTGTGTACTCGTTGCATCATGTAAACTTAAATGAATATTGCATCAGTGGGAATACCCTAAATAAATTTTGATTTTAATTCGAAAGGAAAACAAAAACTCGCAAAAATTATTCATTTTTATTTTAAGGGAGCACAAGACGTTTAAAACATATTAAAAAGATATATATATATAAACATTTCTGAAATATATACAGCAAATCGCACTAAAAAAATTCGCGTTACTTTCCGAGATATAAGTTTTTTTGTATGGTAGCATATACAGGGTGATTATTAAAAAAAAAAAAAAAAAAAAAAAACTAAACCGATATATGAGGCAATAGCTACCATACCGTTCCGAGAAACTGAATAAAAGTTTGGTGGAATATATTTTGAGGTATGCGCTCAAGAATTATATAAAAAACAACAGTTAAACTCCAACAGTTACGGTTACAGCGACAAAATTTCGAAATTTTCAAATGGCAACGCCAATTTTTTTTTTTTTTTTTTTTTTTTTGAAATGGCATAGCAAAAAAACCATAAACAGCGTTAAAAGAATAAACATAGAAAAAACATAAACAGGTTTACTGAATAAGGATTTTGTGGCCCTCCGTGACCGAATGGTTATGTCACAATACTGCTAATCGCCTTCGAGCGTAGGAGAGCGGGTTCGATTCCCGCCCTGTCCCTGGGTGTTTTTCCAATTCTTCGTATTGTAATTCTGTCCTGCGCTATCTGTCTTTATCCGACGAAGACTTATAAGTGGACTACAATTCAAGCATACAAATACGATGTACAGTCGGTAACAGAAGTGTCCGAACACCAGCAAAAATTCCTATATAAAAAAAGTATAGTTAATACAGTTTTGTTAAATAAATCCTTGTCGAATCCTGTTCTTGGACCGACTAAGAACAGGATTCGACAAGGATTTATTTAACAAAACAGTATTAACTGTACTTTTTTTACATAGGAATTTTTGCTAGTGTTCGGACACTTTTGTTACCGACTGTATATGTGTTATCAATAAATAAGGGTTTTAATTTCGTTGTTAGTCGAAAGACACCGTCATGACAGACGTTATCACACTAAGTGAAAAATACGGCATTGTGAAATGCGTGATGTGTGAACCATATGCGGCTTACTTTGAAACATCATTATCATCATCAAAATCGATTTTGATTGCCATTTCACAAAGCCTTGTTTTTCACGTAGTGCGATAACGTCAGCCATAATTGCGTCTTATGACTAACAACAAAATTAAAGCCTTTATTCAGTAGCATTACACAAAATTAAGGATACCTTGACCTCTTCTTTTCGTTTCGAAGTAGTATCAGAAGACTTTAGTCTGAACCAAAGACTCAGTGTGAAATGTGACGTCATTAAAAAAATGAAAGTCGTGCTCTGGTAGGCACATAACAGTTTTTTTTTTCTTTTTTTTCTTAGGCTGCAGCGCTAGCGATTTTCGTGATACAGGTACCGTTCCAACGCTATTTGTTGTTTTTTGCTATGGAGATTCCATTTCTTTAAAAAAAAATAGGCGTTGCCATTTGAAATTTTTGAAATTTTGTCACTGCAACCGTAACTGTTAGAGTTTAACTATTGTTTTTTTTTTTTTATATAATTCTTGAGTGCATACCTCAAAATACTTTCCACCAAAATTGTATTTTGTTACTGTGACAGTTATGGTCTCATATATCGGTGTAGTTTTTTTATAATCACCCTGTACGACCACACCCGTTTAAAGGGCATATCATCATCAGCTATGATTGTTTGTTTGCATTACAACCGCTGCACTCGCAAACATAAGTCTCAAACCACTCACAATTCATTCATTTATTTATTTATTTTATTTATTTATTTACAGTAGCAATTAACTCTGTGGTTTTTATAATAGTATGAGAAGCAGGACTTTAACCAATCAACTTCATTCTTTAATGAATTATTTTTGTTTACATTCAAAGCTTTGGCGCGTTAGCGATTTGAAAATAGCAAATTGTTAGTTCTCAATTATTGTTCGTATTTGTATTCGTTCGAATTGAAGCAATTTTTTAATGTTTTGATTATTTTGCTTAATTATAAGTTGAATAAAGTATAAAAAATACAGAAATAAAACATCAATCAGGTAAAAGACCGAAGAAACGTAAGTTTTCTAGCTATATCCATATAAGACAAAAAGTTGAACCAAATGAAAAAGGCATTGCTTCTGGAAAGGAAATAAAATTTAGTAAAAAACAAGTAAATACTACAAAATTTAATGGCTATAGCAATATAGATTTCAGTTTAGCATTTTCAAATTTTGAAAATTTTCTGAGTTGTAAACTATGTGGTGCTAGTGTAACCTTCAAAGAAGAAGTTGTGTATGGTTTATCTACAAGAATTTCTGTAGAATCTGAAAACTCCACTGAATTACGGAAAGTTAGAAACTCCAAAATGCTTGGTACCAAAAAAAAATATCTCAGAAATAGATAGAAAAAATATATATGCTTTTCGATCGATTGGATTAGGCATGCATCTATGAAGTTGTTTTTTTTTTTTTTTTTTTTTTTTTTTTTGTGATCATGGACCTTCCACAGCAGTTTAAAAAAAGATTATTACGAAAAATATTCTTTGTTTTACTAAAGAAAATAAAATTTAGTAAAGAACAAGTAAATAATACAGAATTCAATTTCTATAGCAGTACAAATTTCAGTTTAGTATTTTCAAATTTTGAAAAATTTCGGAGTTCTAAAATATGTGATGTAACCTTCAAAGAAAAAGTAGTGTATGACTTATCTACAAAATTTCTGTAGAATGTTAAAACTTCATGAAATTATGCAAAGTTAGAAACTCCAAAGTGCTAGGTACCAAACAAAATACCTCAAAAATAAATAGAAAATTTATTTATGCTTTTTGAGCGATTGGATTAGTTCGTGCATCTATGAAGTTGTTTTTTGGAAGCATGGACATTCCACAGCCAGTTAAAAAAAAGATTATTACAAAAAAATTTCTTCGTTTTACTAAAGAAGTTGCAGAAAAATCTATGTAACAAGCTGTTAAATAAGTAATAAAATTAACTGGTCCCATTGATATTATTATAAGAGGGGACGGGACCTGGAAAACAAGGGGGCATACATCATGTGCAGGGTGTGTTCTGTTATAGATGATAAATCTGAAAAAATCTATACATACCGAGGTTGGAAAAATCAAGAAAAAAAAAAGCCTTATCAATCACACAGGTCTTTCTGCAAAAATTAAGGTTATAGGGATGAGAAGAATATTTGAGTTTTCCAAATCAATAGATAACGCGATATATGATATATATAAGTTACACTGGGGACGGAGATGCAAAAACATTTCTCGCAGCAGTTACTCAGGCATTGCCACATGACATGGTCCATAAAGTAAAACAACAAAAATCGAATGTGTGAGACACATTCAAAAGAGAATGGGTACTCGCCTTAGAAAGTTAAAGCAGACAGGTGTAAAATACAGTGATAGCAAATCTGTTGGCGGAAGAGTGTGATTAACCAATAAATTGATTGATAAACTTACTGTGTATTATGAAAACACTATACGTGAAAATAAAAATTCAGTTATGGATATGCGAATAGGAATATGGGCGACTTATTTTCATATACATTCAACTGATTCTGAGCCGCTACAAAATTTTTGCCAAGCCAACCAAAACATGATTCTTTGTGCAAATATCAGAACTCGTTTATTGAAGAAACTATAAAGGAATTTAAGCATGCGAAAACTATTCTAATTCCTGTCATGGATGTAAACAAACCCATTTTTAAAGATTTGCCAGATCCTAAGTTATTGAATAGGGATCTAGAAGACAAAACCTGATATATCAACGAATCGTTTAGTTCATTACTTATGAATTGCCTCTGCGATGTTATCAACGTCAAACTGCGATGTGCTTTCTTTGTTGTACAGATGAAAATATGCTGTAAGGAACCTAATCACTCTTAAGCACTGTTGGAAAGTGTTAAAACGCTAAATACAAACTATAATGCAATTCCAGCAATTTCCACTTATAGTCCTTAATAAAAAAATTTAAAAAATCTCCATAAAACACTACAAATTGCAAAAAAATTAAATATTTAAACAAACATTTTTATTGATTATTTTCTAATACTACAGTCGGCAGCGAAATTATTGAAGCCCACATCCACATCCACATTTTTCACTTTTTTTTATTTTTTTTATTTCATCGCTAGTTTTTATCGTCAACTTACATTTTTTATGAACAACATAAATATTAGGGTCATGACTCCACAAATATCTACTTAACAAATCAGTATTAGGTGCGCATATATGCATAGAAACATTAATATGTTTATGTTTATGTTATAAATATTTTAAAAATCATGTTCAAGTTCAAGTACTGCAGAGCAAACTTAAATGAGAAAAAATAAAATCTATAGGTTATAGAATTTTCAATTTCTTTTGAAAAGAAAAAAAGAATAAAACGTATCCGATAGAAAAGTGACGAGAAAAAAATTCTTAAGCTCTAAAACGAAACCGTTCAATGTATCCATAAATAAACCAAAAACGTATGTAAAGGATATATATATATATATAATTTTAACAACAAAAAGAGAAGTAAAAAAAAGAAAAGTTGAATGTTTTCTCACTTTGAACTTATGTTCGACATTCTGTTCTGTATATGAAATGCTGACTTTTTTTTTTTTTTTTCAGATCAATAAAATGGCAAACGCTTCCAAATAAATCAATGTACAAATGCAAAATGTAGTAATAAAAAGAAAGAAAAAACGAAAAATGGTAAATGTCATCGGTCAATATGCTCTAGTTACAAATAGAATGTAAACAAATAAAAATTTTTAATCATGCTGAATATGTGATCTGATTGGTTGCGAATTAAAAAGTTTACTTTTCTTGGTTTCAGTTATTCGATAAAAGGCAGAACTTTTTTTTTTTTTTTTTTTTTTTTTAATTTATTTTACAGATTTGTTTTTGTCGTGTAAGCAACGTTTTCCAAACTAATTACACTTAAACTTCACTTCACTTTACTTTAAGAATATAAAAATTATAGTTTGTTCCTTAGATTTAATTACTTGTGAACATGAGTTCGTTTCCTTGTGTTTGCACAATAAAAAAAAAATAATAATGTTTTTCACTTAGAATATTTCAATTTATTGATATTACAGTTTTACAAAGGTTTGTGTAAAATAGTTGCAAGAAATCCAAAAGACTTTTCATATAACACACTTATGAAAAATACTTGATGTGTAATTACCACCATGGCTCCCATTACCCATTACTACACATATTTAAAACTCTTTTTGAAAGCATGTCAGTTTTATGTCTCCTGACCACCCTAACAAGTTAGACCTGTAAAAACAAGTTAATGCATACGTTGTAAATACAGTAGAGGACCGATTATCCGCGAGTGCGAGAGCCTCGAAAAAAAAATTTTAAATCACTAACCTCCAAAAAACCAAAATTTTAATGAAAATACAATAGGTTCTACAGTGCGAAGGTCGAAAATTACCGACATGTTTACCGTTCATCATGTTTATATAGGCCTACTTGGAATTTTTTTGATAGTTTTAGAGGAAATGTTTTTTTTTTTTTTTACTTTAAAAGTAGGATTTATACTTTTCTACTGCTTATTTTTTTTTCATGTTTTCACCCCATTTTACTCCGTTTTTCGGGTTATCCGAAATTGCGACCCAATTTCACGGATAATCGGGCACTACTCTACATAAGAGAGTATATACATAGGGAATTTAAAAAATAGGTATAGCCGGTTTTTGAAAAACCAGTTTCTGAGATCTGAAGCTGTCCTACTTAGTCAATAAGCCTGTTAATTCTCCTGTAATAACCAAGTAATACATGCGAAAGACACCTAAAACGAGATTTATATAGCAAATTTGAAGAAAATCGTCAGAGCCGTCTATGAGATACCGACATTCAGTCCCAACGCTGATTTTCACGAAAACTTGGCAAACTGATCTGTTCACCAAAATTTAACAATTACACATAAAAGGTTTTCTAAAAGGGCGTTAATACTGCGACTTTTAAGGAAATCCGTAAAAGCCGTTATTTAAGAAACGCACTGGCGAGACCTAAAAATCATCCACTTATATGTAAAAGGACACCTATTAATTTTCTTGAAGTAACCGAAAGATAGAACAGGTGGCAACTGTAAGGTATTTTAAATAACGACTTTTTAAGAAAATCGTTGAAGCCGTTTTTGAAATGTGGATTTACAGTCCGGTTTTCCAATTTTCACCAAAGTTGGCAAAATCATATATGCACCGGACCTGCCCTAATTCTGAAGCTCCATTGTTCTATCGTTATTCGTTTTGAAGATATAGTTTTGAAATTCCAAAAATTCTCCACACACATATACACTGACCAATGGCCAAAAATCTTTTTTTTTTCACTTAGGAAACTTAAAATATGGAAATCAAGTGAAAACTCGATATGGAAATTTTTGACCGAAAACAATACTGACGTATCAATACTTCACCGAAAGCAGTACTCAAATATTACCCACGATAGACGGGTAATGGAAGTAAAAATAATTAAGCGAAAATACTTATACAAAATCGAGATTAAAATATGTCTTTGTTTTGTAGGCAACGTTTTTCTTGTAAGCAACGTATTTAGAACTAATCACCATTTAAACTAACCCATACAGCACAGAATGTTTCAGTTATGTTTCAAAAAGCTTACAATCTTTCAAAGACATAACACGTTTTAGTATGCTCTCTGATACCTTTCTGAAACATTCGCCCTTTTTGATTTTCTATCTGTTAAGTGATGTAACGTTTCTGTTACGTATCTGATTTTTTGCTACGATCGCGGACATTCCTACGTTTTTTAAACTAAACGGAGAGCAATCTGAACGTTTTTAAATGTTTCAGAAATGTTTATAATGTTTCAATGTTATATGATTGTTACGTTTCTGGAGCATTTTGTGCTGTTAGGGAACTAACTACATTTTACTTTAGAAACATAAAAGTTATAATATTTATAATTATTATGTATAGAAGTGCCACACCTTGTATGTAAATAGTTAAATTATATTTAAAAAAATAAAAAATAAATAAAATGATATTCTTTACATGAACAATTTTAATTTATTTATTTTAGAATTCTTTAAAGACTCGTTTAAATTATGCGCAATAAATAAAAAGTAATTTCAACACAATATTTATGAAAAAAAAAAAAAAAGAATTAAACAAACATGGGTTTAAAATATGTCTTTTTTTCTTATATAAATATATTACCATTTTCAGTCTTTGTATAAATTCTAATGAAAACACTACCAACGACCTTTAAGTCAAAATAACTCATATTTTTTGTAGGTACCTATCTCTTGTGTAATGTAAGAAATGATAATTGGTTATATTCTAAACATCTTTGTTAAGTTTGACAATGATTTAAGTAATCTGGTGTGGAACTCACACTATATTTTTAACCTTACATTACTGTAGACTTATATTGCGGTTTAAAATAGAAGATGAGATATTTGAATTGAACGTTTACAAAATGCTATAAATATTGCAGTTTAAAACTGTATTAGATTCAACTTTATTTAAATTATATTTTAGGAGGGGAAGCGATGTCCCCCACATGCACATTTTTTTTTCCAAATTAACTATTACTATTATCAATAATTCATATTAATTTTACAATAAAAGTTTAAGAATAATTCTCATTATGTACATTTATACGAAATTTTGTCCTATACTGCCATGTTAAAAATTTAGAAAAAATACTATCACAGTGCCACCTGTTGAACGATTGGTCCCCAAATCTAATCCGCACCAGTTTATGTCAGGGGCCAACTAAATACCAAGTTTGGTTAAATTTCGTTTAAAAAAAAATACGATTTATTTTCTTTTTTTTTTTTTTTTTTTTTTTTTTTGTTAAAAGTTTAAAAAATTGATAACTTTGTTTTAAATTATCACAGATTTATAGTTCAACCATTCGTTTTAATAGTATTGACGAGACCTTTCGAAAGATACCCATCTTGAAAATTTACTCCCCTCAAGGGATGAATTCCTCCCCCCCCAGGGGGATGGCGAGGCTCCTACACATACAAAAAAATTTTCCCAGTTGACTATCTCTATTATAAATAATTCTTGTAAATTTCATAATGATTACTAAAAAATAATTCTCTTTATGCATATTTATACAAAATTTTGTCCTATATCACCATGTTAAAAATTTAGAAAAAGTGGTATGGCAACGCAACCTGAAAGACAATTTTTACCAAAAGTTGATAAGCACTAATTTATGTGTATGTGCAACTACATACCAATTTGTAGGAAATTCTGTGCAGTAGTTCCTGAGATACAGTTGCCAAAATATTTGGTGACACACACACACAGACTGACTGACAGACAGACAGACATTTTCTAAAAATGGTCAAATCTTATTCTACAGCTCTCAAAACGTGTAAATCCATCAAAACCCCGAGGTCGAAAATTTTTACGAATCCAATATTTTCTTCTATTGAATATAGAAGAAAGTAAAAATAAGTGCAAATTTAGATCTATTAGTTGAAACAAATATTTTTAGGAACTCGGTGTTTTAGCCTTTTAGTAGTGCTTACTATAGTACAGTACGTCTAAAGTCAATATTTAGCAAATTAAATACAATATCAAGAAATATTTTTCAAATACAAGGTGGACATAAAATTGCGTGAAGTGTTTAGTTCTTAATGGAATGGGCAAATGTAACAAAACTTAACATAAATGCACATGCGGTTTCAAAGAGTATGCGGTTTCGATTTCTAAAGAAAGCAAATTTAGTTTCGAAAGGGGAAATATTTGGCACTGTAATCAAGTAAAACATAAGAAATTTGTATAAATGCTTTTCATGTAGAGCGATCATGAAGAGAAAAAGAAAGATTGGAGAATTTTCACCTTTCATAGACGATTTGCTTTTCAATGGCGTGCTGTATTAGTCAAGCCCTTTATCAGCCTACTCAAAACGTAATTGTTCACTGCAAAAAATAAACCCATAAAAGTACGAGAAAAAACTAGCAGCTGGGGTGCCAATATTTTTCAGTCAAGTATAAGGGATAAAATTGTAACAAGGTTGGATTTGCAGGATGAAACTGTTTCATTTAAAGAATTTTTCCGTAATTTAAGTGTCAGTGATACAATTTTACGGTTTTAAACTGTACTTTTGATTTGCAGTTTTCTCCCGCAGAAATGTACAGAATTTTCCAGTAAAATCTACGGATATTTTTTGCAGTGTTGTCGATATGCATCGAAACATTGTCATACCATAATTTACAACAACCTGTGATTTTTGCTTCTGCAGATGTCTAAAAAGCATTGTGTACCAAAGACGTTTTTATGACATTTTCACTTTAATGGATAGAATTTAGACAAATACAGTCTTACATGGTGCGTGTTTCTGTTGAAAATATTATATATCTTACGCAGTTATTGAAACATCAGAATGGTGGTCGTATTGAGAGAAATTTGCAAGCTGAACGATGAACGTATTTATTATAAACTAGCAACCTTCAGCGACCAGTTGGTTCGCGATCCTTGGAAAATTAGACTTTACAAAACTCCCGCTCGCTGTCGCCTGTGGCGCCCTTTTCCCTTTTCAGGTCTTACAACAACTTATTGACATATAGTACAAATAGCTCTATTGAAAAATTTAATCGTAGTAAATTAACGGTCGGTAGCGACTTATCTCCGTTTTAGATTTTTATGGTTAGTTAATAGTGGTTGGTTTATAGAAATAATAATAATAATAATAATAAATCTGTAAACGACATCATGGTACCTTTATTATAGCTCCCTTTGGCAACTTTTTAATTTTTAATAAAATAAAAGGAATCTCGCCAGCATGGCGGCAAAAATTTAAAAGTCGCCATTGGGTTCCTTTATTATTACTTTTTTTTTTTTTTTTTTTTTTTTTTCTAGGGGAAACATGGAAACTAAATCGTCAAACATGAATTTTATTTTGAAACTTTTCTTTGAATGATTTAATTTAAGTATCTTTAGCATTTCATCCCACATAAACTAATAATAATTTTTCTCTGGTGAATTAAAATTTTAATTGGATGGTGAAATTGGTATAAGACTTATCAGTTTAAAATGTTAAAGGTTAAAAGAGAAAAAAAAAAGAAGAAAAAAAGACTGTGAAAATTTCGCTTGGGTTTGCTAGTCTAAAAGTATACTAATTATTATTATTTAAATTTTAATCATTTTTTCCTGTGCATTAGCAAATCTAATTTTTGATAATTTCTTATTAATCACATGAAAATAATGTCAAAAAAATATGAAACGGAAAATTTTTTTGGCAACAATTAAATTTAAAACAAGTATTTAAATGGCTAATTAATTTAATGGCTAATTAACGGTTGACATTTTAATTAATATCTCAGCAACTAATTAAGATTTTTATATTCTGTTTTTAGGAGCCCTTCCGGAAAGCTCCTGAGCCTCCGAATGTCAATTTTCGTACTTCTGCGTTCAGTAGGGGATAAACGTATAGAAGAACAGAGAAACAGACATACATACATACATACAGACAGACAGACAAACCTTCCCTTTTATTATTATAGATGTATGAATAAAGAACTGTTAACTATTGTTTTAATTAGAAATTACGTTTTCATTTACCATGCATATTACATTTACAGTACTAATGTTTACCCATTGGTGACTTTTTTACTATATTTTTATGTTCAGAAATCAAACCGGATTATTTTGCTGTGTACGTGCGAAAACTTTTCTTACATTTGGCTTATTACAGTAAAAGCTACAGGGCTTTGAGCACCTCCCTTTATTTTATGCGCACCCTGTATTTTGTACACCAAGCAGTTTAAATAGTATTTCAAAAATTTAATGAAAATAGAGCTTTAAAAATTCAAATTACTATCTCAAATAGCAGAGATTCACAAAGCAATAATCATGTCAAACATTTCATTCCCATTAAAAAAAGAAATATCTTCTTTAGATAAATCTAGATCATTTTGTTTATCAGGCGTGTTTAAAAATTACTAACTCACTGCCCGACATAGAAACCGCAACACCATGAAGATTCAGTCGTATAAATATGCAAATTTCAGAGACTTCAACTGAACAAGTTTTGCAGGTGATCTGACGTGCAAGTTGATCACGTGATTATAGCATGAGATAAAACGGAAGGAAACGGTGGGTGAGCCAACAATGGCTTCTCTCTGTTGCCTGCGGAATCCAAAAATTTGAGAAGTTCATTTTTTCAGACGGTACGTGTGGATTAAGAGATGTCGGGGAGATGACACCGAAGGAAGTTCCGGCATCCGGGTTGGTTGGTTGGTTGGGTTTTACGTCGCACTAGTGCTGCGCAGATGGGCAATAGGCGACGGTCTGGGACACACCCCTAGAGGTGGTCCTCAGACATGCCATCACAATTTTGATCCTCAACGGAAGGGATGGCTCTCCCACTTCGGTGACCCCCAGAGGTATAATTTTTTATGGGAACATGGAGGACATTGCGGCTACGACAGATTTTACGTGCACCAGCCACCATTAGTGTACACCACGGTCTTTGGCCGGCTCCAGTACCGAACCCGCAACCTTCCCCGGCAACCGGATGATTTTACGAGTGGTCAAATTGTAGGCTTGCATCAGGCTGGTTGGTTTTAACGTCGTATCGCTGTTCAAACGCACACTGATGCCTCCACTCTGGATAGAATTTGGACCAGATGGATCTGAGAAGGAAATGTGAATCCCCGCGTCAGACCAGGTCCAACTACACGTACAAGAAAAGGCACAGATCGACGTATATGAAAAGAGGTGGTGACGGCCCCTCAATCGTCTACTCTCGACAATTCACGGAATGTGCAGGGAGCTTTGGAAATTCCAATATCTGGGAGAACGGTTCCACGACGATTGGCTGAAAGCGGCTTGTGCACTTGTCGGACTATGAGAACACTGCCATTGGCGCCAACTCACCGACGTGAAAGATGGAGATGGTGTCGGGACCGAGCCACTTGGACGACTAAATGGCAATGTGTAGCGACGAGTCTCGGTTCTGTTTGTCTGATGAGAGGCTTCGGGTAAGAGTTTGGATACGTTGGGGAGATGGAGCGAACCTGACCAATATTGTTGAACGTCATAATGCTCGTCAGCGTGGCATAATGGTTCGGGGCACCACCAGTCACGACAGCAGGTCACCCCTGTTACGCATCAGAAGCACACTGATGGCACGACGATATGTTGCTAAGCACTGCAGCCGGTGGTGATACCCTACATACACAGGCTGCAAAATGGTATTTTCCAGCAGGACAACGTGCAACTACATACGGAAATCATTAGCACACAAGGTTTACAACATGAACAGTTGCTGTCTTGGCCTACAGTACCACCAGATCTTCACCCATCGAGCATGTATGCGATATAATTGGTCGTCGTTTGTCTGCTCTGCCCCCAACCTCACTCGGAGGACGAACTATGGACGATGGTTGAGAGCATATGGACTTCTATTACTTAAGACGCTATCCGCACTCTAATTGAATCAGTGCCTTGTATAGTTGCTGCTAGCATAACCACGAGAGGCGGTGCTACTGATCACCCTGTATTTCATCACTCTATTAAAGTGATCTGATTTCAAGATATGCATTCTCTGTCTCTGTATCAATTTTCATAATTTCTACTCACTCTTTCATGGTGCTGCATTTTCTATGCCGAGCAGTGTAATAAGTTATAATTAATGCATAGTAAATTCATTCCGCTTAAAAAGTAAAACTTTCCATTAAGCACATAATATGAAATAAAAATTCTATATAATTATAAAATAAAACTTTGAAAACAAGTAATATTTTATTTCAAAATACAAGTAACAAATATTTTTTTTTTCCCTGACGAAAATGATCAAATTCGTAAAAATACAATGAAATGCATTAAGTGTTAACAGAAACCTCATCTCCATTAACTTCATACTTGAAAGACATTTTTAAAAAAGAATAATGACTTAGTCCGAGCTTTTTAAGGTATTAAACAAAATAAGCTTAAAAAAATACAATTCGTATTTTGTGTTTTATGCTTTATTCCAAAATAAAAATAACAATAATGAGAAGTTCTTAGTACTGAAAGATTACATTAAGGAAACAAAGTGAGAAAATTCCATTTACGAGCACTTTTGAATTTTTAAATTTTTTTCATTTCAATAAAGAAAAGAACTTTTTTTTACCTTTAAATGTTCACTGAAAAGAATGCAAAAGTTTTTAGTGATGCATTAAGTATTTTACGATTAAATTAAAGGAAATAGAATGCCGCTAACGAAATACGGTTTTTATTTTTAAAAATATGTTTCATAAAATGATATTGAGTGCTGAATTTCAGAGATTAACAGGAAATGGGTTTTGATATTTTTTAGTTTATGACATTGTGTGAAAATAGATTTTTATTTTTATTTTTTTATTTTTTAAATGCATGAAGAATTTTACTTTATTTTAAGAATAACTTAAATTTTGTTTAACACGGAGTATCAATTGAAAATATTTGACATTTCTACAGTACGTAGGTAAAAAAAATACTATGCAGGTTGTATTAGGTGTATTTTCCACAAATAATTCTCTATTTTTCCTTTTTTTTTTTTTTTTGTTAGATTCTGCAATCATATCAGTATTTTGGGGGGAATGGTAGGGGGTGTAGAGACATCCCAGTGACCACCACTTGCGGTATATTTATTTTCCATGTGAATAAATATATAACGGGTGTACCAGAGTAAAATAGACTGATATAAATTGATGTATAACTAAATTTATTTAAGTGAAACCCAACTTGGTTTTACACATAAACAATATAGAGAGAATAATAAACAAAATGCAACATATTAATTTATGTAAATAATCCCCGTTGCTGTTTGCCATTCGATGCAAACGTCTGGTCCAACTTAGACAACTTTCCATTATTACGTCCTTTCTTATTCGCTCTACAGCTCGTTTTAGTTCTGAAATCAGTACTTTTTACTCAGTGCTGGGATAAAATAAATTTTATCCCAGTTCATCTGCTGTACCAATTCATCTTAAATCGAGTAGCCCAGGGGATTTACCGTAATTTCGGGTATATAACCCGCGGCGAAAGGTAACCCGCGGCGGAAGGTAACCCGCAGCATAAAAAATTTATTTAAAAATAATTATAACCTGAAGATATCCCGCAGTAGAAGATACCCCGCACTTCAAAAATCACATGATCGGCAATCACCGTTTATAATCTCAATACTAATTGCTATTATTTTAATAATAAGTAGGAAAAGATACAAATAATAAACAAATAAATATTAATAATAAACAAATAAATTTACTTACCTATAATGAAAAAGCAAATAATCATAACTTAGTATTAATCTTTCTCTCTATATAAATTAATATAAACTGGATTAACTTCTAATGATTAACATCTTTACTCAATTTACAAGAAAAATTATAGATTAATAATAAATTTATTTACAAAAATCATTCAAATCCATCGAAATCGAATTTTTCCGTATCAGAATTAAAATGTTTCAATATTGTTTGGGACAGTTCGTCTTTATTATCCTTATTATCCTCCTCATCAAGCTCCTTTTCACTGTCCTCAATTTCATCGTCATTATACGTTAATAATCCAGACTTTACTTCTTTGATAGTAATAGGCGCAGAATTCAATATATATGACTAATAGAATATGACCAAGCGTTTTTTACCCATTCAGCTACTTTCACTAGAGATGCTTTTTTTAAAGATTTCCTGACTTAGTGCATTCTTTAAGGCCGCTAGACATCCAGTCCTCCCACTTATCTCGAACTTTGCTCTTGAATGATCTGTTAACAGAAATGTCTAATGGCTGTAATAATTTGGTCAGACAATTAGGGATCACCACTAAATTTGCGCCAACATTTCGCGAGGTAAAAGCTGCTTTTTACTACATCATCTATATGAGCTTTCATGGAATCCATAATGAACAGTCCTTTAGAGTTAAAATGAGACTGGTGTTGATATTCTCCTTGTTCGCGATAGATACCCCGCACAGGATGATAGCCCGCAGAACATGCAAAGTCAGTTTTTTAATAGATTACCCGCGGGTTATATACGCGAAATTACGGTAAATCCTTTTTTCATCAGAAGAAAGGATTCTGTTAGTCTAACCTTTTCTGAAATTGTGTCGCACCCAATTAGCGAATTTGATTCTTTTGTGCTTTTGGGTTTCTATGAGTTTAGGTTGTATTCGTTTTTTGTAAGATCTTAATCCAATGTCATTTTTAAGTATTCACTGTACAGATGGTTTTAATACTTTCAGTTTCCTAACAAGTTTCTTTATGGATATGCTCTTCTTACGTGTTAAGCGACTCTTCACTTTTTCAATCAGATTTTTGGTACGGACAATGCGTGGACAGTCTGGAGGTTGAGATGTTTTAATATTGTCACTCTTTCTAATCATATTACATCACTTAAAAACAGTGGCACAACTTAAAATACCTTTCAAATGACAAAGTATTTTGATTCTGGATTCACCACTTTTGAACTTGGAAAGTACCAATATTTGTACTTCTTTGCTCATCATACTATCCTGTAGTTGCAATGTAATTTTTGCTTTTGAGTTGTTGCACAGATTTTACCAATGTAATTGGGAATCTATAAAAAAACGTATATGTCTATATATAATATAAAATTTCCATGCATACATACAAATAGTGATAGTCTTTATACTTTTTTTATATACTTTTTTTTTCGATTTTTTTTTCCTTTCTTTCATTGAAGCATAATTGTCAAGAGCTTTTAATTAAGGAAATAACATCATATTCCATATATCATTGTTTCTTTACTACAGATGTGAAGTAAAAAGTTATCAAATGTTTAGTATGCATAATGATCTGAAAGACTTCTAGATTAAAGTTGCTGAATCCTTTAGATCAATGTCCATTTGAACAGTTTAATTTCTTTACAAATTACATGTATTTCATCGTGAAAAAAAAATGAAAACGAAAGAAACTACCTTTAATTTTTACTTTCTTCTATATGTAATATAGAGAAAGTATTGGATTCTTAAAAATTTTCGACCTCGGGTTTTTGATGAATTTACACGTTTTGAGAGCTGTAGAACACGATTTGACCATTTTTAGAAAATGTCTGTCTGTCTGTCTGTGTGTCTGTGTGTGTGTGTGTGTGTGTGTGTGACAAAATTTTGTGGCAACTGTATCTCAAGAACTACTGCAGAGAATTTCATACAAATTGGTATGTAGTTGTACCTCGACATAAATTAGTGCCTATCAACTTTTGGTAAAAATTGTCTTACAGGTTGCGTTGCCATCCCGCTTTTTCTAAATTTTTAACATGGTGATATAGGACAAAATTTTGTATAAATGTGCATAAAGAGAATTATTTTTTAGTAATCATTATGAAATTTACAAGAATTATTTAAAATAGAGATAGTCAACTGGGAAAAAAAATTTGTATGCGTAGGAGCCTCGCCACCCCCCGTGGGGGGGAAGTCCCCCCTCGAGGGGAGTAAATTTTCAAGTTGGGTATCTTTCGAAAGGTCTCGTCAATACCTTTAAAACGAATGGTTGAACTATAAATCTGTGATAATTTAAAACAAAGTTACCGATTTTTTTTTACTTTTAACAAAAAAAAACTTAAATTTTTTTTTTTTTTTTTTTTTTTTTTAACGAAATTTAACCAGACTTGGTATTTAGTTGGCCCCTGACATAAACTGAGGCTGATTAGATTTGGGGATCAATCGCTCAACAGGTGGCGCTGTGATCGTATTTTTTCTAAATTTTTAACATGGCAGTATAGGAAAAAATTTCGTATAAATGTACATAATAAGAGTTATTCTTAACCTGTGATTGTGAAATTAATATGAATTATTGATAATAGTAGTAGTTAATTAGGGAAAAAATTTGGGGCATCGCTTCTCCCCCCCTAGGGGGAAGTACCCCCCCCCCGGGGGGGTGTAAATTTTCAAGATCGGTATCTTTCGAAAGGTCTCGTCAATACCTTTAAAACGAATGGTTGAACTATAAATATGTGGTAATTTAAAACAAAGTTATCGATTTTTTTTACTTTTAACAAAAAAAAAAAAATGAAAAAAATCCTTTTTTTTTTTTTTTTTTTTTTTTTTTTTAAATATTGTTACTGCGTGAATTTGTATAGGAAAATATAGAAGAAAGTCTTGTGGTGGCCACAACATACTAGTTTAAAATTATATTTTTAAAATTTATATCAAAAAAATTTATTACAGTCATAATACATTTAAAGAATCATGTCGCTGTAAAATTATATAATAAATAACTTATAGTGTATGAATTTTATTAAAATTTTCAAAAGATATTAAAATCAATCTTAAAACACAAACAAACACTAGTACACCTTTCTGACTTATTCGAAGTCATCCTAACATCAATTCTCAAATTCAACATCAAAATTATTTTTACTAGAGCTTGAGGATTGATGCCAGTACTGAAGAGAAGTATGTTTGTATTTTATATTTTATTTAATATTGTATATACAGTAGTCTTCAATCAAAAACTGAAAACTATTTTTTACTGCTTATTATATACTTTTATACACTAAAATTGAAAAGCGATACTAAAAACATTTCATCACGTCTTTTTTTCTTCTTATTCTTACAAAACTTGTATTTGTAGTTTAATTTTGCTTGAAAGCGGTAAATCTGGTAACTTATTGTTACTTTCTATTATCCATATATATGGTATAAAAAGTATTGTTTTGGGGTCTAATTTTCGATGTTTTTGTTATATTTACACGATTTAAAGTCCCCCGAATCAGAAAATAACGTTTTTAGCAGCTGGTCTGTGTGTGTGTCTCTGTGTGTGTTTGTCTGTTATCAGAATATCTCAAGAACAAATTATATCAGGTCCAAACTCGGTATTCTAAATCTGTATCATATAAGGATGCAACTCTAAAGTTTTCGGTAAAATCAAACTAATTGTTTGTGTACAAAGCCATCCAAGAAAATTCAAATACATTAAGACTGTGACCGAAATTTTTGGTAAGTACTGTTTAACATAAATAGGCTACACTAAACCGAATGAAGTGATCTTATATATACATTATATGCATAAAAGTGCGTTCCGTATAGGATATGGTTTGAAAATCATTCATCTTTCGTTTACAGGGCTACCCAAAGAAACGAGAATATAAGGGGACAATCCTTGTAAAATGCTGGAAAGGTATTTCTAATTATGCTGTATGTTATTAATGTACAATTATATTTAAGTACACAATGTGGTGTGTACATAGTTTATAGATGGCATACAGGTCTACCAATAATTAAACAAAAGCGTTATTTTCTATTGAATGCAATCGATGGAAGTGCTTTAATATATTTTACCATGTCAAAGTAAACTGCTCAAGAATGAAAATAAATTTCTCATACCCACACGGTAAGTTTTAAAGTACACGGGAAGTACTAAATTCAAGTTTATAATGGTTGATCTTGACATATCTGTTATTAGCGTAACTTAAAATAACTTAACAGTCTTGAATTCTAAATAAATATAATTACTACATTCAAATAGGGGTTTGAGGGGGGGGGCACCCCTCACACAGAATTATGTTAGTATACACTTCTTGTTATCTTGGCCATAAACAATCAATCTCTCTTTATAATATTTCAGGGTAAGAGAAAATCGTGCGGCTGCCACACGCAGATTATTGGTTTTAAAAACCATACTCATTACTTTAAAACAATATTTATAAGAGTTAATCTAAAATAAGACATAAAAGGAAAATAGAAGATGGGATTAGCACTGGAGACTTTTAAAGCGAAAACGTGATCGGAGGGGCGTGAAAGAGGAAAAAAGATTATTTTTCAGAAATAATTGTACATAAGAGGCAGAATTAGATGCCATTTTTGGATTCAGCTCCCTCAAAAACATAAGGAAAAAAATTCAACACAGCTAAATTTTTATTATTTTTTTTTTCAGACCATACAATAAATATACGTGCAGATTAATATACGCATTTTTTTTTTTTTTTTTTTTTTTTTTTTCAAAAAAAAAAAAAAAAAAAAAAAATCACAATTACTTTTTAATTATAATTAAGAAATAAAAATAACTAGTAAGGTACTACGTTTGTGTATATAAACATCTAAAATTAATGAAATACTTTCTAAAAAAAATCCTTTTATATATTAAAGAAAATTCCCGACAATGAAGTTTTCAAACTATCCGTATTTTATACAAAAAGTACTTTAACAAAAGTTTTCTTCAACAGAAATGCAGAGAATAGTCGTACGCAACATATATTTTCCGTAGGCTGTAATGTAAAAAATCTCGCATTAAATAAAATTCTCCTGTTCTAGCAACTAAGATAGGACCAGAGCCTACCGAATAACAGGGGATGATGTTTACTACTCAGTAGGATCATGTTACTGCTGAGCCATAGAAAAAAAATACTTTCTGTTAATTAGCACGTCTCAAGCCTGCTTTGATACTAAATTCCCATTAATTAGGGAAAACCAAAAAAAAAAAAAGGGAAAAAGATATGTAACCACCAGATAAAATCGATATGAAACTTACAAATTTTATTATGGTTACAAAAATAAATTATTTTTTAACAGATTAAAATGTAATTTTAAACTGATTTTTTGTGGCTTTAAAAATCAGAAATATTCTGTAGAAAAATTACAGAAATTTTCCACTTTTAAACAGAATTTTTTTTTTTTTTTTTTACAGTACACCAGTACACTATCTAGTTAATTGTATAATAATCATTTATTTATATTTCTAAATAAGCTTTTTTTTTCAGTATATCACACCCCAGTAAACTATTAATTGTTTTGAATAAAAATGGCATTATTTATCTTCTTCTTTTATTTCATATAAGTTTGATTATATTAAAGTGCTTTGTTTTTTTTTAACAACTTAATTTTCGCCTACGTACTAAAGAGACTTTAGTTTAAAAAGACTTTTCTGTGAAAGACAATAAGTATCTTCTTACACACACACACACACACATATATATATATATATATATATATATTTTTTTTTTTTTTTTTTTTTTACTTCCTTATACAAAGTATAAGGAAGTATAGTAATCCCGATTTGCGAAATGGATATTGTATTTCATATAGCTCGAAAACGAATGATCGCTGAATGTTGCCAATTTATACGTGTGACTGTCATGATGTCTAGTTGTACACCTGCAAGTTTTGTCTTAACACGAGCTCTCGTTTTAGAGATATAAGGGATTTTACACGATCGATTTTTCGTGATGTCTGTATGTATGTGTGTCTGTGTGTGTGTGTGTATGTCGCATAACTCAAAAACGGTTGGACGTAGAAAGTTGCGAATTGGTAAATAGGTTTGTTATAACATCTATTTGTGCACCTCCCTTTTTGGACTTTCTACGATTTTTCGTTTTGGAGATATTTAGGAAAATTAGGTTCATAATGATCAAAAATACTTAGGTTTTGGCCATCATGTATCAAAAAACGGTAATAACTCAAAAACGGTTTAGACAAATCTTGCAATTTAAGTGGCTTCCCGACTAGCTAGACATTTGAAACTTTCAGACTAAATCAGAACACGTTGACAATGCATTTTTTAAATATTTTTAGCCAACTATTTCCGATACCTGCTGCCTTCAGCAGCGTTTATGTGATTCAACAGAAAATTTATTTAACTAACTTCCCGACTAGCTAGACATTTGAAACTTTCAGACTAAATCAGAACACGGTGAAAATGCATTTTTAAAATACTTTTAGCCAACTGCTTAGGGTCCCTGCTGCCTTCGGCAGCGTTACCAGTACAAATTTTGCAATCGATTTTTAACTAACTTCCCGACTAGCTAGACATTTAAAACTTCCGGAAAAGCTCAGAACACGGTGACAATGCATTTTTTAAATATTTTTAGCCAATATTTTCGGGTCACTGCTGCCTTCGGCAGCGTTTATATGTTTCAACAGAAAATTTATTTAACTAACTTCCCGACTAGCTAGACATTTGAAACTTTCAGAAAAGCTCAGAACACGTTGACAATGCATCTTTTTAATAGTTTTAGCCAACTGTTTCAGGTCCCTGCTGCCTTCGGCAGCGTTTATATGGTTCAACAGAAAATTTATTTAACTAACTTCCCGACTAGCTAGACATTTGAAACTTTCAGAATAGTTCAGAACACGGTGAAAATGCATCTTTTTAATACTTTTAGCCAACTGTTTCAGGTCCCTGCTGCCTTCGGCAGCGTTTATATGGTTCAACAGAAAATTTATTTAACTAACTTCCAGACTAGTTAGACATTTGAAACTTTCAGAATAGTTCAGAACACGGTGAAAATGCATTTTTTAAATACTTTTAGCCAATTTTTTCGGGTCCCTGCTGCCTTCGTCAGCGTTACCAGTACAAATCTTGCAATCGGTTTTTAACTAAATTTCAGAAAAGCTCAGAACACGGTGATAATTCATTTTTAAAATATTTTTAGCCAATTGTTTCGGGTCCAATGTCAATGTTTTTTAACATTATGTATATTTCTAAAAGTGTATGAGGAAGTCATGTGGTGCCCACATCAGATTTTTTTTTTTTTTTTTTTTTTTTTGAGAAATCTACATTACCCACTATGACCATGTACAATCATTTCATAATATCTATAGATTTATAAAGGAGAAATTTAATTTTTTAAAGCAAACTTTGAAAAACTAATCTTTCTTAATTTGAAATACCCCCCCCCCCCCCCGCATGCTTTAAAATTTTAAACAAAGATTTTGAAAAAGGAGAAAAGCTATACACACTAAATTTTTAGAAAATGATAAAAAATCTTAGTGTAAATGTAAATGCAATTCAAGCAAATTTCCCATAATAACCTTTAATGTAACTGATAGACTCTGTAAATCTTACTATTAATCATACTTTATTCTATAGAAAACATTCTTTTGTGCATATAAGTAACATATTTCAATTTCATTAAGATTTTTACTTTCCGAACACTATAGTGAGGAAAGTATTGTAATCATGTCAAAAATCTGAATTCGAGATTTTGATGTTTCTATACGTTTCGAGGTCCAACGAGTCCGTTTTCACTATTTTTACGATGATGTATGTATGTGTGTGTGTATGTATGTGTGTATGTATGTGTGTATGTCTGTGAGTGAACACGCTAGCGTCTAAACGCTTTGTTCGAATAAGCTGAAAGTTGGTACGTATATTGTAAGTCACCATAGTACGAACCCTATAGATTTTGGTGAATTTAACACTTATAGTTTTTTTACAGGGACACAAAGAAAAATTCTTTATCATTATGGCCAAGGGACCAAAATCTTAAAAGTGCGATAGCATCTAAACGCCTTATTCAATTAAGCAAAAACTTTATACACATATTATAGGTCACAGATACTCAATCTGTATAGATTTTGGAGAATCTAGCACTTATAATTTTTTTACAGGGACACAAAGAAAAATTCTTTGCCAAATTTTTAAAAGTGTGATAGCGTCTAAACGCCTTATTAATCTGAGCAAAGAATTTGTACACATGTTATAGGTCACATTTGAACCAACTGTATAGATTTTGGTGAATCTAGCACTTACAGTTTTTTTACAGGGACACAAAGAAAAATTTTTTATCATTATGGCCTATGAGACTAAATTTTTAAAAGTGCAATAGCATCTAAACACCTTATTCTATTGAGCTGAAAATTTGTATGAATATTATAAATCACTGTTGCACTAACTATAAGCATTTTGGTGAATTGTGGCCACCACGAGACTTTCTTCTATATTTTCCTATACAAATTCACTCAATAACAATAATTAAAAAAAAAAAAAAAAAAAAAAAAAAATTGGGACTGTGACAAAATTGTGGGTAAAATGTGAAAATTTGTTTAAGTTTGTCAGAATTTATAGATTTTTACAGGGACACAACGAAAAATTCTTTATCATTATGATCTAAGGGCTCAAAGTTCAGTAGCGTTAAACAAAACCTCGTGTGATATATGGAGAAAAATACTCAAACACTCTGTTATGGTTTTCTCTCTTTTGTTTGTTTAGCAACTCCTCTTTCTTTATTTTATCTACAAAACTGTTAGTTACTCAATGTTCGGAAAGTCGAATGGAGTCACTCCAGATTTTTTCAATTAAAGTTATCAAAATATGGTTTATAGAAATACATCTCATAGAACGCAATGCTTTGTAATATTTTTGGGTGTTCATGTACACAATCCATTGGTGGTATTTATGCCATTTTCTATTGGAAACATCCAATAGCGAACTTGAATAACATATTTCAATTTCATTAGGATTGTGTAAAGTAAAGGTATTAAAATATGGTTTATGGAAATACCTCTCATAGAACGCAATACTTTAGAATACTTTCGGGTGCCCCTGTACACAAACCAGTAGTGGTATTTACTCCACTTTCAATAGGGAGCTTCCGATAGTAAACTTGAATAACATACCAGTTTCTAATTCAGTGTCTAAAAGCTTTATTCGAATGAACTGAAAATTTCTATACATATTATCGGCCGACGTCACATGAACTGTATAGTTTTTGGTAAATACAGCACTTATAGTTTTTCTACAGGGACACAACGAAATATTCTTTATCATTATGCCCATGGGCTGAAATTATTTGAAGGATAGCGTCTAACACCCTTATTGAAATAAACTGAACATTTCTATACATGTCATAGGTGACCGTCGAACGAACAGTGTAGAATTTGGTGAAGATGCCTTTATAGATTTTTACAGGTATACAATGAAAAATCCTTTATCATTATGACCTATGGGCTCAAATTGTTGGAAGTGCAATGGCGTTATAATATTATATTTCAAATATTTAAGGAAATAACATTCCTAAACAGATAGAAATAAAGTTTATTCGTGAGACTGCTTCAGGAATCAAAGCTGATGTTAGGGCAGCCTATGAAAAAAAAAATATTTTTTCCGAGATACGACTACTTTAGAAAATTTCTTAAGCATTTTTGAGAGAAAAAACTCGCAAGAGAATTAAATTATAAAAATCTTCGTTAATTTATATTAAGACATGGCTCTTTAAAATCTTTTTAATCTTAACAAAGAACTGAGTATCTGTAATGAGAAAGACGGAAGATGAGTCTCCATTTTTGGGGGATTGTATCAAGTTTTTTTTTTTTTTTTTTTTTTTTTTTTTAAATATGTTTTTGTGAAAAATCTCACAAAATCTGTGTGACATGTTTTATTGATTTTTAAATCGTAATCGAAACCAGATTTTAAAATTATAATAAAACGCAATTTGTCATTGTATGTATATATATACAAAAAATCTACCTAGGGTAGATTGGGAAAAGAAGCCGTAGGCCTTGTTTAATACTTCTGAAAAATTTACTGTTGGTTACATATGTTATTTATTGCTCTTTTATAAAAATTTATACTTTTTAATGCAGATTAAAAATATCTTTAATTTCAAAAATATTATAAAAACTTTGAAATAAATGTTTTTGTTTCGGATTTTACCCAATCTTGGAAACGGAAATTCAATGTAAAATGCACATTTTTATAAAACATTATATATTTATTTCAAAACATGTGATTAGCATCGATAAAATTAAAACAAAATATTATTTATTATTTTGTTTTATTTTCTGTGCTAAAATAAATTTCACTTAAAACAAAAAAGAAGACAACCGTTTTTCCACACTGTAAAACTTCCGTTATCGTATATCAAAAAATTTCTATCATTTTACCCCAAAACATTGAAAAAAAATATAAGCCTGCTTACAAAAGAAGGAACCGGCACCTTTATCGATTTGGGGTAAGGCACGACACAGTACATTTAAATTTATCCAAATTATTGCTTTCCTGTTTAGCTTACAATTTACATAATTAACTAAACTAGGAACATTTCAAATTTCCTATCACATACGCTATGAAATTAAGTGTATTATCAAGCCAAAATAACATAAGAAATTCCTAAAAATTCTATCAAAATATGACATACTTCTCGTTACTGATGTATACTTTTCCTATGAATAGCTGGCGCATCCTTACGGATTCTGCGTATAAGAGAACTACGTGCACGACATCTTGCCCACCGAGGAATCTTAACAGAACTTAACCTATATATTCAATATTAAAAATAAATTATATAGCCAAAAATAACATACTTCTTATATCACTACTATTTTTTTTAACCGCTTAGAGAAAAAATAAATACGTTTATCGAAAAAGCGTGAATTATCTATATTTTCATTAATCTACATTCAGATATAGTTTTATAAAAAAATTTTTAGCTCTCATAGAAAACAGAATTAGCAACGTATATGTAATGACAGAAACAGAAATGAAAAATCCGATTTTTGGAATCGTGCCAATTATTCCCTTAAAATATCAATTTCCTTGAACAATTTCATTAAACTGACATAATATATTTGTCGATCCTTAGAATCATAATCGGTTCCATATGGAAAAATTATGACTAAATTAAATTTATTATCATATATATATTGCGAAAATTATATGTGTTCATCATAAAAAAAGATTATAGCATAGATTAGTAAATCCATACCTGGAAACATTTATAATTTATTCTGGAGTACTATTAGCCCCGCAATTTTTTTCACACCAGTATATTTAAAAGAATTTTTCTTCTTATTTCATTGTAATTGCATATTGCAGAAAATTTTACTAAAATCATACTGGTGTGAATAAAGGGCGGGGATAACAGTACTCTGGAATAAATTATAAATATCACCAGGTATCTAATTCATATATCATAAATATTTTAAAAACTGTTTAATCATTTTGAAAGAAACAAAATCGATCTTTTACGAAAAAGTAATAAACTATATAAAAATTTCTATCAATTAATATTTATACACGACTACTTCGTAAATCCCTTTTTAATCTTCATAGAAAATAGAGTTCGTATATCATACATTGTCAGAAACGGAAACAAAAATTTGATTTTCAGGAATCGCATCCATCATTTCCTTAATATATCAGTTTTCTTGAATAATCTCACAAAATTGATGCCATATGTTTTATCGATCTTTCAATCGTAATCGGAACTATCTGCATTATATTCTCGTTTGCAGGTTATTAAGAAGTGGTTGAACGATTTCAATTTTCCTCCGCTAAAGTGATCCGTGAAATCTTTCTTCGAACATGAATTTAATTTCTCAAAAAATGCAGTCAAAAAATAAATTGTGTCAATCAAAATGGCTCACAAAATTTAAATAATACCTTATATTATTACTTACAAACTTTGAATAAACACCATAAAATGCATTTTATGGTGTTTATTCAAAGTTTGTAAGTAATAATTTTTACAACGCCAGTTTTGTGGTGCTTCTTTATTAAATTTATTGCTTTTTTGGGCTTTTAGAGCGAGTTTATTGCCTTTTTTGGTGTTTATTCAAAGTTTGTATGTAATAATTTTTACAACGCCAGTTTTGTGGTGTTTCTTTATTAAATTTATTGCTTTTTTGTGCTTTTAGAGCGAGTTTATTGAATTTTATGGTGTTTATTCAAAGTTTGTAAGTAATAATTTTTACAACGCCAGTTTTGTGGTGCTTCTTTATTAAATACCTTATATTCTTATGAAATAACACTTTACAGAAAATATGTTACAAATATACATATGCAAGTTCAATAACAGTTGTATAGAAACATAAACTTTATTTTTCAATAATAAACTGCAGCAAGTTTTAAGCTTAAGTTACTTGTAATCTGCATTTATATATTGTTGAACACATTTTTTTTCTTTTTTTGTCATCGTTTTCACAAATTTCCTTTTTCAAATATTTCATTTATTTATTCGGGGTAAAA
Organism: Salticus scenicus; assembly: GCA_963930645.1. NCBI lineage: Eukaryota > Metazoa > Arthropoda > Arachnida > Araneae > Salticidae > Salticus > Salticus scenicus. The sequence goes on along the minus strand of OZ005652.1, from coordinate 217,787,209 downwards.
TATTTGACATGTTTTAGTCTATCAGAATAACAATACACTAGTGGATCTGCAGATCAGGAGCCTCAACGTCCTATTTGCATCAGACATTATAGATCGACTTGTTACAATAATCAGATACATTTCTGCCGCCCCCCTCAACCCTCCGTTGTATCTCTTTGTATACCTATTTGTATATCATATAAAGTGTTACGGATTTGTAAATAATTGCATTTATTTTTGCATAATTTCTTTCAAAGAGGTTTACTAAGTTGATAAAAGGTTAATTTTGCGCATTTCTAGTCGTTTTAGCGTTAAAATAGCCTGATTTTCCTTTGAAAACGCATTAAAAAGCTCCAACAAGGGAAAAAATGGATTTGGCGCCAAATTTGGCGACTGTTTCCCTCCTTGGCAAGAAAATCCTTATTAGGGATATACCAAATATGGAAGCTCTAATCTCATTCGCTGATGTGATACGAGAATTTTCAAGAACAGTCTGTGTTCCATAGAAAAGTATAAAAGGAGCATTATTTTCGCCAAGGCGGTCAGTCTCAGATCTGTGTCAGTTTCGTCAAATGCTTGCTTTGCTTTGAGCTTCTTTGGTTGAGACTTGCTTTATGTGTTATTGCTAAACAGTTTGTACTGTTGTTTTGCTGTTAAAGGCTGTTGTTTAAGCTTTCTTTACTAGTTGAATTGAAGCTGATACTTGGTTTATAGACCTGTATTTTTCTGGAACTTTCTGTGAATAAATCACTGAATTTTTGTAAGTTTCGCCTTTCATTCTCGGACAACTTACGAACCCCCATGTACGCAACAATACGCATTCTTGATAAACGACAGTCTTGTATTATTTCCCTGAAATTCATAAATACCAAATTTCATAACTACCAAATTTCCTACAAAAAAAATTACATAGCATATCGGAAATATTATTCGTAACCTTTAAACTAATTTCCAATTCTATGCCCACAATTTTCAACAGGAAAACATGCTTTTAAAATTCTAATAAAATTTCATTATATTTGATGGGGTGTAACCATATTAAAATAAACTTTTAAAAAATACCGACTATAGACCGTAATAGTACGAAATTCTTTTATGTATCCTGGAAAAGTAGCCACAGTCATTATAAACGTCAATAATAAGAATAAACCTAATAAATTATAACTCATTAATTTTTCAAACTAATTTGATATCATTTGGATGATTACAGTACATACTCGGAATGATTTTGTGTGGTCCCATAAATTATTTAGTTTATACATAACCTTTTTTAAGAGTAAACATGATTTCAAGCATCTTTATAATGTATGTTAATTTCATTATGTTCAATTCAGCATAAACGGATTAAAGTGCGCACTTAAATAAAAATTTGTCCATAGGCTCTAGTGTTACGAAATTCTTTTCTGTGTCTCTGTAAACAAACCATAAACACTGTATACACCAGTAAAAATTTTTCATCTTATTTTGCGTTTAAAATTAATAATTGTTCCAAATTTAACATCGTTTAGATGACTACCTGACATTGTCAGAACACTTTTGTGAGGTCTTGTACATTAATTAAAAAGCTTAAGAGCACATATTTTCTTCAAACAACATAAATTTAAGCATCTTACTCACGTACGCTAGTTTCATTTTCTTCATTGCAAAGTAATGATATTAAAATGCGTTTAAACGAAATTCACCCCATACGCCGTAATGTAGAGAATTTTTGCGTGTCCCTCTACACAGTTTATAAACAATATAGCAATAAAAGTTATACAGCTACTTATATGCAAAGCTCGAACGTGTACGCCAATTTGCAAGTCAATCGAAGGATTTTTGCGGCCGCTATTGCGATACATACAAATTCTTCGCATAGGCCGTAAGGATAAGAAACACTTTAGTGTGTCCCTGTACACGAACGACAAATGGAATACACACCTAACACTATAGAACTAATTCCGTTTGGCTCATGAATATGTGTACCGAATTGCAAGTCAATAGCGGGATTTTTGGGGGTACATACAAATTCTTCCCATAGGCCGTAATGATAAAAACAATTTGGCGTGTCCCTGTACACGAACTACAAATGGAATGCACACCCAAAACTATACAGCTAATTATTATGAACATGTGTAGCAAATTTCAAGTCAAAGTATTTTTTATCTTCGTGTACTTTATTTTTTGGGAATTAGACAATACTAAATAATAAATAGCGATACATTGGCCTTTTAACCTGAAGTACTTAATAATAATAATAATAAAAAAAATATTCGTAATTCAGATTTTTTTTTTCAGCAATAACTTACGGTAGCACTTGGCAATAGCGTGATTTTTGGGGGTACATACAAATTCTTCCCATAGGCCGTAATGATAAAAAAAAATTTGGCGTGTCCCTGTACACGAACTACTAATGGAATGCACACCCAAAACTATACAGCTAATTTCGTAGGGATTATGAACATGTGTAACAAATTTCAAGTCAATAGCGTGATTTTTGCGGCCGCTATTGCATGACAGACAGACAGACGGACAGGCGGAACCCAAAATCCTTTTGAGTCTCAACAGATGGCCTCCACTGGCGTTTCGGTAAAAATTTGAAGTCAATAACTTGATTTTTGCGGTGGCTATCGCGGTACATACAGATTCTTCCCATAGGCCCTAATGATAGGAAAAACTTTGGCGTGTCCCTGTACACGAACTACAATTGGAATACACACCTAAAACTATACAGCTAATTTCGTTGGGCTCATGAATATGTGTACCAAATTACAAATCAATAACGTGATTTTTGTGGCCGCTATCGCGGTACATACAAATTCCTCCCATAGGCCGTAATGATAAGAAAAACTTTGGCGTGTCCCTGTACACAAACTTCAAATGGAATACACACCCAAAACTATACAGCTGATTCCGTGGGGCACACGAACATGTGTACCAAATTACAAGTCAATAGCGGTATTCTTGCGGCCGCTATCGCGCGACAGACAGACACACAGACACAGCCCAAAACCGTTGCCTCCACTGACGTTTCAGCAATGCGTAGTACAGTATTGTTTATCATAAGTTTACCTATTAGACTTAATTACCTATAAAGCTAAGTACATCTGTAGAAGATACTTTAAATTTAAACTCTGAATATAAGCTTTCTAATTCTTGCATTTTTTCAAGTAGCATTTAGTGTTGCGTTACTCTCCTATACTACTGATGTCTTGAAGTATAAATATTTTAAGCCATCAGTTTCAGAATAAAATTCGTTTGACTGAAAAAGAATCGATCTTTTAGCTGCTTTTTCTTGTATTTTTAAAGTATGGAATAAATGTATTTTCTTTCTCTCTTCTTATTTTCAACTGATTTTTTTCTCCAAGGGTATCCTATGTTCATATTTTACATTTATTGATTCATTTAAAACACAGTCACTATCAAAGGGGGCGAAGTTCGCTACTTTTCAATAAAATGATCGAATCAGATAAACGACGAATGAACTGAGTCCTTGTATGATAGATATTGCTCATGTATAAATAATATTTTTTATCTTCGTATACTTTACCCCAGCAGCACACCTTAACCGAAAATCATCCCCAGGATGTCCTGTGGATGAAAGGGAAATCCTATGGTACTCCTCAGGATATTCTGTGGACAAGTGTGCTACTAGGGTATTTTTTGGGAATTAGACAATACTAAATAATAAATAGCGATACATTGGCCTTTTAACACGAAGTACTTAATAATAATAAAAAAAAAATATTCGTAATTCAGATTTTTTTTTTCCAGCAACAGCTTTCGATAGCACTTGGCATTATGGCCTTTGTTACAAATAGTCCTGATCCGTCCAAGTTATCAGTTATTTATATTCAGTTTTTGCTATTCGCAGTGTAGAAATATTGTCGGTATTGGTGCCTTGTACGTTAGTGTAATTATAATGTACTAGTTAGTTAATGTACTAGTTATGTTAGTTGTAGAGCGACTAAGACACCCGCTGAAAAATGATCATTTCATTTTATTTATTTCTCACTTTAAATAATTCATTTGCTAGCAAGCCCGTGCGAAATTTTTGCACTTTATTTATCTCTTCGCTACCTTTAAAATTTAAAATTGTTATTATTATTTTATAAACGTCATTTTCTCATATGCATGAGCAAATTTAATATTTTATCTATCTATATATATATATATTTTTTTTTTCACGTGAAGGTATATTTCATTTTATGCTGAAAAAAAAAAAAAAAAGAAAAAAGAAAATGGCGACAATTAAAAATTTAAATGTCTATTTTAAAGCTGTTATTTTCATATTTTAATTAATTTTAAAAATTCTAATCAAAAATTCGTTACAAATAAGGTACCAAATGAAAGGGGCGATTTTTCTGAATCCGTCAGATTAAACAGTTTATCGATCGGACAATTAGATTTTTTTTTAAATTATCTAAAGCATGAAAATTAGGAGACCAAGGAAATGTCTTAAGCCTATCTCTTAAGCCTAAAGCGTGACAGAGTCAGGCACTGATGAGCGTAACTATGTATGCTGATAATTTTTTATGAATTTCCACCTGTATCATAAAATATCATCATGGCCAACAGACCAATAGTAGACAGACCTTTTACTACTGGTTTACTTGAATTTTAAAGCAAAATTCAGTAGTGGACTTAGGAAATAATGTGTTATTAGAACCGTTAAATTTTTCAGAGATACTATTTTCAAACTTAAATTTAAAACTTTTTTTTTTATTCCTTATGTATTAATGAATCATAAAATACCTTTTGTTGATAAAATGTGCATTTTTAATCAGTTCATATTTTATAAATTTCAAAAGTCTTCGTCACTGGAACGGAAAATGCGTCCACTACTGGGTTTAAATTGTGTACTAATGGTTCATTTTAAGCTCTCTTTAAAGTTATTCTTTCGAGTATAACAATGCTTTAATTGTCTTTTGTTGCTATACAGGCATGTACAGAAAGAGTTAATTGAGGTTCGAACACTAATTATAATTAAAACTTCTAAAAAACAGTACAGAGAAAATATTCAAGAAATGCTCTTAAATTTCTACTCCAGGTAGAGTTTTTTTAGCTTAAACAAATATGATGTAAGAAGTCGTTGAGTAATATCATTTTAGGAATGGATTAAAATGTTTATATTTCTCTCAGATCCTACAAGATAAAGAACATAGCTGCGATAAATGCGCCAAATTGGAAAGGTGACGTCTTCCGAGACAAAACGATCGTGGTGGTTGATGCGTTGACCTGTATTATTTATATTAGGAGCTCTTCATTGAAGTAATCGAGACATCGGAATAAAATCTATTCTACACATTAATTTACTCTTAAGCATACAATGTTGTAGATTATAGCTATTAATAGCAATTTCTTTGATTTCAAGAAGATGTAAAGTAACCTATATTTGCCATATTCTAGAATGACGATTTTCAAAAGGTCAAGAAACACTGAAATAAATGCATCTCTCTGCAAATAAATGCATCTAACTCTGCATGGTAACTATGCAAATAAGTCTTTAAAATTTCTATAAAAATTAAATTTCTATCTCATATATTTTTAGTAATAATAAAAAAATTGTTGATACCCTTTCGTAACGCCGACAGTCGTAAGAATATTTCATTTGAAAAGTTTTCGAAAAGTTTTCTTGTCACAAAATCGTTTTTACTAGATTTGAAGACATCGAAATGAAGAAATATATAAAAAGTCCAAAATTATTTTTCTGTTTTACTTATATCATGGAAGAAGACACTGTTGCTTTAATTAGTAGAATATCTAGCTTTCAATATTCTGACACAAGTGTTCGAATGGGATCGGATTAATTATACTTCTTTCATTTATGTTACAAATTATTCTGAAATTAATTTTTGTATGTTCTGATCATGCGAATGTGCAGAAGCCTCAAATTCCGTACATGTGCACACATATTTCCTGGCAATATTTGCAAAAATTATCGTTGTCATAAACATGAAAAACTTTTTTTTAATGGTCAAAAACACCTATATCCAAACACATATGAGGATAGCAAAACTTATGCATACGTGTAGCTCCAATATTCGATTTCATATTACGGGAAAGTCGTATAGACATATTATTAGTTTTTTCTAGTCCCTTTACGTGTAGCTCCAATATTCGATTTCATATTACGGGAAAGTCGTATAGACATATTATTAGTTTTTTCTAGTCCCTTTACGTGTAGCTCCAATATTCGATTTCATATTACGGGAAAGTCGTATAGACATATTATTAGTTTTTTCTAGTCCCTTTTGTAGGCAGTTACCTTTTTATGATCAGGAATAAATTGACTTCCAAATATTTTCTGTTCAGAACGTCTGCAAAAGCAATTCCCGAGCAGCTCTCTTGTACAAGGTAAAGTAATATAATAAAGCATTTCCACTAACAATAAAAAAGAATGTTATGGCTTAAATATTGGCCGTCCTGTATATCTTCTAAAGATTATGTACACACCACATGGTGCTCATAAATATAGTCCTATATTAATAACACAGGGCACGACCTGAAATATACTTCCATCAATTTTTAAGTATTGTTGCACTGCAATTTTGTTCTTTTGTGTAGCTCGGTGAACGAACAGGGAGTGATTTCCTTACCATATTCTACATGAAACATGTTTTTACGCATATAAAAATATATATTCGTTTCATTTCGTTTAGGGCAGCATACAGATGTTAAACTCTACTTACCTGTAATTTTCCCGTCAGACATAATGCATTTGAATTCTCTTGTGTGTCCCAAATCATTTGCTTGACCTCAACTAAAAGTTTAGTGTAGCATCTTTTTATGATACACATTTAGAATACCAAGTTTGAATTTTCTGCTATAATTTGCTTTTAAGATAAACTGATAACAGACAGACACACAGACACACACACAGACCAACCGCTAAAAACATGATTTTTGGATTCAAGGGACCTGAAAACGTGTATATAATATAACAAAACTCGATTTAGAAAATTTGACCCAAAAAACAATTTTTCTTCTACCATTTATATGGGTAAGAGAAAGTAAAATGTTTTACTCTTACTAGAAAACAGATAAAAGCATTATAAAAATTATCTCACTGTTAAAAAAAAGAAAAGAAAAGTCGTTATATTTTCAAAACCTCGTTATAAGATGATAAGCTTTTGGTAAGTTTTATTTTTATGCATAGAAGAGTTGAAAATTTATCTGAGATATAGAAAAGTTTATCATAAAATAGTGAGATTGCCTTCAATCAAATATCTGACAACTAATATTTTAGTTTCCAAAATTACTTTAGTTATCTAATCAATCTTAACTCTTTGACAATACATAAATCATTTTCGAAGAACAAGGAGGATCTATTTAAAGAATAAGTTATAGGTATAATTTAAATATACATAGTATCCTTTTTGAGAATTATTTTTATATACAATCTGTAAATTTACTAAACATGATTCTTATTTTTTTTATAATAAAAGTTCCTTTTTATCAATATTGTATCTATTATTGGATATATTGATAATTTGTAAAGTGATTTTTGTGTGACGTCTACTGCGAAATAGCCTACCAATCATTACACTGCGTTTGTGTCATGTTATACAAACTTGTTCAGAGTTATCAAATCGATGCAGAAGTTGAGAGAAACGTAAATTTGAAATTATGAAGGTGAAAGATGTTACATGATAAGTTTTTTATTTGTCACTGCATTCGTTACGAATTTCAGCAAAGAAAGGTTCTGCAAATATCTTCCAATCAATGTGTGCTGTTCTCGGGGAGGAATCATATTGGAAATCATATGTTAATTTTGTTTCAACTGTTTGAAGTTAGCGATTTTGATACTACCGATCAAGAACCTAGCGACGCTCTTCTGAAGGCTAGCCTAGGACCTCTAGGGCTGAGTCCCAGACCATCGTCAATTGACCATTGCGCAGCACTAGAGCGACGTAAAAACCAACCAACCAACCAACCTGAAGGCTAGGCACTAGCTCTGCGCAATGAAGATGCATAATCAAAAGCAAAAAGAACTTGATGAACAATTATGTGCAAAAAAAAAAACCTTCTTATGCTACATAAGGAATAGGGAAGATTGAGAGTCAGGAATTTGGATGTCACATGCTTTGAGCCAAAAGAACAAGGTTGAGCATGTTTTAAAGTGCAAGAATTTGCCCAACAAGCAACACAGAAGTTCTCTCTCGTAGAAATTTTGGTGGATGAGGCGAAATGGATACGCTATACAAATCACAACGCAGTAAATTTAGGCTGATCTCGGCAAAGCAACAAAATATACTCCGAAACAAACTATTTTCAGCAAATAGGTTTTTCCATGAATCTGGTGAAATATAAACTGTTACAAACTGTTGGAGGTCAGTAAGTGTAACTGTGGCTTGCTATAAACAACAATTTCTGCAGTTGTACCCGTAAATAATTCGTAAACTTTCCTTTATTGGCGAAAGTATGTGCCCAGTAAAATTGCTCCATGGTAGCGCACTGTAAAAACGGTCAAGGACGCATTATCAATTCATTTCTGGGATGTTTTGGAATACCCCATGAATAGCCCTAACATAGACTTTTTGGACTATTCTTTTATTCGGTCGTTTCACATTGCCTTGTCTTTTGTAGACTTCCAGATAATGGACAAAGTACGAAAACGAATTGACGATTTCATTGAGTCAATATGAATAGTTCTACACTACTGTCGTCTGTCAACTGCCCGACCGATAGTGGAAGTGTTTAGGAAATGATGGAGAACCTTTTGGTGAATATAGATACTATTATCAGTGCTCAATTTTGTATTCACTTCTCTACACTATGCTTTAAAATTGGCTATTACATTCAATAAACTTACATATAAATCCTAATAAAAGTAATGATAAAAAAAAAAAACGAAGAATTTCATTACACACTTTTTTAACTTGATTGTTCTGTCTGTTTGTCTGAGCCAAATCTTGCAATCAGTTTTCAATTGTGATGAGGTTATTTTTTTTTATTTGTTGCATACAGGTTAATAGTTCTTGATAATATAATATACAATCATGTTCATGTATCTATTTCATCAAGGACCAGGAGCAAAAGATCTCTGAGCTTGTATCAAATCTTGAGAATCAATTTTAATCCTATTTGTCAAACCCAATTTTTTCAAATTTTGAAAACGAGTCCATAATCGATGACAGTACAATGTGTAAGTACTTTTAGAAATTTATTCCATTAGGATAAATACCTTCTGCTGCACCAAATCTTGCAAACAATTTTTAACCCACTTATGTCAAACCTATTTCAAATGGAAAAAAAAAAAAAAAAAAAAAAAAAAGAAAAACTATAGTTATCTTAATCACTTGTAGAGAAAGAAAGATCTTAATCAAAAATTCACAAAATGAGAGACATGACGTTAATAGTTTAACAGAAGTGCTGTTTTATATAATTAGACTGATTTATTGTTTAATTTAACCTAATTTAATTAATTTATTTATTTATACCTATTATTATTATCATTTGTAGCGACGCCATCAACGCCATTCAAATGTAGATAATCCTAACTTACCGATGGACAATGGGTTAACCTTTTGTCCAGAGGTACGACGCTGGATTACTACCAAAACGACCTCGGTTCGAACACAACCTACCGCAACACGCACTTTCCTACATTGGTGACCCGGACGTGATGAGTTATTAACTTCGCTCTATGGCAATAGATGGCAGAAATACAAAAAAAAAAAACCTTCCGAGCAACAAAGTCTGTGAATCGCTGTTCTCACAGCACAAAAAGCCTGTCACGCCCCACGCCTTCAACTCGCCGCATCAACAAACACAACTGCTCCTTCAACTTGGCAAAACGGGGCAACTGACAATCTGGTCATCGCTACCGTTTACAGCAGTAATATCGCTCGTACGACGGTGTACTCTCTAGGAGGGGGAGTACTGTAGCGACGCCATCAACGCCATTCAAATGTAGATAATCCTAACTTACCGATGGACAAAGGGTTAGCATTTTGTCCAGAGGAACGGCGCTGGATTACTACCAAAACGACCTTGGTTCGAATACAACCTACCGCAACACGCATTGATAATATTTAAATATTTTAAATTTAATGAACAATCAAAATATACAGTCGGTAACAAAAGTATCCGAACACTAACAAAAATTCCTATATAAAAAAAGTACAGTTAATACTGTTTTGTTAAATAAATCCTTGTCGAATCATGTTTTTAGTCAGTCTAAGAGCATGATTCGACAAGGATTTATTTTACAAAATAGTATCAACTCTACTTTTTTATATAGGAATTTTTGCTAGTGTTCGGATACTTTTGTTACCGAGTGTATTTCTTTAATTGTTAATTTCTGATATTATATCCAGGGATGTAAGTTCCGCTTCTTTTTAATGAAAACGAAATCCTGCATTCACAACAAAATAAACTTTTAATTTTAGCGCATTTATATTTACACACACACACACACACAATGTGGTAAAATAAATGTACTTAAATGAGAACTTTGTTTTGGAGGGTATTCATGATTTCATTTTCGTTAAAAAAAATTTTAAAAAAAGCGTAACTTTTATTTCTGCATATCACAATTTTTTATACTTAAGCCATATTTATCACTAATATGTTATTTTAAGCTTCACCTTCAGAAATTAGGATAGAGGAAGAAAAACACAGAGGAATGATAAATCTTAGGCAAAAAAGAAAATTCTAAGTGCTTGTGACGAACGGAATGTCGTCGCCATGCTCATTTAACTTTAGATTGAAGCTGAAACTTGATTTCTTAATTAATTAATTGAGTAATGACAAAGTCAATTTATAAAATAAATGAGCTTTATTAAGAGCTTAAAGAGAAAGTGGGCGTTGGACTATCATTTCATTTAATATCTCTATAAACTTGAAAGGGCAGCGTTCATAATTACTTTTAACTTTACATAGATAACCACCAATAATTTCAACTACCTCGTTTAACTTCATTAACCCTCACGGCTCAGTAATCTTTCGATAGCGGGAGGATTCCCTTACACCACTATCTACTCGACTTACTATCTCCTACTATAGCCGCTAACAACTAACTTCATTCAACCCCCTACTACTTCTAATTCACCATCTACCTCTCTCGGCTACCTCTCTACTAACTCTCCCTACTATCTAACACTATAAAATACATCGCCTTTTATCCATCTCATTTTCCAAGCTATTAGCATATGACAATTTCGTTCATCCTAAGAACTAACTCCATTAGTCGACTGAATCCTAAATTCTTCACATTCATGTTTTACTCGTAAAGTGCGAAATTCGTTTGTAGCATTACGCTAACATGCCTTTACCTCACATGCTTCATACTTATATATATATATATATATATATATATATATATGTGTGTGTGTGTGTGTGTGTGTGGATATTGTAACATATTGTATAGACAAAAAGGACATGTAATTGAAAACGTATTTCACTAGTATCATTTCCATACGATGAAATTAAACAACAAATTAGGATAAGGTAACTGTATCGATGTAAAAGGGAGAAATCTAGTGGTTGGGGGTCTTTCATCTGCGACTGTGCCAACTGATCGGTAGTCTTCATGTCTTTCAACATGAGTACAGTATGACCTACAGTTTAAATATATGAGAGCAAATAAATATATGAGATAAGTCCACCTATGCCAATTAGTTATATTTAAACAAATGAAAAAAAAAATCAGTTTATATTGCTGCTTCCGCACTGTGAAATATATATTCGCCATCATGAAAGAAATTTTACGTAATAATTGAAATATTATGCATTTGCAGTTTGTTACAATGACGTTGATAACAAAAAAAGTAATTTTTATCTATTAGGATAGTCTAAAAATATTTGAATATTAAATGTTTCTCTTAATTATTCAATTATTATAAAACTTATCCGTATTTTCTAAACAGTTAAAAATTTTAAATATGTTAATGGTGAAATTTTACAAAAAAGAAAGAAATTAATTTTAACAGTAAATTAATGAAGATTTTCTTTTATTTATATTTTGGTATATTTATTTTATAGCTATGAGACCTATCGTTACAATGACTTTTGTCTGAATTGATCCATATTACACAGTTTCACCTAACAAATCCCAATTACCTGTATATTTCACAGATAAAGAATGTCATATACATGCATGCCTGAACCGGGATTCAAACCATGGACGTGAGACTTCAGGGGTCAGCTGCCTAACGAATCCGCCATCACGCCACATTTTGTTTTATTCAAATATAAGGCAGCATTGTTTGGATTGCAGTGTTAAATTTAGAGAAAATTCTTGAACGCCACCCATGAGTTTTATTTCAATTCATTAAGATAGGAAGCATTATTATTCAAATTTTTACCTCTCACGAGGACATATAGTCACGTTATTATTTTCATGAGGTAATTATTTGTAAATTCACTCAAAACTGAGGTTTAAATTCATTAAAACTGCTTTTTGAATGACATTTTATTGTAGATATTTTAATTTTTACTGGATTATATGAACATGGTTAATATAAAGTATCATTATTTGTTATTTGGCTCTATTTTGATATTGCATAACATTCTAGAGGTATTATAAATATTCTTAAAAAAAAAAAAAAAAAAGAGTTAAATTGAACACGCGTCATTTGTTAATTATATTAAAAACACTTTAAACACACGTAAAATTAAATTTTATTTAAAAGATGTTAAAAAAAAAATTATCCAAAGCTTTTCGCTTTAATAGTAAAGCATCATCAAGAATTTTTATTATTCGTTTCCAATGAGCAGTGTTTAAATATTTTTTCTTTTCACAGTCAACAGTTAAGTCTTTTAATAACATGAATATTAGCAAAGTCAATTTGAAGTCCGGTAAAGGTTGGATCAAGGAGTTAAGAAAAATAAGAGAAGCTGGAACTATTGAGATATCACACGAGGCTATTGTAGGAGAAAAACCATCATGAATTAGCAGAAATAAACTATTAGCTATTTTATAATACTGTGCCCACGGAGTAAAAAGACAGGAGAAGAAGGTAACGCTGAAATTTTGTGATGTTGTTTTCTAATGTTTACAGATGGCGTGCAATCCTTCCTTCTCTCCAGCTTCCGCAATGTTATCCAATGGGGAAATGTCTCGTTTTAATTATTTTTTTAAAAATAATATCAAGCTGAAAAAATTTCGATTGAAAGCAAATTTCATTAAATAGAGTATTCTAACCAACATGTCTTTTTTAAGAGCCATTTTATACTAATTTTACTTTCAAAGAAAGCTTTTAAAAAATAACGATTCTTATGAACCGAAACTAGCTAAAACAGATAATTGGGAGGAAGGAGAATGGATGAAATTTTGTAAAGAAAAAAATTAAACCTACTTTAGGTGCAGAAAACACGAACTCGGACTTTATTTTTCTCCTAGGGCTTTTTTTTTTTGTTTTTCTTATCACTATCATAGCCTGTTTTACAACTAGGAACGAAACATTTATTTGAAACATCTGAATTATGCAGTTTTAAGAACTTACAAAGAAATTAAATTGCTTAAAATAAAAAAAAAATTAAATGTACTCCAGCAAAATTCTATTGAAAATAACAGTATATCCGCGCCGAGGTAGGGAGTAATGACAAGTGGCGCTCTCAATATTTACCAAAAATTTAGATCACAGTTTCGTAGCTTTCTCCCATTGGACCTTCAACTCCTTTTAATATTACTCCGTGATTGTGCCAAATTATTGGCAAAATTGCAGCATCTTTGGAATTTATTGCATTTTTGCATTTAGTTATATTAATAGCTTCGGAAATGTAAAGTTCTTGGATAGCAGATGGTGCTGTAATAATTTTGGCTTTATCCCATATAGGGTTAGCGTTTTCGTTGGCATAAATGAAGTCAACTAGAGTAGAAGTATTTCCTTCTTTGATATTTCGTATATGTTCTTGTATTCTTTTATTTAAAGTATGTCCAATATAATAGAAAAGTTCTTTATTGCTTTCGATGGGGAATTTGATAGACTCCTCCAGATAATTTTAACCTCCAAATTCTCTTTCCTACTATGAAGCTTTTAGTTTCCTTAGCTCCTTGATCCAACCTTTACCGGACTTCAAATTGACTTTGCTGATATTCACGTTATTAAAAGACTTAACTGTTGACTGTGAAAAGAAAAAATATTTAAAAACTGCTCATTGAAAACGAATAATAAAAATCCCTGATGATGCTTTACTATTAAAGCGAAAAGCTTCGGATAAAAATTTTTTTTAACATCTTTTAAATAAAATTTAATTTTACGTGTGTTTAAAGTGTTTTTAATATAATTTCTAGAGGAATATTTCTCTTTTTTAAGATGGACAATTCACAAGAATTTTAAAAAACTAACAATTATAAATATATATATATATATATATTCATTTTTACATATTATATTGGTTTTTCACCATGACACATTTGATATTACGTCTAAAATATTTTACGTTTTCGCATTATTAGGGATGAATTGGCAACACTGACTATGAGAAGGTTTTTTTTTTTTTTTTTTTTTTTTTAATAACAGTTTAAAGGTCCCTAAATAAAAAAATTATTTCTTAGAACTGTTAATTATTATAAAATTTATTCCCAAATTACATTATCTAAACTATTCAAAATTTAAAATACATTAATAGTGTAATTTTTTAAAAGAAAAAAATAGCAAATTTGATTTTATTATTATTATTATTATTATTATCCATCTTAGTCGAGGGAATCATTGTTTTGATTATTATTAATCATTTCTTCAATTCCTTTTAATTCATTCTACTACCCACGCTTGAAGTGCATTGCAATCCATTAAAAGAGGGAGATGTCATTATTGGAATGTTTTAGATTTAGCAGGAAAATTAATTGTTATGCGCATATTTTAAAAAAGTAATTATTTGTAAATTTACCCGAAACTGCTGGAGAATCCTTTAAATTTATTAAAGTTCATTTTAATGTCGATATTGGGATTCGTACTAAATGTCATACACGGGGTTATTATAACAGAAAAAATATAACAATTATTTTTATAATTTAGTCACATTTTGGTACTCCATAAGATCTTGGTTAGATATTTTTTCCCTCATGAGAATTATCAAAAGTGAAAATATATATATATATATACATATATATGTATATATATATACAAAAATAATAAGAAAACGCCACAGTACTGGCGTTTTAAATTAATAAGTACAAGAAATAAACACCATAAAATGCAATAAACTCAACCAAAATTGTTTCCGATCGAAAAAATACATGATCCTTCGTCAGCTGAACAAAGTAGGCACGAGTGCTACAGCGCGTTCCCGCTATGATTGTAGCACTGGTGCCTACTTTGTTCGCCCGACGAAGGGTAGTGTGTTTCTTCGACTTGAAACAATTGTTGCGAGTTTATTGCAATTTATGGTGTTTATTAAAAGTTTTTTACTTATTAAAAATATATACAGTTATAAGAATTACTCTTTTTGTGATAGTTTGACATGTTTTGATTATTAAATTTATTTAAATTAGAGTTTTACGTTTTATATTTCTATCTTTCACGGTTTGTGCATCATAATTCACAAAAAATTAAATAAACTGTACATTTATAGGCATTATTCATTTGCAACATGTCGACATGTTTTAGTTTTTAATTATTATATATATATATTACAAGTTTTAATAAAAACACACAGTAAATTTAAATAAATACATATTTCCATCATCACATACTAAAACGTATTTTAATACATATATTTTTTTAAAGTAATATTTTTTAATAAAAATAAACTGTCAAATGGTGATTTTAGATGGTCATAATCTTGTAAAAACAGTGATGTATTACTGTCATTTACGTTTTAGAAATATGAAAATAAATATAATATTTGTAATTCTATTTAAATGTCATTATTATAATAACAAATATTAATTATAACATATAAAAATTATAATAAAAACAGAAAAAAAATTACAATACTATAAAAGCTAATATTAACTTAAATAATTGAAAATACATTACAACATACGGGAATATGAAAAGGTAAAGAAAACCTAGCGTCAATGCCGAAAAATTGTAAAACGCACAGCGAATTCCAAATTCTTACTCCTTTTTCACGTGTCATAAATTTAATATTGACGATACTCGAATGCTTAAACTTTTCTGGAAAAATGAGAGAAAATATATTATTCAAAAATCAGATGAAGGTGGACTAAAAAAATGGAAGATTTTATGTATATTTATAATTTATATTCTCACATATGTTCTTAAAATTCTAGGTTATAGATATTCACTAAACTTTGTGCATTTGAGACTGCTCTAAAGAATCACTGGTCTTGTAAAAACCTCTGGGGGTTACCGAAGCGGGAGCCCCCCCCCCCCCCGTGAAATATCGAAATTTATGTAACATGCCACAGAACACATCTAGACATGAGTTCCAGACCGTAGACAAACGGCGTTAATCAACTAACGGCCGATTTCCACTGCGAGCTCTAGGTCTAGACCAAGGTTCAAAAAGTCATTAATCACGCTTCGGACACAAAGAGCCAAATGTCTTGTCATCAGTTGTAGCCCTTTTTTATCAGATTGCGCAGTTACTTCAAAAGAAAGCATGCAAAATTAACAAAGATATCTGCCTCCGGCCCCTCAATTATCTCAGCTGGGGGCTAGAACCAGGGATTTCTCCCTTCGAACCAACCGTATACCCAGGTCCAATTGCCTGACCACATCAAAAGATCCGCTTGACCACATCAATAGTGCCGTTCGAACCAACCTCAGTGGAAACTGCCCTTAAATCTAACCCAGTACAACCCTGACTTGTAAAATGATAATTCAAACTAATTATTAGTAAAAATCTTGCTAGTCAACTCGATTTTTTTTTTATTTATGTTTAGTTGTTTTCCATAGATACAAATTTTCTACTATCACTTTCTTCAAGATCGATCGTTCCTGAAGTTGCCTTCGTAAGTTGTAAAATATTTAATATCTCCTGTATTATTCAAAAACTGATGCAAATTTTACAAGTAAAAGGACGTACACACAGAAAAAAAAGTTGTCAGTTGACAATACAGAATTGACTAAACCAAACAGATGACTAGGAAACTGCAGTTAAAAAGTGTACTAGCAAACTAGTCTCCAAAACAATACCCTAGACTAGGACGGTTAATATTATCAGATATGAGCCGTCTTAACTGATAATATTAACCTTCTTAGTCTGGGGTTTTGTTTTGGAGACTAGTTCAGCTAGTGCACTTTATAACTGAAGTTTTCTAGTCAGCTGTTTGGGTTAATCAATTCTGTATTGTCAACTGACAACTTTTTTCTCTCTGTGTATACAAGAATGGGGAATAGTATTACTCAGGGCAAGAGCTGAAGTCAGTGACCAAGGAAGTCTGGAACAGACTTGATCCCGAAAATCTTCCAAAAGCTCGCGTTATCAATGGAAAATCGTGTATTTGATCTCAGATGCAATGGAAACAACATATACTAACGATGGATTTTGCACTGCATGAAATGTAAGTATTTTGGTTTTGTGCATAAACTTTTGCGACATCACAATTTTGATTTTTATATAACTTATTATTTTCCTTTCAATTAATTGTTTTCGAATTCGAAACATGAATCTATAATCAAATTGTTTAGATACAGTAAAACTTTTGAAGCATTCTGGTGTATATTTTTCCTCTTATTAAGAATTTTAGCTTGTGCATAAAGTTTTGCGCCGCACTGAATGTTCACACTTTCTATGTTAATTGAAATAATACTAAAATATTCTGCCAAATAAAAGTTCTCTGTTTTGTTTTCAACTCTATGGACAGATTAAGACGGTATGTTGATGTTTCTGGGCTTTTGGGACAATTTTTAGGGAGATGACTTCTGAAACAGCAGATTCCAGGTAAGGCATGGATAACTGTTGTGTACTAATATTTGTATAAAATAAATCTTCTAGTAGCAAAAGCTTAAAAGGACAGTTTGGTTCGTATTATTCGAGATATAAAAGTTTCTCAAAACAAAATATAAATAAATAGTAAAAAAAAAAAAAAGTAATGTTTTTCTAATTCCGGAGGTTTTTATAAAGTTTTAAATTTTTCTTAAAGAAGTTTAGGCACTGCTTTTTCAGTGCATCCCAGATTCTCTTTTTCAGCTAGTGATTTCCAAGTTAGTGAAAGGTTGTTTCATTTCCAAATGATGAGTTAATAATAGTCTCAACTGCTGCTATAGAAGTGCTGAAACATTGATTGGAAAAATATTCTTTTTCGTGAACGTTGTATCGTAAAAGGATTCAAACTTTATATTTACAGTAAAGTTATTTAATTTATTTATAATTATAAAAGTTTCAGTAGCCAAGATTAAAGTTTATTAAAGGGAGATTATAAAAACAAGGCAAACTACAACGTCTAGAACGCCAAATAGGAAAAATTGGATAGCAGGCAACTGTTTCGGTTGCATTTGAGGAGCAAACATTCAAACCGTGTTTTCTCCTTCGAATACAATTTTTCAGAAAACACAAAAAACTGATAAATTAAAAAATAACCCTTCTTAGACCCTAATTATCATTTGTTTAGTTGTATTACTGGTTACTAGGAAGATCTGTAGGCATACTTTACCTAATAAACTTAGAGTTAATTAGAAAAATGCATTTGAAATTTGGAGAAAGCATGTTTTGACCGAAACACAAAGGAGAAAACATGTTTTGAATGTTTCCAATGTGGATAAAACATTTTTTGAATGAAAAAGTATGTAACTCGCATATTGATGAAATAACATTGTTAATGTAATAAAACAAATTAACAGAACAGACTTTGTTATGTAATTATAAAGTTAAATTAAATATTTACACGTGAAAAATCATCCTGCAAATTATAGGGAAGAACTAAAATTTTTAAGCCAATTTAAAATTAAAATTTTTAAACCAATATCTTCACTTAAGCAATTACATGCTTCCTCTGTTTCTTCATATTCTACATGAAAGTTATTAGTAATGATATCTTTAAATTCAGGCTGATTTTTCAACTCTTCACTATTCATCAATTTTAAAAGTTTGTCTACGTCATTTTTCTTTTCAAGTGATATTCCATAACTCAGAGGAAGACATTGTAAGACAACATTTCGTATAATAGCAGTATTAATCCCCTTCCTAAAAAGTTTTGTTCCAGATTGTTCTTTTACACCTTCGAATTTATAGCTTTTGAATCCTTTGACCATCACACTTTCTCCATTTTTTTTCTAAAACTATTCTTTTCAGTTCTGATATGTATGGTAAATTTTTGAAATAAGCTCTAAGTGATTTCGTATTATAAAGTTTCCAATCAATCCCCAATATTTTTACCTTACCAACTGTCTGATACATTTCATAGTATTGTTCCTTTGATGTTATTGTACAACTAACGAAATAAACAAACATAAAAAGCTGGTACATGTACGAGTCACGCGACCAGAAAGAACACAGGTCTGCGATGAAAAAATTGTCGGTAAAGTGAGTGGTGTTTTTTATAGATATTTGGACGCTGATTTCTGGAAAAATAATGAAAAAATTCCATCACGTACAGTTTCATCACAAATCGCAATTTGTTTTTACGAATTTAGTATATTTTGGACCAAAATAGTATTTTTTTTAATATGAGTTTGATAAATATATTTAAGGACTTAGATAGTAAAAAAGTAGATTAAACTGCTAAACAGGAAAGAATATATTATTTTTTATCCAAACTATTTCTTTGAATCGGTAAAACTGCCCGTTAAACATAATATTGAAGATCGCGGAAGTCAGAATACTAGGCGAGTCGTATTAATCCTGGACGATAGGACCCATGCCCCAGCCCGACCGATTCCCGCTCTTCGATGTCTTTTTCTAGTGAATTTTGTCCTTTTATTACTTCCGGTGTGAGCGTGGTTTTTTTTTTTTTCTTTTTAACACACTTGACATTGTGAGTTTTTTTGTTTTTCTTCCCATGCTATTTCTATGGGTTTTTTAGCTATTTTCCCCCTCTTTTCCTACATTCTAAAGTGGCGGTGGTACTCTCCTTGCACGTGTCTGTCCTTCATCCCTTCTCACACCCCTTTTCACTGACCTTTTCTCTACTCCCCATTTAGTGTCTTTCTCTGCTCTGTATTGTATACACGTATTTATATTCCGATCTGCAAGTTTTAAAAGACATAGTATTAATTTTTACTTCGAGTTTTTTTTTTTTTTTTTTTTTGCTCTAGAGAGCAATGGCTTCCAGAGGATGTGTGAATTCACCGAATTGTTTCTGCTATATTTGTGGTAACTATATAGTTAAAAAACAACAAAGAAACATTTCCGATTTTGTAAAAAAAATCTATTATGTTTATTTTGGCATGAAATTAGGAGATCAAGACAAGCCTTGGGCTCCACACAAAGTTTGCTGTATTTGTGTAGAAGAATTAAGACAATGGAGTCAACGTAAAAAACAGTCTTTTCGGTTTGGTATACCAATGATTTGGAGAGAACCAAAAAACTATAGTGATGATTGTTATTTTTGTACTTGTAATGTGAAAGGTTTTAATTTGAAGAACAAAAAACAGATATTTTATCCTAACATTCCATCTGCCATACGACCTGTCCCCCATGGACCTGGTATACCGGTTCCTTCACCTCCAGATACTATTGAAAACATTTCTTATTCAGATACTGAATCTGAATCTGAAACTGATGAGGTTGATGAAGTATATGACTCCACTAGCGATGAGCCTAAACTTTTCACCCAGGCTGAGTTAAATGATTTAGTCAGGGATTTAAATCTACCCAAGGATTCGTCAGAAGTTTTAGGTTCTAGATTGAAAGAAAAAAAATTGCTAGCTCCTGGTACTTCATTTTCTTGGTTTCGGTACAGAGAAAAAGAGTTTATTCCGTATTTTTCTCAAGCTGGTGAACTTGTTTATTGTAGTGATATTCCAGGCCTCATAAAAAGTTTCAAAATTGAATATAAACCTGAAGAATGGATACTTTTTATCGATTCGTCAAAAAGAAGTCTTAAAGCAGTACTATTGCATAATGGAAATGAGTATGCATATGTTCCTGTTGGATATTCAGTACATTTGAAAGAAGTTTACGAAAATATTGATTTAATTCTAAATAAACTATCATATTCAGATCACGAATGGACAGTTTGCGGTGATCTTAAAGTAATTGCAATGTTACTTGGGCAGCAGAAAGGATACACGAAATTCCCTTGTTTTCTTTGTGGATGGGACAGCCCAGACAGAAAACAACATTATATCAAGAAAGAATGGCCAATCAGGAAGCCATTAGATCCTGGAGTCAAAAATATTCAAAGAAAAAATCTGGTCGATCCAAAAAAAGTGTTACTTCCACCGCTTCACATCAAGTTAGGTCTTATAAAACAATTTGTCAAGGCTTTGCCAAAAGAAGGTGAATGCTTCAAATATCTTTGTGATCAGTTCCCTGGTTTATCCGAACAAAAACTGAAAGAAGGTGTGTTTGTGGGACCTGATATCAGAAAAATGTTGAAAGATGAAAATTTTGAGAAGAAAATGGAAAAAAACGAAAGAGAAGCCTGGAAATCTTTGAAACTTGTTATTACTAGTTTTCTTGGAAACAAGAAAGACCCTAACTACAAATCTATTGTAGAAGAAATGATAAAAAATTTCAAGATTTTAGGTTGTAGTATGAGCTTAAAAGTTCACTTTCTTGATTCACACCTGGACTATTTTCCTGAAAATTTAGGAGCAGTTAGTGAGGAACAGGGTGAAAGATTTCATCAAGATATAAAGGAAATGGAAAAGCGATATCAAGGAAAATGGAATTTCAGTATAATTGCCGACTACTGCTGGATGCTGCAAAGAGACAATCCCAGCAATTTCTACAAAAAGAAAAGTGGAAAATGACTTTTGAGGTAAAAAAAAAAAAAACGTTATTATAAGGACTTGTAGCTTTCTATATATACTAAAAAATTATTTGAACTTAGATATAATTTTAATTTGTATGTGTTTAATACTTAACGGAATTTAAATAAAATGTCAAAATTTTGCAATTTAAACTGTTTCCATGAAAATATGCAACCACTTTGTAAAAAATCCTTACGTGATAGAAGGAATTGGAATTAATTTTTGGAATCAGCACCAAAAATAACGTAAGAATCAGTCATCAAAGTTAAAACAATTTTCAAAAAGTATTTTTTTGCAGGACTGTGGAACAGTTCTGACTGGTCGGCTGGAGAAATCACAGTTTGACTGAAAGCAGGCTCTGGAGGAAACACTGTTTGATTGAAACCTCAACTTTCTAAGAGCGTTTATAATGTGATAAAAAATTTTTTGGTTTAAAATAATAGTATAATTTTGTGCTATTTAATGTTGAGTTGACAGGAAAATCCCTAACTCACTTTTTTTTATTTTTGGAGAAAACACGGTTTGAATGTTTGCTCCTCATTTAGCATACCATCTTCAATGCATAAAGAAATTAGGGTGAAGTGCTCTTATATATAGCCTATATATAAGAAACATATTTAAGAGCCTATATATAAGAGCACTTGTCCCCCACTTCTTTATGCATTGAAGACGGTATGATAAATGATACCGAAACAGCTACCTGCTTTCCAATTTTTTCTATTTAGTGTTCTATGTAGACGTTGTAGTTTTCCTTGTTTTTACAAGATAAAAGCTTTTGGATTCATTAATTACGAAGTTGGTAAATCGAAATGTAAAATTTAATTATACGAAAGTCTACGAAGCATATAAGAGGACATGGAATGTAAATTCTTTAATAGTTTTTAAACTTTATTCACTGTAATGTGTTTTGTGCATTATGAAGCCCTTACCAGGATTCGTATAAAAAACATCTGAGAAGGTTTGAGGCATGCTCAGGCGATTACGGCTTTTATATGATATATGGAGAGATTTTTTTAAAATATTAAATCCAGAATCAGCATATAAAAATTCAAAATACCTTAAATATATTTTCTTAAGAAACCAAAATTGTGATATAATTATTTAAACATAACTGAAAAGGAAAATGATAAGTTAATGATGCCGTCATTAAAATTCTCTATTTTGAAATGCCTCTTTTAAAAATATCTTTACTTAGAAATAATCAAACACATGAATACAAAAATTGCATCCGTGTTCTTATAAATTTTCTGTATTTCTTTATGAAATAAATAATGAAACAGTTTCTCTCTTTAGAAAATGTATAGAAAGGAATAAGCTAGTAAAATTTATTCACTGTTTAACAATTATTTTCTGCTTTAAAATTCATAATAGAGATTTCTTTCCCTGCTTTGAAAATGCAATTTCAAAAGGTTCAGTGATGCATTAACGATTAAATATTTAAAAAAAAAGAGAGATATCAAAACCATTGTCAGATGTATCATTTAAGAATCTTCTTGAAAATCGTTTTTCATAAATAGAAGAATAATTATAACACACTTTAGTATACGAAGATACAATATATATATATATATATGTGTGTGTGTGTGTGTGTTTGTGGGGGCGTGGGGGTGGGGGTGGGGGGGGTGCATTTGATTAACATATCATGAAGCATTTAGT
This sequence comes from Salticus scenicus, assembly GCA_963930645.1. Lineage (NCBI taxonomy): Eukaryota > Metazoa > Arthropoda > Arachnida > Araneae > Salticidae > Salticus > Salticus scenicus. The sequence goes on along the minus strand of OZ005652.1, from coordinate 217,763,816 downwards.
TTAAAGCAAGTTATCTAAAGCTATTTTAAGTTTAAAAAAATTTAATTTTTAAAAATACGATCAAAAAATGAAATGTTTTTAGTAAGAATATATTTTGACATTTTTTGTAAATGTTATAAAGATTTAATTTTTTTTTTTTCTCACAAAATGAACAAATTTTGTTACCTAAATAGTTTTACAATGGAAAACAATAAACTCTTGTATCAATAATTTATTTTTCGGTGTTATTTTACAAACTTTGCAAACATTTTAGCATTTCTAGGTTGTGAAAACTTTGTATTATTCCTGGAAGTCGGAAATGAATAGCCTCATTGTGGTCGTATAAAATTACGGATAGAATTTTGAGGAGAGGAGACGTTTTATTCATGCCTTTCAGTATTAGAAAATGTTGTTGCGGATATTTCGTCAAGATTTGAAAAAGAGAATCATAAGAATTAACTACTTTCATACCTAAAAATGTCTTGTATTGGAATAGTAAAGAGGGGTGTTACTGTATCTAAAACAGCTGCAAATGACAGCTTAAGTTTAAGCTGTTTAATAGTAGTTAAATTAGTTTAAATTAGTATAAACGTTGTAGACTTGTCAAAATGCGTCATACTTCAATCATACAGTTCCTGGCGTAACTTGGCCTAGCCGGTAACGTTAGAGATTTTTTTTTTCTTATTTTAAGTTCTAAAGGAGCATAAATTTTCTTAAAGTGTGTGATGCAACCATATCAAAAAAAAGTTTGGCACCAGGTTTAAAAGAATATCTCAAAACATTATACTTGCCAGCCTCCGGTACTTTACGGAGATTAAAAAAGTAATCTAATTTTTGAAAGATTTCAATACGTTGCTAGAACAGATAAATTAGACGCAGGCGGGTATCGAAAACTGTTGGGCATCGTTGTAAATTCTCGTTAAACTCAGCTGCTTGATTTTCTTGTATTTTGTTCAGTGTGAATGTCTAGTATAAAGTCAATAATAACAAGTGGTATAAAAGAACTAACTCTACTATTAGAGCTTTAAAAGAAAAGGAAAGGAACTTTTTACAACATCTTTTTACTTTTTACTTAAATATAACATATAGAACACGGCTTACTGCTAATGCTTATAAATATTACTCTTAACTCACCATAAAATTCTTAAACTTGATAATTAGCCAGATATAAGTCTTTTAACAAGGGTAGTTGTGTCACTCTACTAGAAAAAACACTAATGTTTGCTTAAGTAGTTTAAGTGGATAAGTACTTCATTTATTTCCCCTTTAAACATAAAACTGAAAATACTGATATTCTAGTGAACTCTAAAATATCAAAATTTGTATCACCTTCATCTAGATTTTTCCCCACTTCCTCCGAATCCAATGCCTATTAAAATAAATTCGACTTGTAACTTATCCTTCAACTAACCAAGTACTCTACGGGCAATCTACAGTTTCATCGACACATATTCCAGCTAAACGAAATTCAACTGTACACCTTATCATCAACATACCAAATTCTTCATGAATAATAGGTTGAATCGAAAAAAAAAAAAAAAAAAAAAAAAAAAAAAAAAAAAAAAACTCTCTTATCAAAAACAATTACATGTCAGTTACGGCTTCACCCTATGAAAATTTTTGTAAAGTATTATTTTTCGAAACATCATCCTCAGCATACGCAAGAGGCCTAAAATTTATAATAATTGCAAAATTTGCAGTTTATTTCTGTATTTTTTTCTGCATTTTATATTGACAAAAACAAATTGACAAAGTGTTAATATATAAAAATAGGTTCGAAAAATAATATACTTTTTCCTTGCCATTCATTTAATATATTAAACCTTAGCATGGGCCATAATTAGTAGTCGATGTTTCCAAATTAACCTACAGTAAAGTCTCGTACAACGTGTTTGCAAGTTTGCCTCATGAATATTACAATTTTATTTTTTGACACCACTAATTTTATATGAAAGCAACTGCTTTATACAAAAACTAAATCGAGTGTATGAACCAATGGATTGGTACTCTAAAAATTTAGTGGCGTTAAAAAATAAAACTCTGTTATTTATTTGTTATCTCTGCCACCACGTTGTACGAGACTTTACTGTATTTTTAATCCTGTGCTTGCATATTATCCCGGCAAACCTTATTCGCCAAATCCAAAACTGTGGATAAATGTCGAGAAAAATACTGAATAATTAAAAAAACAATTATTTAGAATTTAACTACACATTTAATTAAAAAAAAAACTGGAATTCGAGTAATGAAATGTAATTTAAATTTAAATTTTCATGAAAACAGTGCAAATTCATTAGCATTGTCTCTAGTTCATTTGTCTGGTTTATTTGCTCGCTAGTTTATCTCTTCTGTGCAAATTCATCAAATTCCTGTTGTGGTAAATTTTACTTATTTTGTTTTAGATTTTTCTCACATTTAGCAAAATGACTATAATTTGATTTAGCAAAATTACTGTAATTTTGCAGTTTAAAGAGGAGGGGAGAAAGAAAACCACCAAATTGATATTTTAGGGTCCTTATGTAGAATTACGTCTATTCTTTTTCATTTTTTATTTTTTTTATTTTTTTTTTAGTAAGTGCATCAGTGATTGACACTTTTAGAGTAATCTATGATGATTTTAATGTTCTATTCATCAGAAAATATTTTTAGAAATTTTAAGTTAGTACATATGACATGAAAGACATTCAGAACCACATTATGTTAAAATATATACATTTGATAACCATTTTTTTTTATGAATTTTTATTTGACACCCACTCAATGTTCCAGTAATTGACACTGCTAATTTTTCCTTTTATTAGTATCCCCCCTATGTTCCAGTGTTTGACACTGCTTGTTATTCATTTTACCAGTTATTAGCACCCTATGCTCCAGTGTTTGGCATAAAATGTTAAAATTCTTATGCGTAAAATATATGGTTTTATTATTTTTCTTATTTGTTAATTATTTCGGGATAGATATCAATTACTGGAGCATGCCAATCACTGGAGCACCTACCCTATTTTATTTGTATCAAATAACGGATAAAATTTATCTTTTTCAAAACGTTGTTGAAATTGTGGCGTCATTTTTTTCCCCATTAAATCATCCCAATTCCATTATTTTGTTCATGCCTACAAAGCAAGGATAAAAATTTATTACATTTATTTTCAATACATATTTGAGATATGACGTTAGTTTCGAGTGTTATCTCTGAAAAACATGAGATTTTATCACCAAAAAACAAATTTCTTATCAAATGCTCCCTTCCGTGGAGGATCAAAATTGTGATGGCATGTCTTCGGACCACCTCTAGGGGTGTGTCCCAGACCGTCGCCAATTGCCCATCTGCGCAGCACTAGTGCGACGTAAAACCCAACCATCCATTCTTATCAAATGTACTTCATGTAATATAGAGTATCATTAACAGTATTCAAATTTTCATTTGCATACTCCTCATCTTCATGATTTAAAATTGTTGTTATATAACTAGTTTTATCAATTTCAATTTTAAAAAGAATCATACTTTCATACAAATACTTATTATAATAAGATTTATTTAACAACCCATCTTCTTATTTTACTTTTCTATCATTAAATTTTATATATATCAAGGATAATATCACAATAAATTTAACATTGTTTTTCATTTTAATATAATATTGTATCGAAATTATTATTATTTTTTTTTTTTTTCGTTTTTAAATTGTGGTTTAAAAACTTCCCTTTACTTTTTAAATAAATACTTTTGCTCCATAATATAAGATAAAAGATATAATTTTCTGTCTCTTTCATTAAATTATATTTTAGATATCCTTAAAAAAATATTTATTTAATGTCTGTAACTATAAAACAATCTTTATTTTATTCCCTTACACAAAAGTTTAGAAACATTTCATTAGATTAAAATGCTTATTTTACGAGAAAATAGAATTTTGTTAGTTTAAAATAAACATTTTCTTGAAAATAACTACTTATATATTCACAAGAGAAATGAAATTGAATCCGTAAGTAGAGAAGGAAAAAGTTGTTGAAACTTCTTTGTGAACCTTATATAAACATCTTCTCAAAACAATTTTTTTCTCTAACCTTAATAGAAAATTGCGTTATTATATTCCAGACCAAGGTAATAAAAATGTCCATTTTCAAAATCGCATCAATCAACTTTCTCAAAATATCAATCTTTTTGAATTACTACACTAGGCTGATATGATATGTTTTATCGATTCTTTCAGTCGTAATCGAAATTTTCTGCATTATGTTCTCGTTTGCCGGTTGTTAGGAAGCAGTTGAATGATTTCAATTTTCATCCGCTAAAGTTATCTGCGAAATATTTTTTAAGGGTGGGGGAATGTTAAGGCAGAAGAAGAAAGCATCACTTTAAATAAAAAGTTTTCAAAATTAAGCTTTAGACAATGAAGAAAGGAAGAAAAAGAAAGAAACGACGAAATACGCAGTATTTAATGGAAACGTCTTGTTTATGCGGAAAAAAAAAATAGTAGTTGAATCTTTTAATAAACTTTTTTGTACCTAGATTCAAAACTTTATATTTCATTTCCCTTAACTTTCTGAAAAAAAAGAAAAAAATGTATTTTTTTAACAGGAAAAGTATTTATAGGTTGTACAGTAGGGGAGAGTGGGGGAGAGTGGGGTTGAATAAGACGCAGCACAAATGGGACAATAGCAAAATTTTTATGTTTTGCAAGTACCGGAAACTTGACAATTTTTCTGATATATGGCAGCACTGAGGTCATTCATCAAGTGTAGTTTCAGAATTGTGCTATTCATAGAAGGTCAGAAAAAAATTAAAATGTTTTTTTCAGGTGCCAAAGTAAGTTTTTACTGATTCAGTTATGTAGTAGTTAAGAAATTAACTATTTGCTTAAAGTTAATATAACTCTTAAATGATTAAAAAGCATTGTCTTTTATTGTGACTATGATATTTAAGTAGAATATTGACAATTGTTCATTAAGCCTATTTCCTGTTTTATATGATAATGTGATGGTTGGGATGAATGGGACAGTTTAAATGGGTATGAATGGAACATTCCCCACTATGTACTAATTTAAAATTTTACACAAGGATTATATTAAAACGTAAATTAGCCATATTGATCATTAGGATTCTTACTTTTGTGGACTTAGAAAAAGAAATTGAAATTAATTGTTCTGATTTTTGTTTATAAAAATTATTATTAAAAAAATTGTAAGTTTGAATATGCAATGCAAATTAAATCAATAATTGAAATAAATAAATAAATAAATAAACTAATAATAATTTGACCAAAATCATAGTTTCAATCAAGCTAATTAAATAAATTCTGGTGATTATTAATGCAATACGGAATAGAATGTTGATTTTCCCGATTAGTCGAAAACAAAAATGTATCTGGATATTTTGTACTCTATTATAAAGATTCATCTCGTTCTAGTGTCTTATTTATTTATTTATTTCTAGATTAGGTCTTCTTAGATTAAATTACCAAAGCCGGCAGCACTAGGTACTGCACGAACCACAGGACTTTTGTCTTTTGATATTAATTTGAGTCAATACATCAGTTTATGTTAATTTCAGTGAATTTATAATGTGTAATAAAATCACATAAACCAATTTAACTTTTCATCCCCAATCATGTCCCATTCATCCCCATAGGTGGGGATGAATAGGACAATACACATGCATGTAAAAAAAATTATTATTAATTAAAAATAATAACTTTTTTTAAAGTTAGTATGTTTATATGTAACTGATTACTGAAGTGTACTTATGAGCAATGTTGCTAAATTCTGAATTAAATATGGCCGCCGTTATCAATAAAAACAGGAAAAATGTCCCATCCATCCCAACTCTCCCCTATGTATACTGTCGGCTTATATTTTTGCTTAAAATTTTGAAAAAAAAAAAGTTTTTTTTTTTTTTTTTTTTTTTTTTCCTGAAAAGTATTTATAGATTAGCTGACTGTCGGCTTTCTCTTTACTCCGCGTAAATTTATTTTATGTTGCTATAAAGCTGACATTGTTCATAACATTTCCAATGGCATATTTTCTACTGTAATTTGAATATTTTTATGATAAACATTTCATTATTGTTTTAATAAGATAACATTTTCTACATATCGCTTAACTTTTAGATCACATTCTTAATTAAATAAACAAGATGTTTTACAATTACAAAATTAACGAGAAATAAGAGTTTGTTCTTCGGGAACTATGTAAATTTCTACCTTGTCAGTTAGAATAAAAATATCATTTTAAAAATTAGATTATCAGAAACAAGCATATGATTTATAACTATAGTTAAGCTTCCATTACTCATGCAACTCGTATAATGAATTTTCTTGTTATAGCTTTTTAATTAAGTAAGGCGGTTTTCTTCTTTATAAACAATTCATGTCTGCTATGCATACTGCACAAGGCCCAGGTAGACTGCGTATTGTTTACACACAAGTCATTTCTGAAGTATATCGAGAAATTTCTGAACGCTTTATGATACCTTCATCTCAGGATTTATGTGATGACGATTCGTGTTTCAACAAGATTGAACTTCGAGCCATGCTTCCAAATTGACAACTAAATGGCTCCTCCCATGGTCTTCAAAATTACCTGATCTAAACCCCATTTAGAATTTGTGGGGAAATATGAAAAAAAAAAAACTTCAAGAAATTGAACCAAGAGACAAAAAAGATCTTATTTATAGTTTGAAGAATATACAGGCGAATTTTGATTTTAAAAAAATGAAAAAAAAATTGTGAACATTTATTCAATAATATGCCAAACTGTTTAAGAGCTGTCATTAAAGCTAAAGGTAGTATAACAAAGTACTAATCAGCATTTAAAAAGTCTTCGAGTTAAAATTGTGTACAATAATTTTACATTATTCTAATTTTTTGAACCATGTTATGAAGTATTCTAATATTTTGAATTTTTTTTCACGTGCTGTTTTAAGTATATTTTATATTCCATTTCTGTTTACATTTTTATAATCTACAAAATATGTAGATTTATATTGTCATAATTTATATTTGTTATCATTGATTATTTATTCAATTCTTTTGACCATATTTTCTTGCATTATTCTAATTTTTTGAATCGGAGTAGTATAAATAAACAATTTCTATACCAACCAATCAATTTTGATACAAATGCATTTTCTCCATAGTGTTAGTATTATTTTATAAACTTTTCCTATTTTTAAGTATAAAATTATATACATATAATAATTGTTAACATTGTGTATATTTGAATATTCATCATTATTACATGCATATATTAGGAAAAAAACTAGTGTGTTGTAGTTACCACAAGATTTTCTTCTACACAAATTCATGAACTACAAATTATTTATTAAAATCCTTTTCCATGACAAAGGCATATGATTTATATTTCAGAGAAGAACATCACTAAATGCCCAACGAAAATCAAATTTCTTCCGACGACTTCAGGAAAAAAGATTATTTTTTGTGTTGAAAAGGAAAAAAAGTCGATAACTTTGTTTGAAATTATCACGGACCTGTGTTTCAACCCTTCGTTTTAAAGATACTGACGAACTCTGATGAAAAATACCCATACTGAAATTTTACATCCCGTGGGGGTTTTCCACTAAGGGGGAGAGGAAATGATATATATATATATATATATATATTTAATTTCCCATTTTAAAATTGAAAATGATTCTCATTATGTACATTTATATGAAACTTTTCCTATACTGAAACATTAATAATTATGAAAAAATGTGAATATAACGCCACCTATTGAGGGATTGATCCCCACTTGTTATCAGTAACAGTTTATGTCAAAATCGAACTATATACCAAGTTTGTTAAATATTCGTTCATTGCATCTTAAATACAGATTCCACAAAATTTGTGATACATTCACCCACACCAGACAGACATTTTCTAAAAATGAACAAATCGTGTTTAAGGCATCTACAAACCTGTAAATCCATCAACAATCGAGCATCAAATATTTTAACGAATCCTGTACATTGTATATGCATATATATAAGAAAGTAAAAAGCCTCATTATTTCTTTTTAATCTTTAAAATATAAAAATATCTGAAATGAAAATACATATATTATACACTATCTACCAATAAGTATTTACTTTCGAATTTAGACGTTTGTCTGATATCTGGAAAAGTTTTTCAGAAAACATTTTGAACTTTATGGAATAGGGAGAGCAGGTAATACTGCAGCAAAAATACTTCATATATTTCAGCAAAATTTTTCTCCTGAAGAGGAAAACGGAACCAGTAAACAAAAATCAAAATGTTTTGGATCACCCTGTAAAAAGTAATACTTAAAATACGTTTTGGTTGTAACATGTGATTATGAGGATTCTTCTTGTACGGGCATCTGTTACAGTATGATGTAATAAGGTGCACACGCACCTGTGTAGAGGCTGCGCCCTCTGTGTTCGAGTCAGTGTATGAGTAGACTCGAGAGTGTTAACAGGGATCCTCGAGCGAGATCCCACTTTGAGTTAGTGTTTTAAAATAAAATTGAGTTTACAGTCCATCTGAGTTTCATTTGTACCTCCACACACGACACTAGTGCCTACGAGAAACCTAACACTTCTGATTATCTGTATGAATTTTTATGATGCTATCAGATATATTCATGAAGATATAGTGGTTTCTTTAAAAAATTGCAAAAAAAAAAATCATCATTTTTTTTATTATAACACGTAGGGTATTAGATCCAGTTAAAAATCATTTTCAGGAAACTTAGCATACTACATTAGACACAACCCACTGCAATCAGAATGCAAAAATTTTAAATATCTTTCGAAATATGAGCAGTTTTATTAAATAATTTTTAACTACGCGTACGCAAGATTTAGCGAAATTTCATTGGCATTATATGTATAACAGTCAATAGTTTTGAACTACTTATTTGAAAATTCTAAACAAGTATCGCGTAAATAAAAAAAAAAAAAAAAAAAAAAAAAAATGGGAGAGATAGCATAAACGGAATTTCAGTTCCTCTAAAAAAAAAAAAAAAAAAAAAAAAAAAAAAAAAAAAGAAGATTTTGTCAATATTTATTTACAATCAACGAACATTGTACAGGGTGGACAAAAAGTCACAAGTTTTTTAAAGCAAAGTTAGGCATGATCACCAATTATTGGTTCCAGCAAGATGGAGCACGCCCCCACTCAACTGAAGAGAATTTGAAGAGAATTTCTGATGTCTTCCAAAACCGAATTATCGGTCTAGGTGCTCCCGAGAAAACTGGAGGAGGTATTGATTGGCCTCCGTATTCTCCAGACATAAACGTCTGCGACTTTTTTCTGTGGGGTGCCGTCAAAGATAAAGTCTATGCGAATCCAATGCAAGATTTGGAGATGCTTAAGGATAGAATACGTGAGTAAATTCAAGCCATTCCAGAGACACAAATTCATGCTGCAATTGAGAATTTTTACATGCGCATCCAACACCTTGTTCCAATTGACGGACGACATTTTGAAAACTTGATACATTAATGCCCATCATTTCGCAATAAAATACCTTTCATTTGGTTTTTCTATCTATCATGGTTGCTTTTTTATTTAATTTTTAAAAAACTTGTGACTTTTTGTCCACCCTGTATTATAATTGGGCATTGATTGTATGAAAATAAAAATGTGAGTAATGCGTAATACCCCTTATAGTGTATCTTTTATTTTGAGAGGAACTGAAGTTTTGATCATTCTATAACTAATAACTGTTTGAATTTACACGATATTTCTTTGGGGTTTTCATATAAGTAGCCCAATAATTTTGGCTATTAAATTATGCAAAAGAAATTTCACTAAACCTTGCGCATGCGTAGTTAAAAAATTGTTCAGTAAAACTGCTCATATTTTGTAAGATATTTAAAATTTTTGTATTCTAATTGCAGTAGGTTGTGTCTGATGTAGTACGTCAAGTTTTCTAAAAATGGCTTTTCAGCCAAAGCACGTTTCAAGCATTACTTTTTACAGTGTTGTCCAATAAATTTTATCTTTCGTTTAATTTTTTACCGGTCCCCGTTTCCTCTTCGGGACAAAACCTTTGCTTAAACATATGAGGTATAACCTTTTCTTCATACGCCCAAAGTTTCAAAATGATTCTTAAAGAACTTCTTTAGATATTTGACAAAACGTCTAAATTCGAAAGTGTCCAAATACTTATTGATAGATAGTGTATCAAAACTAAAAATAAAGTTCAAATGTCAGTTTCATGCGCTGAAATATCCCACAGGCAAAAGTACCAATATCACAAAAAATACTGTTGTTAAAATTTAATAAATTCCGCTCTGAATATAATTTCTTTTCACTAAAACAAAGGGCATTTTCAATAAAATATGAAACTTATCCTTAAACAGTAAGACAATCGTTCAATCAAAATTTTGACAACTACAATTTTAGTTTCGAAAATTACTTTCGTTTAAAGATTATCTAATCCATCTTGAAAGTTTGACAAGATATAAATCATTTTCAAAGAAAAATTAATAGGTATTTCCCTCATAAATAAGTAATTTTAGTGAAATTTTTAATGTTATTTTAGTATATTTCTTTCAAAAAAAAATGCAATTCTCTGAATCAATACTTTGATCGTTATATTATCACGAAATAATTTTAAAACAAACTTTATTATCCTCAATTTATTATACACAATTGTTATTAACCTCAAATTTACAGTGATATTAAAGATTTTATTAAATGATGCTTTGAAATGTCACACAGAATTTAATCATGCCTTTGTTTGATATTTTCAAAATTTTTTGTTAAAATTTACAGAATAAATATATTATAATTAGTTACTAAGGTATTTACCCTTTTCTTAAAATTATATTATATACATTTCTGATCAAATTAATAACTCAAAAGTTTAAAAAAAAATAATAATTTATTATTATTGTTTTTTATAATTGCATTGACTTCTGACTGACTCATTTATAGATGGATTTTGAAATTATTTATTAATATTATAATAATAAAAATGAAATTGTATTAATGAAATTTTTTCTTAAAGAATTAATGCTTCATATATAAGAAATCAAACAATTTTTACTATTGAAACAGGTTGTAAAAACATTGCACTTTTAAATTATATGCTAGGACACATCTGAAATATATTTTAAAGCAACATAAAATTTAATGATAATATTTAATAGAATTTTCCAAATAAATTAAAATAATTGATGAAACGTCAGTATGCCCTCCCTATTTTAGACTCAAAAAATGTTTTTGGTGTTTGTATGTACAACTGCATGTGACGAGATAACGTTCACAAAAATTTTCCAGTTGACTTGAAATTTAGTACAAATATTTATAAGTTACATGCAATTAGATAAAAAGTGTTATACTTAAATTATTTGTGGCGCGTGTATGCACAAAAAAATTCGGATATTTTATGTTCAATGGACGGCATCTATAAATTTTTTAACTGATATCTTTTTTTACCATGCTTTTATTAACTCGCTTTCTTGTTAGTTTGTTTGTACAGAATAAATCTTGCAATCAATTTTTAACTAACTTCCGTACTAGCTAGACATTTGAAACTTTTAGAATAATTCAGAACACGGTCACTTTTAATACTTTTATTCAATTAATAATTATTTTCTTTTAATTAATTAATAAAATGTGAAAATAATGACCTCATAATAGCTGTAAAATTAGCCATTTAAGTTTTATTTATAATTTAATTGTTGCTAAAAAACTTACGAGTTAATTTTTTTTACAGTAAAACAAATACATTTACTTGAACGTAAACGATAAAAAATTGTAAAAAATTAAATTATGCCCCTCACAAAAATTGACGGCATTATCTCTTTAAAAATTTATACATATTGATAAAGTGCTAATATAGTTCTATAGCTATAACTTCCCGACTAGATAGACATTTGAAACTTTTAGAATAGCTCAGAACACGATAACAATACATTCTTTTAATACTTGTATTCAATTAATAAATGCTTGAAAATTTCTTATAATTGTACTCTTTATTACGGATTTGATCGTTTTCTTTCAAGTTGATAAGATAAGTCATCAAAAATATTTTGGAAAGGTATTTATTAATACATAGAATTGTCAAGTTTATATGATTCAACAGAAATTTTAAAAACATGGTATAAAAAAGCTTTTTTTTTCTTTTTTCTATCTTATAATTATTTTCAATCTATTGAATTGCCAAAAATCTTCGGAGGTACAAATAAATAAAATTATGTTTGTTTTATTATTGTCCCGTTAATGTTATATATAATATATATATTTGAGGGAGGAGTGCGACTGATATTAAAAAGGTTACATGTAACACACACAACATCTGAAAATTGAATATGATAGCATGGACTCATTAAGAAGCTCAATATTTGGTTCCGGATGAATTGGAAAATATTCAATTAATAAAACACGAATCAAAATTTCTCAAACTCATTTCAAACATAATGCTAACAACCCTTTTTCAAAACGATTTTCCAACGATGTCTCAATGAATTACCCCAATAATAAATATATCATTTACAATAAAATTAATTGAAAACGATCACCGCCCAAGCATGATGAACCAGCACACAACATACTAAAAGCTGAATTGCATCAGGAAAAAGTCGTTTCTTCAATTTGTTGGGATTACAAAGATGTAGCATATTTCATGCTGCTTAGAAGCAAGCAAAACACTTACTCAGATGTTTGCTACAAACAACTTGTGAATTTCGAGGAAACATACAAAGAGAAAGAACTGGAATTGTCGAATCGATACAACTCGATATCTTTTGTAACACCTAAAATAAATATCGGAGCTTAGTTAGGAAGTGATGTTGCATTCACCATAATAACTTCAAACTTGCACTACTGGATTATCATTTATTTCAAAATTTAGAAAACTTTGAAAATTGTAAAAAGTTAGGCATTACGAACCATTTATGAAGTCATCGAACCGAATAAAAGACGTTTGATTGATTACAATTCCTTTCTTGGGTAGACAAAAATTATTGTTTATTTTACACTTAAAAGAAAAAAAAATAATAATAAAAAAATCCCTCTGACCCACTAGAAAGAAACTCAAGAAATTTGTTTTATTTTAATTGCATTAAAAATTGAGACAATATACATCAAAATATACAATTAAAATATTAAAATACACACCAAAATTTTAAACGCTTCGAGCCTTATTTTAGGCGCCTTATCAGTAAAAAACATCGAAAGTAAACGTTGAGATGAACAACAGATTTCCTCTACGAAAGCACTGCGCATGCCTCATTAAGAGATGAAAAATTCTGTTTCAAATACCAACCCTCAAGGAAATTTTTAGAATGATAATTTAAACAGTTTGATACAATTATTTTAGTATTGTCAAAATCAGGTAGATGGTTGGTTTCTATGGCATGCTGGACTATTTTTAAACGAATATCACGGTTTATGAAATTTCTTTTATGTTCGAAAATTCGAGTATGAACGGAACAGCCAGTTTCATCAATATAAGCAGAATTTCAAGATTTACAAGGAATATTATAAATAACTCCTGTACGGGAAAAGGGGAGTGTAAGGTAGATTCTGGTTAACTTGAGCTATAGGATAAGTGTCGCAATAAAACTCCAGGAACAATAAACTTTAGGCCGTGAGGAAATAAGAATCAATAATTTCGCAGCAATCATCTTTATTTAATCAGCATGAAAATCAAGAAAGTCTTTAATAAAAATATTTCAAAATGTCTATTATAAAGTTGAACAGACATACAGAGGGTTAGATGAGAGAGAGAGGGCTTCGCGAATTACGTTCTTTTTACACCAGTAGTTAACGAGAGAAATCTTGAGTTGACCGAGTCGCAATCAAGACCGGACTGCTGAATTACGCCAAAATTATTAAAACAGTGCCAAACTTTCCAGCCAAAGCTAATCCATTGTTTCTAGATCAAATTAATATAAATCTTTTGAATTTTGCATGCCCGTTAAAGAAATAACGCCAATCATCAATGCCAAATTTTATCGCCAGAAGACCGTTGAATAAGAGAGACATAAAGTCTGGAAATTATTGCACATCCTGTGATAAAAAAAATCTAAATTACCCTTTAATGATACCACAACGGAAATTATAGCCTAATTTATTTATAACAAAGTGGACTTGAGCAATTTTAGAAGAATAAAAATGTAATTATGTATACAACGGTTTATAAATGTAAATAATATTTTTTTTATATTTTATTTACTAAATGATTTAGGAGAGATTATAATTCTGAAAGATTTCATTTAAAAAGAATATGTTTTTGTTCTCAGAAGATTTAATAATAGCATAAGGGATAAAGTATTATTAGAATTAAGATATCTATTATAGACAAAAGCGAATAAATATAAAAGTAATTTAGAATTTCGTTATCTATTTTTATTAGCTATTTAATATATTGAAAATATAGTAATTAATTATTGCCTTTATTTAAAGCTATAATTAAAACTCATATATGTGAAGTAACAGGTTTAAAATTAGAAAGGAAATTACCAATCAGAAATTGAGGCTTATAGGTCACAGATATATTTACAGTACGTAAACCTCTTGCAATAGATTCAGAAATATTTCTATAGTATGAAATAGTAATGAAAGATTTAGGAGATGAACAAAAGAAATTTGGTAATATTTTTTTCGATTCACATTAAACATTTTTGTTTCATCAATTGCAGTTATTCTTAGAAAGGGAAAATCCAGTAACATATCGCATCTGTTTCCGAAAACTTTTTCCCTCAGCTACCCTTATGTTTTATTCCAATTCAAATTATAAATATAGAACAGAATATATATTATAAAATAGGGAAAATATAATTTTATTTGTATATGAACCACACTTTCTGGCCACAAATAACGAATACATTAAAATTTTAGAGATTTTGTGAAGTATCCTGAAAATTTGTTGACAAATTATATTCTAAAATTTGGAGTTGTAAAAAACATGATATACTTTGGCTATTTTAATGAATGTTTTGTTTCGAAGATAAAAAGGGTACCACTAACAAAATATTGAAAAACAGAATGTTTGCACTGGAAAAGAAATATATACTGCCCTCATCAAGAAAGAATAAGTAGTCATTTTTTGAATTTCTAAACTAGATATATAGATTTTTGTGTAATGCGCATAAGGTAATCAAATAAACTGAATAGACGAAATGATCGAGTATTTCTAGTCTATTTTTTTCTAGATGTAAAACAATATTATGAATATTACAACTCCTTTGTATTGCGAGAAATTCTCGTTTGATATTTAAATTTTGGTCATAAACTAAGATTATAGATTCTAAAACTCGCCTCTTGTGTTCGTATTTAATTTCCAAAGATTTTTAAATGTTTAATCACGATATTATAAAGCTCTAGAATTCTAATAGGGTTTTTTAAAACAAAAGAAACTAGAATTTATAAAGATGCCATGTAACAATTGTTACTAGAGCAATAATTTAGTTTCTGGATGTCAGTTACAGAATATTTTTTACTTATGGTTTCTGATTCTAAAGTGTTTTTTCAGTGTGTTTTATGTTCATCGAACATTTACTACTCAATGCACTGAGAAAAAAAATACCGCTTTCATCTAGAACTAATAAGTAGTCTCTTTCTGAATATCTAAACTAGAAATATAGATTTTCAAGTTATGCACATAAGATAAACAAATAATCTGGACAGACGAAATGATCGAGAATTTCTCGCCTATACTTTTCCAGATGGTGAAACAATATTGTCAATGTTATGAATCCTTTATAATGAAAGAAATTCTTGCTTGATTTCTCAGAATTGGGTCATAAAACCAAACTTATAGTTGCTTAAACTCTATTCTTATGTTCTCATTTATTTTCGGAGATTTTCAAATAAGTGTGACCACGGTAATATAGGCGAACACTCTAGAATTTTAATAGGCGACTTTGGAACTCGCCAGCAAAGGGAACTAAAATTTATATGAATGACATGAAACTATTTATAGCAGAGCCGCAATTTAGTTTATAGATGTCAGTCTCAGAATTTTTTTTTTTTTTTTATGTGGAATCATCTTGTAAGAAATGAATGAAAAGTTTTCTGACTGTAGTACGCGATTACGATGCTTAATTTAACTGTCTGTATTCATTTGTATCTGAATTGAATATATGTGCATGCATATATAAATGGTTCATAAAAAAATAAGTAAAAATAAATAAAAATGAAGTTTTTTTCTTTCCCTATTGTCCTTTTTATTATTATTATTATTATTATTTTTATTATTATAACGTGCGGGTATTCAACCCACTTCAGTTTCATTTTCAGGAAACATGACACATTGCATTAGACACAACATATTGAAATAAGAATATGAAAATATTAAATATTTGAAAACATTTAACAAAATAATTTTTAACTTTAATTTTTATATATATATATACTATATAAGATACATGATATTCAAAAGTGGGCTTCTGTTTCAGATTAGGAACAACTCCTTAAGGTTACTTTATCCGTAAGAATTTTCGAATATAAAAATACGTATTATCAACCTATTTTCAATTTTTAACAAAATAAATTATTTACTAGCATTGTAGACAATTCATTCCGGAGCTGAAAATTAAAAAATAAATATACATTAAGTTTAAGTAGTGAAATAATATCCTGTCCTAGAAACAGTTTTTTAAACACTACTACACTGAGCAAGTCAATGGCGGTATCTACAGTCGGTAACAAAAGTGCCCGAACACTATCAAAACTTCCTATGCAAAAAAAGTACACTTCATACGGTTTTGTTAAACAAATCCTTGTCGACTCCTGTTCTTAGTCAGTGTAAGAACATGATTCGATAAGGATTTATTTAAGGAATTTTTGCTAATGTTCGGACACTTTTGCTACCGACTGTATATATTTCTGGTTTTTCAGTTTTTTTGTATTTTTGTCATTAATTTTATTTTTATTTTTATGACGCAAACATATTGATATAGTTTCTGTTTAAAATGTAACATTTTCTAGCCTGTCATGCATTGCATTCCAATGGTCCCAATGGTGTCCTCACGCACGTTTTTTAAAATATCTGCAAAACACATTTTTGTAGATGCTGATGCTGTGATTTCTTGCAGAGGACAGAATATCATATTGACACTTTATGGAAATAATAATATGAAAGGTTCTTTCATATACAAAACTAGTTGACATAGGTGACTTCTGCTCAGTTCCCACCATATATTTGTTTTCATACGTTTCTACTGTGTAAAAATTGTATTCATGCTAAGAAAAAAGTGAATTCGTCTGATCATTGGACACGCTTGTAGAATGAAATGCTCCACCTACTTTCATCACATTTGATGCATTTACCTTATCCTAATTGTTTGATTGCGTTCGTTAGGATTAATTTCGTATTTAATTTTTCATGCAATTTCATAGTGTTTCTGATGCCCATAATACATGTCCATAATACATAGAAGTCCATACAAGTCCGCATAAGCCAATAAAAGTTTATTGGAAATTTTTCCCTATTCTACCATGTTAAGAAAATAGCAAATTTCGAATAACTTGCTACATTTCCAAAGTAAAATACTTATAGTTAATAATGTTTCTGCTAGTGCCATAAAGGATATTTTAAAAATAGTCTGACATTTTACGATAAAAGTATTCTTTTTAACTCACGTTGAAACGAAATTTTTCCCTGTTCTCTTGTATTAACCCGTTAGTAGTCGCTAGTTGGTCGATTTGCCGCCCATCCTTCAGTGTTGCCAGATTTTTTTATTGAACAGCCACAAAAAATTTTTAGAAGTAGCATTTGATATACATAAACCGCGAACAAAAATCGAAGGGACATCGATCACATCACTTCTTAAAATTATTGGTGACAGTTAAATAAAAAGTGTGCAATTTTTAATAGGTGGCGCTGTGTATAGCGACTACTAACGGGTTAAGAAAAATCAGAATTTTCAAATAACTTACGAAGTTTCCGAAGTAGAATATTGCAAATCCAGAGAGTTGTTGCCGTATCATAAGTGTTATTTTAAAACTGGTTTGAAGTCCTTATGACCATTTGTTATTCAAATATTGTTTACACAAACTAACACTCTAACTAACTAACAAACTAATTAAAAAACTGACTAACCTGGAAACTCACACCCCATTAATTTTGAAATTTTCCTGTTTCACACACCTCAAAACGAGTAAAATTCATAAAATTGAGATCTAAAATTTTCACAAATACCTAAGTTTCTCGTACTTATAGTATGATGGGGAACTCAAAAATCATATATCGTATATTTATCATACATTTTCGATGTTAATCAAGTATGTTAATGTAAAGTAACACGTGAAAGAACTTTAAAATTTAATCAGAAAGAAAAAGAAAGAAAAAACGGAAACCTTTTTAATCATCTATAGAAAATCCAAAGCATTGCATTTACATTTTTTTTTTCCAATTTGTTCTGTTCAAAATGTTTTTGTAGGTTTTCGAGTTTACTTAGCATGAAGTGAAGTTTGGCAATGTTTCTTTTTTGTTTCGTGACTTCCGAACTTGTTTTACAAACACTAGTTTCTTAGTTACATGAAGTACCTTTTATTAATTCTGCGCATGTGATCATCTAAGCTATCCGTTACTGCTTTACTCTCAAGAACTGCTTTACGTGATTCTATAAAGATAATAAAAATTTGTTGTTTTTTAGTTAGAATTCCAACATTTTTTTCGATTGATGTATGCTAATATGAGTACTCAAGCTTTAATATAATCCTTCAAAATGATGATTTTTAAAGCTAGTAAAAATTGTTTACTTCAAAAATTGTAATTACATGGAAAAATATAATTTTAACAGAATTATTTTTAAACTCTAGAAAATAATAATTTAAAAAAATTTATATAATTTTGGAAAATCTAATTTTAAAAAACCTCATAAGAACTTCGCATATAAGAAAAAGCTAGGAGAGTTTGTGCACAACTTAACAGAACGATATAAATAACCCAAATATTAATTTTTTGCTAAACTATTGATGCATAATTTTGAATTTATCCTTCTTCTATGCATTTCCATTGCTATTTGGTTGCTCTGTTATAATTTAAAATAACAGCTGTAATAAAACCAAAAGAGCTATTTTGCGCAATCTCTCCTTTTAGGGTAGGAGTGTTTGCGCACATGGGTAGGAGAGATTGTGCTTAATTATAACTATAACTATATTGTTAATAATAATAATTGCACTTATATGACATGCACTTAAATGACACATGCACTTAAATGACACATAATTGCACTTAAATGACACAATGTTGTAAGGTATTTTTCAACAAATATTTTTGTATTGGGGATAGATATTTCAACAGAATAATCAAAAAGTCCGAAAAATATAAAAAGTAAAACATTTTTAAAAAAGAACTACAAAAATTTATTTACAGAAAAAAATATTAAAGAAACAGGGAAAAGAACAAGACCATATAAAAAACAAAACCTAAAAGTAACATTAAGTTAAAATCAAATTCTGACAAAATGCATTTTTTAAAATGCTATTTATGTAGGTCACAAAATTAAATTTCTTTTGATATTTAGAGTTATATTTTCTGGGAGACAATGATCTGCACTCATCAGGGAAAATAGTTCTAATAAATTATAATTTTAATAAATAATTTATAATATATAAGAATACATAGAAAAAAATGTTGTGATGGCTACAACATACTAGTTTGAAATCGTGTTTATATACATGTATATATACTGCTGTTCATTAAATTTGCAACACCAAGAAGAAATGCGAATATAAGAATGGTATTTATTGGGCACATGCATTATAGTAGGAAGAACAATTTATTTAATTTTCAGGAAGTTTTGAGTAATATATCCTGAGAAAACAGTGCATAAAGCAGCGACCTCTGGGAGCAATAACTACACATATCTGCCTAGGCATTGAATCGAAAAGCGATTGGACGACATATTCGAATACAGCCCTTCATGAAGCTTCAACTGGATGCCACAGTTCATAGACCGTATTACTGGTGAGTGGTAGAGGGCCACTCGCTTTTCAACGATTAAAAAGTCGTTCTCATTTGGTGCGAGGTCAGGAGAACGCGTTGGCCAGAGCAACGGTTGGACACATTCTGTATCTCAGAAGGTCCGTACAATACAGACAACTTGCGGTCGTGCATTATCCTGCTGAAAGATAGCTCCAGGGATGCCTTGAAGGAAGGGAACGACTTCGGGCTGTAGCACTTCACGGACGTACATGTTGCTATTGAGATTGCCCGGAATTCGTAGCAAATTGGATCGTCCATGATACGAAATCGAACCCCAGACCAGAACTCCGGGTGTTCGGCCACTACGTCGTTCGATAACGCACTCGGGAAGGCAGCGTTGTCCGGCATAGCGTCTAACACGAACACAGCCATCATGGTCCCACACATTGAAGCGTGATTCATCTGAAAAGACAACTTGGTGCCAATCAGCTTGCCAGCCTATGTGCTCATAAGCCCATTGCAGATGCAGCCGTCAATGGTTTGCCGTGAGGGGAATCCTGTATAAAGGCACCCTTGTACGCAGTTCACGGTGCAGCAGACGTCGACGAATTGACGAAGCCGACATTAGTACACCTGTAGCAGTAGACCAACAAGCTGCCAAATGCCTGGAGGAAGCTGTACAGCCATTCACCGCCATGCGGAGCAGGTGTCGATCGTTGTTCGCTGACGTCACTTTCCGTCGTCCACTGCCAGTTTTTCGAGTCGTTCGGTGCTCGTCGGTCCACTGCTTCCAAACTCGCATCACTGTGGATCTGTTCCGCTGCACACGAGATATTGCGCGATAGGAAAATCCTCCTTCTCGAAGGCCGATAATCCTCCCCCGTTCAAACTCCGTAAGTTGCTGGAACTTCTCCTTCTTTCGTGTGAGGGCATACTTAGGTGTTACTAAACGTTCGCCACTAACAAATAATCATCAACTATTTCAACGTCCCGCTACAGCCCTCTATTTATATGCTTTCAGCATCAGTTCAGAGGGCGCTGCGCACGCCACGCATGCGCGATGGCTCTGAAAATTTACTATTTTGCATAACATCCTATAATTGACATTTGCTGCAAATTTCATTTAATTCTGATAATATCTTCATGGTGTTGCATTTTTTACAAACAGCAGTATATATTAAAAAGGTCAGAGCCATAATAGAAAATAAATTTGGAAAAATTACTTATATTGCAAATACAATCGAAATTTATTGATTCATTATTTATTTATTAATGCAACAGTATAGGTAAAATTCTTAACAAAATTAAAAGTTTCTGAAATTGTTTATCTAAGTAAACAGAAAAACATAGAATTAAAAATTCATGTAGAATATATTTAATTCACATCACGAATAAGCGTCATTAATAACTCTATAAAAAGTGAAAAGGTAAAACCATTTTAACGTACTGAAATTATATAGTTCTTATACGATAAAAATCTATCCTTCTTCAAAAATTGCAGTAGTCATTTAAGTACATTTGTTATTCAGTGTTGCCACAGGTGATCTTTTATATAATAACACGAGACTTGGCGTTGGAATATTAAAACCCGAATAAACTACTACGTCAGAAACGCCAAAAAAAAAAAAATATTTGAGATGCATACAGCTGATTCGGTAGCCTTAAGCGTACCGTCTTCAGTGCTCTTTGCACTGAAGACGGTACGCTTAAGGCTACCGAAACAGCTGTATGCATCTCAAATATTTTTCTTTGGCGTTTCTGACGTAGTAGTTTATTCGGGTTATAATTGATCTTTTATATATTCTTTTTGTACCACTATTCTCTTAAAATAAAATGTATAATACATTTATGTAGGTAAAATGCAGAATTACCTCTATATATATATTATAAATTGTTTTACTAAGAAACAGCGGTACGAACAGAATAAAAAAATATATTACAAAAAAATTGGCCTATGGCAGCCTTGGTTATTTGACATTTATTTACCTTTCAGCCGGAAGAGTGGAGCTGTTTCAGCACATCCTTAGAGCATCGACATTCTTCCCCCGAAATTCTAATAGCATGTCTGAAATCGCAAGTAAACTAAAAGCAGTTATTTTTAACAGACCAACACTCAACCTGAAACAGTGGGGCGCACTGTAAAAAATATGTCCTATTTGCTGCCAAAATTTTTCTGTAATTTGAGAAAATACGCGTAATTTACGAAAACATTACGTTGTCAGAACGTATTTTCTCAAATTACAGAGAATTTCTGGCAGCAAATAGGACATATTTTTTACAGTGCAGGTAAGATAAACCTAAGATCATGGATATTGAAAAAAAAAAAAAAAAAAAAAAAAAGGAGTTTATTCCTACCGAAGAATAACCAAACGCGACACTCGGTAAAAACAGAGAAAAAAATGAAGAAGACAGAGGATGAGAAGACTAACAGAGATATTGGAATTAAATAGATTGTGATAATCTTTCGTGTACTATAAGTAATCAAACAAGAGTATCAATTAAAAGGCATGCACAATTACCGAAGATTCGTCCTGTCCACAAACATAAAAGCAAGTATTTTATAATTGATAAGTAAATGACATTAAAAAGTTATTAGCAGAGTAAATGGAAGCATTTAAACAAGCTGAAAGTATTTGGCTAAAAAATATACCCAATTCAAGTGTTTTAAATGATTCAATAAGGACTCATAAGTACAATAAAATCCAGCTTTATTTTCAAACTAAAAACAACAACAACAGAATATTATTCTAACAAAAAACATTTCCAATTCATCCAATATATTTCATGTTAACAGAAAAGACCCTTAAAAAGAAAACTATTCAATCATTTCTAATTTAATTCATTTCAAAAATTCTAAACAACATAAGTATGTTACCTCTATTAAATGAATATAACACCTAAGCCATGACCCGGGGGATGAAACCAGTTACTTTAAAAATAAACAGTTAACAGCCATTTCCTTACACAACCTGCTTAGACAAACAGCAGGTGCTGATGGAAGGAAGAACACAAAAACAAAAGTAAGCAATGTTCTCCTCAAATCTCAAACTATTTATACAAAGCATATGCTGTTAGATAGGTCAGATAACTGACAGATGTTGACCTACAATTGGATGATTCAAATTAACCGGAAGTGAGATGAAAAACGTCATCAAAACAGATGTTGTCAGGAAAAGAAAAACATCATTAGTGAAAAAGTCTGCCGGGAGTAACGTTTGAAAAAAGTAAACAAAAGAAAAAATAAACTGAACTCTTAGGAATCTATCAGTAAGTAAATATACTAAAGATTATATAAACTTATTTTAAACATGTTTTATTTATTAATAAATTATTTCAGATAAACCTTTTGAACTTGAAAGTTACTATTTAATTTAGACATAATAAGATCAAACTAAAACTAAAGTTTTATCAAATGAGTATTGTTTAAAATAAAGAGATTTCTTTTAATTTATCATTATATTTAACCATTATTTAAGATTAAGAAATAGCCAGAATAAAAATAAAAATGTGGTGAGATAATTAATAAAAAAAAATAACATTTTGTCATCAATTTTAATGAAAATTATCATCAAATGTCTGATATTAATTGAATTATAATTACATATTATTCCAGACAACCTGCATTAGCATGCACAAAACCTAGAGTATGTTAGCATATACCACATACGAGGGCTGTCTGAAAAGTTTCCGGCCTCTGCATGAAGATGGCAGCACTAATCAACGAAAGTGGGGGAACTTCTTTCGGCATCCTTTGATAGATCTGAACTGAAATTTCAGCCATTTTGAATGTGAATTTTGCGTTTGACAGTTATTGTTCTGAGTTGATGTGATTTTATTTGAAAGAATGGATAAAATCGAGTATCGAACGGTCATTAGGTACCTGTTTTTGAAGGGTAATACTCCTACACAGATTAAAGAGGAAATGGATGCTGTGTATGGGAACTCTGCTCCATCATTAACAACGGTAAAATTTTGGGCAGCTGAATTTAAACGTGGCCGTACCAGCTTGGGTGATGATGAACGTTCAGGACGACCAAAAACTGCAACGACTGACGAAAACATTGCAAAAATTCACCAAATGGTGCTGGACGATCGCCGAATCAAGGTAAGAGAGATTGCAGAAGCTATGAACATATCCAAAGAACGTGTTTGCCACATACTGAACCAAGATTTAGGTATGCGTAAGCTGTCTGCACGTTGGGTGCCGCGTTTGCTCACTTTGGACCAAAAACGTGTCAGAATGAACATTTGCACTGCTCTGTTAGCGCAATTCAGACGCAATAAATCAGAGTTTTTTCGCCGTTTAATTACTGTAGATGAAACTTGGCTTCATCATTACACCCCAGAGACAAAAACGCAATGAAAACAGTGGACTGCAAAGGGAGAATTGACTCCAAAAAAAGCATAAACTGTTCCTTCTGCTGGAAAAGTGATGGCGCAGTTTTCTGGGATAGCCATGGAATTGTACTGATAGATTACCTTAAAAAAGGAAAAACAATTACTGGAGCATATTATTCAACCTTGCTTGAGAAGCTAAAGACACAAATTGTGGAAAAGCGACCACATTTGCAAAAAAAAAGAAAATTTTGTTTCACCAAGACAATGCTCCATCTCACACCTCAGCTGTTGCAACGGCGAAAATTCATGAGTTGCGGTTTGAACTGGTTGACCACCCCCCTTACTCACTAGACCTGGCCCCAAGTGACTTTTTTCTGTTTCCTAAACTAAAGGAAGCACTCGGAGGACAAAAATTTTTGTCAAATGAAGAGGTGATAAACTTTGTGAACAGTTATTTTCAAGAGAAAGATTCCACCTATTATTTAGATGGGTTAAAAAGATGGGAGCATCGCTGGGAAAAGTGTATAGACTTACAAGGAGACTATGTTGAAAAATAACACTAATTATGTTTAAAAAAAAAAATCTCTTTTCTTTGTTAGGTCGGAAACTTTTCAGACAGCCCTCGTACTAGCACATGTTTGCCCATCAGAAAAAGGAATCCATTAAATAAATATTCATTAAGACTGAAATATTTTGGAAGCGTACATCTAAAAAAGAAACACAAGGGGAAACTATGTAAATCGTGTTTGAATCATCTGCAGAATGAACGCCACTTTCAAAATCTATAAAAAGAAAGAACAGAAAACTAATTTAAAGTATTATTATTTTTTTCTTTGTTCTTTTTCGTGAAAAACTTTTTTCTTCTGAAAATTTACGGTAGTTTCACTGGCGCATATTTTAGAGTGATAAATAAATTAGATTTTATGTACAGTGATATTGCATTTAACCGTCATGTGCAATTAAAAATCAAGACATAGTACTGTACTGTGAAGTAACAGGTTAATTAGTGCTGTAACCTCGTCACATAACACATTAAAAAAAAAAAAAAAAACTTTTTTTTTCTTTTTGGTTGTTGTTGCTGCTGCTGTTCTTATACGTGAAAACCATTTTTCTTGTCGAAATTTACGGTAGTTTTACCAATGTTAGAGTGATAAAGAAGTTACAGTTTACATACCGATATTCAAATTAACCGTCATGTGCAGAAAGAAATCAAGACACAGTACTGTAGAGTGAAGTGAACATATGCTCTATGCAGTAGCCTCGACACATAACTAAATACGAATACCAGCATCATGTTGTGACAAAAATATGAATTTTTATTTTCAAAAAACAGAATAAGAATTTCTTTTTATTGCATGAAACCCAGTGTTTCACGATAACATTATATGCAGCATGAGAGGATTTTTTGCAAAGAGTCCTTGCCCAAATAATGTTTAATAACTGTTATTAAAAATATAATTAAAAAACACTTTTAAAAACACGTCTAAAATACATTTATTAAAAAGGTTCATCTTTCAAATCTTTTCACCCTAACAAATTAAGGCATCATTAGGGATTTAGTTATACACATCATAGAGCAGTTTTGTATACATTTTTTATACCATATGGTCAACAGTTAAGTCCTTACAAAACACGAAGTCAACTGGAAGCTACACTTAGAAGCTGGAACTATTGTAGAATGAGGAAGTGCTACACTTAGAGGCTGGAACTATTGTAGAATTGAAAAACTGCCGGTCAAGAAATTGTAGAATCACTAGAGTGTAAATGAAGGAACTGAATTTATTACAGATTTCTGAAGAATCAGATGAGGCTACTGAAGGAGTAAAACGATACGGAACTAGAAAAAACAAACTGTTGGTTATTTTATAATATAGTGCCAAATTATTGACAAAATTGCAGCATCCTTTGAATTTATTGAATTTTTATATTTACAGTCGGTAACAAAAGTGTCCGAACACTAGCAAAAATTCCTATGTAAAAAAAGTACACTTAATACTGTTTTGTTAAATAAATCCTTGTCGAATCCTGTTCTTAGTCTGTCTAAGAACTGAATTCGACAAGGATTTATTTAGCAAGGATTTATTAAGCGTACTTTTTTTATATAGGAATTTTTGCTAGTGTTCGGACACTTTTGTTACCGACTGTACTTATATTAATAGCTTCACAAAAATACAGTTTTTGGATCGTTGGAGGGTCTGTAATAATTTTGACGTTATTTTTGTGAAGCTATTAATATAATTAAACATAAAAATTTCAATAAATTCAAAAGATGCTGCAATTTTGCCAATAATTTGGCACTATATTATAAAATAACCAACAGTTTGTGTTTTCTAGTTCCGTATAGTTTTACTCCTTCAATAGCCTCATGTGACTCTTCAAACACCTGTAACGAATTCAGTTCCTGCATTTGAACTCTGGTGATTCTACAATTTCTTGACCGGTAGTTTTTCGATTCTGCAACAGTTCCAGCCTCTAAGTGTAGCACTTCCTCATCCTGCAATAGTTCCAGCCTCTAAGTGTAGCATCTCCTCATCCTGCAATAGTTCCAGCCTCTAAGTGTAGGACCTCCTGATCCTACAATAGTTCCAGCCTCTAAGTGCGGCACCTCCTCATCCTACAATGGTTCCGGCCTCTAAGTGCAGCACCTCCTCATACTACAATAATTCCAGCCTCTAAATATAGCACCTCCTCATACTACAATAGTTCCAGCTTCTAAGTGTAGCTTCCAGTTGACTTTGTTTTTTGTAAGGACTTAACTGTCGACCATATGGTACAAAAAATGTGTATCTCTCTGCTCTATGATCTGTATAACTAAATCCCTCATGATGCCTTAATTTTTTAGGGCGAAAAGCTTTGGAAGATTTTAACCTTTTTAATAAATGTATTTTAGACGTGATTTTAAAAGTGTTTTTTAATTATGTTATAAAAATTACACGTGTTTACAATTTAACTCTCAGCTTGAGATTATTTATGTTATTAAAAAGTTACATTTTAAGTTATAAAAATACTTTCGTAACACTAATTGAAAATATTAATGCTTTTTCATATATATATATATATATATATACCTAGCTTCCAAAATTTTCAATTTTTAAACCAAATTTTTCACAACTATTTTCTAATAGAAACATATCTTATTTATTTTGTACTATTAAATAAGTTTAAAATTTTTATAGGAAATTTCTAGTAAGAAGTCTTCCGGGAAAAATGGGTGACTCGATAGCTATGTTTTTTATAACTATAGTCATTACTATGTTTATAAGTGACATTAAAATAATGTCACTTATCTTTCTATCCGGCAACTTCACGCGCTTTAAATATTTAAAAAATATATAGATTAATAATTTAAAATTATTTCATATCCGGATGAATTGTAAAGTTACTCATAAATCTTTTGTATAAATAAATAAATAAATAAAAAATGTAGATTATAACTTGCAGCATTATTTATTCTTAATTAAAACTATTTCAACCTGGTACGAAAATGGTTTTAAGCAAAAATTATTAATATATTATTTATAATATATCTCAAACGATATATATTGAAATGTCCTTCATCTTCTTTGGAATGCTACCTCAAAATATCCTTCAATTCATTTCACTAAATTTTATTGCTCTCTTGCAATAATATATTTCTTTATTAATTTACAGATTAAATAGTATTTAAAATACCAACTTTCATGAGTTTGAAGAAATAAATATTTCAAAGAAAAATTATAATGTTTCAAAGATAACTTTTTTTTTTTTTTTTTTTTTTTTTTTTGTCCAATAAAATTAACTGAAACTTTGAACTGTCTTTTACAAAGTTAAAAATACATAAGAACTCTTATCTATTTCATTGACTTTTAAAATTCATTAATTTTACTTTAAAACTTTCGTCTCTTTACCACCAAACTCATAATTACTCAACTTCCTGTTACAACAGATTTGGGTACAATTTCCCGAACTTTATCTAAAAATATTCAGTATTTATTTTTTGATAAAATGAATTCGTCTGTGAATAATATCAGGTGACTTAAGCTTCAAACTTTGAATATTGTATTACTGATTTACTTCCCTTTTGAAATAGCTAATAATAATATTTCTATAAATAGTTTCGTTCAAATTCTAGAATTCCTATTATTGAAATGACAGATATAGTCTTAAAATAAATAAATAAATAGTTTATATCGTCAATTCTGCATCTTGAAATTTTCAGGAAAAATGTTTCTGTTTTACGAAATAGTAAATTTTATTGAAGTAAAATACCGTAAATAAAGGAAATCATTAAATGGATGTATTCAAATAATCTAAAAGTTACAAAACTTTATTATATATGTATGTATGTGTGTAAGTGTGTAATTCGCGATGCACGGAATATCTGTATAATATAACTCTAACGTGGAGCAGTTACAATTAATTTTTGTTGAAACGATACGATAGTGGTGTAATTAATAAAATTCGTGAGGATTAAATTCGCGAGGATGTTCATTTAAAAATGAACAATATTTAAGCACGCGGACTTAGCTCAATGAATTCTTAGTAAAAAATGACCACATTTGTCTGATGATATTATTTTATGGAAAAATTTATTTTTTAAAGTTGGTTGCTTCTTCAGAATCTTTGCAATCGTCATTTTAAACCTAGCAATACTTTAAAAATATGTACAGAATATGAAATATTATCATAAATTGACTAAAAAACACAATCATAAAAAATAGAAATCAAAATAGGAATTATTATTATTATTATTTTTATTATAACATGAAATTATACCAAAATTAATAAAAGGTCATCACCAACATGGCGGAAAAAATTTAAAAGGCGTCATGGGAGTCCTATACTAAAACTGTACTGCCTGCGAAAATATGAAATTGGGTCGTGAACCATGGATTTTATTTTGAAACTTTTATTTTGAATGATTTTGGTTTCACTATTTTACACTTTTAATTTGATTCTACTAGTAATTTGGCTTCTGGTAAATTAAAATTTTAACTAGGTGGTGAAATTAGTATAATATTTGAGTTTAAAAGGTAAGTAAGAAAAGAAAAAACGTGCGAAAAATTCGCACGGGTTTTCTAGTAAAGTAATAAAATTTGTGCGATAATAATTAAAATGAAACATTTGATTTTTCTGATTCAAAAATTATTGCTAATACATTTTTTTTTTTTTTTTATTGAAAACTTCGATAAAATATAATAAACATATTTGTAATAAAAATGTCGATAAATTCAGAAATCGAGTGTTTGGGTGTTGGCTCATGCCCATTAAGAGCCATTAGACTGGAATTATAGATTAAAGTCGATTCAGATACCACAACAAACATCCATGCCTAAACTAGATTCTTCGTACCTGGTATTTCTCTTTTCTCTTAAGAGCAAATTGTGTAAATAGTTTTCTGTTGGTTGAGCGTTGGGTCGTTAACCTAAAAATTCCAGCTTCAAATCCTGGCCTGGTCCCTTTTCGCTCTCCTTAAAATTAATTCTGCCAATCCATAAAAAATACTATCCACTTCTGCCGAGAGGTTCTGTTCTCAAAATTTGATAAAGAGGAGGCGTACCAGTCTTGAAGTAAGATCACACTCGTCGGCCGAGCTGTTCGTAGTTTTGTTAAAACCAATTGAACAATTCCATTTACACACACACACACACATACACACACATTATACACATGGTATATATTCTAAAAAAATATGTTTACGTGATATATTATATATTAAAAATTAATTATCCAATGAGATGAATTACACGAGGCTGACTTTATTTCTTAAATAGAGCGTATATATATATAATATTAACTAAATATTTTTAATATATATATAAATATAGATTGTTTATTATCATGAGAAAAAACATCTTAAGTATTTCATTAAAATGAAATATGTTAAAAATATAAATAAAAATTAATAGCACTCCATTTGGTTTACAAAAACATTTACCAATTGTTACACCTTAAGAACAAAGGTACTTTCTAAATATGCTGCATGTTTCAATATTTTCCGATGCATTGTGCGAATTACTTTGTTTTTATTACTTCCTTCTATATTCAATAGAAGAAAGTATTGGTTTAGTAAAAATTTTCCACCTCGAGTTTTGAGAGGTTTATTATATGATTTGGCCATTTTTAGAAAATGTTTACCTGTCATCTGTCTGCCTCTGAATGTCTTACAAAATTGTGTGTTAACTATATCTCAGGCACTATTACACAGAATTGCGGACAAATTGATGTTTAGTCGTACCATGACATAAACTGGTGCCAATCAACTTTTCGTGAAATTTTCCGATAGGTGGCACTGCAATCCCAATTTTCTAAATTTTTAACATGGCAGTATAAAACAAAATTTTGTATAAATGTACAGTCATAAAAAAAATACCATCCCCGACTAAGTTCGCCGTAAATTAGCATAGAAGCATGCGGCTGGTGCTGATTGATTGGTAATAACATCTAGTTATTAATGCTATTGTTGAATTTTCACTTAGTGGATCGTCTACAAATTAAAACTTGCATCAACTTATTTTTTTTCGAAATCGTAAAACCTATTTTTGACTGCATATTCGAATTCCTAAGTTCAGGGCGGTTGGGATAATGGTATGGTTTCATATACTTTAAATTAATTCTTGATAGAATTACAAGCGAAAATGTGTTGGAGTGTTAAAAATAAATAATTAGATCTTACACAAAAAAGTATTGTGTCTATTCAGATAATAACCGAAAAAGAAGTATGACAATTTTAAATATAAAATAGACTAAAGTAATGCTAATTAAGAAATGATGTGTACATCTAAACTTATTTGAAAACCTATTTTAATTCCTGTGTATGCAAGATTTTAGATGTCACAAATGATAACCCCTTAACAGTAATAAAAAGATAATGTATCACAATAACTCAAAATATAATGATACGAATGAGCTTTAAATTTGTAAACCCTTATTTTTGTGATGCCTGTTTTATTCGTGTAAAAGTTAATATAGGTCATAACTCATGATTTTTTGAAATAGGAATTTATTAGTAATTTTTAGAGTCCAAAAATGTGTTTTATCAAAAATTTGCATGGAATATGTTTGGGTCACTTCATTCTAACGCATAAAACAATTAAATTTGAATATCATATTTTTTCGAGAAAATATGATATAGTGTTTCTCACATTTATTTAACATTAACATCCCCATATTTTGACTGCTTATAACTCTATCAGAAATTGAGCGAAATATTCTTTCTGCGGGTGGATTCGATCCAAATAACCCCAAAAAAATTGACAAAAAGGGGTGTTGCTATTGAAAAAAATGAAGTTGGTGCAAATTTTATTATGCAGACGACACCTTAAACAAATTATGAGAATATCATCATAAACTAAGCGTTGTTATTAACGAATCGACACCACCTGCATATTTATATGATGATTAGTTGAGAAATCAGTCGGGGGAGGGGCGATTATTTTTTTTATATGACTGTACATAAAAATAATTATTTTTAAATGATTATTGTGAAATTTAAAAAAATTATGTATAATAGTATTTGGCAACTGGGGGAAAATGTACATATAGTAGTATTGAAAACTCTCATTATGGGTAGCTTTTAAAAGAACTCATCTATACCTTTAAATTGAATGGTTTAATCCCTCCCTGTGATAATTAATGTGATAATAATTGGTAATATCGATTTTTACTTTCTTTTACCCATAAGGTAGGAATAGTATTTTCAAACGTGAGTTTTTGTTACATTTACACGTTTTGAAGTCCCCTGAATCAGAAATTCGTAATTTTGGCGGTTGGTCTGTGCGTGTGTCTCTCTGTGTGTCTGCGTGTCTGTCTCTGTGTGTGTGTGTGTTATCAGCATATCTCAAGAACAAATAGTAGCAAAAATTCCAAACTCGGTATTCTGAATGTGTATCATATAGGGATGCTACACTAAGCTTTTCGTTGAGGTGAAGCAAATGGTTCGTGTTCAGGGACACTCAAGAGTATTCAAATACATTACGTCTACGGGGGAAATTGCAGGTAAGTAGAGTTTAACATCTATAGACTGCACTAAGCCAAATGAAATGAATATATATTTTTTATGTGCATAAAAACATGCCTCATGAAGGACATGACAGGGAAATCATTCACTGTTCATTTACAGGGCTACACAAAAGAACTAGATTATAGTGCGACAATAGCTGAAAATTGATGGAAGTGCATTTAAGGTTGTGCCGTGTATTATTACTATAGGATTGTATTTAGGTGCACTACGTGGTTTGTACATATTCTTCAAAAAATATACAGGGTTGCAAATATTTAAGTGATAACATTCTTTTTTATTTTTAGTGGAAGTGCTTTAGTATAATATTTTACCATGTCCAGGAAAGCTTCTGAGGAATGAAAATAAATTCTTCCTAGGCATATGATAAATAATGTACGTGTTAAGCTAAAT
The DNA here is from genome assembly GCA_963930645.1 of Salticus scenicus. Taxonomy (NCBI): domain Eukaryota; kingdom Metazoa; phylum Arthropoda; class Arachnida; order Araneae; family Salticidae; genus Salticus; species Salticus scenicus. The sequence goes on along the minus strand of OZ005652.1, from coordinate 217,731,253 downwards.
ATTCGTCGCTTGTTTTTTGTGTAGTTACACATTTTGAGTTTTCCTGATTACCAAAGTCAAGTTTTTTAAAGTTTGATTATTGTCTGTGTCTCTTAGAGTAACTTAAAAACAAATAATTTCAGGAGATCCAAGAGTTGTATTTTGAAATTAATATAAATTTGTTGCTGGAAATGTTTGATCAAGACTGATATGTTTCAATTAATGTTGCATGTGAATGTTGTCTCAATAATTTTAAGTGAACATTTAATTTCAATAACATATTTAAATTCTATATAAATGTAGGTGCAGTAATGAAACGGGGAGTTGAAGGGGCGGTAGACCCCTCATACAGAACTAATTACAATATAATACTCTTCCGAAGCCTAATTTGAATTGTTTTAATATTGGTTTACATAACAGTACTTGCTCTCTTACCTCTTAATCTCAAGCCTGTATTTATAGTATTAAATTTCATGGTAAGGGAAAGTCATGTGAGTGACACACAGGATTATTTTCATTAAAGAAAGCATTATTTAAGATATCTTCTATAGAAAATATAACTAACTTCCTTTGTCACATTTAATGTTATACTTCTGCAGGATGAGAATACATCTGAATTGATCATGGAAGATAATTTTAATAAATAACCATTTTACTAAATTATTACCGCGGGATTTTGTATAGGAAAATATAGTCTTGTGGTGCCCCCAACGTAATATAGTTTTAAAAAAAAAAATGCATTCGCATAATTTTTGCATTGGAAACACGAAATTTATTGAAGTTTTAATCTAAAATATGTCTTCGAAATTTTAATGACAGTGTGACACTTTTAAATTCTGTTTAAAAAAGTGTTCTGAAATTTAAATCGCTAAAATTAAAACCTAATACTTTAGATTTCCAAAAATAAATTTGTATTATAATTCTTAAAGCGTAAACCGATAATTTATCTAGAGAATACACTTTGCAAATTGTGACATAAAACTTATTTTAAAGCTGTTGCAATTTTGATACTAAGATGGAAACTTCTCATTTATCGTGATTCACGAATAAATAATGGGTGCAAAAGGTATTAGAAGAAGATAAGATAAATCACCAGCATTAATTATTGTTATTATTTACGATCGTGCCGTGATTTATAATTATGATTAATTATGAGGAAATTTATGCGTTTCCGGCCACTAATCTAGATAAATAAATAAGATTCTATAAGGTCTAAATGATCATCAGGCTGATAAATTTAACGATAAAAGTCATATTGTATTTGATATATTTGATCATATATTAGGAAAAGGATGCATTAAAATTTGCTTACTTTGAAACCCCTCTTTTAGCTTTCATAGGAGGAATTTATGTGATTTAAAAGAGTAATTTTATAAAACTATTTTGATTTTGAAAATAATAAAGATATAATTAAATTCAAAATAATTCTTTGTTTTACTATAGTATTTCAAATTAAAATCTGAAAAAAAAAATGTGTTATTATAAACAGTATAAATACAATTAAATTGCAATTAGATTTTATGTATTTCAAATTGAAATCAGACTTTTGAGCTGAATGGTTGTCTCCAAAACATCTCTGCCAAATCTTGTCAATTATAGCTCTTGCACAAGCAAATTCCCAGCTCTGTGGCGTATATAAATGTATGTAATTGAATTTTGTGGTATGAATCCCAATTTCGTTAGATTATTTTTAGAATATGCGTTAATAAAGTGCATTCATTGACTAGAACCTACCTGATTATTCCCTATTCACTTTCTGCATAAAATTTTTTTGACATTTTCTTAACAATATGTACATGCTAACTTTATTTACAGTCCAAAAGTTAGACAGAAAAATAATTGAATGCAAGAATTTATTTCTATCAGGTTTCTTCAACATACAAAATAAAATGAAAAATGACTTGTACAGAAAATGTTATAATATCAATAATAATTAACTTAAATAACAATATAAATAACAATTAAACATTATTTCTTTGAAATATTTGAAACAGATATCAAACAGACATCTTTAATATATTTAAATTTATTAATATTTTCTTGCAAGCCAAATTATTTTATTTACTGTACCAAAATTTTAACATTATTGTTTTACAATTAAAAAAAAAAAAAAAAAGTTCTAAAAGATGAAGTTTAAGTTTATGCGAAAAAATATCGGTAATGATAACATTAATAAGCTTAATATACATTCATTTTTTTTAATCTAAATGTGTTTCATATCTCTCAATAAGACGCATTCATAGTTCGCATTAATATTTGGCAATGTCCATCTCTGAATAGTTAAATTACCTCTCTATGTAATTGAAAATTGCATACACTGTTTTCATTTATGCTTGTTATTAACGTATATGCTTTTTTAAAAAAAAATATTTATATTATTTGAGATTTCAGAATCTATCTTACGTGTGTGACATATTTTATCTCTACATGCTTTAAAACTATTTAATGTAAAAGATCAAAATTCCAATAAAACCTGTCATTAGAGAAACAATCAGTAAAGTAATAATTGTTACAAAAGAAAAAAAAATTTCAAAATGCTCTAATTTAAGCTGCATATAAGTCAGGCCAGGAAAAAATAAAATAAAATAAAAAACTTAATTTTTGCATGTGTAAAATTTTTAGCGTGCTGTCAGGGAAAGTACTTTATTATGTATTGTGAATTAATGAAAAAACGGAGTAAGTAAAGAAATTGACCATACAATAAGTTTTTTTGCATGATGCAAATTTTAATGCATTACTGTCTTCCGAAATATTTAAAAATAATTCGTGAGTCAGAGTTTCAAATATAATAAATGCTAATACCTTTAATAGCTTTTTATTAACGTGTTTATCATGAAAATGCCCTTTACAATTATGCATAAAATAATGAAAAAAGTAATTCATAATAAACAGCTGTTATTCATGCATTAAAATTACTAATAATTTTTTTGCATTCTTCCCTATTTATTCTCAGCTATATGAATTCACATTGGGGTAGAAATTCATGAATACAGAGTTGTTTAAGTTCTGGTAAGGTATTATTTTTATAAAAATTATTGAATTAATTTATTTAAATAAGCACCATTACAGAACTCAATATTTTTCAATTTCGTGATAATTTTCATAACGATAAAAAAATAAAAATAAAAATAAACAAAATCAATAAAAGATAACCCATTACACATCAGATATACCCAAAATTGCTCATTTATAATTATTTGATACTTTATTTTGGCATACAAGACCTGTTAAGAATTATTGTAGTTTTTTTTAACATTTAACGCATAACCATGCAAGAAAATTTAAGAAAAAGTATATGCAAAAAGTAAATAAATAAAAATAATGCGATATAGGAACTTATTTATATGAATCTTCCAAAGTAACTTTGAAATCATATTTTTTATGTAAACAAAAATTGATATATACATTGTTTAAAAAATTAATAATATAGTTATGCAGAAAAATCAGATTTATGCAAATATATATATAGTCAATTGCATAAAAATGCTTTTTTTTCTCTCTTTCACATATTTTTAGCTTATTTCGCAATTCTTGTATTTTTTTTTTCCCTTTTCCCAACTTTTGTACAGCACACAAAAACGTAATCCTTTCCTTTTAATTTCATTAAAAGTTTTTAATCTTTTATAAAGATAATTTTTTTTTCGTATTATTATTATTTTACAGATTATTATTTGACTTTTCTTTTGTTTAAACAGACAGTCATTAAAACGCAAAATTATTTTGTAATCTATATTTAAATTTATTTATTTATTTATTTATATTTTTTTCCTTTTTTTACATTTTTGATTTTGCGTCACAAATTTATCCCCCAATTATCACTAAAAAATAAAATGATTAATTATTTTTTATGATGTAAAACAATGTTATAGTTTCTTTTATTTATTTAAGAATGTAAAATCTTAGGTGTTTACCTTATGACCAATGACACATTTAATTGAAAATACTTTTACACATTAAAACATGAAATGTTACAATTAAACTTTCCACTATATTTTTGTATGAATGTTTTTATGAAAAACCTAACAATCTACATAATGGTGTCTAATATATTAAAACTTTGCCCGACCATTTATAACATATAATATCTTATTTTAACTGCATTATTAGGTCGCATGTTTACTGACGTGTCATTTTGCATGCACTCAGATTAACATATGCGTTTTTACATGTCATTTATAATAATTAAGCAAATAGTATTCACAAGTATAAAACGTATAACCCAGATTTTGCGTGACATAGAGTAGCAAAATTTCGGAAGAAATATTATTTTAGGCAAAAGACTTTTGCACCCCAAAAAGAATTTTCAGTCAGTAAACATGTATTCAAACTAGAACATGACGAATGTGTTAATGAAGATAGTGTGTGATGAAAAAAGTAAATTCTTGACAAACATAAGCAATAAAAAAAAAAAAAAAAGCTAAATTAGGAAAATATAAAATGCAACTGCATATTTAGGAAGAAAAAGACTTTTTCTTAACCACACAAAAGTAACATTTTCTTTTTCAAACAAATGTTTCAACGCCCTACAATAAACAGTCTTAACCAATTTATTGCTTAGCTTTATATACATATATCCGAATATACATGTATCATACATCCGAAATATGCATATACACATATATATATACGTATATATACATATATATATATATATATATATATATATGTGTGTGTGTGTGTGTGTGTGTATTCATGTATTTTGAATGTCCCATAAGTCTGAAAATTCATAAAAATTGAAGGAATTGGTAGAATTGAACGTGATTTGTAAGAAGGCTATTCTCGTAAAGGGGGATGTATTTTTATTTCATTTATTTAATTATTCATTTATTCAAATTTATTATTATTATTATTATTATTATTATTATTATTAAGGAAAAAAATACTTGAAGTTTCGTCGATGGAAATCGCTGCAGTGACACAATAACCTAAAATGTGCAAATCAAAGTCTATAAATTTCAGAGTTTTACGATTAAAACTCATTTTCCATTTTCTTTTATATTTGCTTGCACATAAATTTTTAATTATAATGCTAACTTCATTGAGAGAAAAATATACCACCCTCATCTAGAACGAATAAATAGTCATTTTCTGAATCTCTAAGCTAGAAATACAGATTTCTGAGTTATATGTATAAGGTAAAGAAATAACCTGAATAGCCTAAATGGTCGAGAATTTCTAGTCTACACTTTTCTAGATGGTGAAACAATGTTATGAATTTTAAGACTATAATGAATTCTTCGTATTGCTAGAAATTTTCACTTAATTTCCTAGAATTAGGTCAAACATCAAATTTTAGTTAGCAAAACTCTCCTCGTGTGTTCGTATTTATTTTCAGAGATTTTTAATGAATTTGACCCCTTTAATATAGGAAAATGCTCTAGAATTCTAACAGAGATTTTTGGAATTCACTAGCAATGAGAACTAGAAGTAATTTTATTAGAGCCACAATTTAATTTTTAGATGTCAGTCACAGAGGGTTTTTTTTTCAGTGTTTGGTAGATTAAAGGTAATTCGTGAATTTCTTTTGCCTCAGCCAAGAATCGCAGATTGAAGCTGCAGTTAATGATGTAGCAGCTTGCTTGCAAACTGTAATTTGTGACGATGCCAGGCATATATGTTAGGAGTGATATGCTTTTAAACATTTTCTGCATGCAAATAAATATAACTTTCCGTGAAAATGTGTGACTTGCTACCGTATATCATCCTCTATAGATTAAAAATCTAAAACTTAAAAAAAAAAAAAAAAACTTACGAAATCATTTTTTAATCAAACCGTATTCAATTCTACTTATTTTTTTCTTTTCTTTTTTTCTTATGAATTTTTAAATGTATTTGCAGATTTCTGGGACTCCCCCGTATATTATTTACTATAAGAAAGAGACTTTTTAAAAATATTTTACGTATTAATATGTATATTTTATTTAAATAATTAAAAAAACATAATTTATTTTTTTTAATTTTCCAGAAAAATATTGAAGCTATTTACTCAGAATTAAGTATATAAAATTATATTATTTAAAGCTAAAATACAATATATTAATTGCTACTCCTATTCACTTTAAACTCGTATTTTAACAGTGTTTTAAATCTTGACACAGTAACGAACATTTTTGTACCTGTGAATTAACATGGATGTTTGTACGATGCCTTTATTTTTATTTTATTTTTTTCGTGTGTGTGTATGTGTGTTTGTGCGTGATATCTTTTTGCATTAAGTTATTTAATAAGCTATCAATAAACTTTGAATTTTGTACAATAGGAACAAAGCATGCGCTGATCATAAGTTTTATTTCAAATTGTTGCCAATTAATGTTGTCAATAAATATTTTAGTAGAACAAGATCAATAAAATTAATAATGCGTTGACTCATTTTAAGCCCATACGCATACTAACTATCCACATTGGGCAATGTGTTGTAAAGGTGTTAGATGTCAGTCTGCAAAATTGCTTTTTATATACATTTCGAATGGGGAGATATAACCACGGACAGTCGGGAACCCGAACTTACATTATTGCTGAGAGATCTTTAGATCACGCCGGCCAGAGATGTGTTGGAGAACCACGAAAATTTTTTTTTCTAAAGGCACAGTCGTACGCCTGGGCATTATCCTGATCGAATGTAAATTTAAAGGTCCATGAAAGGTAAGAGAATATAATGGGGCATATAATCTTGTTGTTGTACTGTCCTACTGCAAGTCACAGATTACAACCAACGGGTATTTTATATCAAATGCAATGGTGGTATTTGTCGGGCTGTGCTGAAGGTTATTATATCCTCAAACATAACTCCGATGGTCATCAGTGCTCAATTCAAAGCAGGACTCATCGCTATAAAGAAATCTTCTCTATGAGATTCCAGATCAAATACGCCTGGCACCACTGCAAACGCGCCTGGTAGTGTCGAATGGTGAAAAAATATCAATGGAATGGCCTTCGAGACATCAGCTCCCATTCGCTGAATCGTCAATCAATAATCACTGCACTCACTGGGGCTCTTCATAGCCTTAATAAAGAGGCATCAGGGAATGTGAACGTTGATCCCATGATCACACACTACTTTCAGGTTCTTTTGTCGTTCTCAATTGACCAGTACTTTCTTGATTGCTTTCTGCGCAGCCTTAGTTTATCCATTTCTGAGCTTCCTCAATTGACACTGTTTTAACCCAAATACCAGGTGATTCTGTCACTTTACCCTCCTGATTAATTTAGCTTAATAGCACTTAAGCTGCCTTCAAACTTTGGCAACAAAAGTAGAGCGTCAAAGTCATAAATTATCCATTTTCCGAAAGTAACCCTTGAAATTCTGCACACGTTAACAATAAGGAACATTACTTTTTATTGCTCTTCTACAAAAAAAGTGCCCCATGTCCCCATCCAGTTATCGCACTATGAGGTTTGTGAGCGACGACTCCAGCGAGCGTCAACTCAAATACCACACCAAAAGAATAAGAAAAGAGGCCTTCAATGAAGCTCTGCTGAAGCCAGAGTTTGAAGGCAGCTTTACTCTTACAAATGTTGGTATCTACTCATACTGTGTGAAAACCCATTCGCGAGTTATTAGTATAATGCAGTAAATCTAGCGAATCAAATTCAAATGGAAGTTATGCTGTAGCAGTGGAATGGCCTCTTTTTATACACGACAATACACTTTGCAATGCCCTGATACAATATTCTAAAGCTCTAGCTAGTCGCTCATTGCCCGCTAAAATTAATCATTTTCATATTCTCTCGTAAGGTGTATGCTTATGCAATTTACTCTCTTCGAATAACTGCTTTATGTTTCAAGATTCTTATGAATTTTTATTGTATGTTATTCTATGAATTCTATGTTACTTTTTACAGTTTCATATATTATATGTCAAACAAACAATTTGAACCAAAAAAATATAGTTATTTAATTATTTTTACGTAAATTATATTTTTAAGCATTTAATGATTCGCTTTTAGGTTTAATAGTAGTTTTGAAAAAAGTATCATTATTAAAAAAAAACGAATTGTTTACAATATGATTTCAATATAATGTTATCTGTGTACTCAATTACCATTTAAATTTAATGTAATGTTTTTAGAGAAAATTAATTAGAGAAAAAGGACAAAACGTATAAAATTCTCTCCTGCACTGATTTCTTTTTGTTTTTATTTTATTCAAATGTTACCAATATTACAGAAACTTACTGAATAAAAATTATTGTTCTTTATTTATTTTTTCGGAAAGATAAATTACGTTTTTAAAAAGAGAAAAATTTTGAATTGTGCATAGTTTTAAACATTAAAGCTATGAAAATACTTTTACAGGCAAATAAACATGGAATGTTTATTAAAAATAAGAAAAAAAAAAAAAAAACATTATCTAACCAAAATCAATTAAAATTTTCCAAAACAAGCATCATGGCAGTATTATAAAATAATATTGCCAATAAACAAAGTTAAAATTCCATATTACTTTTTCGATTATAGTAAAAGCATAAGTAATATAATTTAAATAAATTCATTCAGTGAATTATTATCGTTCATAATCTTTTAAACTTACATAAAGAAAAAAAAGAAATAAAATATATTTTCTCCTGTTCACATTTATCATAGTTGTCACTTCGTGCGAGAATAAATAATGGAAAAGAACAAAAAAATAAGCATCAAATCCGTTCCTTTTTAAGACCTTGAAGTGAATTAACCTGGATGTCTTAAAAATGTCTGAAAATCACCGTATAATTATAAATTTCTGTGTATTCCAACCGCCAATTATTCTGTCACATTAGGAAGAGCTAAATTCAAGCACGTAAGTCCTTTGTGTCACATAAAATCCATCAAATTTTACCCTCGAGGAAAATACAATGTATTAAAGTCCAGATGTAATTTGTTTGCTTTTTCTCCTCGTACAATTAAGTACGTAATTTTTCATGTGGTTCGTTTTGTTACAACGAACAAAATTACACTGATGTTTGTTTATTAATTGCATAGAAGTTGCTGAATTATAAATCTCAAATATTAAAGTTATATTTTAAAAGCAGTTAAATTTTTTAAAGTAATCCGATGCTTTAAATATACATTAAGAATATATGTAGAAAATTAAGAAAAACAAAATTACTTTTTTAGTTTCGAAACTGTACGTTTTTAATATGTAATGAAATATAGTGATAAGCAAAATAATAAGGAGTTTCTTTATATTTTTGTAAGATCAAAGTTCAAAGTTATAAATAACAACGCCATTTATTGACATATCTGGAAAATTGTTTTTACATATAGTTTTGAATTTCTGTTTCAGAAGAAATGGACACTTTTTTTTAAAGATAAAATTGCAGTTTTTTTACTACTATTATTTACTGTCTAACTAACTGCTTGAGGACAAACTCAAAATATTTTCCAAAGAAAAATATATTCAAGGGATGCCAAAATAAGTGTAAGCTTTCCTGAAACCACAGGAGAACCTACCAAATGTTGAATTATTATTTTGCACATTTTGATTCTGATTCCCGTTTTTAGTTTATGTACAAGATAGTAAAATAAAAAATTCTAAATTTAAAAAAAAAAATGTATTAAAAGTTTTTTTTTTTTTTTTTTTTTTTTTTTTTTTGTAAAAATGTGAACAATTTAAATCTCCATTACTATGGCCAACTCTGTATAAATAATAAGCATCTAAATATACTAAAGCGACTGTAAAATCTACTTTATGACGTATAAATAAATTATTTAGTTTATAAATTATGTCAATATGTAATATCCATGTTATCTAAATGCCAAAATTAGAAATGTTTTTCAGAGTATTTGCAAAATTATGGTTCAAAAGAAATAGTGATACTCAAACTTTTCATTCATTTAAAATCTTACAAATATGTGTATGTGCACTATATACAATTTTCTAAAAAATATATTACGGAAATTAAATATTTGAAAGACAAACCGTCATTTCTTCGTCAATATTTAAAAGAATTTCTCTCTTTTTATAGCTTATTCTGCTGAAAGTGGAAAATCTAATTCACATGAATGCGACATTGAAAATAACTTACACTATAGGTCAAGATTTTGCTTTCTTGCAATTAATCTTTGTAATTGTAGTACATATACAGTCGGTAACAAAAGTGTCCGAACACTAGCAAAAATTCCTATATAAAAAATGTACACTTAATACAGTTTTGTTAAATAAATCCTTGTCGAATCCTGTTTTTAGACTGACTAAGAACAGGATTCGACAAGGATTTATTTAACAAAACTGTATTAAGTACACTTTTTTATATAGGAATTTTTGCTAGTGTTCTGAGACTTTTGTTACCGACTGTACTAAAACAATGTATTATTTTAATATAACCAAGTTAAATATCTCACATTACAACAATAAAAAGTCTTTATAATGCTTAAAAAGTTTCACAAAAACATTCTCTGCTAATACATTAAAACGTTTCAACTAATTATATATTTCTTCTAAGCTCTCGACTCTTTATCGTTGAGTCTTCATAAGAGTTATAGGTATAGCAAAATTTTTCGTTAAAATATATTACTTCAAATATATATAATCAAAAATAAGTCATTAATATAAAATCCGTTAGAGTCAATATGCTATAAAAGGATAAAATCACATGCTATGTTTTACTATTTTAAAAAGCCACATCCAGAAAGAATATTATATTATTTAAGGATAATATGATAGAAACCGAAATTTACCGTAAACCCGCTTATTATGAATAAATGTAATGTAACAAGAGCACCAACAATCATATTCAGGGTGACCATAAAAGTACTTCCACTGTTTGGCTAAATATGCAGTTAAAACTAAGTAAGAGAATGAAACAGAATTTGATATGAGAGCTTTGAAAATCATAGGGAGATGATTTCCTGGAATAAAATTTAGTACCGAAAGTTTCCGTTAGGGGAGAGTTTGGCCTTCTGTCCCCTACGCATAATAAAATTTGCCTGTTCGAAGTAGATTGTACAACATTCCTAATTTATATGTGATTTTGGAGTTGTTTAGAACGGGGAAAATGAAGTCAATATTTTGAATGATTGTTACGACTTTTTAAGAGTTTTATGAATGTTCAAATAAAACTGCAAATGCTGGAATAAATTACATACAGTAATAAATTCATGGAAAATATTCTTTTATCATCAATATTGAGGTTCCCAGGGCCACATGCAATATGTTCAAATTTGTACATTCGAGGTAAATTAAACAAAGTTCACAATACGTACGTAACAGCAGAGACAAGATCTCCTATCGGTAACTTCTAGCATTAGTAATTTGGTTCTTTGTAGAAATCCTTTCCCCTCCGTCTTCCAAAGTCCGCATATATTTTCAGTTTATTCGGTAGTTTTTAGCTGTAAATACCTTCAAACAATGAAAGTCTGTTTTATAGCCACTCTGTATTTCTAACTAAATTAAATAAATTTTAACTGTAGTTAAAAATCTACATACAAATCTAGCTATTTTACTTTTTATTTGACATTTTGTGCTAGATTTCTATTTAGTCTACTACTAGATTTTGAAAGTCAGTAATAGAAACAACATAACTCTCAATTATAAACATAGTGAGGGATTTCCTGTGTATAATCTTTTTTATTATTATTATTATGGTTACAGAATTGAACTTTTCTATTTTTCTTTTGTATAGGGTTAGAACTTTTTGAAAAATAATGGCAGCATCAAGTACAAAAGAAAGACCCATATATATGTATATATATATATATATGTATATATATATATATATATATATATATAATGCTTTTCCGAAGAGGGCATGTCTTCTAAGAATATTGTAAAGAAGTTGAAATCTTTGATATTTCTGTTTCCCAGTCTGCAGTTGTGCGGGTGATTAAAAAAAAAAGGACAAGCAAAATTACAAGGTCAGATAAAGCCCATCTTTAAAAGAGCTACAAAAGCTCTCTCTAAAGAAATTATAAAAAAGGTGAAAAAATTAATATCAAAACCGAATCTACCGAGCCAAAGACAAATAGCTTAGCAGCTACAAATATTTATGTATACAGTGAATACAATTATTCGTAAAGAACTGAACTCAAAAATTGTAAAAAGACCAGTGTTCACAAACTTATAGCAGCACAGATGGCTAATCGTAAGACAAACTCGAGAAAGCTTTATGAAAAACCGGGAGTAAGTATGAATATATGGTTACTTTAGACGAGGCATACTTCTGTCTTGATTATTGTAATGGTGCAGCAAAAATTGTTTACTCGCAGTCTGGCAAAAACATGCCAGAAGATTGGTTAATCAAGAGCCATGAAAGTTGGCCGAATGGATTCATGGTCGTGTGAGGAATTACAGGAAGTGGCACACTGCCATTAATAAAAGTGCCAAAGAATGTGAAAGTGAATGCCCAGTATTATATTGACAATGTTTTAAAGACATATTTGAAGAGAGAAATTCCTTGAATTTATCCAAATGAAGAATATAGAAGATAAAGTCACTCTTCATCATTATAAGGCGAAAAGTCATGTTGCTAACATAACTCAATATCTTGATAATCTAAGTTCTAGAGAGGGTCCAAATTATATTAGAAAAAAAAAGATATTCCCACAAAATCCCCTGATATAAGTCCTATGGACTTTTTTTGACTTGGATATCTTAAACAAAAACACTATGCAAGGGAAGCAAATGTAATTAATGGACTTTGGAAAGTTTTAAATGAATAGTGGAATAATATTTCTCCTGAAACTTGCATAAAAGTGTTTAATTCATAGAAAAATGGAGCTCAAGTTGAGCACGCCAAAGCAATTCTCTCTAGAAAAATAAAATTATAATTATTATATTTAAACTGAGTCATTTTTAACAAAACACCCTCAGATCTTGGATGACTTTGTTAACCAAATTGCTCTGCCATTTTGCTTTCAAGTGGAAGTCACTTGAAAATTTCACATTCACATATTTAAGACCGTATTTGCTTGAATTTTGATGTATATGTAGACTGTCAGTAACTTTGCAATAAAAACCTAAAAATGTCTTAAAAGGCAATTTTTACCAAAACTTTGTTAGATCAAAATGGTTAATTGAAAAATTATCACTCGGAAAATTGATGCAACCACAAAAAATAAGAACGCTAAAACTCAATGGAAAATGCAACAATAATACACAACTAGTTAGATTACTGTCAAAAACTTCATTTCAATGCTAACATGTTTAAAAATATATAATTTTAAATTACATTTATAGACTAAAACACAGAAAAAAAACTTTGCTCATGAATGTGTCTTTATATCAAAACATGTCACATAAAAGCAATTTTCACATCGTTATATTTATGGGTGATCATTTCAAATGCTTCCGTTTCAGCTTGTTTAGAAATTAATAAAGGCTGCACCCATGACAACTTGATTTAATGTGTATTGCACGTTTCTTCGAGTAATTCTGCAGTGTGACTGCGCATAAAGCATGCCATTTATGCCGTATATAAATGAGAAAAGAAAAAGTTTTTTTTTTTTTTTTAAGTATATCTTGAACATTTCAATATAATAAAAAGTATTCGATATGATTTTTTTTTTAACAATATTCTATATATTTCTCTTAGATAAGTAACTGGAAAATGACAGATAAGTAAAAATAAACAGATTAATAAAAATGGTAATTTTTATTAAATAATGGATGAGCAATTGTTTTTAACACGTGTATAGATCAAATTGATAAAACATATAAAACACAGCACATTACACGTTAAAATCCAAGTCAAAAGACTTAGTTTAAAAGTTTACAGTATACAAGTTAAAAAGAACATCACGACGTTTCGTCCAAGCATTGTTGCTTGTGGACATCTTCAGGTTTAGTTCTCTTACTGCCAGCGTCTTGATCCTTTAATATATGTAGAATGGGTTGCCATACTTTCGCCAATTCTCTAGAATGTGCATAATTGATGGCGGGTTTATAGTATTTTATTATTTGTATTTTTTCTTGTATTTCAAGCTTAATCAGACTGGAGGGGGTTGCTATTATTTCAGCTTGATTCCATAAAGGTTTAGCATTTTTATTTTCTAATATGTAATCTTTAAGAGCTGTATTTCCGTACGGGGTTCGTAAAGAATATTGATGTTCGGAAATGCGTTTTTTTTTAACTTCTTTTTGTTTTCCCTATGTAATAAACAGTGTCATTCTCAATTTCGATAGGTATTTTATAGACGTCTTAACCCTCCCCAAAAAGGCGTCTATAAAATACCTATCGAAATTTAGAATGACACTGTTTATTAGATAGGGAAAACAAAAAGAAGTTTAAAAAAACGCATTTCCGAACATCAATATTCTTTACGAACCCCGTACGATAATACAGCTCTTAAAGATTACATATTAGAAAATAAAAATGCTAAACCTTTATGGAATCAAGCTGAAATAATAGCAACCCCCTCCAGTCTGATTAAACTTGAAATACAAGAAAAAATACAGATAATAAACGCGCCATCAATTATGCACATTCTAGAGAATTGGCGAAAGTATGGCAACCCATTCTACATATATTAAAGGATCAAGACGCTGGCAGTAAGCGAACTAAACCTGAAGATGTCCACAAGCAACAATGCTTGGACGAAACGTCGTGATGTTCTTTTTAACTTGTATACTGCAAACTTTTAAACTAAGTCTTTTGACCTGGATTTTAACGTGTAAAGTGCTGTGTTTTATATGTTTTATCAATTTATTAAATAACTTAATTCTAATGAGTTAATTTTATTATTATTATTTTTTTTTTTTCGAATAATATATTTGTGAAAAAAAATAATAATAAAGAGTACAGATGATGATATCCCATAGAAATGATATATAATATATATAACTTTTAAAAAGCCTTTCACAAATACATGTGACTTTTTAAAAATGCGTTGAATTGCAAAATTAAATGAAATACAGATTTTTTTTTTTTTTTTTTTTTTTGAAATTATCTTGCAATAAATTATTAATACAAAATCATACAATGCAAATTATTAATTAATTAATTAACTCATAACTAGACATTAATTCTCCACATGGTTAAATCAAAATTTTAATTTTTTTCATAATGCTTTGCATAAATTGAAAGAATGTGTAAGTAAAGATTTTTCGAGATCTACATTATAAAGCCTTTCCCCTTAAATTGTTCTACGAAAATTTTGATGTTTCATACGGTAATATCTCACGTAAAATTATATTAAAGGACACACCAGAAAAAGATATAACTGAAGCTAATTATTTCAAAATTTAAAAAAAAATGAAAGTATATTCCCTTAATAATGAGCCCAAAATTTTCTTTCTTTCTTTTATTTTTTTCTTTTTCGATTGTCATTTTATTATTATTATTATTATTATTAAAAAACTGCCCACATATGTGACATTGAAAATAGTCCATCAACCAGCATGTAGATTTGAACACTTAACAATCATATTCGCGAAAAAATTGGATACCGTCACACCTTCAATCATTTCTCAAATAACTTTAGAATTAAATGCAGATTAATCTCTGGTGCTAAAATGGGAAACCAGCTTAACCAGCTAGTTGACTGTGGCATATAAAAATTATATATTTAAAAAAAAAAAAAAAAAAAGAATTAACAGGTATCATTGTTTGACGTTTATCTAATTTTAGAGGACTCAAACATCTTTTACATCTCTTGTAAGAAGTGTAGTTCTTAAAAAATAAATAAATAAATAAATAAATGAAACCTATAATAACAATTCAGTTTATCTGAAGTAGACTCGATTATTTATTTTACACTTTTCTAAGATAGTGGTCAGAATGTCTAGTCATATCAGGAAAAAAAAAAAAAAAAAAAAAAAGTGAGAGTCCTTTTAGTGAACACTGAACAGAACTTTTAACTACATATGTTAATTTGATCCTAAAATGCTAAGAAATGAGGACAGATAACAGAACTATGAATATTTTCTCCAAATACTAAGGGGCTCTGCTCACCAACACCCCGATATTCTTCACTTATTAACCCCTGCAGCTCTCTGTGTACCTATTTTTTTTTTTTTTTTTTTTTTTCCTTTCACTGAATATTAATAGAGCATAACACAAGGCAAAAGCAAAAAAAAAAAAAGTTATAGAAATTCTCATATTTAATGTCAAATTAAAAACAAAATATTTAATACTTTTGTGTGTGTGTGTCCGTGAAATATTATGCTAAAAATCAGTATATTTATTCAGAACGGTATGAAATTCGTAATATCTAGACCATTTTCCGTTCCACTTTAGTGAACCTCTTGGCAACATTTAAATATTTGTCACTATTTGACCGTGAATTTTTTGGTATAATTTCTTGTTTAATATATATATATTATTTATTTTTTTCTAATGTCTATACTTTTTACCATTGAATTTTTTAGGTAATCTAGGGCATAATTTAATCTTTATACATTTTTAATGTACAGCTAGATTTTGAAGAATACAGCTAAAATTATTTTACACATTCCAAAATATCTGAACGAAAAATGTTTATTATTAATATCATTATTTGAGTTTATTATTAATATCATTATTGAATATAATTAATTTAAATTTCAATCTAAGATATTTATTTTATGTCCATATATAGCCAAATTATTTTCAAATATGTTTTTAAAGAAAAAAGATAAATACACTTCAAAGACAAAAAGAAACGCAGTCAATTATATAGACACGATATTATTTCCTTACACAAAAAGGAACACACAAAATAAATAAATAAATAAATAAAATAAAAGCTCGGCACATCTCACATAATTTAAATTATGTGAGGCCGTTTGGAGTTATGCCATATTCAAATTTGTCACTTGATATAGCTGCTTTAATGCAGACTCGGTGACCTTGCCAACGTAAATTATGTGAGAAGTGCCGAGCTGGTTATCAGCCAGGGTAGCTCAGTGGTTAGAGCATCCGCGCGTTAAGCGGAAGGCGGATTGATTCCCGGCTCTGGTATTTTTCACATAGTTGGTAAAAATCAGCCTTCTACTCCATTCTAACAGAAACCAAAAATTAATTTCCAGGTTGATGAATTAAATTTCTGAATTGAAATTTCGTGGCCATTTGGAGTTATGCCATATTCAAATTTGTCACTTGATATAGCTGCTTTAATGCAGACTCGGTGACCTTGCCAACGTAAATTATGTGAGAAGTGCTGAGCTGGTTATCAGCCAGGGTAGCTCAGTGGTTAGAGCATCCGCGCGTTAAGCGGAAGGCCCGGGGATCGATTCCCGGCTCTGGTATTTTTCACGTAGTTGGTAAAAATCAGCCTTCTACTCCATTCTAACAAAAACCAAAAATTAATTTCCAGGTTGATAAATTAAATTTCTGAATTGAAATTTCGTGGCCATTTGGAGTTATGCCATATTCAAATTCGTCACTTGATATAGCTGCTTTAATGCAGACTCGGTGACCTTGCCAACGTAAATTATGTGAGAAGTGCCGAGCTGGTTATCAGCCAGGGTAGCTCAGTGGTTAGAGCATCCGCGCGTTAAGCGGAAGGCCCGAGGTTCAAAATTTGTGACAAATTTTGAATATGGCATAGCTCTAAACGGCCATGAAAATTCAATTCAGAAATTTAATTCATCAATCTGGAAATTAATTTTTGATAGGATGGAGCAGAAGGCTGATTATTACCAACTATGTGAAAAATATTCCGGGTTCGATTCCCGGCTCTGATATTTTTCACATAGTTGGTAAAAATCAGCCTTCTACTCCATTCTAACAAAAAAAAAAAAAAAAAAAAAAATTCAATTTCATTAAGATGTGTGCAATGTAAAGATATATTAAAATCTGATTTATAGAAATAACTCTCATAGAGCTCAATGCTTTGGACTACTTTCGAGTGTCCCTATACATGCACTAATGATGATATTTACTCCATTTTCAATGGGGGAACACCTGATAGTGAACTTAGACAATATATTTCAATTATATTAAGGTATGTGTAAAGTAAAGTTATTAAAATATGGTTTATAAGAAAACCTCTCATAGAACACAATGATTTGGAATGATTTTGGGTGTCTCTGTACACAAACCAGTAGAGGTGTGTACTCCATTTTCAACTGGCAACATCCGATAGTGAACTTTAACAACTATATCAGTTTCAATAAATTCCATAGATATTTACGGAAGTTAGAGCGCCGAAAGATAGACGGACGGACAGACAGTCAGGCAGACAAATCGAAGTGATTAACACATTAAAACTTTGAAATTCTATATTTATTATTAAAATATATACTTAAAACATTTGGTCGAGTTTAAACCACTGAGCGATACTATCTTCATTATTTTGTAAATTGCTAAGCATCAAAACGTATTAGATCTTTTATAGATACCGGCAAATTTTAATATACTCATTAAGAAATATATATGTAATTGAAAATTATTCACTCAAATCATATAAAATTGCAATAAAATAATATGAATATATTCATCTGGTGTCAAAGTGTTTAAATTCTCGAAAACCGGAAACTTAAGAAAGAAGATAAAAAATCTATGGAGTTCGAATGTGTTATAAACACTTTGCAACTGTATTAACCCATAACGTTCTTTAAACTGCAACGTATTTTGTCTAATGATAACATCTAAAAATATACTTTCTTTAGGATTCCAAAAGAAGAAAATATGCTTTTATTTTATTTATTTATTTATTTTTAAATATCTTTGTCAATATTTAAATGAAAACTGTGAAAAAAACAAACTGAAAAATTATCTAAACGTACCAAGGCTATATATATATATATATATATATATATATATATTATATATATATACACACATTTTTATTTATTATTATTTTTTTTTTTTTAGTATGAGTAAATAGTCCCATGAAATATCTTTCTAGTTTTATTTCGAATAAAAAAGAATTTAAAAGATTGATTTTCTGTAGCCCTGTATACTATCTTAATTTTACATCACGTCATAATGTACTAGAACGCTTCTCAAAACAGTAAATCTTTACACAGACCAATTTCCTTTTATATCCCCTAATGTATTGGTAACCCTGTGGGTTCCTGTAAGACAATCAATTATGCTGATTTATTATTTCCTTATTTATCAGCGAAAAAGATTTTGTGTATTTTAATAATATAGTACATCAATTACGTTATATGTTAATGTAAAGTTATGGAAAAAATTTTCTAAAAATTCATCTCATTTACCGTAATGCATCAAAAATCTTTTGTAAATACATGTACACAAAACAGTTGCGCTATTTTTTACCATTTTCAACAAAGACCACGCCAAAGGGAATTTGAATAATAAATATGAATTTAAAGACAACCCATAAAGATTAATGAGAATTAGAGCACTGATTTAAAGGAAAACGTTTCTTGGAATACATTCTTTATCGGTCCTAACTCTCATATAATGTAATACATTGAAATTCTTTTGGATGCTAATGTATACTAGTCGTGCTATTACTACATAGTTTTAATAGGCAACATACCTTAGGGAACTTGAATAACATGTGTGAGTGTAAAGATAGTCTAAAAATATCCACGGTAATTAGAGCATAGACAGGCGGATAGACACAACATTCTCAGAAAATATTTATCATAACTGTAATGCAATTTCACCTTTTCAATTTATAGTCGCCAATCTTTGTGAAAAATTTAATGTGACCCTCTAAACCTTAAAGCTAATCCCACCATATTCTATAGAAAGCATGTTTCTATGCATATGAATAATAAATATCAATTTCGTTATTTCATGGTCAGTATAAAGCCATTAAAACTTCCTTTGTAGAACTACTTTTCAGAGAACACAATGCGTTAGATTTATTTTGGGTATCTCTGTACAAAACCATTCCTTTTATTTATATCATTTTCAACAAGAAACATCCTATTTAACATATGTCAGTTTGAAAGTATTCTAAACATATTTAAAGTAGTTAGAGCATGGTTAGACGAACAGTCGGACCGACAGCTAGACTAACAAACCGAAGCCATAAACATATTTCAAATTCTTTAGAAAGTGTTAAAAATAATACTGTAGTACGAAATAAATAAATATCGAAAAGGAAAGTTCATATTTTTTATTATCACAGTAAAATCTCTCTTAATGTCCGCCTCAAGTCTACTTCCTTTTAGGGTCAGTTTTCCTTATCCAAAATTTGTTACATTTTACTTAAGACAAATTTACCTCCATTCACCTCCATGCAAAATTGTGTATCTCTCTTAATGGATCACATTACTAAAAGCGGATTTTTAAAAACTATTTTATTTTTCTCTTGACTTAAACTGAAAACTCTCCACTATTTAAATCATTTTTATCTCTATTTGTGTAATAAAAATATATTTGTAAAGAAGTAAAGTATAAAATTCATATTTCTTAATACACATACTTAAAAGTAGAATGTAAGCATTCTGCTTTATACCATTATTATTTAACTAGCAAACCTGTGCGAAATATTCGCACTTTATTTATTTACTTTCTTCTTCTTAACATTTAAAACTTGAAACTTATAAATCTTATACCGATTTCCTCACCCAATTTGAATTATAATTCGCTAAAAGTCAAAATTTTATTAGAACCAAACTAATATTGATCGGTAGTGAAAACAAAACCTTCCAAAGAAAGGTTTCAAAATAAAATTCATGTTTGACGATCCAGTTTTCATATTTGCGCAAGCAGTACAGTTTAGTATAAGGTCCCCATGGCATTTTTTGTTGTCATGTTGGCGATGTTTTTTTTTTTTTTGTTTTTTTTTTTTACTTATTTATTTATTTATTTATTTACTGACTTTTTTACTTTCTTCTATATGTATTATAGAGAAAGTATTGGATTCGCGAAAATTTTCGACCTCCGCTTTTTAACGGATCTACATGTTTTGGGATATCCTGAACACGAATTGATAGTTTTTTTTTAAATGTCTGTCTGTCTGTGTGTGTGTCTGTGTGTGTCTGTGTGTCTGTGGTTTCGTGTTTTCACCGAATCTCACGAACCAATGAATGAAATTCAACCAAACTTGGTATATAGTGGGATCCTGGCGGGGCATTGTGCTGATTAGGTTTGGGGATCAATAGCGCAGCAGGTGGTGCTGTGATCGCATTTTATGTAAATTTTTAACATGGCAGTATAGGACAAAATTTCGTATTTTTCACCGTATCTCACGAACCAATGAATGAAATTTCACCAAACTTGGTATATAGTTGGAACCTGACAGGACATGGTGCTGATTAGATTTGGGGATCAATCGTCCAGCAGGTGGCGCTGTGATCGCAAAATTTCGTATTTTTCACCGTATCTCACGAACCAATGAATGAAATTGAACCAAACTTCGTATATCGTTGTACCCTGACATGGAATGGTGCTGATTAGATTTTGGGGTTCAATCGCCAAGCAGATGGCGCTGTGATCGCATTTTATGTAACCTTTTAACATTGCATTATAGGACAAAATTTCGTATAAATGTACATAATGAGCGTTATTTTAAACTTGTTATTGTAAAATTAATTTGAATTATTGATAATAGTACTAGTTAACTACGAAAAAAATTTTGCGCATGTGGGGGCACCGGTTCCCCCCCTGGGGGAGAAGTACCACCCCCAGGGATGGGGGGGTAAATTTTCAAGATCGGTATCTTTTGAAATATCTCGTCAATACCTTTAAAACGAATGATTGAACTATAAATCTGTGATAATTTAAAACAAAGTAATCGATTTTTTTTTTACGAAATTTAACCAAACTTGGTATTTAGTTGATCCCCGAAATAAACTGGTGCTGATTACATTTGGGGATCAATAGCTCAACAGGTGGCGCTGTGATCGCATTTTTTCTGAATTTTTAACATGGCAGTATAGGACAAAATTTCGTATAAATGTACATAATGAGAGTTATTTTTAACTTGTTATTGTAAAATTAATTTGAATTATTGATAATAGTAGTAGTTAACTATGAAAAAATTTTTGCGCATGTGGGGGCACCGGTTCCCCCGCCTGGGGGAGAAGTACCACCCCCAGGAATGGGAGGGTAAATTTTCAAGATGGGTATCTTTCGAAAGATCTCGTCAATACCTTTAAAGCGAATGGTTGAACTATAAATCTGTGATAATTTAAAACAAAGTTATCGATTTTTTTTTTTTTTTTTTAGAAAAAAAATCGTATTTTTTTTTTTTTTTTTTTAATATTGTTACTGATTGAATATGTATTACTTTTAACAAAAAAAGAACTTAGAAAAAAAATCATATTTTTTTTTTTAATATTGCTACTGATTGAATATGTATATAGAAAAATATAGAAGAAAGTCCTGTGGCGGCCACAACATACTAGTTTTTTTTTTTTTTTTTTTTTTTTTTAACTGGTACCTATTTTGATTATATTTTTAGGACTGAGGGCTATTAGTCTCAGTCTGGGATTTTTGTGATGCCATTTTTCTAACATTGGACATTTATCGAAATTTAAAATTTATCGGAAATATAACTGAATTATTTGAAAGCGATGTTATAATTTGAAAAAAAAAAAAAAAAAAAAAAATGATAACAGTCCTCCGTACTAAACCAAATTCTGCTTTTTCCAGAATTTCATCAAAATCTTTTTTTTTTTTTTTCTTTTTTTTGGGGGGGAAAGGAAAAGAAAAGAAAATTAATAATAATCAGTATCGAAACAAACGCTATCGAATTTTTTTTTTTAATAATTTTGAATTAGGAAATAAAAAGTGCGCGTGCGAAATGAAATAAAAATAAGTAAAATAATGAATTTAATTATTTAATTTTTAGTAGATTTAAAATGTAAAGTTTATGTGGTGCGTGTGCCATCTATAAAAATTGTTTTAAGAAATAGAATAGAATAAAGATAGCAACGATGTTGGTTGCATTTTGTTATACAGTTTGAATTTTTTTCGATTTGGGTGAGTCAAAACCTATTAGAAACAGTTAAAACATCTTATGCAATTTTCGGGTTTGAGACTTATGATGTTGGATATACATTTGTAAATCCCAATATATAAAAGTTGGCTGTTATTAAATTAAAAAAAAAATATATATATATATATATATATATATATACTATTGCGTTATTTAGTAAATGTTTGACAATAATTGATATTTTGTTTATATATTTAAAGTATTGCTAACTTTAAAATGACGCTTGCAAAGATTGTAAAGATGCAACTTTAAAAATACATTTTCCTATAAAAAGATCTCATCAGACAAATGTTGTTATTTTTCTGATTAAATCATTGAACTAAGTCGCGTGCTTAAATATTGCCAATAAACATTACTTTTTATCCTTGCATGTTTTATTAAATATGTCAGTATTGTATCGCTTAAGCAAAATTTAATCGTAACTGGACCAGTAACTTAGCGGAATATTATATAGATTAATGAGTGAAATGCGATGGTGTCCGAGTCAGTAATATTGGTAATGTGAGGCCTCACAGAATTTTTATAGGAAATTCGTAAGTTGGAAGTGGCGAAGAAGTCAAACTGGTTTGTAGTTTCAATTCTGATCTATATAAAGTTAGCCCGCGAAGTGAGTTTCGAGTTTGGAAGGAAAAATTTTTTAGTGAAATTTAATAGATAATTACATTTGTGTAATTTTGTTCGAAAGTATGCGGTGTAATAATGCAAATTGGTATTACCCAGTGTACAAAGGTCATGTTAAAAGCATACTCAATGTCAGTTCAATTTGAGTTCCGTTCTGCTGAGTTCAATGCTGATCACTTGAAGGAATGATATAAAAGGAGATGGCATGTCCGTTAAAACATGAAATTAAAATTATAACCGCTGAAGCCATTGTGTAACATAGCAGTAGCAAATGTTTTGGTAGACTCAGCAAATGTTTGATAGCAAATGTTTTGGTAGATTCCTATGGTAGTCTTGGCTGCTATTGTTGCAGCCATTTTAAGTAGACAACAGTAAACTTCATTTACTCTGCATGATTATACGCCATAAGCCAACTCCTCTTATAACATTTCTCTAAGGGGTACATACAAAGGAAATACTTCCGTTGCAAAGCCGTTTGCAAGAGTTCCAAATGTATGAGTACAGTCGGCAGCAAAAATATCCGAGTTATATATTGAATAAAAATGTCTAATCGAAGTAGATACAGTCGGTAACAACTGACTAAGAACAGGATTCGACAAGGATTTATTTAACAAAACTGCGTTAAGTGTACTCTTTTCACATAGAAATTTTTACTAGTGCTCGGATACGTTTGCTACCGACTGTATTTTCAAAAATCTTGCAAAATTTACGTCATCAAAATTGCAATCGTTCCGTTTGTATGTAACCCTAAAGCTTATCAATATAATTGAAATTGCTGTTGTACAGTTCAAGGCAGATTGTCTTCTGTTACGTAGTCTGCAGTTTATTGGTGATATTAATCCATTTACGAGCTAACATTTAAGTGCACGTTTAGATTACATCACTTTCATTTCACACATCCAGAGTAGTTACGTACTCCCCTTACAGCCATTTGAATGTCTGAAAGAACTGATTTGTTGATTTTACTTTAGTCGATAGATTTCTTTAGCTAATTACTTCCAAAATTCACACTAACTTATACTAATGATTATCGCAAAACTATATAACTAACGTAACTTAATTTATAAATATGTACCCGAAATTGTAATTTTTTTTTTTTTTTTTTTTTTTTTTTTGAACGACCTTTGTAAGAAGGTCACTTTCCTAAAAGGCCAATTACCTATTTCATGGTGGTGGTCTTCTTAGAAAAGTTTCACTCGGAAGAAAATTATTATATAAAATATACTACAACTTCTATATTTTATTACGATTTTTGCATTTTTGTATTATTATAAAAGAGATTTAAAAAATTATTTTATGTAAACATAAGATTGCAAATGTTCATTTTTATATACCTTGAAAAAATTAAATGTCTACCTTATAGTAAAATAATATTAAATATTAAGAACCATCTAGCATATTTTTATTAAGATTCATGAAAACAGGGCATGTTAGATGAACGAGAACAATACGAAATATAAGACAAGGAAGTTAATTTCTTAAAAAAACTATCTAGAGGAAGTTTTTTCTGTTTTTAATTATACATATTCATAAGATTCATATTATTTTTTTTTTAATCCAAGAGAGGACTAAATTCTGTTTCTACTTTTTACATGTTCTAGAAGAAAAAAAAAATGCGTTGTGTTCTACATGTTCTTGAGGTAAAATTACCTTAAACAATATATGCGTGACAAAAATCTAGAGACTATAAAAACGTTTTGTTTTTGCAAATTTGATCACGTTATGCGGTAGCAATTTTCAATTCACTACTGTGATTAAAATAGTTATCCCAAGAATCGTTAATAGCTAAGGTATTAAAAAGAAACTTTTGAATGTTATTTTCTAGTTTCGTGTCATTATTGTTTGTAAGTGTTATATATATACACACACACACACATATATATATATTCTGGTTTCTTTTTACTTTTCATTTAATTTCTGTGTTAAATTTATCTTGCTTTCATGTTTCATTGGTTTCAAATGGTTTGGGTAAGTTGGGCAGCATTTTTTTTTTCTATAGGCTTTTACAGCTATACAGAAATTCACCTATTAATTTCATACATTATTCAATCACTGCTTCAAAAGAAGTATTGTTTAAAGTACGCTTTCATTCGTGGATTTTGATTGCCTTTATTAATTATATCTTGCACTTTTCATGGGATATTGCATTTTACTTCCTGTGAAATGTCTTAAAAGTTTTTCCGTATATATATATGTATACGTTTGTGTGTGTCGAAAGAGAAAGATAGACATATTTATATAATTAATTCATAAGCACCATATGGGCTTCATATTAGTGAAAATAAAGTAGCAGTTTATTCACTTGCACTCGTTTTTGTAGGGCGACCGCTTCTCTTAGGATTCACAAATTTTCCCGAAATTTTAAATTTACTAATAGCTTGATGCACAGCTGACTTGCTCACATTTACCCTCAACCTTATTTGACGTTCAGAAAATCCAATTTTATGCAAGGTCAATATTTCTGACCTTTATGTAACAATAAGTGAAGGTTTTTTACCCATTATAATAATTACACAACACCACTGTCTACGACAAAATCCAGTAAACAACCGGCGATAAACGTACCGGGCACCTTTATTTATAGCAGTAGAATGCGTCTGATGCAATCAGCAGATGAGATGACGCAATAATCTGCGCAAATGATTCGATGTGTTAAAATACTGAAAATCGGCTACTAGTTTTAAACTTTTGCAAATGACTGTAGATACAGAAAAATTTTAATCAAATAAATACATATTTCTGTAACAATATCCACTGATTAAATAAAGTAAAAATTTCTATTAAAATTTCCTGCTAGCCTTTAAGTGCTAAAGTGAGCAACTACGTCTGTTACTCTGATACAATCTTTTTTTTTTTTTTTTTTTTTTAATTTATTTACAGCTTTGAGACTTATAGTAACAATGACTTGTCTCGAATGATCCATGTTACATATTCACATTATCAATTACTTTAATTTCTACACTTATTAGAACACCACAAACCTCTATGCCTGAATCGGGATTCGAGTCCGAGACCTAGTGTTTCAGAAGGCAGCTTCCTACCGACTGAGCAACCAGGCCGACGATAAAATCCTATACATGCATTTCCATACTTTGTTCATATTTTTCAACTGTATTTAAAATCTTTAAAGTTTATAAATATGTACATATATGTATATTTATTTATTTATCATTTCCTGCTTTCAATTATGAGCATATATATATTTACATAAATATATAATAACCAGATGAATTTAAAAAAAAAAAAAAAAAATGAAAGAACCTTTCAAAAAAGTTTTTCGAAATGCATCGGGAAAAGAGACAGTTCCCTAATTAAATCTTACAAATAATTTTGTACGTTTATCTCCGTTATTCCCAGACATTCATATTAATTAAGAGAGAAATGGAATTTACTTGGTTCTTCCTCAACTCTCCACCGAAAGAAATCTGCAGCTCTACCTGCAATACTATTATTTAAAATACAATGAAATTTTTTTCTAATGCTGTCGTATTAAGAAATAAATTATTTACATATAGAAAAAATATAAAGGAATAAGTAATTGCAATAACCTATTTTAATAACATGATAAAAGATTTTTTTTTTTCTCCTGAGTTTGGTAAAGTGAAATGCATATTAATTTAAAAATAGTTTTTAATTATGTAACAATTTCGATATGGAAAAGTTAATGGAATTTTTGAATTGGTGAGTAAAGTTTTCTCAAATAAGGATCCTAAATTTCACTCAAAATATTTTTTTCCCTCATTATTAATAACAAATTTTGATGCGCTAGAAATGTCGAAATTGAAGTGAATCCTTGATAAATAATAATGTTACATGTTACCTTAAATATTTTGAGGTTAGCAATTTTTCAAATAGCTGTTTATAAGCAATCCTATAAAGGGAACTTTCAATCGAAAACGAAATTACATACAAAGAAAATTTAACAAATATTACAATGTTGCATTAATTGACACAGCGCGAGAGATGATGCTTGGTATTTCATTTCAAAAATTACTTTTAAACAAGTAATATAAAAGAAAATTTTTTAAGTCAATTCCTACGTACAAACACTATCGAAAAAGTTTTTTTTTTTATAATTTTGAATTAGGAAATAAAAAGCGCGCGTGCAAAATGAAATAAAAAAATTATAAGATAAGAAAAACTTTTTATGTACAATGTTTTAAATTTTCTGATGAATCATAGAGCTCTTATCAATGTGCATAAAATTTTTAAAGTGATAATAACGTCAGTTTTTGTGAGAGGCCTAATTTAACCTTTCATAATTTTTTAACGTTCACGTTTAATTAAATGTATTTATTTTTATGTCAAAAGAAAGTGAACTCGTATTTTTTTTCTTTTTTCTTTGGCAACAATTAAATTATAGCTAATATTTTAATGTATTTATTTTTATGTCGAAAAAAAATGAACTCGTTTTTTTTTTTTTTTTTTTTTTTTTTTTAGCAACAATTAAATTATAGCTAATATTTTAATGGCTATAATAACGATATTAGGATGTTATTATTTTCATATTTTAATTAATTATAAGAAAACTAATAAAAAATTCGAAAATCGGACTTCGAAGTATTGTGTTGTCACCGTGTTCTGAGCAATCCTGAAAGTTACAAATTTCTAACTAGTCGGTAAGTTAGTTAAAAATCGATTGCAAGATTTGTACAAGGTATAGGGAAAGTATGAACTAATTGTAGGAATTGAAAAAATGCAGCATCCAAGTATTTTTGTTTCAAATAGTGTATTTATAATAATTTCAAGCATTATAAATATATGAAAATGCATGAAAATACATGCAAACATCTTTATTTATTTATTTATTTATTTTATTTTTTTTTTTTTTTTTTATAACAAATCTGTAATCATTTTTTATTTACACGCATAATTTCCCAAAAAATCCACACTTTACAAGATCTAAACCATGAAAATGTTGTTGGTGACATGATGAAAGACTTTCGTATTATAGGTTGCAACGTGTCATTAATGCTACACTTTTTGGACTCACATCTGGAATTCTTTCCTCAAAAAATTGGCGCAATCTGTGGTGATCATGGGGAAACTTTACCCCAGGACATCTCCACAATTGGCAGCAAAATTAATGAAGCGCTAGTAATAATTCCTACTTAAAAGATGTGTACCTAATACTGTTTTGTTAAGTGAATATTTCTCGAGTTATGCTCTCAGTTGTCATGGTGTTTATACAAAAGTAAGCTCATGATAAAAATTAGCGATCAAACTAAATAAAAAAAACGTGAAAAATGTGAATGTGTGCTTCGATAGTTTTGCTGCCGACTGCATGTTTGAAAAGCGTTTCAGTGGACAGTAGAATGGAAGTAGTCTAACTGAATATTGCTGGTCAATTATCAGGGACAACAGATGCGTACAAGTGGAATCGAAAAAAAACCATTTTAGTGTTTGTGTTTTCTATAGTCAAGCCTCTGTTACATTTCTCTGTAACCAATTTGTATATGTAATAGAAGTATGGCTCCTACAAAAACAGTACATGATGGACCATTTTGGTTTTGATATATGAATCAAGCAACTTTTGTGCATACAGAATCGCATAGTTTCATATAAGGGACAGAAAAAAAGTCCAAATATGTTGTTCAGAATTCTAATAACTCTGAATTTTGACAATAGATGGCAGCACTATGCAATTCTGAAAGAACTTTAGTAAAAAACTTTGATTTAAATTCATTCTTTTTATTGATATTTTAATGTGTTTTAAACGCAAAATTAATTCTTTTTTCTTTTATTATTATTTCTTTTATTCATGTTTTCAATTAATTGTTAGTTATACTTTAAATAATTTCTTTTTCAATTTGCTGTGAACCGTTTTTATTTTTCTGCGGTTCTATTCTAGTTTGTTCTTTTTGTTGTGTTCTAGCGGTATGCTGGAAAAATTCTATTCTAACGTATGAGCTGAAATAAAGTCAATAATTCACGTTTATATTCTATTTTGTGTATGTATTCAAGCTTTTATTCATTGTTTCAAAAATATGATGTTATTAATTCAATTGAAAGGAAGGTGAGTCCTTCAAATTCATTTTAAACTGATAAATGATTTAATATAATTTAAACCAGCGATTTTTAAAACCATACAGTCCACAATTCTATTCAAAATCCGTCCATATTTTTGGCCGTCTAGAGCCGGAGATATATTAAATTATGAAATCTTTTAGTAAAAATTAATATTTTTCAAATTTGAGAAAAAAAAATGTTCTAATGGCTTCGAAAATTGAAAAGCTAAAAGCAAAAAGAACTATTATTCGGTCGTCAGTGACTAAATTTGAGAACAAAGCTATAAAAGCTTTGGAAGCGGATCCTTTGGACATTCAAGAAATAAAAATTTTGAAAGGTCATTTGCTTGAAAGGCAAACTCAATTAGAACAAATTAATAATGAAGTTGAGGAAGTTATTTCTGATTTAGATGAATTAAAAAAGGAAATTGAAGATAATGAAAAATGGACAGAGAAACTTACTCGTATAAAATATCACATAGAGTCAAGATTAGAACTTTCTTGTTTTCAGAACACTAAAGTTGTAACACAGGTTAATGAAAATTCTTGTTCTGTTTCGAAGCAATCTATTCACCTTCCAAAATTTGATTTGCCCCATTTCTCTGGCAATTTGGAAGACTGGTTAAGCTTCAAGCAAATATTCGTAACCACTATTCATGAGAACACTCAGCTTTCCGATTTGCAAAAATTACAATATTTAAAAGCGTCTGTTATTGGATCTGCCAATAAGTTAATAAAAGGCTTTCCAATAACTGAAGCAAGTTATAAGGAAGCTTGGGCAACACTAATTTCTAGATTCGATAATTAAAAAAATGTAGCTTATGCCCAGTTAAACAAATTCTTTAATTCGAAATCTTTGAAACCAAATTGTCGGAAATCTATGCTAGATTTATTAGATAACTGTAATGAAGCAACACGTAACTTGAAATGTTTAGGATTTGAATTTAATTTATTTGTGGATTTAATTCTTGTTTATAATTTGCAAACAAAATTGGATGATAATTTAAAGAAGCAATGGGAATTATCTTTAGATAGTGATTCTTTTCCCACCTATGATGAATTTATTTTGTTTCTTGAAAAACAAGCGAGAAGCTTGCAAGATATTACTGATAGTACTTATTCTAAATCTGAAAGTAAACAAAAAGTAGTATTTAAAAAATCTGTTTCTAATGCTGTAATATCTAATTCAGATATAAAATCCAATAATTCTATCTGTTCAGAATGCTCGGAATCTCATGCACTTTTCAAGTGCCCACACTTTCTTAAAAAATCTGTTGAAGATAGATGGAATATTGTGAAGGGTAAAAAACTATGCATAAATTGTTTACGTGGTAATCATTTCGTTAGTAAATGTTTGATTTCGACAAAATGTCGACAGTGTAATGCTAAGCACCATACACTTCTCCATTTCGAGAAAAATAAAGTTAATTCTCCACCTGTTATTGAAAATACTAATCTCAACATTGAAAGTCCATCCTTTGTCAACTCTAGTTGTTTAACCAGTACCCAAGAGAGTTGTCAAACTTTGTTATCGACAGCTATGGTTCTTGTAAAGTCAAATACTGGAAGGTTTGTGCCATGTAGAGTCATGGTGGATTCAGGAAGTCAAAAATCATTAATTTCCAGCTCTTGTGCTAAAAAATTAGGGTTACCTATGAAAACCACAAATCATAGAATCTCGGGTGTAAATAATATTGTTGCAAAAACTGCTCTTTTTGAAGTTAATATTATTTTAAAGTCTTATTATAGTAATGAAATCTTTGATGTGAATGCTTTAATAGTAAATAATGTTACGGTAAATCTTCCTAATTTTGTTGTTCGAAAATCTTCATGGCCTCATTTGGAAGGTCTATTTTTAGCAGATCCTAAATTTTATGTTTCGAGTCCAGTTGAAATTTTGCTTGGTGCAGATTTATTTCCCTTAATAATTTTAGGGCAATCTATTCTGGGTCCTAAAGGTACTCCATGTGCTTTAAATTCCAAATTGGGATGGTTACTCTCGGGTGTCATACATGCAAACAATTTTCAGCATTCTAAAACTGTCCTTAGTTGCCATGCTACAGTTCAGTTAACTTATGATCTTCAGAAATTTTGGGAAATTGAGTCCCTTCCAGCTGCAACACCAATTCACAGTTCTGAAGAAAAATACACTAAAACTGTTAGACGGATTCAGTCTGGAAGGTACATGGTGGATCTTCCCTTTAAAGAAGTTCCAAATTTAGGTGACTCACAATCAAATGCTTTAAGACGGTTTTATTTGTTAGAATCCAAACTTAATAAAAATCATGAGCTCAAGGAGCAATACCATGCCTTTATGCAAAAATATATTGACTTACATCATATGGAACCAGTCCCAAATTCTGAAATTGATTCTAAAGATTATTTTTACATGCCTCATCATGGGGTTTTGAAAGAAGATAGTACAACTACTAAATTGAGGGTGGTATTTGATGCCTCGGCTAAAGGAACATCAGGCCACTGTTTAAACGACTTTCTTGAAATAGGTCCAAAGTTGCAACCAGATTTGTTTAAACTTCTTCTTAAGTTTAGAACATATTCCATAGCCTTACCGGAGACATCGCCAAAATGTACAGACAGATATTGGTAAACCCCAAACATGTTGACTTTCAGCGAGTCTTTTGGCGATTTCAGCCACATGAATCTATTGCGAGTTTCAGATTATTGACTGTAACATATGGCACAGCCTGTGCCCCATTCCTGGCTATAAGGACATTGCACAAACTAGCCAAAGATTATACTTCAGAATTTCCTATTGCTGCGCAGTCAATTTTCGAGAACTTTTATGTGGATGATTATCTTGGTGGGTCGCATTCAATTGATGCAGCAAAACAATTGGTCAAAGACCTAAATCACGTTTTAAATCAAGGAGGCTTTACACTTAGAAAATGGGCTTCCAATGTACCCGCAGTCATTGAAAATCTACGAGAAGATCTTAAATCCACTAGGCAAAATGTAAAATTTTCCGAAGATTCCTCCCAAAAAATCTTAGGCTTAGTTTGGAATTCGGCAGAAGACTTATTGAAAATTCATTTGAATGGCGTCAAATCGGTGCATACCAAGCGAGAATTGCTATCAATGATAGCTCAAATCTTTGATCCTTTTGGGATTCTAGCTCCAACCACGATCATGTTAAAAATCATGATGCAAGAGCTTTGGAAAGATAAGTGTGCTTGGGATGATCAAATCCCAGATTCCATTTTGAAAACTTGGCAAGAATTTAATTCTCAAATTGAACTCTTAAAGTCCGTTGGCATACCAAGATATCTGAACTGTGAAACATCTCCAGGGAACCACATAGAGATCCATGGTTTTTGTGATGGATCTGGCAAGGCCTACGCTGCAGTGGTATACCTTCGGACACTATCTTCTCTCGATGAGATTTCAGTTAACTTTGTCGCTGCAAAAACTAGAGTTAATCCTTTAAAGCATGTCACGCTTCCCAGAATTGAGTTATGTGCTGCATTCTTGCTTGCACAATTAAGTTCCATAATATTAGAATCTTTAACCTTTAATGTAAATAAACTTTATTTGTGGTCCGATTCACAAATTGCTTTAAATTGGATTGAATCTCCTCCAACCAAAGGAAATCAGTTCGTAACAAATCGAGCAAACAAAATCAAATCACTTGTCCCACAAGCAGTGTGGACTAATGTTGAGAGTTCGTCAAATCCGGCAGACTGTGCCTCAAGAGGCATTCTACCGAAGAGTCTTTTGCATCACAAATTGTGGTGGCTTGGGCCTGAATGGCTTAGTGCTAGTGTCAAGTTACCATTATTCCTAGTCAAATCTTCAAATGTTAAGTCAAAAAATTCTGAAGAAAATTTAAGTCACGTTGCAACATCTAGTCATAAAGCCTTTCCTGATTTTCTACTCAAATTCTCTTCTTTTTCAAAACTTTGCAGAGTCCTTGCATTGTGTTTGAGATTCATTTATAACATTCGTAGTTGTAATCGTAATTCTAGACGTATTGGACTTGTCAGTACGCCTGAAGTTTCAAGTGCTATTACACATATTCTTAAATTGATTCAGGAACAAGAGTTTTCGGTAGAACTGAATTTGCTCAGGAAAAATCAACCTTTACCAACCAACAACAAATATTTATCCTTAAATATATTTCTAGATGATCAAGGTTTAATCAGAGTTGGCGGACGGTTGTCCAGACATCAGTCACTTAATCAAGATCAGAAATATCCAGTGCTTTTATCGAGAAATCATTTCATTACAAAATTAATTGTTGAGCAATATCATAAAAAACACTTTCATGCTGGTGCACAACTGATTCTTTCCCTAATTAGACAAAAGTATTGGATACTAAATGGTCGCTCTTACATTCGTCGAATTCTAAATGAATGTATTTTGTGCAAACGTTTGAAGAAACAAACTTGCCAACAAATTATGGGTGAGTTGCCAGTCGAACGTATAACTCCAACTCGACCTTTTTCAAAGGTGGGACTAGATTTTGCTGGCCCACTCATCACTAAACCAAATGTGCCTAGATCTAAAGTTAAATTGAAGTCATATATTTGTGTTTTTGTCTGCATGTGCACAAAAGCGGTGCACCTAGAAGCTGTTTCAGATTTATCTTCATCAGCTTTCTTAGCATCCCTAAAACGATTTGTTTCTAGAAGAGGATTGCCATCAGACATATACAGTGACAACGGAAAAAATTTCAGGGGAGTTGCTAACTATCTTAAGCAACTATTTCGAATCATTCGTTCTGAAAATGTTCAAAATTTTGCTACCAGCAACTTCATCAATTGGCATTTTATCCCACCATATTCCCCCCATTTCGGTGGACTGTGGGAAGATGCTGTTAAATTGACGAAAAGTCATCTATTTAAAGCTTGTAAGGCTACCATTCTAAATTTTGAAGAGCTTATTACTCTTTTATGTCAAATAGAAGCCTGTTTAAATTCCAGACCATTAACGCCACTTTCTTCAGATCCATCCGATGTTAGAGCCCTCACTCCCGGACATTTCCTGATAGGAGTTCCACTCCTTGAGATTCCGGAAAGAGGAAATTCACCAAATCTCACTTTATCTTCTCGTTGGAATCTAATCCAGCGAATGAAGCAAGACTTCTGGAAGCGATGGTCTAGAGACTATCTACATCACCTGCAGAATCGACCTAAATGGTTCACTCCACGAACTGATCTTCAATTTGGGGACTTGGTTGCTATTCATGATTCACAATCGATTCCTCTCCAGTGGAAGCTGGGTAGAATTATTCGTACCTATCCAGGACCTGATAATAGAGTTCGTGTAGTCAGCATTTGGACTCAGAGTGGTGAAATTCAACGCCCTATTGCTAAAGTGACACTCCTTCTCCCGGTGGGGGAGAATGTTCAGAATTCTAATAACTCTGAATTTTGACAATAGATGGCAGCACTATGCAATTCTGAAAGAACTTTAGTAAAAAACTTTGATTTAAATTCATTCTTTTTATTGATATTTTAATGTGTTTTAAACGCAAAATTAATTCTTTTTTCTTTTATTATTATTTCTTTTATTCATGTTTTCAATTAATTGTTAGTTATACTTTAAATAATTTCTTTTTCAATTTGCTGTGAACCGTTTTTATTTTTCTGCGGTTCTATTCTAGTTTGTTCTTTTTGTTGTGTTCTAGCGGTATGCTGGAAAAATTCTATTCTAACGTATGAGCTGAAATAAAGTCAATAATTCACGTTTATATTCTATTTTGTGTATGTATTCAAGCTTTTATTCATTGTTTCAAAAATATGATGTTATTAATTCAATTGAAAGGAAGGTGAGTCCTTCAAATTCATTTTAAACTGATAAATGATTTAATATAATTTAAACCAGCGATTTTTAAAACCATACAGTCCACAATTCTATTCAAAATCCCTCCATATGTTGTACAGTGTAATAAAGGTTGATACGATTCGTATGTAAGAATTAGAATTAAATGAGTTGTTTAGTTATTTTTGAAAATGTGAAGTAACTTTATAAGAAAATTATTTAATTTCTAATGAAAACTTACATCTTGCTCTTTTTGAAATATTTAACTTATCTTAGTAAAAGTGATACATTATTTCCTTCATTTAATCAATAAAAGTGTGTTCTCCTATTTTGTCTGATTATTTTTACTCTTACTAATGGTGTTATCATGTTTCTTTTTCCCAGCTTTTCTTCCTCAAGAAAAAAAAATATAATAGTAGCAGACTTTTAAATACAAATCTGTGTAAATCATTGTATTCTCAGAAAGTTAACGCTTGTGAACGCGTAATTATTTAAATTAATAAAATATTCAACTTCCCATTGATTGTTTACTGCTCTTTTAAAAATACTTTGATCATATTACTTTGAGAATTTTACTCATTATTTTAAGTCCCCCTCGAGGGGAGTAAATTTTCATGATGGGTATCGTTCAAAAGAGCTCGCTAATACCTTTAAAACGAATGGTTGAACCATCGACCTGCGATAATTTAAAACAAAATTATCGATTTTTTTTTTTACTTTTAACAAAAAAAAACTTAGAAAAAAAATCGTATTTTTTTTTTTTTTTTTTTTTTTTTAATTATTGAAAATAAAATGGACTCTTTTTGGATATTTGGTGTTATACTACTTCCCTAAGATGGAAATCGTCTGCATTATCATAAAAGATAATTTTTTTAAATAATAATTTTAATAAATTATTTTTTTAAAACAGAATTATTTTTTAATAACCGAATTAAATTCTATATAAATGTAGGTGCATTAATGAAACGGGGGGTTGAAGGGGGTGGTAGCCCCCTCATACAGAAATAATTATCATATAAAACTCTTCAGAAGCCTAATACGAATTGTTTAACACAGGTTTACATAACAGTGCTCGTTATCTTACCTTTTAATCTGCAACCTGTTTTTATAGTATTAAATTTCAGGGTAAGAGAAAGTCGTGTGAGTGACACACCAGATTATTTTTAATCAGGAATTTGTATGTGGATTAATATTTTTATAGAGATATTTGGCATTAGTTTAATATTTTTATTTAATTAAGTAGTACTTTTCTTTCCTGTTGTTATTATGTACCTTATGAGGTTCTTTTATGTTCTCCCCTTAATTGTAAATGATTATAATTTGGATTTTATTAAGATTTTTTTTTCTGTAAATATCAGAAAAGAATTTTTATTTTATTTTATTTTATTTTATTTATTTATTTTATTTTAATTCATTATTTTATGGAACAGCTTTAGTATCGGGTCCCTTTGGCAAAATTTGAAATTTGGCACAGAAGTAGCTCGGACGTTTCTCGCCAAGATCTTTAATTACACAATTGAGATAGCCAATTCAATTCATCGCAAAAATGGCTTAAAATATTTAAAGTCACCAAAGGGGTCCCATACTAAAGCTGTACTTTTTGTATTTATTCATCGTAATATTTTCTATTAAAGACTTCTGTGGTCACGAAATTTGGTACGTAAATTGTTTGTATGCATCCGGCACTTATTGGAACTGGATTTCACGAAATTCGAAATCCCCCCCCCCCCCTTCTCGGAGTTGGAGGGCAATAAACATGTGTAAAACATGTTTTTCCGTTTGAATTCGCTTTGGATTATCTTAGAATGGCGAATTTTGGTGTGTAGATATTGATTAAGTGTACGCATTATGTACATTAGTGGGATTTTACAAAACTTCGAACTCACCCGCTGAGGAAGGGGAAGAAAGAAGTAGTAAGTTGCTGCCGAAGGCAGTGAAGACCCAAACTCCTCACTTTGCGAGCGAGAAAACCTCTACCAATCACAGCGAGAACTTAGGTTATTAATAAAAAAATGGGATTTTTGACAACTCATTTAAGTTAATGTCCAGCGAAGCGAGCAAAGCCTGCTAGTATAAATATATTATTAAAAATGAAGTTTTTTCACATACCCATTTTCGAAATCTCCGAAAAGACAGTTACTATTTCCCTTGGTATAACAAATAAACAAAGTCTTAATCGTTCATCAAAAAATGTAACTAAACATCTACACTATGCAAATTAACTATATTTAAATTACAATTCAAAAGTTTTTGCAAATATCTTCGGCATAAATAATGTCTACTGGTAAACGATTAATTAACAAACATTTTACCTTTAAAAAAAAAAAAAAAAAAAAAAAAAAGCGACCAGCTTCCTTCATTGTCTGTATTCACAGCATATGGAAATAAAAAATGACCTACTGTTCCAATTTAAAAAAAAAACTAAAAAGCAAACATCGAAGATAAAAATAACAATTGCGCAATAACGCAAAAGGTTACGCAAAACGAACAATCAATTTGCTACAATCAGTAATGCGTACATCAAAACCAAAAAAAAAAATATCACTGGGTTCTCCTATCTTAAAATGAATGAGTCTCAAAAATAAACAAATTTTACATTGAAACAATCAGTAATACGTCCGTCTGTAAGCTTCGCGTACATGGAAAAAAAAACACTGAATACCCCTATCTCAAAATCCATGAAATTCAAAAATACCCAAAGTTTTATAGTTTAGCAATCAGTAATACATACGTCTGTATGCTTCGCCTGTATGAAAAAAAAAATCACTGTATACTCCTATTTCAAATTTAAGAAATTAAAAAATATATAGTATTCTACAGTACAAAAGTCCGTAATACGCACGTCTGTACACTTCGTTTACATGAAAAAATAAAAATTAAAAATAAACATCATTTGATACACCTATCTCAAAATGCACGAATCTTTAAAACGCCCAAAATTTCGTTTGGCAATCAAATGCGCGAAAATGACACAGCTTCAAAATATCAATTTTAGGTTGCCCCATTTCGTAGATCGATCGTTCAAGGTTGAAAACTTTTGCATCTTTATCGCTAATTGAAAACAAGACGCCAAGCAGTGTGCTAAATAAGATTCCACCCGAAGAGATTCTAGATTTTTGCAACATTTTGGAAGATTAAAATAATCTTAAAACAACATAAAAAAAAGTTTAAAAATACGTTTTTTTTTTTAGATATTTTATGTAGCTGAAACGCAAGTAATTACAATTTTTACAAAATGAAGTTACAAATAATCGTACTAATAAACAATAATCAGGGTTGAGAGTTTATGTCTCAAAACGAAAGATTTACAAAACTATTTTTTATCAATAATTTATATCATATTCTATCCCAAAAATTTACTGTAGAATTATAATAAATATTTTTCTATGGAAACAGTTGTAGCAAAAAATGCTAGCACTTTCACAGTTCACAATTGTAATAAAAACAAATGTAATAATATAGAACACAACAATAAACAGTATATTAATAAACAATCAATAATATACTATGTACGTACATAATATAAAATAGAATATGAACAGAATAAATACAAAAAGAATCAGACTGAATAAAAAAGGTTAGAAAGCAAATTTTCTTTATCACAAAAAAAAAAAAAAAAAAAACTCATGAATAAAAACCAACATGGAAACGTGTGTGGCAAAAATGACGAATCTAAAAGCAAATACTATTCAGAATAATGGTAAAATAAATTTAAAATGCAAGAATATGAGAAAAAATCTGCGGAAAGAATGGTAAAAATACAAAAATAGAAGTAAACGAAAAAAAAAAAGAAAGAAAAACATGGAGTCGATTGTAACTTTTGCATTTCGTGCTATACATAAAATATTGACCATATTTCGGATCAATACACGTGCAAAATTTTTCGACCGAATGAATGAAAAATATAAAAACGTATCTCAGTAAAATCGAATAAAATCAAAAGGGTAAACAAAGAATATTTTCTATCGAAAAGTTCCCAAAGTATTGAAAAATTTGTTGTTTGATGTAATATTCAAAAAAGGATTTTAGATACATAAGTAAAAGCTTGATTGAAAGATAAAATAATATTTAGTAATCAATATTTAATTTAAAGAAGATGCATACATTTGAAAAAAAAAAAAAAAAAAGAAAGAAAACTGTAAATAAACTACCTCAAAGCTTTTCCAATATATCATTAAGTAATAAAAGAATAATTAAATTTTATCTTAAAACTATCTTTAAATATCTCCTTTACATTGTTAGTTAAATAATAAATTAATTAAATATCATCACAATGTAGACCTTTTGAAAATTTTTAAAATACTTTTAAGAATATTCATATTTACATAACTATGATTAAATAGTGACTCATAAAACAATATTTAAGATTTTTTTTTTTTTTTTCAAATTTAAATAGATCGCTATTAAAATTGGGATATACACTCATGCTTGTAATAATTGTAACACAAGAAGGATTATGCAAAGTGAACCAAACTTACATGAAATGTAAAGTGAAGTTAGGCATGCAAATGGTTAGATTTACAAAGCGATTGCGCATGCGTGGAACGAGAACAGACTCCTTATCAATCGCTTGTTCCAGTTATATAAAGGAATGTAAAGACGCGTTGAAATATGTTTATCGCCCTCTGTCTGCGGTTTCATTGGTGGTCAATATGCCTCGTCAAAAGCAGAGTGTGTCATACCAACAGCTAACAGAGTTCGTACGAAGCCGCATTGTTGGTATGCGAGATGGTAAATTTCGTATCGAGAAATCGCAGCCCGCACGCAGTGTAATGCCACAACAGTGATGCGTTTTTGGTATTAATGGGCAGAAGAGAATCAAACAAGCCGAAAACCTGGCAGTGGAATACGCAGTAGAACAACAGCACAAGACGATAGACACCTCATCTGCATGGCTGCGACGGACCGTAAAGAGTCCTCTCCTGTGTTAGCACAACGTTGGAGCACGGCTACAGGTGTTTTGTTGTCCAGCTCTCCGATTCGTCGCCGTTTGCTGCCGCATGAACTGCGTCCAAGGGTTCCTCTACGCAGGATTCCCCTCTCGCAGAATCACAGACGCCTCCGACTTCAATGGGCTCAGCAACACAGCACGTAGCGTGCTCAGTGGCAACAATTTTTTTTAGACAAATCTCACTACAATCTGGAGTACAATGACGGAAGAGTACGCGTCAGACGTTACAGGAGGAACGTCTGCTCCCACAGTGTGTTATCCAGCGTCATATTGCACATACGCCTAGCATTATGGTATGAGGAGCTATTGGGTATAATTGTCGATCCCATCTAGTGCACATTGCCAGCAACCTTCATACTGATCACTACATAAGGAACATTTTGGAGCCACAGGTCCTTCCCATTCTTCGACGTACTCCGGGCGCTGTATTTCAGCAGGATAATGCCCGTGCACATGTTTCTCAGGCTGCACAAGCCTTCTTCCGTGCACAACATGTTTCGCTTCCTGCATGGCTTGCTTATTCCCCGGATATGATGCCCATCGAGCATGTCTGGGATTTCATTGGTCGGCGACTCGCTCGTACAACTGGTGGAGCGCACAGTAAGATTGAACTTTGGCGTCAAGTCGAAGCCATCTGGAATGCCATTCCTCAGGATTACATTCAGAACCTGTATGATTCAATGCCACGGCGTATACAGGCACTCGTCGCTCAGCGTGGCGGACACACAAAGTACTGATTTCAGACGTTCTTTTTGTTATGTTTTGTTTTGTCTTGTACATTTGATCGTTTATTTGTACCGCTATCAGTAATATGTGGAATAAATTTCATTAATTTCTGACAATTATTTCATGGTGTTGCAATTTTCACAAACCTGAGTGTATTATATGTATATTAACCCCTTCCACTCCAGGGACGTACGTGCGTACGTCTAGTGTTAATAGCCATTAATACCATGGACGTACGTGCATACGTCCAAAGAAAGTATACGATGTCATATGGTATTTTGAAATTGTACTTTCATTACTGACAACTAGATGGCGTTTATAGTCTCGGTGACCTATTAGTTTTGGCTACGACAGTTGTTTTGTGATTTCTCGCGGCTGCGGTTGTGTGTGACTTTCGCTCCACGAATTTGTGTGTTTTGCAGGTGTTTGAAACTGTGAATAATGTCTGATTCTAGTGATTCGGATAGTAATTATATCCCCGATAACGAACTTGAAGATTCCAATGATGACTTTACAAGAAGTGAAGACGGCGAAAGCGATGACAGTGATGATGAACCACTTACAGCAGGTGACTGGAAATTTATGTCGGATTCTTTTGCCGATGCACATCGTGAGCAACTGCCTGAACTGAAAAGGGACTTTGATTTCCTACATCCAGCTTTCCATTGTTACTTCGTTATGTATTGCATTATTTCAAAATTATAATCTGGTATTTCGCATATTCACACGACAGCTAGCCTGGAGCGGAAGGGGTTAAGATATAATGTTTGAATTAACATTCGTAATTAAAAACAATTATGTTATCATAGGTACGTTTAGAATAAAAAAGGGTAATATTTTAACTGAAACTACTGTTCTATCGCTTTGGAATTCCTCTACTTTGTGAGATACAAATATAATAAAAGAGATTTCACAAAAAACTCTGCTCCTAATATCTCCAGCAAGTAGAAGTATGGCGCTGAAGACATAAAACCTGGATAAAACTTGAATTTCCCTTCTACGTTAAAAAATTAAAAAGAAATAAGAAATAATAATAATAATAATCACAGCAATGTAATTTTAATACTGTGCTACTTTAATAAGAAAATTAGTTACCTAAAAGTGTTATAGACGAAAAAGGAAAAATAGATGCAATTCCAGAATAGCATTGTCCCTTGTTGGAAAACTTTTATTTCCTCGGAAGGGATATAAATTTTTCGATTGCGTTTTTCGATCTCATAGTCACCAAATTATATCCTGTATATAATATTATATACAGCTGCTTATAACATGTGATCATAAATATTCATCTTAATCCTTAATAGATAGTATTTTAAGATCATCAAGCTTAGATAATTAACAAGATAATAAAAAGTTCTGCGAAATAATAGTCGCATCAGTTTACTTCCAGTAATTAAAATGGTTTCACATAGACAAAAAAAAAAGCTACATGGAAACTTTCTGTTTGTAAATTGAGGGTCCAACAGATAAATCGAAAAACGTGGTTTGTGTTCACTGTTCCCTACCTAAAGATTTCCATTTCAAATTACTGTCTTTGTTAAAGTTTAAAAAAAGAAGATAAAAGTAACCTATCAACTTTCTGTTTGTATCGATTCAGCTCTGAAATTCGCTTAATATTATGTACTAAAACATTGTCTGCAGATCGAATCAACTGTAAATAACATCGAATAGTTATTAGAAACTAGAATGAAAATTTCTGAATAACTTAGGTTTTTGTGGAGAATCAAATTTATGTACGTTTTCCTATTTAAGAAGGCATGTGTATCTTCTAGTCAAAAATTCTCTTCATTGTTAATCACTGTAGATCTCAATTCTGCTAAAGTAAATAACAATAAGACCATTTTAAATATAAAGTATTACAAATCGTAGAGTTTCAACTCAGGCAAATAACTTATCTTGTATGGAAAGAAGTGGAAGAGACTTCTGCAAAAATGTTTCACACCGTTAGAAGTGATAATGAAGATTTCATGTTTTGTACCGTCCAGTGTTACCATTATGGTGATTTGTACGAGAGTTATAGTCAAACCGGAGAACTGTGGGACAACAGATAAATGGTTTAGCGCTAGGTGGAAGCTAATTTGATTACTCATTGTTACCAAATATTTTAATATAAAGCAACTCTTAAAAGTAAAACAACTTCAGAATAAATGCTTGCTAAGGTGGCATAAAATGCATGGAGAACTTAAACAATTCCCAGCATATTATCCAAAGAATATCTCTTTTATTTTTAAAAGTCGAATTGCCGTTTTTGTTGTTGAGACTACATAATGACAATTTTAATTTTTACTGATGCTTGCAAATTTTAAGTTTCTTAAACGATAAAAGAGATACGTTTATTCTAATTCCTGCATTTTAGAACTTTTTACAGAATCTTTTTAATAGATTACTTTAAACCATGCCAGTTTTAAAAGCATATTTGTAGTTTTTATATATCTCAAAGTAGTCTCTCTACCAAATGATATATTATATAATATATATTTTTTTAAATATTATCGATGAATATCTTCGATTTCATGTAGAGTACAATAATAATATGAACTGTGAAAAATATACCAACTTTAAATCTTAATATAAAGAAGATTGTAATTATTCATCGCATAAATATACCTATAACAACTAACTATAGAAGTTTTATTCATTCACTTAGCTATGCTTCAATAACTTAACTATTCGTGATAAAACAAATGATCGAAAAAGCAACGTTTATTGCCCTTTTCAATATATTTATTTTTAAATATTCTAAAAATCTCTAATAATAAAATTTATGGTAAATAATCTCTCTTTAAAAACTTTTATTCGAAAACTTCTATTCCTGATTATTACTTCAAGTTGTTAATTTTTAATATTTTTCCGTTATGTATTATTGAACAAAGAAATAAAATTCATTCTGATCTTCAGACAATTATAGTTTGATTCATTTAATGTTTAATTTATTTTAATTTAATTATATATACTCATTAATATACCTTTTGCAACAAACATGATAATTGTTTTTCATATGTGGTGTTGATGATGAAGGTAAAGAAAATAGTCTACGCTAGGAACATATGTCTATATGGGATGTCGTCTGTTGGGACTTTTAAGTATGCACGCATCACGGGAAACACCGAGTGGTGTTAAGCTGACGAGCGTGACCTGCATTAGAACAGGAAACCTTCCATATACCGGTTTAAAGATGAAAACCTCTCGACCACTTTGGGGCATATTTATATTTGAATTTAAACCGCAATAAATCTGGGATTCAAAAATCATCGGAAGTAAATCAAAAAATACATGAGGTAATTTCGTTTCCTAGATAAAAACAGAGTTGCGTTTCATGCATACTAAATCAACACACCTAAGACTTTTTCAAGAAATAGAATCTAAATGTATGGTACCAAAGTTTCCTTTGTGTTGCACCTAAGACATGGAGTTATTGAATAATTTTGAAAATGAAAAACATTTTGTACGAAAGAACATATTTCAGAATTCTGTGAAGGAAGTGTATAAATATGCAACTATTCATACAAATATCTCCATTTTCATAACAGTACGGTTTTAATGTTTGCCGCAATAAACTATGTTTGGGGAAAAAATATTACAAAGATAGAAAATATCTGGTGTGAAACAACTACGCGAATTCCATTACACACTATTACACGTATTATAGTAAGCATAATTATGGGGATAATATGATTAGAAGACATAAAATTGACCAAAAAAAGTAGACATCCAAATATTTTCTGGTAAGAGAAA
The DNA here is from genome assembly GCA_963930645.1 of Salticus scenicus. Lineage (NCBI taxonomy): Eukaryota > Metazoa > Arthropoda > Arachnida > Araneae > Salticidae > Salticus > Salticus scenicus. The sequence goes on along the minus strand of OZ005652.1, from coordinate 217,686,688 downwards.
GCTAGTACACGTGTAAACACTTATAAAACAAAGTTTATATAGCGAATTAAAAAATAACTTTAAAAAGTCGGTAGAGCTATTTCTTGAAACATCAATTTTTTAGATCTAAAACTGATCTACATAATCAGGATGACTGTTAATTTTCCTGTAATAACCACGTAACACATGAGAAATGGGTTTATACAACAATTTTGTAGAAAGTCGTTAGAGCCGTTCTTGCGATACTAACTTTTACCAAAACTTAGCATACTCAATTTTTGTCAGGAAAACAACAATTACATACAAAAGGATGTTTAAAAGGGGTTAATATGGCGAGATTGAAAAAATTCCGTACAGCCGTTTTTAAAGGAACGCACCTGAAATTGGCCTATTTATACAGGATACCAGACAATTTTCCTGAACTAACCATCTTATTCATGCGAAAGGATATGTAATAAAGTGTTTATATAGCAACTTTGAAGAAAATCGTTAAAGCCTTTTTTTAAGAAAACGACTTACGGTCCCACTTCCGGCTCCCGATGTCCCCCTTCTGTTTTTCTAATTTTCACCAGAAATTGAAAACAATAATCTGTACACCATGGCTGTTTCAATTTGAAGTATCATCGTTCTATATTTATTAGTTTCGGAGCTATAATAGCCAGAAGATTCCCCACATACATGCACACACCCATGCACACACACCGACCAATTGCCAAAAACTACTGTTTTGGACTCAAAAGACCTTGAAACGTGTAAATCAAATGAAAAGTCGGCATCAAATTTTTGGACCGAATACAATACTTCCATTACCTACGGTAGTCGGATAATAGTAAAAAGGTTTATTATATTTTCAATATTAATTATAAAATATGTATAAAAATTTATAATAATTAAATTGTCAACAAAAGTTTCATTGTGTATAATGGCAATATGAAGTATGCTTTAAAGAATTTTTATATTACAATGTTTTATTCTTATAAACTTTCTTTAGAATAATGAAATACTTTAACGAGCAGAGCTATAAATTTTCTTTATAATAATGAAATACTTTAACGTGCAGAGCGCAATGCGTTAATATTTTATATGTATTTACAATAGAATGAATGTATTAAAATATTTTAAATCACTCTGAAAGCTTTGAATTGAAATTTGAACTTATCGTAACAGATAAAAATTGGATTTTATTGAACTGAGCGAATAATTAAAAAAGCATTGATATTTTCAAGAAAACAAAAACAAAAAATAAATTTTAAATCATAAATTTTAAAATCATATCCTTCGTTACTTCTTTTTTTCATTCCATTTTTTTTGATAGCTTGAATAAATTTGTGTAGAGTAAAATAAATTTTTCTTTTTTATTTCGTAATAGTTTCCCGCATTTAAAGTCATAAGCTATAAAAAAAATGTATTAATTGATCAGCTTACTCTATGAATAATAAAGTCATTTTAATACAAAGATTATGGATATTTTTTTGCGTTTTAAATGTAAAAAACACACGAAATTAGGAAAATCAGGATATTTAAGAGTTAGTTATTAAACAATTTTCTTCTAAATATCAAAAATTAAATTTTACTTAGTAATGCAATAAAGCTTCATGTGAAATATACTTGATTTTATAACAATTTCTTCTTCAAATACGATGAAATAATAAATCCATTTTTAAGGCAAAATTACTGTTTTATCTAATAAATGTTTTTTTTTTCTTTTACAGTCAAAATTACATTAAAGACTGCAGAAATAAAACGAAATTACACAATACTTCCCACACGCTATGAAGGAAATATGAATAATCTTGCTTATTTAAGTATATGTTTTATATAATGTAGACTACTTGTATAAAACCTAGCTTACATTACCTCGCTTACATTACCTCTTTATTGTTTGTTACATTGAATCACTTCTATTTTTGTTTACATTAGGATATACTTCAAATGTATTCATTGTATTTTTAATTACAAAATTTGTTTAAAATTAATTAACCAATTTAAGAGTATCTTTATTTTACCATATTATTAAAAATATGTTTTAATCACTCTTTCCGAATATGCAAATACAATTTTGAAAATATGTTTTTTTTTTTTTTTTTTTTTTTTATCAACGGTGATTTGAATAAATACGTATTTAAAAATTAATTGTCAAACGAATAATAAACTATCGTGCAGTTAACAAAAGCATGTAACAATAAACCGTAATAATCGATTCTAAATATATAGAAAAATCAGTTCTAATATAAAACACTATATTATATATAGTACAAAGAAATACACGTTCCAACAAGATAGAGCATATAAAAATATGCGTTCAGGAGTAGTATAAAAGCAATCTGCATGGTTTTATTCTGGTTAACTATTGGCCGCCATACTTGCCGGATTTCAATTTTCTAATTCGTACTATTTTCATGTTTTCATTCGTACTATTTTCATTGTTTTTGAAATGGTAGTAGAAATTTCATTATTTACTTTTCATGGCTGTATACCTAGCTATGTATCTATCTATCTATGCACATATATATAGATAGATAGATAGATAATGCAAAACTGCTCCTTCATTTTGTTAATGAATTAATAATAATTATTCGTTAAATATTTTTTATGTTATATAAAGGAGAAATGTACAATTGAAAATGTTTTTCTTAATTAATGCACCAAAGCCTTTATATGTAAATTTTCCAACGAAATTTTCAATAAAAATAATAATCTTTTTTGTGTGTCTTTAAAATTTTAACGCTTTAATGTCTTTCCTTTCATTCAAATACATTCACATTCTGTTTAGAAAATGCGAATTCAAAGAAGCATTTAAAAAGATAAAAAATAAAATATATTAATCTGAATATGACAACCATAAAAGATATATACTACTTGATTAAGAATAATTTAAATGAAATTCTAAATTTTCTGTGAGTTATTATCGACGTATATTTTATTTACATAAATATCATTTTTCAGAAAATATTTGTATATTCAGAACCTTTAATTACTGACGTACACATAATGAGCAGAATTTAATGACGTTGATTACACAAAATATATTTTCTTTGAATAAAGAATTTCTTATAACTTGAACGTAATAAATATATATATATATATATATATATATATATATGTAATATATATATATATTTTTTTTTTCCATGGACATAAATAATAAATAGTTTTAAATTGTATGCAAAAAAATTATTTTCATAGAAATACGTTAAATATTTGTTCATAGTTTTGTTGGACTATTCTGAAGAAATCACATTCTGCATAAATGATGTTATATCCTTGACAAAAAATTTTAAATTACGAAAAAAAATTAAATTTCATAAAAAAATATATTTACTTTTGAAAAATTGAATAAATTTCTTTAAAAAAAATGTAGATGTTTCAGTACAAGTTCGGTACAAGTTTGTACAATACAAAAATGCATTCACGAAATCATTCAGGTTAGAAAAAGTAATCTTTTAATTAATATAATTTAATTAATTATTTTTTTTTTTAATTTTTAATCTTGCTGATATTCTAAAGAATACACATATATAATATTAATTACATTATAATTAAATAAAACTTTCTATTTTACCCTTTAAAAACAGTAGATTTAATTAAATCTGCTTTTTCTTTCTTTCCTTTTTTTTTTTTTTTTTTAATTAGGGAATTCCAAGGAACCTTTTATATTGAAAAAATATCTAATAAAATAGGAAATTTAAAACAAAATAAATATTTAAAAATATGAATTTTCAAATGGAAACCCATTTCATATTTATCCATAACTAAACAAGTCGTAAAAATTCAATTTATTTCATCGTAAAAGAAATTATCTATTACTTTGTTTATTCCAACATTCTACTAATTTAACCGAGAAATCAATATAAAGAAAAAAAAGGGGGTGCATTTAGTTGACTAATGAGCAGAAACAAATTGTTAAATTGGCGAACAAACGTGATTTTTATCATTAACAGTTACTGTATCATTAACATATAAAAGTAGGAATTCCAATTTAGTTTCATCATCGACACCATTTCTCACAATTTATGTTCTCTACTTGTTACTGATTTTTTTATTCATAACAATAAGCAAATGAGCTTGAATATTAACTAGAATGGTACAAAAGAAAAACAAATTGAGCATAAATTTTTCTTTTTTATGCCCCTCTATTTCATCAATTATTTCTGCTCATTTTGATAAAAAAAAAAAAAAAAAAAAAAAAGCTGATATTTAAAGGGCACTAAATGGTTTATCAGTCTAATTGTTGAATATCACATAATTTATAAAAAGGTAAATACTTTGAAATGAATAATTGTGACATATACATTATAACAAATATGATTCTTAATTTATCTACATTGAGTAACAATTGATAAATTGTAAAATAAGACCTATGATATTTTCATAACACCGTTGTTAGATGTAGTATTTGAATTTGAATTGCGTTTTTGTAAATTTCAACGCTCTTATATAAGAAATATCTCATATTTATTAATTTACCAAACATTTTTAATCAAAATTCGTTTGTTTTGATAAAGAAAGAAGAGCTAAACAAAGAATCAAACATTGTTTTTAATGTTCTAAAAGTCATATTATTGCAACACAATCTTGGCAAACTTAATCAGAAACTTGAAGAACGATACGATGGATCAATGTTGCCGAAGCGACACTACACACACCTTTCGGAATGCAAATGATTACAGAAGATAGTCTGTTAACTGACTGGGAAATTTCACATGTCTGCCTATTTTGGTGGTCTTGTTTTCCTTCTGTATTTGGGTTTTCTTCAGTAGTCTTGAGTTCACGTAATTTATCAAGCTCAGTTTTTTTTTTTTTTTTTTTTTTTTTTTTTTATGTTGTTCTTGGTAAGTAGTATCTGTTTCTTTTAACAGAAAACGCGGTTTTGCATAAAACTTTAAAAGCGCAAGAGCATTTCTTTTATAAAATTTACTGCAATGCGCGCCTTTTATAGTTCGAACCTCTTCTAAACGCTAATCTTATTTAGTCGAAGTGTTGAAATCATTGAATAGTGATAGAAGTAGAGTACGGTTTCCTTACACTGACTATGGAGAAAAATTTCGAGAACATCACTGTGTTTTTTGTGCCTTCTTTTGGCGATAATCGCTTTCTTGGCAGCTGGTTCATGGGATTAAGCATGTTTAAATTGGTTTGGTGGAAACCTGATTTCAAGGAGATTGAATGAGTGCTTTGGTGGAAGTGAAATGTCGGTTTGGCTTTAGAAAACTGATTTGGCGAATGAATTAGTGGATTGGTGGGTTGTGATGTTCGGGAACAAAAAGTATACTAGTCCGGGGTCTACTCTTATATCTAGTCCTTTAACAAATACTTGTAACTCAAAAACTTGTAACTAATTTAAAGTTCAACAAACCGGGTCCTCTGTACTCCCTGAGGCCTCCTCAACCTGTCCCCACGAAGGAGTAGCTGGATAGGAGATCGCTGGGGATCATTAGATGTTTTAAATCACGCTGTTTTGCACTGGCCAGTGGTTGCAATCAATCAATCAATCAATCTAATATCTAGTCGGTGGTTGAAATATTGCAGTGATTTTTCCCAAAATAAATGCTTTTCAATTGCTTGGCTTTTGTTTTTAATGTCTTTTGTTGCAATGACATCTATGAGAAAAATGTGGGATTAGCATTCCTATTTTTTTAAACCCTAGAGATATAGAGAACACATTCAATACTAAAGTATCTGTTCAAAGGTTAACGATGATTGAGATTGATTACCATCGGTTACGTGATAAGTGAATCGGCCAAAGCCGTCCGTAATTGCATGACACAGTGAAAATTCTTTGACACCCTTTATCCGAAAGTGGGTTGAGGAACGTGACATGAGACCTTTACATCAGTGAAAACTTGAAAAGCACTCGTCATGGGGTTTTTTATGTAGGTTACACTCTTCGATAAAGAATGCATTCTCTAATTAAATATATGCTCTAGGGTTTAACCACGGCCTTACTAGATCACGCCGCGTGAAAGCGGCCATAAGAAAACTACGAAGATGAAAGGATGCCACGGAATGCGTTACAAGTTAGGAAGGAGGGTTTTGCAGCGCCACAAAAAACACATATATAGCAAAACTGATGTAGCTTCGTTTCTGGAGAAATCGTCCAATGATATAACCAAGAGACTATAACAAAACTGCAAAGGTCAAAGTATGCCTGGAAATGCATCAGTTAGTTAGGGTGGGCTTGCAGTTTCATAACTGTTATCTTCGTTTCCGCAGAAGTCGTCGATTGTTATGGCCGTTTTCACGACATTGGTGCGTTAGCGCCGAGGGAGTAGATCTAGTAGGGAAATGGTTTAACGAAACTTTATATAGTAAGAAACATTTTACTACAAATTGCATTCTCGTACATTGGTACATTGGTGTATCACTGTGTGTCCTAAACTGCGTGGTTATAGGGATTTCTGTTCCCACAGGAGAAAAAACTCTGTCTACGGTCCTGCTAAACTGTGCCTGATACAAGTTCGGAACATAGCTAGAGCCGAAGACCGTAGTTTAATTTATAGATAGGAGATATATAGAAAATTGTACTTAAGATTGTTTTTAGGAAAGCTTGAGAAAGAAAAATAAATAAATAAATAAAATAGAATAAAATAAAATAAATAAAATAATATTAACAATAACAATAATAATAATTACAATTAGACAAATTACATTTCATTAACAGAGAAAAATAAGTCAAAGGATATAGTATTAGAATTTATCTCTATCTCTCTATATATAAACGGCTAAGAGATTTCCTTGGACTCTGTTTGTCTGTGTGTTGACGCAAGTTGCCACCAAATTAAAATTTGGTTAATCCCACAAATTCAGAAAAATTGCCCCTTTCATTTGGTACCTTATTTATAATCTCTATATTTGTAAACGGCTAAGAGAATTTCTTGGACTCTGTCTGTGTGTTGACGCGTTGCCATCAAATTTTCATACTTTAGTTAATTTAAAAAATATAATTGTGCGATCAATAAGTTAATTATTCCGACGGATTCAGAAAAATTGGCCCTTTCATTTGATACCTTATTTGTAACGAAATTTTGATAGATTTTTTAAAATTAATTAAAATATGAAAATAATAACCTAGTAAAAGCTTTTAAAATGGACATTTAAATTTTTAATTGTTGCCAAAAAGAATTACTTTTTTTTTTTTTTTTTTTTTTTTCAACATAAAATGAAATATGCTTTCTCGTGAAAAATAAAAATTATAAAACATTAAACTTGCTCATGCAAATGAAAATATGAAAATGGAGTAAAAAAACAATTTAGATAAATTTGCACGAGAGTTCCAAAAATTAATGGAAATATAAATGAACGTTAAATAAATAAAATAGTGATCCGCTCAATCACGTAATATTGAAAAACAAAGAATCGAATTCAGTAAATATTGTTCTTAAGAGCAAAAATATTAATACTCAATATAAAATAAAATAAAAATAATATTGTGCATTTGTAAACAGTAGAATAATTGCATTTGTGAGTTTAATAATTTTTAAGAATACATTATATGTTTATTTATTTTCACAAGTAAGAATCGATTTTTTTATAGTGTAGTGTAACTATTACATTAACTGATTTAGCAATAAATAGAAGATTTTTTTTGGATTATAACTTGATATTAATTTAAAATGTTTTAAGATAAATTTAATTGCGTAAAGGTGTTACATTACAACAAGTTAATTTACGTAGCTACTAGTCGAAATGGATTTACACCGTACGATGTTGCACTGTTAATGATATAAGTACCAAAACTCAGATTATTTAACATGTTCTCCATCACATTAATCATAAATCTGTCTGTGAGTGGACGCAAAAAGCGTCCACTTTAAGCGAAAGCCACTTTAAGGCAAGAAGCGCATCAAAAATATAAATAAATTATAAAATATTTAAAAACAGAAAAGAAAGGAAAGGAAAGGAAAAAGAAAACGAATAAAATAAAACAAAAAACACATAAATGATGTATTTTTGTCTAAAATTGCGATAAAATTTCAAAAGTCGCCAAGGGGAGCTATATTAAGGCTGTACGATGATCAGGTTTACGTATTTCATAATTTATTTTTTCTATATACCAAGTACTATTGACTAACACAACTACTATTATAACCCCAAAAATTGTCTCATACGATAGACGTAGCCGATCATAGCACATTGTAATATTATATTTGGCGCAAAATTGTTGTTATTTTATGATTGATCGAATAAATTAAATAAATATAGAAAATAACGTGAAAGAAAATATTATGTACACCACGTATAGTGTTGTTCATATGTAACTGGGATTCAAATATAAGATTGCTGCTTCAACTTTTTCGATACTGTCCGTTTCGAAAGTGTCATCTGATATGCACTCAAATGGAAGCCCACTGGTAAGCTATTGTCACAGACAACAGATACAGACACCCGAGAGTTTGAGTATGAGTGGGTTCGCTGTCGAAGGCAGCGGGGAACCAAAGCGGGCTTTAGAGCAATTTCAAGATTTATTTATTTATTTATTTTATAAAGCGATATAGGAAAAAGTTTCCTTTAAATATCGTTACCAGCGAAGCGGGCACAGCCTTCGTTGATTCACTACCTTCATTGATTTCATATATTTAAAAATGATTTCATTAACAAACTTTGATCTATTGGCACGCAAGCAGCATCTGGCCGAGTTTTGTACATTTCGAGTTTGATTTTAAATATATTATTTTAAATATATTTAATTATAATATTTTAAATATATATGTTTTCCTGAAAGAAAGCCTAGTCGCCATTGTGTGCTGCACCTGTCATCTCTCTTTCATCAAGTAATTAAATACGTCACATATATATATATATTTGTGTATGTATTTATTATTGTTGAACTGTTACTGAAAAAAAAAAAATTAGGGGATCTGCTGATCTGGAGCCTCAATGTTCCATTTGCATTACTCATTACTGAGCAGATCATTTTTCTTTATTCTACATTATTTAAAATAATTATTAACATATATATATGTAAGTGTGTGATTATACATGTGTGAGTGTGTGATTCATCATCGCCCAGACTAAACTTCTGGACCTAGAAACATGAAACTTGTTAAGAACAGTCATTTTTTGTCGCAGACACCACTAAAACGCGATTTTACAAATTTTAAAAATGATTTCATAAAAACATTTATAACTCAAAGAAAGGAACGGATATCCGTAAAATTTTGCTTTAAAATATAAATTACACAAATAAATAAAAGCCAATTTCTGGAATTAAAAAATTCGGCTCCAAGGGGGAAATGATTTACGACGGAGCACATTCGAGAGCCTCCTTTTTCCGTTAAATTTGTCCTAGAGAATAAATGGGAGCTGCATTCACGAACTTTGGTGTGTGGTTCGGTTATTTGCATAAAACACCAACTGTGACGAGATTTTCTGGAATTCCCCCTTTTTTCGCTGTGGTGAGAAGGGGGGGGGGGGGGAAACAGTTTTCCAAGCGTAACTCTGTCCAAAATTATCGCCGGACCACAATTATTTTCGTATCTGCGTGTGCTACGTGTACCAAACACGCAAGTGTTCCCTCTTCCCTCCTGTGGGATTGGAGGCGGAGGAGGGGTAAGTAACACGTTTCTAATTGTATGTCTTTTCGAATTTATTTCAGACACGTGATTTTTCCAGTGTGTTGATTGATTATGTGCTCCTTAAACACTCTATAAATGGATTTTGTAACATTTCTTCTTCCTCCTTTGGGGGGGGGGGGGGAGAAAATATGTTTTCAAACGTAACTTCATTTAAAATTATCTCAAGAAAGCAGTTTTTTATTATGTGGGTGTGCTATGTGTTCCCAACATGCATTACAAAGTGATTTTGCGAAATATCAGGCAAAGCCTGCTAGTATATAGACATATATATAAACATGTACATATATGTGATTAACTCGCAACATAACCAGTTACGTTTCTGAAGGGACTATCAGTTCCCCAACCCCCCTCCCTTTGAATCTATCTCTCTATATGTACCTTTCAATATGTTTATATATATTTTCTTGTATTTCATAACCTTGTGTTAATTTCTTGTAACATAAATACTTCTAACAAATTTCATTCCAACTGATTGCATAACGTATCGGAATTCTTTTCTGCAGCTCTGAAAACTAATTACTAATTCTGTGTCTACCATTTTCTACAGAAAACATGCTTTTAAATAATCTACTGTCATATGTTAATTTTATTATACTGAATGAAATGTAACCATGTCAAAATGTACTTCCAAGAAATCCCGTCTATATGCTATTTACGGTTGAAAAAGTTTTATATGTCCCTGTACACAAACCAAAAACACAAATAACTAGTATGTTGTGGCCACCACAAGACTTTCTTCTATATTTACCTATACATATTCAATCAGTAACAATATAAAAAAAAAAAAAAAAAAAAAAGGTACGATTTTTTTTTTCTAAGTTTTTTTTTTTTTTTTTTTTTTTTTTTTTTGTTAAAAGTGAAAAAAATCGATAACTTTGTTTTAAATTATCACAGATTTATAGTTCAACCATTCGTTTTCAAGGTATTGACGAGACCTTTCGAAAGATAGCCATCTTGAAAATTTATCCCCCCCGGGGGGGTACTTCCCCCCCAGGGGGGGAAGCGATGCCCCCCCATGCAGAAATTTTTTTTCCTAGTTACATACTACTATTATCAATAATTCATATTAATTTTACAATCACAAGTTTAAAACAACTCTAATTATGCACATTTATACGAATTTTTGTCCTATGCTGCCATGTTAAAAATTTAGATAAAATGCTATCACAGCGCCACCTGTTGAGCTATTGATCCCCAAACATAATCAGCACCAGTTTATGTCGGGGACCAACTAAATACCAAGTTTGGTTAAATTTCGTTAAAAAAAAAAAAAAAAAAAAAAAATTGCGATATTTTTCTAAGTTTTTTTTTGTTAAAAGTAAAAAAAATCGATAACTTTGGTTTAAATTATCACAGATTTATCGTTCAACCATTCGTTTTAAAGGTATTGACGAGATCTTTCGAAAGATACCCATCTTGAAATTTTGCCCCCCCGGGTGGGAACTTCCCCCCCCCGGTGGGGGGGCAACCGATGCCCCCACATGCACAAAAATTTTTTCCTAGTTAACTACTACTATTATCAACCTGATCTTTCGAAAGATACCCAATGTGAAAATTTACCCCCCCTGGGGGGTATTTTTCCCCTAGGGGGGGAAGCGATGCCCCCCCATGCAGAAAATTTTTTTCCTAGTTACATAATACTATTATCAATAATTCATATTAATTTTACAATCACAAGTTTAAAACAACTCTAATTATGCACATTTATACGAATTTTTGTCCTATGCTGCCATGTTAAAAATTTAGATAAAATGCTATCACAGCGCCACCTGTTGAGCTATTGATCCCCAAACATAATCAGCACCAGTTTATGTCGGGGACCAACTAAATACCAAGTTTGGTTAAATTTCGTTAAAAAAAAAAAAAAAAAAAAAAAAATTGCGATATTTTTCTAAGTTTTTTTTTGTTAAAAGTAAAAAAAATCGATAACTTTGGTTTAAATTATCACAGATTTATCGTTCAACCATTCGTTTTAAAGGTATTGACGAGATCTTTCGAAAGATACCCATCTTGAAATTTTGCCCCCCCGGGTGGGAACTTCCCCCCCCGGTGGGGGGGCAACCGATGCCCCCACATGCACAAAAATTTTTTCCTAGTTAACTACTACTATTATCAACCTGATCTTTCGAAAGATACCCAATGTGAAAATTTACCCCCCCTGGGGGGTATTTTTCCCCTAGGGGGGGAAGCGATGCCCCCCCATGCAGAAAATTTTTTTCCTAGTTACATAATACTATTATCAATAATTCATATTAATTTTACAATCACAAGTTTAAAACAACTCTAATTATGCACATTTATACGAATTTTTGTCCTATGCTGCCATGTTAAAAATTTAGATAAAATGCTATCACAGCGCCACCTGTTGAGCTATTGATCCCCAAACATAATCAGCACCAGTTTATGTCGGGGACCAACTAAATACCAAGTTTGGTTAAATTTCGTTAAAAAAAAAAAAAAAAAAAAAAAAAATTGCGATATTTTTCTAAGTTTTTTTTTGTTAAAAGTAAAAAAAATCGATAACTTTGGTTTAAATTATCACAGATTTATCGTTCAACCATTCGTTTTAAAGGTATTGACGAGATCTTTCGAAAGATACCCATCTTGAAATTTTGCCCCCCCGGGTGGGAACTTCCCCCCCCCCGGTGGGGGGGCAACCGATGCCCCCACATGCACAAAAATTTTTTCCAAGTTAACTATTTCTATTATCAACGAGACCTTTCGAAAGATACCCATCTTGAAAATTTACTTCCCCGGGGGGGGATTTTCCCCCCCAGGGGGGGAACCGATGCCCCCCCATGCACAAAATTTTTTTCCTAGCTAACTACTACTATTATCAATAATTCCTATTAATTTTACAATCACAAGTGTAAAATAACTCTCTTTATGCCCATTTATACGGAATTTTGTCCTATGCTGCCATGTTAAAAATTTGCATAAAATGCGATCACAACGCCACCTATTGAGCGATTGATCCCAAAATCTAATCAGCACCAGTTTATGTCAGGGTGCAACTAAATACCAAGTTTGGTTAAATTTCATTCATTGGTTCGTGAGATACAGCGTCCACAAAAAAATGATACAGACAGACAGACAGACAGACAGACATTTTCTAAAAACTATTAATTCGTGTTCTCCATATCCCAAAACATGTAAATCCATCAAAAAGTGGACTTCGAAAATTTTCGCGAATCCAATACTTTCTCTATATTACATATAGAAGAAAGTAAAAACGATACACAAATAATAACGATACACCCAATTCTATATGTAACCCATAATTATATGTACCAAATTTAACTTCAGTTAGATGATTGTATAACTTTATCGGATTTCTTTTGTTCAATCCTGCAGATAATTATTAAGTCTACGCACAGCTTTTTTAGGGTAAACATTCTTTTAAGCATCTTAATAATGAATGTTAATTTTCTTATTTCGAGTGTTGTTTAACCATGTTAAAATTCGTTTAAATGAATTTCTCTCCGTAGGCCGTAATGATAAAAAATATTTTCATGTGTCCCTGTACTCGAACCATTTACAATACAGACACTAAAGAACTAGACATTTAGTTCTATATGGCGCATAAATATGTGCACCAATTTTCAAGTCAATCGGGTGATTTTGCGGCAGCTATTACGGTACATACAAAATCTGTCCATAGGTCGTATTGATACAGATAACTTTGGTGTATCCCTGTACATGATCTACAAACAGAATGCACAAAAAAATTTATACAGCTAATTTTGTGTGACTCTTAAACATGTATACAAGTTTGCAATTTAAGAGGGTGATTATTGCAGCAATATTGCGTTATACACAAACACACAGACACAGGTACCAAAAACATTTTAAATTTTATCATTGAAGCCCTTACTGACGTTCGGAAGTTATGAATATCCAATTACAATATTATATTTCACTATTTTCGGTTATAAAACATGAAAAAATATAGCAATCACTTTAACGATTATTAAACAAAGGTAAATTTTAGTTATTTTGTTTGGAAAAACACGTTGTAAACGTTAATTTCGCATTATCGGAGCATGACATATTCAATGTATTTATGTAAAATATTGAAATTTATCAATATATATTTATTTCTGTAATTTTCTTTTTTATTTCCTAATAGAACGTAAAATGTTTTACAACTTGGATTTTATTTATAAAAAATATATAACAAAATTACAAAATTGAATAAAATGAGAACATTTTTTTTTTACAATATATCACAATTTTTTTCTTGCAACAATGAAATAATTGTAATCAAAATATTTTAATATAATGAAATAATAGTAATCAAAATGAAATTTTTAAGTAGTATTGTAGCTCAAAATATTTATGTATGTACACTTTTAGAAGCATATATATATATATAACCATATATTGCTTTTGTTTTATAAAATATTTTAAATCATCATTTCATTGTAATAAATAAAAAAAAATTGTAAGCGAACAACATGAATTCGAAAAAATTTAAATAATTGTTTCGAGACGAAATAATTGCTCGAGTAGACAAAAAAAAAAAAAAAAAATGGGCTCGAGTGCACCTAGAAAGCGGTAACGAGTAAAACTATTAGCGCCCTTAAACTTCTTACTGTTAAAAATTATTTTGTAACCAGGAAAATATTAAATATTCTTAGATCAGATAATTTAAACATGTATTAAAATTATGAGGAAAATAAAATAAAGGGCTTTATTGTATAAAAATATAAAACTGTTAATACATTTTAGCTGAAAACAAACAAAAGCCAGGCAATTTTAAAAATTCATTTTACAAACAGGTATAAAAGAAACAGAATAAATTCGATGGAAAAACATATTGTGACAAAATTTATTACAGAAACATATAAAATAAAATATTATTGAAAACAAGGGTAGAATATATTTGAAATTCAAGACCGCAAAAATAAAGGAAAAAATAACCTTGACAGTAATAGATTAAATTACAAAAACAAAATTGGATTATAGCTTCGGGAATCAACTTTATGCATAGATTGTTTTTTATGATTTGGATCAGTACACCAATGATTTTTTCTGAGTAAATGATCGTAAAAAAATACAAAAAAGCATGTCAGTAAAATCCAATAAAAAATAAAAGTATAAATTGTTACATTTATTTACAATATTTGGAGAAATATATAAAAGATAAATAATATTGAAAACGTTTTTGTATGTCTAAGATAAAAATGCACGATAAATAAATAAAGATAAATGAATCAATATTAATATTAAAATATTAATATTGATTTTTAAGCATTTTTATGATACTCAAAATTTTATTCGAAAGAAAATATATTTTTTCCACACTACCTAATGCACATTACCTTTTTTATGACAGTTTTTTTCCGTAGTAGATTGCATTGTATTAATATTTTGAAATCTATTTTCAGAAATAAATTTCTTAATTATTTCTAATATTTTTATGCTTACTTTTTTATGTGTATTATTACTTTTTTTCGACAAACTAAGATCTTTATCATGGGCAATATTTCTTATTTATCATTTTTTCTTTTACAAATATTTGATAGAGAACTACAAAGGTAGATAGCTACAAAGGTTTTGAGGTCCCTTGAATCCGAAAAAGCATATTTATAATGCTTAAATTTTATTCCAAAGGAAATATATTATTCTCATTATCAATTGCACATTAGCATTTTTATTATAGTTTTTTTTCTAGTAAGATGTATTCTAATAATATCTCGAAGCGTATTTTCCAGAAATAAATTTCTTTATAATGTATAATTTATAATGCTTTATGTTTACTTCTTTACATGTATGTCACTTATATTTTCGCCCGACGAATAAAGACCTTCATTACGTGCACTATCTTATATTTGTCATTTTATTTTCCATTATTCATATTAGGAAGTGGAAGTTCCGTTTTAGGACCAAATTTTAGAAATTGAATAAGTAGAATCATTCGTTTTAAGGTCCCTGAAGGTGAAAATCAAATTTTTAGCGGTTGTTCTGAGTGTGTGTGCACTTATGTTAGCATGTGTGTCTATGTCTGGTCAGTGTGTCTGAACTCTAAAATAAATTTGAGTAGAAAATATAAATATTTATCATAAGGAAATATTACTTTAGAAGGTAAAAACTTTTTGTTAAGATCGGATAAATTGTTCGTGTGGAGTGACATACAAAATGGCTAGGATATGGGCATTTTGACGATGGTAAAATATCTCGTTGGTATATTTTAACTTCCTTAAACTGCATCAACAATAATGAAATTAACATACATTTTGTGTCAGTAAAATACATTTTATAGAAAAAGCGGTACAGAATTCATCCACCCTTCTTTTGCATGGCCGCACAAAAAACTTTTGATATATTAAGGATAAAGTTGGAAATTGCTTGAAATAAATTTTAAATTGTGTTAAATTTTTCATACTGTATTAAATTGAGTTCACTAAGTAATGTGTATGCAAGTCACAGTCAATATACAGTGCTGCTTCAAATTAGTCAAATTAATATCAGGGAGGTTTCTGTAATGATTTCAAGATTTCTCTGAAAACTTGTCTTTTTTAAAATTTAATAACTATCTTAAGATTTTTTAATACAGACATAATATTTGTTCAGAGGTTGAGCGAATCACAGTCCCCTTACATAAAAATGTAATAACACTATTTTTAAAACAATTTTCAATTCATTTTACTGTAGTTTTAAATCTGTTTATTTACTGTACCTCTTATCTCATAACCGTTTTTTTTTTTTTTTTTTTAAGAATAGTAACAGAATATAGAGTAAGTGTCATAGCAAATGAGTCTTTTATCTACATATATTCTAAGTAAAGAAATAATCTCTTTTTTTTTTTTTTAACATTGTAAATAAATAAATACAACTGTATACATATATATGTTTAACATAATTAAACTTTTTGTTTTAGAGCGTTCTATATCAAAAACTACACTGCAAAATTTCAGAAAAATTGGGTAATAGCATAATCATATGATGAGAATTTTATCTAGTACAAAAAGTTCCAAAAACTACCATTAGAAGGCATGTTACAATGTAGTGATTTAAGTCTAGTGATTTCGGCCAAACTATAGGAAAATAATGACAAATAATTTTCCTATAGCTTGGACTTCGAGATCGACAGACTTGAATTCTTACGACCTTTGGCTGTAGGGATATTTGAAAGAGTTGGTATACAGAGACTCCATGTATCAAAGCCCGCCACATGCATAACATTCTCCAGCATACACTGATTTCAACAGTTGAACATTCAATATTACGCTTCCAGATGATAGCAGACAACGATGGACATCACATCGAGCAAGTTTTGTAGAGTAGATTTTGCAATTGTTAAATTTTGTAGATTCTTGCTATATTCTAAATAAATCTACAATACGTCTTCTAGTGGTAGTTTTTGGAACTTATTTGTACTAGGTAAAATTTCCATCCTCTTATTATGCTACTATCAAATTTTCATGAAATTATGTAGCACAGTCTTAAAAAAAAGCGCTCTAAAATGGTAAGTCCTATATATAAAAGTTACATTTATTCTGCAGTTATTTAGTCAGAAAAATAAAATGTGGTATACATAATGTGTAAAGAACATAAAAGGAGTACAAACGATTGCATTTGTCATTTTATCATTAATAATTGTAATAACTTGTAGAATTTTTTAAAAGAGTATGCTCCAAAAAATCTAAACATATTTCTGTGTTCCCTAGAAGCAAAACACATTTTTAAAAAATTAAATCAGAAAATAAAATATACAGGAAATGTCATATGTTGTATTATTTTCTTTCTCAAACAAATATACTAAATTCTTATACTTCAAATCAAATATTTTCTGGAGTCAGTTTATAAAAAGAAATGAATGAAACAGCAACTACAAAATATATTATGAGACAAAGCTTATAACATAAAATGTAGCTACAATTCAAAATAAACAAGATATAGACAAATATATCTTTACCAAAAATGAAAAAGCCTATGAAAAATAAAATTGTACAAAATATATTTTAAGTATCTGCAATTTTAAGAAAGTTATATTTTTTTAAAAAAATAGGTCGAACAGACCAGTAATCTTTTAAAGTTTTATCCTTTTTTGACAACATTTGGAAAATTTTACTTTTGTGTTAATAAATATATGCGAATTTCTAATTGACAAGCATTTCTTCGTTCTTTGTTCTACAATTTATTATTCACAATAATAGTTTCGAAATGAGATTTTCTAAGTTGACGATTTTGTCCAAAATGCACTTACAGATCTTTCCTATCGCATCCAAACGCACAATAAAACAGTATAATCCTTCGCAAACTCAGAAATCCGCTGTGTAAAACTAAGTTAGATGCTCACACATTTGATAACTATTCATTTTGTTTTTGAAGAAGGGTGAGACATTCTCACCCATTATTTTTCTCTAATGCGAACCTTGAAATAAGAATACCTCTTTTGTTCTAGTATTTAGGAATAAAAATGATTTTGAAAAATGTATTAGATTTTCTTTCTCAAAAATCAGTATCATAGTCTTTAAAGGAAAAAAAAAAATAAATAAATAAAAGGCTTTCGTTTTTCCAATATGAGAATTGACTGACTTCTTAATTTTGTCAAAAATAGCAAATTTAGTACTAAATTACTAAATAGCAAATTTAGTAATTTAGTTTTAAAATATTCTTAAACGAAAATAATTTTTATGCATAATATGCACGTTAACAATATTCAATATTAAAAGTATTCGAGAAACTGAAATTTTAACATTTAATTTTACGGTCAATACTACTTTTTTTTACAGATTGGTTCTATGTTTCATCACAACGTAATATTACTGGCGATACAACAGTCATTGTCTAAATGTATTTTTACGGACTTTGTTTGGAATCTCTGCTGCCGGGCTTTGCCCGTAATTTTACTGCATCATTTTTAACAGTGTAGCATGTGCACATATATTAACCAGTCACACAATAATAATAAAATGGTTAGTTTCCATAATGGGGACAAAATTGAAAACTATATAAAAAAAAAACTAGAAAATTTTATGTACTGAATGTTAAAAGTTATATATAAATGTTATTTTCTTTTTATGATCAGGTGGCGACAGACAGTCGCATTTTTGGACAACATAATAAAACAGTCCATACCCTATCCATTCACAGCTTTGCGGGGTCATAAAAATGTCAGCTCATATGTTATATATAAGTCATAAGCGTGTAAAAGTATGTGGACCTAGACCAGTCAGAGGAAAATCAGTTCTGCTCGAAAAATCAGTTCTACCATTTTAAATTTTACTGCGTGAATTTGTATAAGAAAATGTAGAAGAAATTTTGTGATGCCCAAAACGTATTAGTTTTGTTAGCCAACATTTTTTTTTCTTTATTTTATAAGTATCGATTATGAACTTTTAATGAATAAAGCATATTATTAAAAGTTATTACGCATTTTAAATTGTATCCTTAACAATATCTGAAATATTTTACAGTATTTCAATATTTCAGATATTGTTCAAACAATTTATTGATATTCGTATACAGATGTAGATGCAAAGTTTTTGAGAATTAATGTTAAAATATAAAGACGAACTTTTTAGTCACGTAAAATTGAAAGAGCAAAATAAGAAAAGGTTGAGGAGATTTTTTATTTCAAAAAGAATTTTTATTGTAATAAAAATAATGCCACAAAATGTTATTGTTATTAAAATATATTACTATGATTGTAAGAACAATATATAATAGACCATATCGCTATCTTCGTTTATAATACAAAAAACAAAATTCAAAAAAATTGAAATTCTTCAATAAATAAACATAGTCATCTTTATTGCAAAAAATATTTAAAAACAAAATACAGAAATAAGATGTTTTCAAAACTTATACCGGAAAAACCAATAAAGGAAGCCAATGAATAAAAGTCAATAAGATAATGTGTTTCGTGGCAAAAGCTTGAAAGAAGAAAATGCAAATATCGTTCAGATCAATGGCAAAAATAATTTGAAATACAAAAATTTCAGACTTTTTTCTTTTGTAATAAAGGAATAAAACTGGGAAAAATAAAATTTGCGTTCAGTTCAAATTTTGTATTTCTATTCGGGAATTTGCATCGTATACTATCAATGTTTTGAATCCTTACAAGTCAAAATTTTTTTCATGAATAAATGTATGAAAATGGTCAACATGTCTTTCTAACATTGAATATAGTAAGACGATAAAACAGACAGCACTTCTCCTTGAAAATCAGAATAAGTTTATTTTAAGTATTAAAGTAAAATTAAGTAAAATGAGTTTAGTTTAGGTTAAGTAACATCAAACTGATATACAGATTTACAGTATATCGTTTGGAAGAAAGATTAAGGCTTCTGTTTTTATTTCGCCTCATTAAGGGTTTTTTTTTTTTTTTTTTTTTTTTTTTGTGTGTGTGTGTGTGTGTGTGTAATTTCTTTCATTTTATAAATTAACACTTTCCAACAATGTTAAAAATTTATTATAACTTAACTGATATTTCTCTACCTCTCTCTGTCTTCTCTCTTTCAAATTTTCCTAGATATAAGCTGAATGCGTAAAAACTGATACATGCACAGCTATCAGAATTTACATTTTTAAAATGAGATTTACAACCATTATTTTTTACAGAAATTTCTTATCTGCGAATTAATATCTTGAGGTCCTTTATTATAAAATTCTGGTATGAAGTATTTCCCAAAATTGCGGAAGATTTAGTACCTATGTACAGGTCATTCAGGTTCCACTCCAGCATATTCTCCATTGTAAAAAAATGTATATCTTGTAGGTATGATGTAAGAAGAGATGACATAGCCAGAAAACCATGAAACCAAATCCAAACTGCCGAAGCCATTAAATAGCGCAGCACTATCAAATGTTTTGTATGTTCAATATGGTTCCTTCGGTAGCGCTGCTCAACAGCCAACTTCAATACAAAACAGTTAATTTCATTTGCTCTGCATCCTGATAAGCCGTAGAAATTCCTCTTCTATCATTCCTCCAAGGTGTAAAAGCATTACTATTTTGTGTGTAGAGGCTCACAAATGTATTGCAATACATCGCAATCTAATATTTTTCTCGTAAACCTCAAAAAAGAAATTACATTGAAATCGGATCATTAGTTCTAAACAAAGAAATTTGGAAACTAATCGTGATTGGGTCTCCGGCTGCCTTTGGCATCGTATTTCAATGTTATCTCCGTACGCACACTTATTTTATAAATTTTAGATTGAAATATGACATGTTGAAATCCTCATTTTACCAAAATCTCCAATTTCTCACACAACCAATATTTTTACAGCCTCAACGATCCTTAGTGAATTCTCAAGGGTTTTCCGGTGCTAAAACCTGTATGAGATATTTCTTTTTATGTCAAATAATAATAATTACAAATATAATAATGCTTACAGGATAATATTAATAGTATTAATATTAAACATTTTGTTTTTATTCCCATCAGCATAGTATGTTTAATAATTTTAAAATTATTATATGATAGTTTTACTAAAAGTTTTCTGCAAATCCGAGTTCAGATTTTGAAAGCTGTATTTAAAGTTTTATTTTTCAGTTTTATTATTTCCCTAAATATACCTTTTTTTTCATGTGAAAACGAAAAATCATACTGTACACATTGATTGATAGTACTTTCTAATCGTTGTATCACTTAGCCTTCAATTTTCTTTGCCTACGTTATCACACAACAGACAAACAAAACAGTAAGGCAGACAGAGTAACTGAATTTATAATCACTCTTAATTATTGCTTTAACGTATTAGAAACGCTTAACACAAACAGAAAACCTATTCCAGCAATTTACAAATATTGATTAAAAAATAAAATAAAATAACTGTATATAGCAATAGCTTTCTTTTAGTTTATGATTCCTAAGAATTTTATAAATGGGCACGTTAAAATCATTTCTATAATACCCAGAAGCAGAAGAAAAAATCTATTAAAGAAAAAATTACTTCAAAAGAAAAAAAAGGAACAGAAAATGCCTTGTTTTCTATTATTTGCTTTTTTGTAAACAAATAGACTAAGTTCTTATGCTTAAATGAAATATTTTTTTAAGTCATTGTACGAAAAAGAAATTTAGGGAAACGGGCGACTACAAATAAAAACAAAACATATTACGAGGAAAACTTATAACATAAAACGAAGTTACAGTTCAAAATAAATAAGAAATGAGCAAAATTATCTTTTAATAATTTGAACAGGTTTATAAAAATGGGAACTATAAAAAATGTGTATTTTTTTTAAGCATCTGTAATTTTAAAATAGTGATATTAAAGAAAATATTTGAAATATAGATGAAAAGGCACAACATAAACAACAAAGAAACTTTATAAACGTCGATTATTTGCTAGAGGCTAAATTAATTTTGTATGTCTGAAGTTATTTTTGCTGAATTATAATTTTAAAATAAAACACTTTGCTATCGAAATTTAACGTTTCTATGAATTTGTGAGAACAAAGTACCATTTTTTCAACTTTATGCAAATATTGGGTCAAAATTTTTAAGCACGAAATATACAGGAATATTTATGGCAGGTCGAAAATACCTATACTGGAATTACGAATCGAATATCTTAACGACTCAGATCATTGTAACATAATTTTTTGAGCCAGAATTTGCAATTTATAATTCATTTTCCATCATTTCAAATAAAATCATTCATTCGTTAAAGTACAGAAAAATTATAATAATCGAAATCCTATATAACTTCTGCAGAAAAAATCCATGAATTGCAAAAATAAGCAAATATGTAACTTTTAGATTTTAAAGAGTAATAACTATCACTTAATGCATTCAATTATAACATTTCAGTAGCACCTAAATCGATTAATCGTTTCTTTACCTTTAATCTTTTCTTTTTACTAATGTTCGTTTGGCAATCTTTTTATTTATACTATCACCGTATCTATAGTTTAACATGTGGATTTCTTAAAAATACTTATTCCTTGTATCAATTTCGGTTTATGTTATTGTTTAATTTCCTTTTATTTTGTTTTGTTGCAAAATAGAGACTTAAGCTGTATATGGCTTGAATTAGCTATACAGTTTTCCAAAATCTTTCACTCTGCTGATAGAAATGCAAGTTTCCTGGATATTTCTATTTTTCAGCATTTAAAATTTCAATTTTCAATTCAGGAATTATCTTTGTGTTTTCCCTTTTATCGGTTTTCTTTGGTAATTTTATTCTTTTCTCTTTTCTATAAAATGTTGACTGTTTCTATTAATTTAATGGTTTTTGCAAACTATTATCTCATCGTTAGGCTTATGTATTATGTTTGTGACATTTCTCTTCTGCGTAAGTACTTTAACTTGTATTTACTAATCATTGGTACTCAAATTAAATTATCACTGTGACAATAATTTTATTCGAAATAAATCTCATTTAAAATTTAATTATATGTTGGTATTATTTTCATCTATCTTTTATTTGTTGAGTGTTACAAAGATATTAAATTATTCAAATTATATATATATATATATATATATATATATATATATATATATATATATTAGGTCGTTGCAAAATTTCGTGCGGACGCGAATCATTTTATTGCCTCCAAAGACGAGAGCTTCTATAGCCGTGGTATACATTTGTTACCCGAAAAATGGGCAAAGTTTGTAGAAAGTAATGGAGAGTATTTTGATTAAAAATTGTCGTTTGATTTGATGTATTTTTATGAAATGAAGCAATAAAAAACCGCACGAACTTTTGCAACGACCTAATATATAGATATATATATATATATATTAATATTTCTTGTAGTTGTTTTCATTTGTTGTCTCAAATTTCCTTTTAGTTTTTAAGGTTTTATTCACGTCAATAATTTTAAATAACTCTTGTTATTTATTTTATCTTACCTCCTAAATAGTTTTTTTTTTTTTTTTTGCTACTTTCAGGCTACACTTGTTGATACTTGTGTTTTGTAGTACTTAATGATTTCGACCCGAAACAATTCTTGTGTGTGTGTGTGTTTGTGTATGTTTTTATTGTTATTATTATCTATGGCACATACTTAGAGAGTTCATTTTAGCCATTACTTAAAACTAGTAGTTCAGTGGCTCCTCCAGAAAAAAAAATCTTGGTAAATTTAGAAGTTCTCTGTGCATATTTGTTAAACAATTTTTCTAAGCACTTCTTTTTTGTTGTCGAACATACATTATATAAGGAAAATATTTTAATCATAAAAAATGTCGACTGTGAGATTTTTGTATATCAATATGTTTTCACGTCTCATGAATTCATTTTTGCTATTTTTACAGTGATGTATATATGCATGTGAGTGAACACGATAACATCTAAACGCTTGATTCGATTCGGCTGAAAGTATGTAGGTATATTATACGTCATTGTGTTATGAATTGTAAAAATTTTGATGAGTCAATGACTTATATATTTTTTGAAAGAATACGACGTAAAATTCTTTATCAGTTAAGTCTATATGGATATATAGACTTAACTTCTTTAAAGTGCGATAGCGTCTAAACGCTTTATATGATTCAGCTTAAAGTTAGTAGGTGTGCCGAACGAAAAGCAGAGATCTTAATAAGTGTACGATTCATAGTTTTTTTTTTTTTTTTTCTTTTTTTTTACATGGACACAAAGAAAAATTATTTATGACTATGATCTATGGTTCAAATATGGAGCGAGAACATCTAAAATCTACATGTGAATACTATATGAATTGGTAGACATGTTATATATTAACATCGCAATTACCCTATAAATTCACATAAATGTAGGAATTATAGGTTTTTTTTTTTTTTTTTTTTTGGGGGGGGGGGACACAAAGTACAGTTTTTATACATGGATGTCAATGGGAGTTCGCTTAAGTAATGTTGAATTAAAAAAGAAAAAAATAATAAAAATGAAAAACAAGTATTTGCTGTTGTAAATTTACCACTTACAAGAGTTTTGCAGGAACACACAAAAGAATTTTAACGTGTTACGATCCATCAAACGGCATATAGATGGAGGAGTAAACCTCAAACACCTATTATGATTGTCCCTTTTTATTTATTTAACAACTTCTATTATTTAAATCTATTTAAATAACCATAAATTACTAAATTTTAGAAAGTTGAGTGGAAATACTCCACATTTCTTTTTAACTAAAATTGTTTTGATTTAAAATTTTTTATTCGTACAATGCTTTGTTTTTAATTCACAAGAATATTAACCTTTTATTGAATTTTATATTTACTTTCACCAATCTTAAAATAAATCAATCTTTCAAATTACTTTCGTCAAATATCCGTATGCTATGCGGAATACACTTTGACAAAAAATTTTATGTAACGGAACAATATAGAGAATATTTGAACACAAGCACACTGTAAAAAAATTCGCTTTTCATACAATTCTCTAGTTCTAACAACTAGGATTGAACCATAGCTACCTCTCACGGAAACACAATTTAATTAGTTATTTAGCGCTTCCCAATCCTGCTTTGATACTAATTCTCTGCATGCAACTGTGTGTATTGTTACAGATTTTATCTGGTTACGATAAAAAAAATTTCTTTTGACCGATTAAGATGTAATTTTAAACTAAATTTCTTTAGTTTTAGAAAACAGAAATTCTCTGTAAGAAAGTTACTAAATATTTCTATTTTTTAACTTTTTTTTTTTTTTTTTGGTTTAACAGTTTAAAAAATATATATCAAAGTCCAAGAGTATAATTGGAAGACCATATAATATTCTATATTGCCATCGACGGTTCAATTATGAAAAAAAAGGAGGCTTTTATAAAAATAATTCCGAATCTTCCGCAGAAAAACGTGTACGTAATTATTACAATCAGTATTAGGAAGTGAAATACAGAAATAAGATATTATAATTTTTCTAAATTTGTATCGCAAAAACAAATAAAGGAAGCCAATGAATAAAAATCGATGTGATAATGTGTTGCGTGGGAAAAGCTTGAAACAACAAAATGCAAACATCATTCGGAAATGGGAATAGATTTAAAAAACAAAAATTTCAAATCTTTTTCTTTTTCTATTTGTTGGTTACAATGGAATAAAATCGGAAAAGATAAAAGCTGCGCTGAGTTCAAATTTTGGATTTTTGCTTAGATATCTGTATTGTATACATACAATGTTTAGAACCAATGCACGTCTAAATTTTTCGGATGAATAAATGTAAAAAGAAAAAATATATAACATGTCTTTCTAAAATTGAATAAACGAAAAGAACAAAACATCCCGCCTTTTTTATTAGAAGGTAGAATAATTTTAAAATGTGCTTTAATCAAAGAAAGCATCTTCAGTAAACACAGGATAAATTAAGGTCTCTATATTTATTTTGTCGCATTACTAAGTTTTTTATTTGACGTTTCCTGTAGCTAATAAAGTGTTCTTATTATGTTTTCATAATATTAAATGCTCATAATTTTTTCAGCTTTTTTTTAATCACAAAAAATATACATGGTGTCTCAAAAAAATTGAAATGCGGTTTAATTCTTTAGCATTTAGAGATATATGGGCAATTTAAACTGCAAAAGTGTTCATATAAAAATATGAAATAAGAAAGTCCTCCCTGTTAACTTTGAAAAAGCTATATTTTCTAAATTTTTATACAATATTTTTTATACAATACAATATTTTTATATAATTTTTATCCTTTAAACAAATTTAGTCAGTTAGAAAATTTTTATTTTTTGAAATAATAACAACATCAACAACAACAACAACATTACAAAAAATACATATTTGTAACTTTAAAAATCAATGACATTTTTTTTAAATTAAAAATTGAACGTTATGCATAGGATCCATAGAAAAAAAATATATAAATCTGTGATAGATCATAAAATAATGTATAAAGTGTAATAATATTTTTCCATTAAAACCATTTTTGTTTGTTTAAAGCAGATTAGTGATACAGTAATATAGTCTTAATTCATATTTGTACAAAAAGTCGACAGGCAGATTCAGAAGAGTGATAGTGTGCATCATGAGAATTAATAATTACCATAGAACATAAGGTCTGTAACCTAGTTTAGCGTGTGAAAATCGCAAAAATATTTATGAAGGCTGAGAAGTCAGGTGAAACAAGTAATATAAAAGAAAAAAATTTAAAGTCAATTCCTACTTACAAACACTACCGAAAAAGTTTTTTTTAATAATTTGAATTAGGTAATAAAAAGCGCGCGTGCAAAATGAAATAAAAATAATTATAAGATTTAAAAAAAATTATATACCATGTTTTAAATTTTCTAAGGAATCATAGAGCTCTTATCAATGTGCATAACATTTTTAAAGTAATAATGACGTCAATTTTTGTGAGATGCATAATTTAACTTTTTATAATTTTTTAACGTTCATGTTTAATTAAATGTATTTATTTTTATGTCGAAAGAAAGTGAACTCGCATTTTTTTTTTTTTTTTTTTTTTTTTTTTTTTTTTGCGACGATTAAGTTATAGCTAATATTTTAATGGCTATTTTAACGCTATTAGGATGTTATTATTTTCATATTTTAATTAATGATAAGAAAACTAATAAAGAATTCAAAAATCGAACTTCGAAGTATTGTGCTGTCACCGTGTTTTGAGCAACCCTGAAAGTTTCAAATTTCTAGCTAGTCGGGAAGTTAGTTAAAAATCGATTGCAACATTTGTACAAGATGCAGTCGGTAACAAAAGTGTCTGAACACCAATAAAGATTCCTATGTAAAAACGTACACTTCATACGGTTTTGCTAAATAAATCCTTATTGAATCATGTTCTTACACTGACTGAGAACAGGATTCGACAAGGATTTATTTAACAAAACCGTATGAAGTGTACTTTTTTTACATAGGAATTTTTGCTAGTGTTCAGACACTTTTGTTACCGACGGTATATAAAGGGACAGTGTGAACTAATAGTAGGAATTGAACAAAACGGGTCATATGTATATAGAAACGTTTATTCAATGAAGAGCACGATGATAAAAATTTCACCATTCTTCTTATGCTTAATATTTTATTAAAAATCTTATTAAAATAATTTGGTGTGTCACTCACACGAATTTCTCTTACCCTGAAATTTAATACTAATTTAATTTTTATACCTGAAATTTAATAAATTATTATAATTTAATAATTTAATAATTAATTTGATACCTGAAATTTAATAAATACAGGTTGCAGATTAATAGGTAGGATAACGAGTACTGTTATGTAAACCTATGTTAAACAATTCATATAAGGCTTCTGAAGAGTTTTATATGATAATTAGTTCTGTGTGAGGAGGGCTAACCCTCCGTTTCGTTAGTGCACCTACATTTATATAGAATTTAATTCTGTTATTGAAAAATAATTCTGTTTTAAAAAAATAATTTATTAAAATTATTATTTTAAAAAATATATCTTTTATGATAAGGCAGACGATTTCCATATTAGAGCAGTAGAATAACACCAAATATCCAAAAAACAAAGTCCATTTTATTCTCAATATTAAGAAAAAAAAAAAAAAAAAAAAAGTACGATTTTTTTTCTATTTTATTTTATTTATTTATTTATTTATTTTTTTTTAGGTTAAAAGTAAAAAAAAAAAAAAACGATAACTTTGTTTTAAATTATCGCAGATCGATGGTTCAACCATTCGTTTTAAAGGTATTGGTGAGCTCTTTTGAAAGATACCCATCATGAAAATTTACTTCCCTCGAGGGGGGACTGCCCCTCCAGGGGGGGGGGGGCAAGGCTCCTACATACACAAAAAAAATTTCCCAGCTAACTATCTCTATTACAAAAAATATATATTCGTTTCATTTGGTTTAGTCCAGTCTATAGACGTTAAACTCTACTTTCCTGCAATTTCCCCCATAGACGTAATGTATTAGAATTCTCTTGATTTTCCCTCTACACGAAATAGTTGCTTGATCTTAACGAAAAGCTTACTGTAGCATCCTTATATGATACACATTTAGAATACCAAATTTGAACTTTCTGCCATATTTTGTTTTCGAGATATGCTGATAACAGACAGACACACCGACACACAGACACACAGACATACAGACACACAGACATACACACAGTCCATTTGCTAAAAACATGATTTTCGTATTCTGGGGACCTCAAAACGTGTAAATATAACAAAATCTCGCGTTCGAAAATTTGACCCAAAAACAATACTTTCTCTACCTTATGGGTAAGAGAAAGTAAAAAAAAAAAAAATCAATGATAATGCTTCCATTATGGTCATTAATGCAATTTGATTTGACATTTCCCAATTCTTCAAAACTTCCAGTAAAAAAAAAATTTAGTAATCTTATTGTTGATATAATCCTTCTTATATTGCTCTGTGACTGCTAGATTTTACATTTTATTCTGTATCATTATGTATTTTTAATCTGTTTTTAATATTGCCGTTTTATTATTACAGTCCTCAACAAAATTATTGGAGTACACATAAACATTTTTCATGTATATTATTTTAGTTTGATCGGTAACTTTTTTTATCAATTTACTTTTATATCAACAGCATAAAACTAAGATCATAACTGGACAAATATTTACTTAACAAAACAGTATTAGGTGCGCATCTTTTAAATAGGAATTATTGCTAGCCCTTGAATAATTTTTCTGCCGAAGGTATCTATATACAATTTCTCTAAAGTGAAACAATTTCGATTAGATTTTGTCGAAGCGATACAATAGTGACGTAAAGTGTCAGCTTATTGGTCAACCCAGGTTCGATTCATCAAAGAAAAATTCAGTTGCTATATAGAGGTTTCGGCTACGAAAATTTAAGCTAATACACTTGAAATGCGCATGTTCTTAAACAAATTGCCATCTCCTCCGTGGCGGATCAAATTGTGAGGGCACGTCCAGACCGTCGCTAATTACCCATTGCACAGTACTAGTGCGACGTTAAATCCAACCAACCAATCTTAAAGAAAATGAAAAAATATTAACTTCTTGTGAAGAAACATATGCTCAAAATCTCATATTTAAAAGAATATTTGGAAGTTTTTAAGACCAGTTAAGCCAAATGAATTTTTGAAAGCGAAAATTTTATATATATATATATATATATTTAGATTTTTCAATCATTATAAATAGAATGAAAGTCTTTTTTTTTTTTTTTTTTTTTTAATCAGCGGAAAAAAATATTTTTTAAAACCAAAATTATAATGCAAATATCAAAGATTTAAATGTCTTTTATTGAAAGAAAGAAGAAATAAATAATAATTAAAATTTCCAATGATTTTATTTATGAGAGTTTTCTGAAAATCATTATGTATGTAGGCACCCTCACACAGATGTTCTGCTCGGGAAAAGCTAGTAAAACATAATTTAAAATTCTATTAATTTTGTTTAAAATTATATTTTAAAAAATAGTAGTTTTAATTTTGAATTCGGATGCCCTTCATGTATACTCGTAAAATGTTAATTCCATTTACGTCAGTAATATATTTCTATAATATCTATCATGAATATAAAGTTGTTTTTTAACATTTATGTATCAAAGCATTTTATCTACAGTTGACTTCTGTATAACGCAGGGAGAGGGATTGCCAGATGAATACTAAAATTTTATTTTTTAACACCACTAATTTTATATCAAAGCTTTATAGAAAATTTAAATCGGATAAATTGTAGTTAAACCAATCAATTAGTACTCTGAAAATTTAGTAGTGTTAAAAAATAAAATTGTAATACTCGTTTGGCAACTCTGTCTCTGCGATGTACAATCGGTAACAAAAGTGTTCGAACATTAGCAAAAAATCGTATGTAAAAAAAAGTACACTTCATACGGTTTTGTTAAATAAAGCCTTATCGAATCTTGTTCTTACACTGATTAAGAAGAGGATTCGAAAAGGATTTATTTAACAAAACCGTATGAAGTGTACTTTTTTTTCATAGGAATTTTTGCTAGTGTTCGGACACTTTTGTGACCGACTGTACAAGAATCTATTACATAAAAAAAAATTCAGTAGTATAACTTCTGTTTCACGTTATCCTTAAAATCACTTTTTAATATCGATAGTACAATATTATATCATTTTACAAATACCTGTATTACAAGAAATGTATAAATAATTGTCAAATGTCTACTGATTATTTTGAGATGCATGTGATTAAAACGTAATTAAAATATATTCGATAATTGAAAAAAAAATGGGAGTGAATTAAAAATTTTTTTTTTTCAACTTTCAATAAATTTAATTCTACGCTACAAAATAACTAAGCAGATTTTATATGAAAAGAATAAACATATTTTTATAAACAACATTTTGAAAAGTTCTATCCAAAATATGAAAGTTATCCAAGTTCAGAATCTCTAGGAATTTAAAATATTTTATGATTTTAGGACTTTTTTTTTTTTTTTTTTTTTTTAATAGCGAATAATTATTTAGTAAAATTACAGCATTAGACTCTTCTGAATACGGACAAATTAAATATATTTTTAACAATTATACTAATTCATATTTATCAAAAATTGTCTTTTTATTTATAATAAAGTGTTTACATTTTTCTTTTTTTTTTTTATTTATATATAAACAATATAAACGGCTAAAATGTATATATTGTTTATATATAGATACTAAAGGGGTAAAGGCGGCTAAAAGATATATATAAATTTTATAAATATAAACTTATATATAAACAATATATACCTTTTAGCCGCTATGCATTTGTAAAAATATTTTTTTCCAGTACACCTACAACACACATCTCTCTTGTAACAAATACCTGTACTATGTTAAATGATTGAGGATTATTTCCTCAACCGTTAGATACGTGAGTAAAGCGTTCAATCTGACGTCGCGCGAAGACGTCAATGACACATAATGTTACGTACAATGTATCGGAAATTAGAACGAAATGAATCCATTCATCTACAAAATACGTTTATCATTCAGACCTGCTAGCCATCGCAGGTACTATACTAAACTATGAATTACTATACTATGTACGACGGATGCTATGAATTCTGTATGCAGTACATCTTAATCATAAATTACTCCACTTAGTTTTGTTGTGAATTATATTCAAGCAATTATTCGTATTTTTTTAGTTGGATGAACATGAATAGTAAATATGGAAAAATCTTTGAAAACTTCTAATTTATATTTGTTGTTTCGGTAGTTTCCTCTAAAAATCACATGAATGCAGAAATATTCACACAGAGGATATTTATGAAATTACTCGTATTTATTATTATTTTTTAATTAGATAACTTAGAAGAAAAAATATTTCAAGATTCAAATTTATATTTGTTGGTCTAAAGCATGAATAAGGATTAACAACCCTTAGAAAGACTCTCACTGAAGAAATTTAAGAAGTTACTGGTATTTACTATTATTATTTAATTAGATAACACAGAATATAAAATTTAGAAAAATACAGAAAAATATCAACAAATATAAACTTATAATTTATATTTGTTGTTTTAGAGGTAACTCGCGTGAATACGGACGAGGATTTCTTAGAAACATCCGCATAATATTCCTCCATAAGCCTAGGTGCATGGCGTTGGAAAGCGGCTTTAAACCTCATACCATTATATTTGTTGTAGGCACCTAATATTATATCGTACACAATTTACTAAAAATATCTAAATTAGCCATGCCCTCTTCCTGGCCGCTATTGTAGTACATACAAATTCTGTCCATAGGCCGTAATGATAAGAAAAAAAAATTTGTGCCCCTGTACACGAACTGCAAACAGTATACACACTCAAAACTAAACAGCTAATTCTGCATGGCTCATGAACATGGGTACCAATTTTCAAGTCAATAAGATGATTTTTTCGGCCGCTATTGCGAGACAGACACACAGACAGAACCTAAAATATTTTTTAATCTCCACATGAAGGCATCCACTAACGATTCGGCAATTACTTCATACATACGGAGACTTCAAAAAGGATTTTTTCAGAATAATAAGTGTTATTAAACAAATCCATATTATAAATAGATTGCCCGAAATGACAACCGAATGTGCCACTGCACGATCACACCGAAAAATGAAAGACTGGTTTGTTTTACGTTCAATTTCTTCCGCGCTGTGACAACGATTTTCGATATAAAATCCGCAAATGAGACCCAATAAATTTGGGTCTGGTAAATTTTTAGGCAACAAATTCGGTCTGTCCAATTTATCATTACAAAATGTGGCATGTCTATAGAACTTGATAAGTTAGTGAGTTGCAAAGGCCTATTTTCCCCTCCTAAATGTAAATTTGTATGCCCTCAATATTTTACAATGATTTTGTAAAAATGTACTGACGCGCCGATATGACTAAATGTAAATCGGAAAAAATGACATATATTTGCTAAGGGTGTTTCGAAGTTACGCTTTGTTTACATTCGACTGTGAGGATATTACCATGTTAATTATTCTTAATCTTGATTTTTGAGAACTAAAATTTAGTTCATTCTATCACACACTTTCTTTATTTTTTCCCTTGTTTACACGTCATTTCTTTAGGGTTTTCATATAGTAGCTCAATACTAATGGCTATTATATTATGCAAATGAATTTTCATTAAAACTATACGTACGTGAAGTAACTTAGTAAAAATACTCATATTTCATTAGATATTTAATATTTTTGTATCCTGATTACAGTATGCTGTGTAATATGGTATGGCAAGTTTCTTAAAAATGGCTTAGCACTGGTTTTATTTCCCTGAATATTATAGTTAAAAAAGTTGCTTTATACATATTTATATGTATGTTACCGTAAAAGCATGAAATCCGTTATTTCATGGAATAACTGGGTATTTCATGAAATAACTAGACAAGTCAGTTAAAGTATATAATATTATTGAATTCTACGATTTAACTAGGTATTCTATAGAATAACGATTACTTGATCGTTAAAGTATGAAATGATTATGCATAATCCCCGCTAAATTTTGGTGAATGTGATTAATTATTCAATATTTACCACATTTACCGGATATTTTAGCAGTGCTTCAGCACAAAATTTTGCATATTTTTCAGACACCTGCACTTTGAGATAGGAGTACGCACAGCGATTTTTTTTACATGTACGCAAAGCGTACAGACGTTCGAAATACTGGCTGCTGCAGTACAAAATTGTGCATACGTTTCAGATTCATGCATTTTGAAATAGGGGTATCCAATGATTTTTTTGTTTGGTTTTCATGTACGCAAAGCGTACGGGCGTTCGAAATACAGGCTGCTGCAGTACAAAATTGTGCATATGTTTCAGATTCATGCATCTTGAGATAGGGGTATCCAGTGATTTTTTGGGGGGGTTTTCATGTACGCAAAGCGTACAGACGTTCGAAATAATGGCTGCTGCAGTACAAAACTGTGCATATGTTTCAGATTCATGCATTTTGAGATACAAAACTTTAATTAAAATGCATGAAATAAAAAAAAATATGACAAATTTTGTACTGCAGCTGCCAGTATCACGCACGTCTGTACGCTTTGCGTACATGAAAACCAAAAAAAGCATCACTGGATACCCTTATCTCAAGATACAAGAATCTGAAACATATGCACAATTTTGTACTGCAGAAGTCAGTATTTCGAACGTCTGTACGCTTTGCGCACATGAAAACAAAAAAAAAAAAAAAGACATCACTGGATACCCCTATCTCAAAATGCATGAATCTGAAAAGTATGCACAATTTTGTACTGCAGCAGGCAGTATTATGTACGTCTGTACGCTTTGTGTACATGAAAACCATAAAGAACATCACTATATACCCTATCTCAAGATGCCTGAATCTGAAACATATACACAATTTTGTACTGCAGCAGTCAGTATTTCGAACGTCTGTACGCTTTGCGTACATGAAAACCAAAAAAACATCACTTGATAGCCCTATCTCAAGATGCATGAATCTGAAACGTATGTACAATTTTGTACAACAGCAGCCAGTATATCGAACGTCTGTACGCTTTCCGTACATGAAAACCAAAAAAAAAAAACATCACTGGATACCCTTATCTCAAGATGTATGAATTTAAAACATATGCACAATTTTGAACTGCAGCAGCCAGTATTTCGAACGTCTGTTCGCTTTGCGCACATGAAAAAAAAAAAAATCACTGGATACTCCTGTCTCAAAATGCATGAATCTGAAAAGTATGCACAATTTAGTATTGCAGCAAGCAGTATTACGTACGTCTGTACGCTTTGAGTACATGCATTTAGGATCAATTAATTTATAAAATAATTTTGAAATTGTTTATTTTATACTTTAACGGTCTGTCATTAGTTATTTCATAGAATAAGTAGTTATTTCATGGAATAACTAGGTAAAGTATGAAATTTTTTATCTATTATATACTTTAACTGACTTGTCTAGTTATTTCATGAAATACCTAGTTATTCTATGAAATAACTGAATTATATACTTTAACGGTAACATATATATACAGTTCCCGCCGCTTATTAAAATCCCATTTGTCCTGAGCCAAAACGATTTTATAAAGCGGCTGATTTTTATATCCGGCGAACGTTCCTGAATTCAAGGGAAAGGTATTACTTTCCTGAATAAATCAAATTTCAAAAGGTAACGAATAATGGATTAATATACAATATTAATTGATTTTCGATAGATAAATAATAAATTGTTTCTTTCGATACAAGTAAATTAAATGCATTCCCAGTTCCTATGCACTTTTCTTTGAGGAAAACCATCATTACTTTAACAATAGTTCATGCTTTTCTTATAAATTTAAAATCTTTCCATTTGATTTATTGTTATTTCAAAATAAGAACTAGAAATTGTCTTTTAATAATTAAAAATAATTTATATATATATAGTGATGAGCGATAGCGAAGGGATTGTTGTCTTTAATTTCATCTTTTATTTTATCACCATTTTCTTGGAAGCTTCGGCTTTTTCTTGAATGGATTTATTTTCTTCACTTAAACTGCCTTTTATTTCTTTTTGCCTAGTTTCCATCCTTTCGATCAACTCAGTTTCCATTTTTTCCTGTCCTGCTTTTAAATCATTCATCTAGGCGACCAAACCTTCCAGAATTTTCGTCATTTGTTCCTCCCTACTTCTAGTTATGACCATTCAGAAGACGACAATCAAACTCCTGACACCAGAATTGTTGCGTACTCGGGATTCATGCATTGTCCGTGAATGAATGACAGTTGTTGCAGAAGCGACGCTTAAAAATTTATTTACAGAATATTCCGGAGTATTACAAGTCTGTCAACCAAATATCAGCTTCATATACACCTGAAAACACAGATTAAATAATAGTTGACAACATAAAAGTCACAGCATAAACTGTAATCAATAACAGAGGCTCGGTCAGACGAGAGGTCTTAGGCAGTCCAAGTAATTCGCATCAACTGAACTCAATTGATTTTGACGGCCGGAATGCGATCTTATATAAAGCCTCGTTGATTTCCAGAATGTTCCGGGTGTTTCGCAAAATATTCGATTTAGAGCTTCAATAATCGATATATCGAAAATAAGCATTTTTTTTTTTTTTTTTTTTTTGCCAAAGTCGCCAAAAAATCGCCAAGGAGTGATATGCTCACCAACGCCAAATTTTTCGCCAAAACCTATTTTGCCCTGATGAAGCATTTTAATTAGGAAAATGAGCTATTTTAATATGAAATCAAAGCCGAAACGAAGAAAATTAGCATTATAACCTGACAAAACCTCCTTAAATAAAATTTCATAAAAAAAACTATTAAATACAAACTCGTAACAATATATATATATAAACAAATTATTTATAATTATTATATATTTAGTTTATATATAAACAAACCTTTAAATGAAAAATGTTAAAATATTCCGATAACCAAAATTAATTTCCTTGCAGAAATAAAATGGGAGTGGTAAATAAAATTACTATTTTCATTAAATGCCGTATCTTCTTTTTTTTTTTTTAGAAGTTTTTCCGAGTTGAAAATGACAAATTACTCACTTTATTTAATTAAATGGAATTATTTGATTCCTTTTATCGTACAAATAGAAATTGTGAATTATTTACGCTTTTTCATTAGAGAAACTAAGAAATCATTAACATACAAACAGCAGAATACATTTTATTTATAAAACTCAACGTATTGCTTTTACAAGAAAGTTATTTATATAAGGAGGAGTATTATTTTTGTAGGTATCAAAGCATAAATGTTAATTTATTTTTGACTAATCGAATCAGGTGAATTTGATAAATTTTGATTCTTGTATTTTATATTTATATTCACATTTTCATAAAATTTTATTTCTTAATTAGAATCTTGAATGAGTTGATTTACATGCAAATTAATAAGACGTATAAATGGTTTAATTCTTTCAGATTTGAAAATATTTCTAAAAGCATGTATAATTTTGTAATTCGTATCTGCTCGCTGGGATATGTTGTTTGGAAGGGAAAATGCGAAAACAGTTTAAAGAAATTTGATGAAATGTTATTTTTTCTTTTGTTTTCAAAAAGAAAATTGTATGATTAATTTATTAACTATGTAATTTTTAACTGTAATTTAATAATTTATATTTTAATTATTTTTATGAGTATGGATGAGTGGAGT
Organism: Salticus scenicus; assembly: GCA_963930645.1. NCBI lineage: Eukaryota > Metazoa > Arthropoda > Arachnida > Araneae > Salticidae > Salticus > Salticus scenicus. The sequence goes on along the minus strand of OZ005652.1, from coordinate 217,649,693 downwards.
GTATCTGATACATAATTTCTTCTAAATTAAAAAAATCTAATATTTGTATCAACAGCAAAGTATTGCAATCGTAAATTATTTACACGAACTAAGAAAAATAATTTGAAAAAAAAAAAAAAAAGCATTCAAAGTTCATATACAATAGATAATCCTTTTTGTGACATGACTGCATTTTACATGCTGCAATTCACTCTCAAAATTTTCACTTGAAACTTTAAACAAATACTTTGAAAATGAGAATGTATACATACTAGTACAGTCGGCAGCAAAAGTATCCGAGCACTAGCAAAAATTCCTATGTAAAAAAGTACTCTTAATACTGTTTTGTTAAATAAATCCTCGTCGAATTCTGTTCTTAGTCAGTCTAAGAACACTATTCGGCAAGAATTTATTTAACAAAACTGTATTAAGAGTACATTTTTTATATAGGAATTTTTGCTAGTGCACTTTTGCTGCGGACTGTATGCTGCGACCTTCAAAAACTTCTTTCTGTATTCTTTTATATATCAGCATCACCTACCAATTAACTTGCAGAAAACTTTAATAAACATAGCATCTCTCACAGAAAAGCTTTTACGTATACAAATTGGTGCAATTTAAATCAATAGATTCTAAAATATAGCATAATGGAAAATAATAGAAGATGACTAATAGCAGCACACATTGCAACCCGATATACAACCAAATTAACTTATCATTGTGTTTAATAATAGCTATCTCACGCATCATAATTTTGGGCATTTATACACTATGGAAACTATGATATAATCTTCACGTACACGGAGAAAATTGCAGCACAGCATCACTACCTGTCTGCTCATATTCCCCGACATTAAATCCACATACTTTTTCATAATGACCTTCTTACTTATCACGTTTTGTGCAATTATACTCTAGAGAAGCTACGATAAAACGATTCGAAAAATGTGGAATATCGCAGGTTGATATGAAATAAAGTTGGTAGGTACCTAATTTTGAAAATTGGCGCCACTAAATATAAATTTTTATGAAATACTGTGAATTAGTTTCGTGAACTAGAGCTACCACAAATTTTTAACCATGCATACACAGACAGACAGATATTTCCTAAAAAGGTTCAAATCATATTCATGAATATTAAAGCGTTTAAATCCATCGAAAACTGGAAGGCGACTCTAATACTTTATTTTGTAATTATAGAAGAAAGTAAAATAAATCGATTTCTTTGGTTGGCAAAGTAAAATTTCTTCTTATCAAAGACTTAATTTCAACTAGTATTATAGCTGAACGACATCAAAGAAAAGTGATGTATTTCGAAAGTATATCAATGCCATTGGATGGAATGAATTCTTGTTTAATAGGAGGAGAATGGACTAGTCTGTTTATTTAAAGATAATTTACTGACACAAATAAAGTAATTTTTTTTCATCTATTTTTGTGGAAACGAGAGAAACCCCAGCTTGCACAGCTAGTCAATAGATATACTGTGTTTTGAAACTCAAACTTTTATCATTTTCTCATCCTATATGCATTAAAAAATAATTATAAGATAAAATAAAAGTTTTTATGTATCCTGTTTTTAAATTTTCTGATGAATCATTAATAAAATACGCGAGGATAAAAAATAATATTTAAACCCGCGGACTCAGTTCAGTGAAGTAATAATAATAATAATAGTGAAAAAAAAAATGAAAAAAGTTGGTTTTAAAATAAAATATTACTCCTTTCAGAACAACGTACATTAACATCGTGAAGTACATTAGCACCTATCAATGTGTATAAAATTTTTAAAGTGGTAATGACGTCAATTTTTGTGAGAAGCATAATTTAACTTTTTATAAATTTTTAACGTTCACGTTGAATTAAATGTATTTTTTTTCAATTCCTATTATTAGTTCACACTCTCCCTATATATATCTTGTACAAATCTTGCAATCGGTTTTTAACTAACTTCCCGACTAGCTAGAAATTTGAAACTTTCAGGGTTGCTCAAAACACGGTGACAACACTGAGCAAAATCCGATTTTCGAATTTTTTATTAGTTTTCTTATAATTAATTAAAATATGAAAGTAATAACATCCTAATAGCGTTAAAATAGTCATTAAAATATTAGCTATAATTTAATTGTTGCCAAAACAATTTACGAGTTCATTTCCTTTCCACATAAAAGTAAATACATTTAATGAAACGTGAACATTAAAAAATTATAAAAAGTTAAATTATACATCTCACAAAAATTCACGTCATCATCACTTTAAAAATGTTATGCACATTGATAAGAGCTCTATGATTCATCAGAAAATTTAAAACATGGTGCAAAAAAAGTTTTTTTTTTTTTTTTTTTTTTTTTAAATCTTATAATTATTTTTATTTCATTTTGCACGCACGCTTCTTATTTCCTAATTCAAAATTATTTTTAAAAAAATTTGGCTAGTGTTTGTAAGTAGGAATTGACTTTAAAAAATTTCTTTTAAATTACTTGTTATGTCGAAAGAAATAAACTCGTATATATATATATATATATATTTTTTTTTTTTTTTTGGCAATAATTAAATTATAGTTAATATTTTAATAGCTATTTTATTAGCCTTGGGCTCGTTGCCATTACATGAATCAGAATTTTTAAAAATTCCTAAAGTTCCACGGAAAAACGCGTAAATAGTGTTCTCGTAATTAGCTAGTTTCTTGGCGTCATTAAACTTAATAGTTTCTATTTTATTTTAATCATTTCTCGTACATCTCTCTAATAGAACATGAAACAATTTAAAGTATCTATATGTTATTGATCATTCGGTTTGCCATGCTTTTCTACCTCTGATAAGGTAATAAACTCATACCTTCAGATATAATTTTTTATATAGAAAGCTGATTTATTTCCTTTTTTTCAAAATAAGTGTATGTGCTTTATGCCGGTATGTTTAATTGAAAACATATCCTAAATCGATTTTATAATATAAATAATTAATTACAATAGCAACCGTTTTTCCAAAACAAAATTGATGTATATTGTGAGATTGTTGAAAATAACACCTTAGTTTAAAATAAAAGAGTTAAAAAATATTTAAAATGAGATCTAGTTTTTAAATAGAAACTGGAACTTAGACTAAAGTGGAATAACTAGAAGGATTATCAAACGAGATGAAAAATGACTATTTCAAACGTCATTTAAATTAAAACGTATGCAGAAATTCTCTTACTAAAATTCTGTTATTATCAGCTCAAATGAATTTATAGTGATAAAATTACATTACATTTAATTTAATTGTGTAATATCGGCTCCTCCGCTGGCCGAGAAGTTTTGCTCTGAAAGCTGGAGGAAAGTGCAGAGTTCGATTCCACTTAACACTCGTCGCCCTAACCTTTCAGAATTTTTCAGGGCCTTCTCCGAGACTTATGTGAATAAGGGTTGGGGCACATTAGATAAACATCAATGAAAGGCATTCTATCGAGGCCTAAGACCTTCCTTAGAGTATTCGATCGGCCTAAACCGGGGCCATCGCGAGGATGCTCAGAGCAGTTTTAAAACAGCTCTTAGCATCCTCGCGCTGGCCCCGCCTAAACCCACAACTACAGCCTTAAGTGAGGTCAATTGTCCAATAAGTCTGTTTTAAAAAAGTATGTAATTGTCATAATAAAATTTATTTCGAGGTATCACAATCTATGTATCATCACATGTTTCATAAGAATGATATTAACATCAACTTTAAATTCCCCATCATACTGTAGGTATGGGGAACTTAGGTAATCGTGCAAAATTTTCGACCTCGGTTTTTTGACTTTTCTACACGTTTTCAGGTGTGAGGAATCCGAAAATGACAAAATTTCTATGGTGTCTGTCTGTAGGGTGTCTGTTAGTCTGTTAGTGGGTTAGTGGGTTAGTGTGTTAGTCCGTTAGTTTGTTAGTCTGTGTACACGATATCTCAAGAACAAATTGTCGCAGAGAGGTCAGATCAGTTTTAAAATATTACTTTCGACACTGGCAAGAACCCTATTCATTTGCAACATTCGAATTTAAAAACTTCGTAAGTTATGAGAAATTTACGATTTTCTTAACATGGGAGAATAGGACAAAAATTCACTTAAACGTGCATTAAATGGAAACTTTTTACTGTAAAAATGTCTGACCAGTTTTAAAATATCAGTTTTGATGCCGGAATGAACATAAGTAACTATAAATATGCTACTTTGAAAATTTCGCAAGTTATTGGAAATTTACGAATTTCTTAACATTTCAGTATAGGGCAAAATTTCACATAAACGTCAATTTTTAGAGATATTTTCATCGTAAAGATGTCAGACTATTTTTGAAATATTTTTTAGGACACTGGCATGAATATTAATGACTATGAATTTTCTAATATAAAGATTTCGTAAGTTATTGGAAATTTACGAATTTCTTAACATGGCAGAATAGAGCAAAATTTCACATAAACGTCAATCTTGAGGGATATTTTCATCGTAAAGATGTCAAGCCACTTTCGAAATATTATTTAGGATACTGGCATGAATATCATAGACTATGATTTTTCCAATTTAAATAATTCGTAAGTTATTTGGAATTTACGATTTACTTAACCTGTCGGAATAACGCAAAATTGAGCATAAACTTCAATTTTGAGGATCCTAAATACATTAGACAACTTCAAAATTACGTTTATTATATTGGTTTGAACATGATTGAATACAAATATTCTAATAGGAAAATTTCGTAAATTATTCGTAATTTACGATTTTATAAACATAGCGAAATTGTAAATTTTTCATACAAATATGAATTTTGAGGATTATTGCATTGGAAATAGTAGCATGAAAACTAAACAACGGAGTAGACCCCGATAAAATAAATTAATAGATTGGAATAAGATAATTATATCGAAGTGAACGGTGGATAGCCTATTAGGCGGGGATTTCATTCTGTCACTGTATCAAGCTTTGGTCAAATTCATTTCTTTTAACATGATTATAACATGTCTCGCACTAGAAATTTCTGAGTACATAAATATGATGGGAACTGAGCAGAGTCCACCTATGCCAACTAGTTTTTTACTCTTTTACATGTTTTCAGGCGTGAGGAATCCGAAAATGACAAAAATTTTATGGTGTCCGTCAGTAGGGTGTCTCTTAGTTTGTAAGTGTGTTAGTCCATTAGTTGTTTTGTTAGTCTGTGTACACGATATCTCAAGAACAAATATTCGCAGAGAAGTCAGATCAGTTTTAAAATATTACTTTCGACACTGACAGAACCCTGTTCATTTGCAAGATTCCAATTAAAAAACTTCGAAAGTTATTAGTAATTTACGATTTTCTTAACGTGGAAGAATAGGGTAAAATTTCACTTAAACGTGCATTAAATGGAAACTTTTTGCTGTAAAAAATGTCAGACCAGTTTTAAAATATCAATTTTGATGCTAGAAGGAACATCATTAACTGTAAACATGCTACTTTGAAAATTTCGCAAGTTATTGGAAATTTACAAATTTCTTAATATGGCAGAATAGGACAAAATTTCACATAAACGTCAATGTTGAGGGATATTTTCATCGTAAAGATTTCAGACCACTTTTGAAATATTATTCACGATACTGGCATGAATATCATAGACTACGAATTTTCCAATTTAAAAAATTCGTATTTGGAATTTACGATTTACTTTACATGGCAGAATATGGCAAAATTGAGCATAAACGCCCATTTTGAAGATCATAAATATATTCCGACAACTTGAAAATAACATTTATGATACTTGCTTGAACATGATTGACTACAAATATTCTAATAAGAAAATTTCGTAAGTTATTCGTAATTTAAGATTTTATCACCATAGCAAAATTGAAAATTTTCCATATTAAATATACATTTTGAGGATTGTTGCTTTGAAAATAGTAGCATGAAAACTAAACTACGAAACTGACCCCAATAAAATAAATTAATAGATTATAATGAGATAAATATACCGAAATGAACGGTGGATAACCTATTAGGCGGGGATTTTATTTTGTCACTGTGTCAAGCGTTTGGTCAAATTCATTTCTCTTAACATGAGTCTTAACATGAGTCTCTTAACATAATATGTCCTGCACTAGAAATTTATGAGAGCTTATATGTGATGGGGAACTGAGCAGAGTCCAACTATGCCAACTAGTTTTTTTTTTTTTTTTCCTTAAGAACAACAATGTACATTAAGAATGTAATTTAAATTTCGACTAAAATGAATAATAAAAACAGGCAATGTAACGAATGTAGCAAATCTGAAATTATCCGCTGATAATAATTTTATTTATTCTTAATAAAAAATACTTAATTATTTTTAATTCATTTGCAAATATCAATAATATTTGCTTGTGGAAATAAAATAAAATAAAAATAAAGCAAAAATTTTATTAAACTTTTTTCTCTTATTCATGAAAAAGTAATTCATTTTAAAATGTTTCATCTCAACATTCAATTTGTTTTAAAATGAACCCTTCTTTAAACTTTACTAAATTAGATTATTAAAGCTTTAAACAAAGAAAAGAAAATTAATTCTTGTATTTTAGAAATTTTTGATTGCCTATAGCAAATAACTAAGGAGAAATAAAAACTACAATTACACATAAATAATTTCATTTAATTAAATTTAATGGAATATAAAATGCTATTTAATTAGAAACAACGAAAAACGTTTTAATACCTCGATTCTAAGCAATTATTTTTCAATTTGAATCCTACATTTTAAGCCACTTAATTACAGTGATTTAAAATTTTAATAAATGGAAAAATCAACTTAACAACAGAAAAATAAATAATATTTTCTAACGATACATAAATCCTTCTTTACTTAAAATACCTTTATTCAAGAGATTTAAAATGTATTTATATATGTTTAATTAACTTAATGAAGCATCAAAGTATATTTAAATACTTAAAGTTTCATGCTTTTACCAACATTTTATAAACTGTTGTCTTTAACTGATTGTAAAATTTAATCTTCCTAAAGAAATAAAACTTTATAAATTAATTATACATTTCAGTCATTCAATTAGGCTATATTAAGTTACCTTTTACGTAAAAAGAAAAGAAGAATATCGTGATAAATTAAAAATATTACAAAATTTTTTTGTAAAAAAATAGAATCAACTCCAAAAAGCAACTACTATTCGAATAACTAAAAATAAATTGAAATTACAATCTGAGCTTAAAAGTATGAAATAAATTCCTTCAACAACAAGCATTACAATTAGTTATAACTTTTGAAGTCTGCGCAAAATTAAATAAAATTTTATTCCTTTTTTGCAGATTTGTTTTTAGACCATTATCAATAAACGCTGATGTCTCGAAAGATCCATTTTCATCGTTTCCTTTATTATTTTATTACTGAATAGAATTGATAAAACCAAATAAAAACTACAACAACTAGAACGCCAGTGAGAAAAATTGGGAAGCAGACAGCTGTTTCGGTAGCATTTAGCGTAACATCTTCAGTGCGCTCCGGCAAGAACTTCATCTGAGCATTCCCCGAATCTTCTATCTTCTCTCTCCGTGAGGGTCTCTCGGGGCCTGAATCATCTCTCGCTTCACCTCCCGTTTCTCTTTTTTTTTATTTTTTGTTTTGCAGGGGCGTTGATTTTTTTCTATTGGTCAATGCATATTAGTCCGCTTATTTATGCCTGTTTTTTGATTGGGCAGCACTGTAAAAATTTGCATGTGGGGGTCAAGTAAAACTTTCTTACAGTAATAATATTAATAAAAAATGGTCTTATTACCTATCAACAGTACTCTGTTTCTTCTCATTTTGAACATTATAATATTATGTAATACAAATAGAATAAATAAAATGAATAAAGTGATTAGAATTAATACAGATAAAATAAATAAAATGAATAAAGTGACTAGAATTAATAAGGTTAACTCTGTTTATTGACCGTGCTAGATAATATATCAAGAATTACAAAATAAATCCTCTCATTAAAAAAAGGGGTAATAACTATTCATATTATTTTTTGATTTACGGATTAAAGGCTCTTGTCTTTAAAAAAATATATAAAAGGGGGGAAATGGCCACATAGAAAGAGACATGATATTAAATTCTCACCTATTGAGATTTTGTGCTGTTTAGCATCTTAGGGAGGTCTCTTTCGTCCGGAATCCAGGGAGTGCGCTCCGGCAAGAACTTCATCTGAGCATTCCCCGAATTTTCTATCTTCTCTCTCCGTGAGGGTCTCTCGGGGCCTGAATCATCTCTCGCTTCACCTCCCGTTTCTCTTTTTTTTTTTATTTTTTGTTTTGCAGGGGCGTTGATTTTTTTCTATTGGTCAATGCATATTAGGCTGCTTTATTATGCCTGTTTTTTGATTGGGCAGCACTGTAAAAATTTGCATGTGGGGGTCAAGTAAAACTTTCTTACAGTAATAATATTAATAAAAAATGGTCTTATTACCTATCAACAGTACTCTGTTTCTTCTCATTTTGAACATTATAATATTATGTAATACAAATAGAATAAATAAAATGAATAAAGTGATTAGAATTAATACAGATAAAATAAATAAAATGAATAAAGTGACTAGAATTAATAAGGTTAACTCTGTTTATTGACCGTGCTAGATAATATATCAAGAATTACAAAATAAATCCTCTCATTAAAAAAAGGGGTAATAACTATTCAAATTATTTTTTGATTTACGGATTAAAGGCTCTTGTCTTTAAAAAAATATATAAAAGGGGGGAAATGGCCACATAGAAAGAGACATGATATTAAATTCTCACCTATTGAGATTTTGTGCTGTTTAGCATCTTAGGGAGGTCTCTTTCGTCCGGAATCCAGGGAGTGCGCTCCGGCAAGAACTTCATCTGAGCATTCCCCGAATCTTCTATCTTCTCTCTCCGTGAGGGTCTCCCGGGGCCTGAATCATCTCTCGCTTCACCTCCCGTTTCTCTTTTTTTTTATTTTTTGTTTTGCAGGGGCGTTGATTTTTTTCTATTGGTCAATGCATATTAGTCCGCTTATTTATGCCTGTTTTTTGATTGGGCAGCACTGTAAAAATTTGCATGTGGGGGTCAAGTAAAACTTTCTTACAGTAATAATATTAATAAAAAATGGTCTTATTACCTATCAACAGTACTCTGTTTCTTCTCATTTTGAACATTATAATATTATGTAATACAAATAGAATAAATAAAATGAATAAAGTGATTAGAATTAATACAGATAAAATAAATAAAATGAATAAAGTGACTAGAATTAATAAGGTTAACTCTGTTTATTGACCGTGCTAGATAATATATCAAGAATTACAAAATAAATCCTCTCATTAAAAAAAGAGGTAATAACTATTCATATTATTTTTTGATTTACGGATTAAAGGCTCTTGTCTTTAAAAAAATATATAAAAGGGGGGAAATGGCCACATAGAAAGAGACATGATATTAAATTCTCACCTATTGAGATTTTGTGCTGTTTAGCATCTTAGGGAGGTCTCTTTCGTCCGGAATCCAGGGAGTGCGCTCCGGCAAGAACTTCATCTGAGCATTCCTCGAATCTTCTATCTTCTCTCTCCGTGAGGGTCTCTCGGGGCCTGAATCATCTCTCGCTTCACCTCCCGTTTCTCTTTTTTTTTATTTTTTGTTTTGCAGGGGCGTTGATTCTTTTTCTATTGGTCAATGCATATTAGGCTGCTTATTTATGCCTGTTTTTTGATTGGGCAGCACTGTAAAAATTTGCATGTGGGGGTCTGTTGTGGGGTGAGAATTTTTTTATTTATCTATTTATTTGTTTATTTATTTATTTTTTTGAGACGTAGCCATTCGACTCCTTTACCTAAGAGCCATCTTTTCTTTTGAATTATAGGGTATTATGTGGGATTGTTACAGGGGGCTTAAGAGAGGATATTATTGGGAAAAAAAGACATTTATAAAACACAATAAGGTTGATCAAAAAGACATTTATAAAGATGAAATAATATTCACTGTAAATATTAACTGGAAAAATTGAAAATAATGTTGGAGGGGCTTTGGAAATATTTAAAATAGTATTGTAGGTGTTCTCGTCCCTACACTTTCCTTGTCTGCGTAGTCTCATGATGTTTCCTCAACCGAGTATATATGGGCCATGATTGGCTGTCGATTGTCCGTAAATCCATTTATTAATTTGACACAAGAAATGCTGAACGCAAATAGCCAAGAAATTGTTAGTCTGTCTTTGTGCAATTTAAAATGTATGTATTTAATATTAGTGTTTATTGCTGCAGTATTAGTACCAATTACATAAAATCTTTTTGTGTAAAGAAAAAAATAAATAAATAACGATAATCATTGTTAAATTATCACCAATTTATTTACCCAGAAAAACTAGGTATTTCAGAACAAACCGAATAAATATTTCTAATTACAACAACTTTAACAGTAATAAAAATATTGTAGCGATATTTTCGGAACTTAACTTTCTGAATGATCCTTGGGCTTTGCTGAAAATAGAGAGTCATATAATCAGTAAAACCTTACGTTTTGTTGGCATATTTTTAAACACTAAACATCTAACTTACATAGCTGCCAATATTTTAATTTACTCCGGAGCATTTTTAGCTCGCCTTTATTTCGCATCACTTTATTTTTAGAATATTCTTCTCTAATACGTAACCATAGCTGTCAATGTTTTAATTTATTCCGGAATTTTTTTAGCCCCGCCTTTATTTCATGCCACATTTTTTTAAGAGTAATCTTTTTTTCTTATTTTATATGATTTTTGTTGGGTATATATTTGAGACACTCATTCTAAAAATGAAGTGGTGTGAAATAAAGGCGGGGCTAAAAACATTACGGAATAAATTAAAATATTGGCAGCTATGCATAACTATGATAAAATAAGAAAAATTTATTCTTTAAAAAAAATGGTAATGAATAAAGACGGCGCTAAAAGTAATCCGGATTAAATTTAAATATTGACAGCTATAAACTAAGTACAGGGTGACCTACATAAAAGAGGTCTCCTATAATAAAAACAAGGTGTGGTCATCATAAAATGTGTCTTGTCTTTTGCGTGGACCACCCTGTATATTTATTGTTTGGGAGGTAGATGATGGCCACCATCAGCTATTTAAACTATCAAAGCAAAATAAGTTTATTAAAAAATAAATGATACAAATTTTTTATCGTTACTAAAAATATATAATATTCTAAATATTGCATTTTAAATATTCTCTGTATATTTGATTCTTAATATTAAATTTTTTTGACTTAGCTCCTTGTGAGATGCTTTCTAATACTAACTAAATATGCTAATACTGACAAAAGTCTTCGTTTGAAGTAATAGTTACATGAGTTTAACATCACTTCACGGCACTTGGTGTCTTGTGGTGTTCGCTAATGAAGATTCCTGGCTGAAATTCAATGTGTGGAACAGTGTTACCAGATCTGGCAGCTTTTTTATTCAGTAATCATCAATAAATTTGAGGAGTGGTATACAGAGTTCCCAACTTTTATCATTTATTCACGAGCATTTTTAGCCCCGCCTCTTTTTCATACCGAAAATTTTGAAAATGATTTTCTTCTTATTTAATCATTGTCACATATTTAAGAGAAATAATCTACAATATTTCTGGTGCGAAAAGAAGGCGGGGCTAAAATTGCTCTTGAATAAATAATAAAAGTTGGGAACTCTGGTGGTATATTTGATACACGTAATAGCCGATTAATCATCGAAGTGAATAGGCAAACGTTACGATTAAAATTTAGTGGTGATTATTTAATAAAAAAATCAGCAAGATCTGGCAACATTGGTGTGGAACGCCTTATGTCGGATATGCAGCTGCAAGAAATCGAGCGACTCGGACTGGATGACCTATCAGTGAAAAGCATCGGAAAAGAAAGAGCCAGTTACATGCCGCAGACTGTGCTTACATTTTATCTGCTTTGAAGACCGATATTTAATTTCGACGTTAGCTTTGTACCTATAATTCCATCAATGCAGTAAGTCTAGTCTTTTGATTAAATGCTTTTTTGCCTTTCAGGTCTGGGTGGAAATATGGTGAGCTTGTATGTCCTTTATGAAATTAATTTTATCATGTCCTCTATTAAAGTTACATTTATCACGCATACTTTATTTATTTGCTTATTAATGTAAGCATGTTTTTGAATTTTGTTAAATTCTTAAATTTGTTTTTCATTTTTGGGAGTTTGATTGTTTCACCGTATTTCCGGAACCTGTTAGGCCTTTCTTATTTTCTTGTTTTATTAAAAACTAGCAAACCCTTGAGGAATTTTCGCAATTTATTTCTTTTTTCATTTATCTTTAAAATTTGCAACTTGTAAGTCTAATACCAATTTCACCATTGGATTTAAATTTATTTCATTAGAAGCAAAATTATTATTAGTTTTGTGGGATAAAACACTAATAATAGTTATACAAATCATTCAAAGAAAAGTTTCAAAATAAAATTCATGTTTGATGTCCCAGTTTTCATACTTAACCAGGCAGGACAGCTTCTGTATAGGACCCCTATTTCTGCCGCCATGTTGGCGATGCTTTTTATTTATTTTTTAATGTATTCAATTTGACATATTTTTTTTTTATTTATTTATTTAGTACGTATTTTGCTTATACTTTTTATTATTGCGTTTTTTAGTCAATTTATGACAAAAGTTCATATTTTGTTTATATCTTTAAAGATATTGCTAAGTTTAAAATGACGTTTATTAAAATTGTAAAGATGTAACTTTACAAAATAAACTTTTCTATAAAATGACCTCATCAGGCAAATGTTGTCGTCATTTTATTTTTTTTAATTAGATCACTGAACCACGTGCTTAAATATTGCTTATGTATTATTTTTTTTATCCTCGACGTATTTTATTACATTACAATGATATCGTTTTAAAAAATAATAATAATAATATTCGTAATTGGTCCATATTAGAGAAATATTATATAGATTGATTTTCCTGCTGCTTCTACCCACTGACGAAGAAGCAGATAGGTGTTTTCACATGAAATGTTTGTGTAACAATTTTTTTTTTTTTTTTTTTTTTTGTTACACAAACTTGTTCTGTTTATATTTATTAACAATTTTAAATTATTTTTGTTAATCACGCCAATTCTTTTAAAATTGTTATGCGTATTTATTACCGTCTATTTAAAATTAAATACTATATATGTATACAGAGAGAGAGGGGAGATTTGTCTATTTCTTTGATTAAGGAGAAACAAATACACTATGTCCGAAAATTAGTAGTTTCTCAAATAAAAAATAAATAGGAAATGGAACATTTTTAATACTTTTTGCTATTCTTTCTTTCATTCTGCATGTACATCCTTTATTTTGGTGTGCACTTTAATTAATTAATCGAAGGGTGTAATGAAAGGCACTTCAATATCAATAAATTTAAGGAGCTACAAACATATTTTTTACTTTTTTCAGATAAGAATGCTGAGTATAATGATATTTCCACAAGAACATACAATCCAAAAGTAATATATATATATATATATATATATCGCTAAACTAAAAATGTACTTCAGAGAAAAAAAAAAATTCCTCCGAAGTCATACTTTATATATACCAAACTCATACAACAAAAGATTTTAGGTATCGTTCAGACCATTTTTTTTTTTTTTTAAGTACAATAATACGAAAGAAAATACAAAATACAAAACTTGTGCAATTAAATTTTAAGTGTGCAGGAAATTAAAACATTTGATACATTCTTTATTAGCATTTTACATATTTTAATGAAATTATATAACTAGTGTAAGGTATATTAAAGACGCATATTAAATTTTGTGTTATTTCGTGCTTATTTGATTATCTTTCTATTCTATATTGAATCGTGACTAATATAAATTATACTTTTAATAGAGATTTTTTTTAAGTTATATAAATTTTTAATTTTAAATGGCTTTTTGATATTCTGAGAATTAAATAAAAACATCGGATTTATAGATGGTCTACTTTAACATTCTGTTTTCAGAAATTATTTAAGTCAAAAGTGAGAAACTGTGCACGATATCCGAAATTCAGGCGAGGCACTTTTCAAATATAGTGGTTAAATCGCTTCTCTCAATTTTAAAATTTTGAAGGTTGCCAGAGAGTGGAGGAATTTTAGGGACATCTTGAATCCCTAAACTCTCCAATCAATAAGGAACGAAATTTTTATGCTACGAGTTTTACGAGCATTTTGAAACATATTATATTGCAATAGTTCAATAGCCTGTTATCGAAATGAAACCAATATCAAAAATTTATTATTTTAAATATATACGTCTACTTTCATAGTCTAATATGAAATAACAGCATATTTTTTTTACACGTAGCATTTAAGATTTAAAACTTCAATTAAATTACAATGCATAATAAATTTTAAGCTTTAATAAATCCAGTAGATACTTTTTTCAAGATACTTTATCAATTTTGTACTCTTCAAAGTCTAGTTGATTAATGCAGTTAATTCAGTTTAACTTTCAGGAGCTTAACCATTTGAGAATAAGATAATTCCGTTCATTTAAATTATACTGCCACCAGAATTTAAAAACAAAATTGAAAAAAAAAGAAATGAATTTTTTCTGCTAAGTTATAAAAGTTCGTTTAAAAAAAATTTTTGGGGTGATTTTTTTGCAGTTGGGACTTATAAGGAAACATTCAAAAGGTGTCGTCTTCAAAAAATATTGAAAAATATGTATGTGATTCTACTCTTTATAAAACACCAGAAAGTGAAAAAATTATCGGCTGAAATGAATTGCAGCGACCGAACAAAAAATTATGAAAATTAAGCATTTTTGGCGATTTAGCGTTGAAAGGCAATACGCTCGCTAGCACCGAGATTGCCGTGTACGAACATTACCATATTTTGATTCTCCGCCAAGTACTCAAAATCAATCTCCTACCAGTGTGAAATCGTCAATTATGCTTAATTCTGATAATTTTTTTGTGGTCGCTTTAATTCATTTCAGCCGATATTTTTTTTTTTTTCACTTTCTGGTGTTTTATGAAGAGTAGAATCACATATTTTTTTTTTTTTTCAATATTTTTTGAAGACGACCCCTTTTGAATGTTCCCTTGTTAATAATTGCGTTCTCGCAGCAAAAACACTGCGCTCGTGAAAGTTAAGAAACAATAAACACATATAACTAAAAGAACATTGAAAATCTTACATTACAGTACAGAATTACTTACTGCTTAGACAATAAATTTACTAAGCCTATATATTTGAAAGTAGGTTAAAAAAGAACAAATGTTTTAAAATATAAATTTCTTATAGAAGTCAACATTTATAAAAAAAAAAAAAAAAAAAATTATATATCAGCATATATAGTTACGCTCATCAGTGCCTGACTCTGTCACGTTTTAGGCTTAAGAGATTTCCTTGGACTCTGTCTGTGTGTGAACACAAAGGCCCACCTAACAATCATACTTTAGTTAATTTTTAAAATATAATTGTCCGATCGATAAGATGTTTAATCCGAAGGATTCAGAAAAATCGCCCATTTCATTTGGTACCTTATTTGTAAAAAATTTTTGATTACATTTCTTAAAATTAATTAAAATATGAAAATAACAGCTTTAAAATAGACATTTGAATTTTTAATTGTTGCCAACTTTCTTTCTTTTTTTAATTTTTTTTTTTATTATTATTATTATTATTATAAAATGAAATATGCTTTCACGTGAAAAAATAAAATAAAATAAAATATTAAATTTTCTCATGCATGAAAAAAATGACGTCTATAAAATAATAATAATAATTTTAAATTTTAAAGGTAACGAAGAGATAAATAAAGTGCAAAATTTCGCACGGGCTTGCTAGCAGATGAATGATTTGAAAAGTGAGAAATAAATAAAATGATCATTTTTCAACAGGCGCCTTATGGCATTATTCACCATTAACTTCAACTCCCGATTCAACGCAAAAAACTTGAAAAGCGCCTAAAGGCAGAGTGCAGCTTTCCAAGAAAATTTGGTACGCTGCTTCTGCCATATAGCGTCGAAGTTTTCATATAATTTTTGATTGGTTATTTTCAGCTAAAAAATCTGAAAATAAGAATGCCGCTAGAGGGCAGATGCAACGCTTCAAACTTTGCTAAAATGTTCAACCCTTACTTTATAAGTTTTTTAAGTTTTGTGTTCAACCGGGAGTTAAAATTATAGGTGAATACAGTCATTACTCGCCCTACAACTAACTAGTTTATAATAGTACCCACACAAATTTACCAGTAGTGAACACATAGTACTTGCCAACATACTATTTAATATTCCATAGTATTGTTAGCCCTTCCTTTTTTTCACACCAGTATCTTTTTAGAGTATTTTTCTTCTTATTTAATCGTAATTGTATTTGAAAAATATTTCTCTAAAAATTTACTGGTGTGAAAAAAGGGCGGGGCTAATAACACTACATAATATTAATTAGGATGTTGGCAAGTATGTGAAAATTTTCAAGATATTTTCCGGCTATTTTTGGTGTACTGTTGTTAGTATTTTAGAGACTGTAACTACAACCAGTGTTCTATACTTCAATTAACTCTTCCTTTACATAATTATGCTGCAAAAATTGCTGATTGAAAGATTGAATTGATTTTTCACAGAAAGCTTAAAAGACCAGTATTGAAAACGCAAAAGCACATAGTGCACCCATTTCTGCTTCAGTACGTAACATATTTGAATTTTCGCAGAAAAAAGAAATGTGAATCGGTTGGAAATACATAAACAATTAACAAAAGATATTTTCTGAACCATGAATATGTTGATAGAAGGAATTAAAAATATAAACATGTATCAGAAGCTGAAAAGTTATCGCCTCCGAAAAATTTAATGATTGCTATTAACATATTTCAGTTGCAAGGCCCTGCACCACCTCAATCTTAACCAAAATGTTAACCTCGAGATGCATCTGTCTGTTGATCGTAATTTGAAATTAAAACTACGTAAAATTCTGCATATTATTTCGAAAAATCAAGATCGCATGTCTTTAGACAATATTTGAAAAGAAAACAAATCTTATTTAAAATTATCAAAATATTCCAACATGATTTTGAGTGAAATTAATTCCCATTCTTTTAGAAGGAGAGTTGGCGCTGGATTATTAAAATCAAGTAAAAACTACAACGTCTAGAACGCCAAAGAGAAAAAATTGGGAAGCAGACAGCTGTTTTGGTAGCATTTAGCGTACCGTCTGGAGCGTTAAATGCTACCGAAACAGCCGTCTACTTCCGAATTATTTACCTTTCGCATTCTAGAAGTTGCAGTATTTTCCAGCGGCAGCTCGTGAACCGAAAATAGGTAAAGAGCTGAAAAATAACATTTAAATAATTTTAATGCTTAATTTTTATTAAGCATAATTTTAACTAAAAATTAACTAGAAATACTTATTTTATTTAAATGTAAATTTATACTCTATAAATGAATACAGTATAAAATGTTAGATGAAGTGCCTCTAACCCTATTTTTGGTCTACGAGCTGCCGATGATTTTTACTTGGTTTTAATAATTCCCATTCTGCTCAATATTCCGAATTTGGGGAATAATTGCACTATTACTTGTTTTCCCTCACCATCTTAAAAGTAGATAATCGAATAATGGGCAGGATTGTTCATTATTGCTAATGATGACAGATTAAAGTACCATTGGGGAACATCCATAAAATATTATATGCTGTTACAAAATAATAAAATTTAACAGAATAAATGAATTGTGTATAACTTTCTTAATTATACGAAAACAGAAGTTACAAAAACTCTACTTCAAATGAATACATGCAAAGCGAACAAAATTTGACAACGATTATATAAAGTTCGTACTCAGGCATTTAAATGGATAGAATTCATGAAGTAATGATTTGAAATCTTCGTAATTCAAGAAATTACTAGTTAAAGGTTGTAATACTAATTGTTACGGCATTTCTCCCTCCCACAATTACTAAATATTCTGTGGCATTATGTAATCCCTTTCATACGCCCTCTAGTGAGGCAATGTAAAAATTCACCAGTAGAGAAAAATGCGTTGATCACTTGTGGTAAGTATAAACGACGGACCATATACTAATAGAATTATTTTTATTATTATTTCTTGAGCTAGATAAAGTTGACGCTAACGGTCAACGTATTTTTCTCTACTGGGGAATTTTTACATTGCCTAACTAGAGGGCGTATCAAAAGGCTTACATGACATGACGCCACAGAATATTTAGTAATTGTGGGAGAGAGAAATACCAAAACACCAATTATAAATCCAAAACAAACCTATGTGTAATTTATAAAATTTATTTTTTAGTTTAAATTTAGTAGAGAAAATACGTTGGTCACTTGTGGTAAGTATAAACGACGGACCATATACTAATAAAAAAAAAATTATTTTTATTTCTTGAGCTAGAGAAAGTTAACGCCTACCAGTCAACGTAATTTTCTCTACTGGTGAATTTTTACAATGCCTAACTAGAGGGCGTATCAAAGGACTTACATGATGCTACAGAATATTTAGTAATTGTGGGAGGGAGAAATTCCGTAACACCAATTATAAATCCAAAACAAACCTATGTACAATTTATAAAACTTATTTTTTAGTTTAAACTTAAAAATTTCTTCTAAAGGATAATTTCTACTATTAATATAATTGTCCTAAGCAGTGTCAAAGTACAGTCGGTAACAAAAGTCTCCGAACACTAGCAAAAATTCCTATGTAAAAAAAGTACATTTAATACAGTTTTGTTAAGTAAATCCTTGTCGAATTCTGTTTTTACGCTGACTAAGAACAGGATTTGACAAGGATTTATTTAACAAAACTGTATTAAGTGTACTCTTTTTATATAGGAATTTTTGCTAGTGTTCGGAGACTTTTGTTACCGACTGTATCATAAAATCTTCAAATAGCATCAAAAAGCATACATTAAATTGTTACAAGAATTAATTTATTATTATTATTTATTTATTTATTTATTTATTTATTTTCGTATCTTTATTACTATAAGGCGACCAAATTTTTGAAGCCCAATTTGAGGACAATTCATCGCAGCGTCCTCAAACTGAAGGGCCGTTCGAGGACAGAGCTTTAATTATGCTTTAATTTGAGGACATTTAAGGACAAATTTGCAAATTCGAGAACATTTGTCCTCAAATGATTTTCAAATTGCTGAGGAATAAGTCGAAATTCGAGGACTGCCCTCGTGATTCGAGGACGTTTGGTCACCTTATTATTATTCAGTGAAAATAAAAATGCTCCAGTAATTTTTTAATATATTTATTAAAATGATGAAAAACATTTAGAAATTTTATAGTGCACAATACGGAGTAATATTAATAGGAGTTGAAGGTCCAATGGGAGAAAGCTATGAAACTGTGATGTAAATTTTTGGTAAATAGTGAGGGCGCCACTTGTCATTACTCCCTACCTCGGCGCGGATATAGTGTTGTTTTCAATAGAATTTTGCTGGATTACATTTTAAATTTTTTAATTTAAGCAATTTAACTTTTTTCTAAGTTCTTAAAACTGCATAATTCAGATGTTTCAAATAAATGCTTCGTTCCTAGTTGTAAAAGAGGCTATGATAGTGGTAAGAAAAAAAAAGAAAAGCCCCAGGAGAGAAATAATGTCCGAGTTCGTGTTTTCTGCACCTAAAGTAAGTTTATCTTTTTTCTTTACAAAATTTCATCCATTCTCCTTCCTCCCAATTGTCTGTTTCAGCTAACTCCGGTTCATAAAGATCGTTATTTTTTAAAAGCTCTCTTTCAAAGTAAAATTAGTATAAAATGGCTCTTTAAAAAAACATGTTGGTTAGAATACTCTATTTAATGAAATTTGCTTTCAATCGAACTTTTTTCTGCTTGATATTATTTTTAAAAAAATAATTAAAACGAGACATTTCCCCATTGAATAACATTGCGGAAGCTGGAGAGAAGGAAGTATTGTACGCTGGCGCCATCTGTAAACATTATAAAACTACATCACAAAATTTCAGCATTACCTTCTTCTCCTGTCTTTTTACTCCGTGGTGCACAATAATACAGTTGGCAGCAAAATTATTGAAGCACACATCCATGCTTTTCATATATATATATATTTAGTTTGATCGCTAATTTTTATCATCAACATACTTTTTATAAACAGCATAAAGACTAAGATCATGATTCGACAAATATTTACCTAACAAAATAGTATTAGGTGCCTGTCTTTTAAGTAGGAATTATTGCTAGTGCTTCAATAATTTTGCCGTCGACTGTAGTTTCGAAGCCAAAATTTTTAAAATATTTAAATATTTAAAATCTGCTTAAATTGGAATAAATCAAAGAATCATTTACCGTTTTTCTTTCTTTCTTTCTTTCTTTTTTGTATAAGTTATATTCCGTCGGAAATAAATAAAGCGTTGCAGCGAATTAAAAACATAGCCGCAAAAAATTCACTAATGCACCATGTGCATGTTTACTTCATTTCAGTATGCATAAATATTTAATCGCATTTCTATTGCCAAACAAATCAGGTTTGTTTTGTTTGCTCTGACTTATTTTTTCATTTGATTTAGAAATCAAATAGAAACAAAACAAATGCATTCAGCTGGCTAATGAGCACAAGTAAATAGTTAAATGTAACTCTATCATTAGCTGTCGGTTTATCATTAGCATATAAAAATACAAAAGAATTTTATTTTTCTCATAATGCCATATGTTGCAGCTAATATTCCGATGCCCAGGGGTTTTTTCTCTGTTAATACAATCAATTACATTTTTGGAAAAATAAATACATTCAAAGAAAACAATTTACTTAATAACGCTTCCTTTTTAATCTTTTGTATGCATATACTCCTTCAATGTAAACAATTGCTTTTGTTTCAAATAAAAAAAAGCAAAATTGCCTAAGAATAAACCTGATAAATCATATTTAATATTAAATTTGCATTAAAAATGATTTTAAACGTTAATGTAAACATATTTATTCAAGGAAAAGACTTCAAACTAATATCATATAAATTGCTAAAAAGTTAAGTGTGTCTGAGAGCTGATTTTTTCTTCTTCAAAATTATTTCGTATTAATATTGCACTATTTAAAAATCTAACAAAGAAAAATTGAATGAAAAGTGATTATTTTGTATATTAAAATTTCTTCAAAACTATTTGTACTTAAAAAAAAAAAAAAAAAAAAAAAAAAAAAAAAAACAGTAAAATTCAAAAGTTTAATTTTTTTGGACCACTTTTAAAATGTTTCAGCCTTGCTAATTTCGACTAAATCTTATAAAGTCGGCAGCAAAAGTATCCGAGCACTAGCGAAAGTTCCTATATAAAAAAAAGTACTTTTAGTATTGTTTTGTTAAATAAGTCCTTATCGAATAATGTTCTTAGATTGTCAAGAACATGATTCGACAAGAATTTATTTAACAAAACAGTATTAAGAGTTTTTATATGGGGATTTTTCCTAGTGCTCGGATAATTTTGCTGCCGACTGTAATACTATAAGGAAAAAATCTTATAGACATTCGAATATATCTCTGCGTACGTCTTAGTTTCCGTCTCAATTTAGGCTTTAAAATGCAATTTGGAGTTTTAAAAAACCCGAAATTCACTTATCATTCAAAGTATTTGTTATAAATTAACTTGTTAATAAATCCACAAAGTGATACACAAATGTGTTCAGAATATAGTTAAATTAATGAACAATAGTAATGCAAAATTGAAGAGGGGGAGGGGGATTAGCGAGTCTGAAGCATTTTAAATATTTTCTAAATTAGTATATTGTAGCCACCGCGAAATTTTCTTCTATATATCTCCATGCAAATTTACTCAGTACAAATTATTGATTAAAATTAATATTTATTAAAATTATTTTCAATCACGAAAGCAGACGATCTCCATTACAGAAAAGTATAACACTAAATGGGCAAAGAAAATCAGTTTTATCTAATTCAGAAAATATCTTTAAAAAATTCCTCTTATTTAATTATTTATTTATTTTTAACTTTGCTTAATCTTTGTTTTGCCTATGGTTCAATTTTGTGTTTTAAAGGCATTACCAAGTTCTTTTGAACACCCGCTGAGGGATACTACCCTGTTAAAAAATTTGAAAAAAAAATTACCACAAGCACTAGTTTAGTGCAATGTCTAAATAAATATCAAGTTTGATTGAATTTCGTTCATTGGTTCATGAGATACAGTATGCACAAAATTTGTGAGACACACAGATGGACACACATTTTCTAATAATGGTCAAATCGTGAACAGAACATCTCAAAACTTGTCAATTCATCGAAAACCGAAGGTCAAAAATTTTCTCGAATCCAACACTTTCCTCTTATATATGTAGAAGAAAGTAAAAATTATAATTCTGAATTTTACTTTTTTAATTTAAAACTTTCTGAACAAATTTTAATATACTTATATTTTATTGAGTATATATGCAACATTCCTTAATTTTTAAAACCAAAGAAATCTTCAACATCTTGAACTCCAAAGAGAAAATAATTAAAATTAGACAGCTGTTTTGGTAGCATTTAGCGTACTGTCTTCAGTACATAAAGAAATCAGAGAGAAGTGTGTACATAGGAAAGGAATCGAATTATGATCAACCAACATAATTACAGGAATGTGTGGGATTGGCCAATAGGAAATTGAGAAACATTAGTTGTGAAAAATGTAGAAGAAATTAAGAAAATGTGGACTAAATGTAAAATTTCCAACCATCAGGCAAATGGGGTACAGCGAAATCAAAATTACTTTTAATTGTGATTTCTCTGTACCCCATTTATCTGATTGTTTGAAATTCTACATTCAGTCAGAGGTGAAGTATTATATTTATCATAGAAATTGGTACAGATTTTACCACAGATGAAAGCAGGATAAAAAAATAATAAATATAGTTCACCTTTGAAATTTTTATAAAAAGTATTATTTTCAGGAAAAATGATTATACATACCAATTTCTGAGTAATAAATATGCTCTCTTCGGACACTAGTGCACATTTTACCTCTGTTACTTATGCTGACAAAAAAAATAAAATAAACTATTAAATTGCATATAAAGATGTTGTTCCACTCCTTTTTCGAGTCGTTTTTCAATTCTTGACCTATTCAGGGAGGATAAATTCTTTGAGAGAATGTCTGCGAGGCACGTTCTATTGAATCTCTCCTAAGGCTAAGCAGACCATTCTGTACGTTTAATATTTTAATTTTCTAGAGTATCCGGTGCTTCAGTTATCCTGTTTTGGCGCGCATTGTCGTCCATAAATAGAAAATCTGAACCCTACAGCAGCCCGAGAAAGATGAACGTGATACAGAGAAATCTTTTTGAATTACCACTGTGATGTAATTGTACCTCTCTCAAATAAGTAAAGCTGCGTTTTGCCAATGAACATGATAAATTGCCCCCTTCACGATGTGTACCGGTAGCGATTGCAAGGGCAAGGACTGCAACTATTTTACAAAGAGTAAGATTTTTGTTCCATTTCGCGAATAGGGATGTATATATCGATGTTCTTGATGCATGGTATTTCTTTGTAGACTAATTTTTATATAACATTCTCACCTTCTGCAGCTGTGTTTAAACACAGGATGACACAGTTTATTACTCACACAATTATGGCCACAGTAGCGACACTTTGACCTTCTTTGAGCTGTCCAACTGATTGTCGATTATCATAAGCATTCAAATGATATCTTGCAGAGATTTTTCACTTAATTATTGCACCGCCACATGAAGTTTCAGATAAAAAAGTATAAAATTTTACGGCGCTAATTTCGTCACACACCTAACTTGAAAGAAAAAAAATCTCTTGTGTATGGTCTTTTATTCAAATATCAGTTCTAGCCCTATTAAGCCCTTTACATTTAATTTTACCATGACTGGCCAACTTTGGTGAACGTTGTAGTTCAAAAAATAGTTGTTCTTTAGCAATTATCAAAATATGTAGTTAAATAAAAGTGAGTCGATAAATATTATAATGTATAC
Source organism: Salticus scenicus (assembly GCA_963930645.1). Classification (NCBI taxonomy): domain Eukaryota; kingdom Metazoa; phylum Arthropoda; class Arachnida; order Araneae; family Salticidae; genus Salticus; species Salticus scenicus. Next base: position 217,625,822 of record OZ005652.1, on the reverse strand, counting down.
CGATATGTTTACAGACCACTTTAAGATTTATCTACTTTTTTGCTACATGAACTATTTATGTATATATGTGTACATATCAACCACATATTTGATTATATAAAACTTTTTAATTATTCATTTTTATCTCGTCATGTTGAAATTCTGAACTATTTCATTATTCTAAGAATAATAAAATTTCTAACCTTTAAATGTACGATTGGTTGATTGGGTTTGACGTCGCGCTATTACTGTGCAATGGACAATTTGTGACGAACTGCAACTCATACCTAGGGTAATATGGAGACATGCCATCACAGTTTTGATCCTCCACAGAAATGATGACTCCTCCACTTTGGTTACCCCCAGAGATATAATTCGGATGGGAACATGGAGGACATTGCGGCCACAACGGGCTTTACGTGCACCAGTCACCATTAGTGTACACAACCGTCTTCGATCAGATCGAGTACCGAACCGCAATCTTCCAATTACAATCTCGGCGCTACCGAATGGGTATAGTATATAATTTGTGTATAATTCAATCAGGGCGCGAAATTTCTGCTCGCCAGCTCGCCATTGACGAGTGGAATTTTTACTGTGGCGAGTAAAAATTTGGTCTAGTTATAGTTGAATTCTTACACGACACGGTGACAGAAAACACTCTTTTTATAGATTTTGAATATGGCAAAATCTTGCCACCTTATAACCTCATATTTAACCTTTCCCTTTTCTCTTCTTCGAGTGCCAAGTCTGTGTGTGCGCTGCTGGAAATTGCCCCATCCTGGGACAGGAAAAATGCTTAATGCATGCATAAAAGTTTTAATATCTTCGGCAGTTTCCTTTCTCTCACTGTGATTTCGCCAAGCAGAGTGAGAATAGACGAGCAGAGAGTCTCTTTGCCCCTCGCCCAGTATCCAAGAGAAAAGAAATGCGAAAGTTTGCGTATGCGGTATTGACCCATGAATACGAGCCAGAGCCCTTTTAAAGATACTGCATTTGATTATTTTTTTTAATAATGATCAAAAATCCGTTCACACTTTCCAGTTTTTCACTGAAATGCCAAGGATAATGATTTGTAAGCAACGATTTTATCGAAAAAGTTATTACAAAATGGCTATTTCAAACGACAGCAATGAACAAATTTTACACATAGATTTTCTTTCTTATTTCAAAAATAAAATGGACGGAAAAGACATTTCCGGTGTAAAAATTTAAATAAATAAATAGGTAAATAAGGAAGCTTGATCTTTCATAACAAAAAGATTTTTACAGAATATTGTTTGACAAAGATTTTTTTTTTTTCATTTTTCCTTCTTTTTTTGTTTAATGACTCTTTGCATTTATGTTATTAGATATTTTAACTTTTTTCCAAATTTTAAATGCAATACATTATAGTGATTTTTAATTTTAGATGATTATGAGATATGTTGATGTACGACACACCTTTAACATATATTATTTTAGGCATATTTGTAAAAGCATGTCAAATAGTTAGGAAAAATAAAAAACCCAAAATGCGTAAAAAATAAAAATTAAAAATAAGAATAATAATTAAAAAATAATAATAATAATGACAACCCTATTTTGTGGCGAGTAAAACTTTTTTTTCGGCGAGTGTAATCTGAGTTGAAATTTCGGGCCCTGATTCAATATAATTCAATAATTATATTAATATACAATAATTATATACTTACCGACCAGGCTACCACGGCACTTTAAATGTACGAATTGTAGCGGTCAAAGAAGACTCAGGTTTGCAAAGTTAGTTGAGTTAGTTTAGCAAATCAAAAAAATTCTAAAAACAAGGGGGTAAATTTGATTTCTGGCTAGTCAATTTTTGCACTATTTGAGAATTTTTTAACCTTTCTTTGTAAAAAAAATTGAAAGTAAGGAAACTCGTATTTATTATATATTTACTATTTATTATATATTTATTAATTATATATTTACTATTTATTATATATTTATTATTTATTATTTATTATTTATTATATATTTACATATATATGTAAATATATCTTAAACATAGGCATAACAGTAAGTTTGTATTTCTTTAAAACGTCTTTATTATCACAATTGGAATTAATTACCCAATATATTCTAAAACATGACTCATTATGTTGATTGGTTAGGGATTTTCTTTTTAATAGCGAATTTATTAAAGCCATGAATCTACAACTAATAAACTAATAACCAGATTATCAAACCTTTTTTAATTCTATAGAAATGGGAAAATATTTATAACAGATTAAAAAGAAAAAAAAATGAATTTATAGAAATTTTTTTGTTTCTGTAATTACTAAAAATGTAGCATGGATATTAATAAACTTTACAAAGTGTGAAGTTATGCAATTTATATGAATGAATAGTACATAAATAATAATTTTTAATCGCATTACTTTATTGAAATTATTGAATTATATGCTAAAACTTTACTTGTCGCAAAAAATAAATAAATAAATAAATAAATAAAAATAAAATAAAATAAAATATTACCGTGAATGTTAAGAACAAATTCTTTAAAACAAACACTATAAAATGCATGGCGCGGGCTCAGGAGGAAAAAAAAGGGCTTTTTTAAGCTGATGAAGGTTTGTGTTCACTTCAACAGACTTGTATAAACGTTTTTAATTATTATTATTATTATTATTTTTGCTTGTTTTAAAAATTCTTAATTTATATGGTCGTGGTATTCTTTTCTCCAAAATAATTTTTATTCATTAATTTAAAATTAGATTCTAGCTTAAAATTGACATTTTTAAAATTAACGTAATAATTCAATTGTGGATGTTCACTTATTTCTAAATTACATATATTTTCTTTCATCGTTCCAATCAAATTACAGTCATTAATGCAATTTATGCAAATTAAATGCCGTAAAAATTGTTAAAAGATTGATCATCTTAATGCAGAAGGAATAGGCATCATGTCTTGATAATATTCCACGTTATTGCTTATTACTTTTTCTTTATTTAAATTCTAAAGTTAATACGATGCATATTTGACATGGCTAATTCCAAAGTATCAAATTAATTTACTTTTTATTAGCTTTAAAAAAATGATTAATAATTAATAAATAAAATTTATTTTCTGTTAACTTATTTAAGCCTTTTGATTACGTTACAGCTTAAAAATCTAAATGCGTAAAACCAAAATCTGATTATAAATTCCATTTTATATCTAAAATCTTGTCAAATGCCTTTAAATTTAATTTTTTTTTTAATTCCTTCGCTACCTATAACTACTTAAACAAATTAAAGATGCATAAATATTTAAATTAAATTATTTAATTAAATTTAATGCAATATAAAAAGCCATTTAATTACAGGAATTGAAAAAAAAAAATTCATCATTTTAAATATCATTATTTTAAGACACTTAATTACAATAATATAAAATTTTAATAAAGTGGAAAAATCGAATGAACAAAGGAAAAATAAATAATAAGAAGAAATAAGCTAATTCTTTAAATTATTATTTTTTCTTTTTTATAAAAAATAAAGTAATTCTTTATTTTGATTTCCTCCAGGGAACAGATTTAATATGTATTATGTATATTTAATTAACTTAATGAAACGTTAATGTATATTCCAAAGTTGAAATAAGATTTCTTTACTTGATTATCAAAATTAATCTACTTTTAAGAATAAAAAGAATCTTAAGTATATTAAACGCTTAAGTAATTCAATTGGAATAAATCTTTAGCATTACATATGACATAAATACATTATAATTTGATAAATGCCATTAAATTGTTAAATAAAAGATGAAACAAGGGTATAAAATTTTTAAATAACCATTTATTGGTAAAAAATAACTCACTTAAGATAATTTGATTTTTTTTTTTTTTTTTTTTTTTTTTTTTAGGACGGAGGACTATTAGTTTCAATCTGGAGTTTTTTTAGACCAGTTTTGTGTAACACCAAAATAAATTATAAATATCAGTCCTATCGTTACAAATTCGGTACCAAATGAAAGGGGAGATTTTTCTGAGTCCAGGGGCTCTACAACGAACATACCGAGAAGTTTCCGTGCAGGAAACTTCCCGGTACCGAATTTCCAAGATCCCGGCACTCACGTTTTCGAGACTCATACTTTGCCCTACAACGAACGTATTGGAAGCCGGTAACGGAAACCCAGTGCGAAGATATAAAACTTTATCGGTACCGGATACTTTTGACCAATCACAGTGAGTAGGTGGTCAAAAGCGAATATATCCAACGTTGTCAGCCATTTTTAAATAAGAACTGATGAAACAAAAAAGCAAAAAATATGCACCAAAGTTATACTTTTTGAAAAGAATTTTCAAAACTATTAATTTTTTGTGTGAACTCCATATTTGTATAATCATTAGTTTTAAAGATATTCGATTAGAAAGTTCACGAGTGACAAGAGGAATATCGCTTTGTCAACTGCATTTTTAAACGAAAGAAACAGTCTAAAATTAAAGGCTAAAGAATAATTTTCTGAAAAATAATCAATTTCGGAGTATTCAGAGCTATAAATTCTAAGATAAACCATGTAAAATTCATAGTTTATAATGAAAGAATTGTGAAGATTCTATTTAAGAGCTGTAAAATACAATTTAAGACTGTGGGGGAAATGCTGCATGTAGCCAGTAGCGCTGAGGGTTGGTTGGTTGGTTGTAGGATTTAAGGCCGATTGACTCCTGATGTGTCCTAGGCCTACAGGAGGAATGCCCTCCGTGGGGGTCTTTCTAAGGGGTCCTAGCCCGTATTTACGCGAGTTTCGGAGGAAACCACCCGCTGAGGGAGAGTAACTTTCTGCTGTCTGAGAGTTCCCCGGTTCGATTCTCATTTAATCCTTTTTTTTTTTTTTTTTTTTTTTTTGGAATATTTGCTTAAAATAAATAATTTGTCATCAAAATCCAAATAATTATTACTTTTTATTTAACTGAAAAAATAAATAAATAAAAAATAAAAGAAGTTGAGTTAAATTTAATAAATTATGAAATAGAAAATAATTACTAAATTAAATCAGATATTCAGTGCCAAGGAATAAAAAAAAAGTAAGTAATAAATAATTTATTTACATAGAAGATACAGCTTTAAGGTTAAGAGTTTAATCTTTGATTAATAATGATTTTTTATTTAAAAGCAAAAGAATGATCAAGCATTTGTAAAATAATTTATTTCGACTGGAATTTTTAATTTTTATTTTTTGTAGGGGGTGGGTAGTTAAATTTAATTCATAATTTACCATAAAATAATTTAGAATCAAGTCGAAATATATATATATGTGTGTGTGTTTATAACATTTTCTTTATAATAATTTAGCAAAATATTATAAAGAAATTTAAGAAATTGTATTTTTGAAGTTAAAAAGTTGCAATTTATTTTTTGATTAATAATGACTATAGAAGTAGAAATATTATTGAAGTGAAAGCATTTCATTTTTTAAATATTTTATTATATAAAAAAAAAAAAAAAAAAAAAAAAAAAAAAAAAAGTTATTTTTTCTAATTATTAAATTAATTATTCATATTCTCCTTGTTAGAGATACTTACAAAATAAAATAAAATAAAATAAAATAGAAAGAAAGAAAGAAAATCAGGAAGTGTTACATATATATTCAAAGGATATATTTTTAAGGCATGCTATGTTTAAAAAAAATATATTAAGAAAAATAAAATAAAAATATTGACTATTTTATTTCACCTGAAAAGAAACTTTTTTTTTTTCTTTTTGTATTTGTGTTGAATTTAATTAATCATTTACGAGAAAATAATTATTAAAACTAATTAAGATCTATGCACTCAAATAGACAACAAGACTTCTTCACACTCCCTAAATTTTAAGCCAGCACAACCGGTTTCGAAAGGATGTAGCCTTCCTTCATCAGGTGCAAAAAAAAAAAAAAAAAAAAAAAACTATGCACTCGTCAACAAAGAATAAAAATGGAAAAGAATTTGTTTAATTAAAGTAATTTATTTATTTCTCATTAGTAATGATTACAATCAGAAGTAAAATAAAATTATCAAGCACTTTATTTTTAAATTGTTGTTTTGCCATTGAAATCTATATTTATATACATATTTATTTATTTTATAATTAATAACTTAAATATTCATACTTCCCTTGTTAGTAATATGTATATATATATATATATATATTAGGAAAATTTTAATATTTGCAGTACTCTTTAAAAAAAATATATAAAAAAAAAAAAAAAAAAATTTGTCTTAAAAAAAAAAAAAGAAGTCATAAAAAACGTAGAATATTTGCTTAAAATAAATAATTTGTCATCATAATTTAAATGTTTACTTTCAAAACATTTAATTTATTTTGTAAATACTTTTATTTAACTAAAAAAAAAAAAAAATTAAATTTATTTAATTATGAAATAGAAAATAATTACTAAATTAAATCAGGAATTACACAAATATTCAGCAAGGAATAAAAAATAAATTATTAAATAATAAATTATTTATATAGAAGAAAAAATTTTTAAGGTTGTTAAAAGTTTAATCTTTGATTAATAATGATTTTTTATTCAAAAACAGAAGAATAATCAAGCATTTATAAAATAATTTATTTAGACTGGAATTTTTATTTTTTCTAGGGGAGGGTGGTTAAATTTAATCAATAATTTACTAGAAAATAATTTAGCATCAACTCGAAATACATATGTGTGTGTGTATGTATTTATAATATTTTAACAAAAATTACAAAGAAATTTAAGAAATTGTATTTTCAAAATTAAAACGTGACAATTTATTTTCTGATTAATAATGACTATAAAAGTAGAAATATTATTGAAGGGTAAGTATCTCATATTTTAAATATTTTATTACAATAAAAAAAAGGGGGGGGGGGTATTTATTTTTTCTAATTATTAAATTAATTATAATAATTTTCTGATTAATAAGGACTATAAAAGTAGAAATATTATCGAAAGGTAAGTATCTCATATTGTAAATACTTTATTACAATAAAAAAAAAGAGGGGTGTTTTTATTTATTTTTTCTAATTATTAAATTAATTATTCTTATCCTATTTGTTAGTTATACTAAAAAAAAAGGAAGGGGGGGGAGGAGAAAGAAAATTAGGAAGTGCTATTGTATGTTCAATATTGTGTTTAAATATATATATATAAATAAAAAAAATCTACGCCTTTGTAAGCTTTGACTATTGTATTTCAGATGAAAAGAAGCTCTCTTTTCTTTTTTGTGTGTGTTAAATTTAATTAATAATTTATGAGAAAATAATTATTAAAACAAATTAGAATTATATGCACTCATCAGCAAAGAATAAAAACGAAAAATAATTTATTTATTTCTGATTAGTAATAATAACAATCAGCAGTAAAATAAAACGATCAAGCAGTTTATTTTTAAAATATTTTTTTGCAGTTGAAATATATGTATATATATATACATATTTATTTATTTTATAATTAATAAATTAAGTATTCATACTTCCCTTGTTAGTAATATACATATATTAGGAAAATCCTAATATTTAAAGTACTCTTTTTATAAAAAAAGAAAAAGAAAAAAGTATTTAAAATAATTGTTTGCCCCCCCCCCCCCCCTTTTTTTTTAAATTATTATTATTAAAAAAAAAAAAAAAAAATCTGAACCGTCCGCGGATTGAACCCGAGCACTTTGGGTCTGCAATCAAATACGCTGCGATCGAGCTACTGACGGCATAGTATCCTGGAACTAATTTATTATAATATATACTATCATTAAATTAGCATCGTATTTCATTATGAATGATGAATTTACATAATTTAGCTTCCAATCCATAGCTCTGAGGACTTAAAAACTAATTAAATTTAGAAAGTTATTCTTTAGTCTTCAATATTCGATTGTTTCTGTTAATAGTGTACTTGACAAAAGGGATACATCTCTTGACACTCGTGAACTTTCTAATCGAATATCTTTAAAAGTAATGATTATATGAATATAGTGTCCACACAAAAAATTAATAGTTTTGAAAGTTCTTTCTAAAAAATATAACATATGTACACGTTTTTTACTTTTTAATTCATCATTTTTTATTTTTTTAAAATGGCGGACATATTACATATATTTCGGTGCCGAAAACTCGTTCCCACTAGCTTTACGCTTGGTGATATTTTTTCGATAAATGTCGGCAGGAGTTTCCGAGATCGAAAACCAAGAGAGAGCTTCCGTGAGCTTCGTTGTAGCACATTTTTTGACACTCTCGGAACATGACGTCACAGCCAAGAATTGCCGGGAGTGAGACAGTCTCGGTAGGTTCGTTGTAAGACACCAGGGGTGCAAAGAGTTTTGCAACACGACAATTAGATTTTTTAAAATTAACTAAAGTATGAAATGTAGGTGACAACACTTCATTTTAATTCCTTTCAGTCGTTTTAAAAAGTACGTGGCTCGTTATAAATTCAGTACCTACCAAATGAAAGGGGCCATTTTTCTGAATCCAGGGGTGGAAACGGTTTTTCGATACGGCAATTAGACTTTTTTTAATTAACTAAAGTATGAAATTTAGGTGACAACACTTCATTTTAATTCATTTCAGTCATTTTAAAAAGTGCGTGGCCCAGTTTTACGATAAAAAATAAATAAATAAATAAATTTAAAAAATAAAAAATAAAAATAAAAATTTTACAGATTGAAATTAATGGTCCTCCGTACTAAACTAAATTCTTTCTTTGACAGAATTTTTATTTATTTATTTATTTTTTTTTTTTTTTAGCATTGGAAAAAGTTACTTGTTGTTATGAATTATACTTCCATTCATATAATTAATATATGTTAATTTAATTATGTTTAGCACAGTTTAAAGATTTTAACATGTACTAACGAGAAATTTCGGCCACAAACTTTTGTATTTAATTATTTTTGTACATCCCTATATACAAACTATTTGTACGATCTCAATAAACGTTTTCCGTAATACGGCCATGTCATATAAATTTCGAATATTGTGTTTGCACTTCTTGGTGCATATTTTTTGGGTTGTGTTGATAAAAGATTCACAGTCAGACGCATACACAGAACAAACTCTTAAAAACATTTTTGTTATTCAAAAGATCCCGAAAAATGTATTAATAGCAAAAACTTCGTTCCAAAAATTGAGCCAAACTCAATACCGTCTCTATAATATAGAGAAGGTATTCAGAAAATATTAAGATAAATGTAAGAGAAAATATTAAAATAGATAGAAGCTTAATTTACTAAAGGTGTTAGAAAATTATTAAATGTGAATTTTAAAATTTCTTATATAATACATTCGTTTACTCGAACGTTATTTAAACAGTTTATAAGCATTCTCAAAAACAAATTTCTATATGTCTCTTATTTTCTAGGGGATAAAACGTCTCACAACTATTCGTATTGAATCAGTTTTATTTATAAGCAACTATGTATTTTGTTTTAATTTTTTTTCCCTTAGGACGGAAGACTATAAGTTTCAATCTGGATTTTTTGTAGACCAGTCTCGTGTAACACCAAAATAAATTAGAATTATCAGTCCTATCGTCACAAATTCGATATCAAATGAAAGGGGCTATTTTTCTGAATCCAGGGAGTGAAAACAGTTTTTTGACACAACAATTATATTTTTTTTTTTATTAACTAAAGTAGGAAATTTAGATGGTAACACTTCCTTTTAATTCATTTCGGTCATTTTAAAAGTACGTGGCCCAGTTTTACGGTCAGAAAATGAGATTAAAACAATTTAAAAAATTAAAAAAAAAAAAAAAACTATAATTAAAATTTTACAGATTGAAATTTATAATCCTCCGTATTAAACTAAATTCTCTCTTTGACAGAATTTTTAATGGTTTTGATTTATTTATTTTTATTTTACTTTTTACTTCCGAAAGATTTTTTTTTTTTTTTTTTTTTTTTTTTTTTTACACAACTAAATAAACTTTCTATTATAATTATCAACTAGAAGCAACCCAGATGTTTTTTAAAGCAAGTTAAATCGCTGATATACTACAGTTTGAAAGTATTGCAAGATAAAAAATGCTAATTTTTCTTTTTTTTAAGAAGCCCAAAAAGTTTAATATTTTTCAAATTATTATTATTTTTTTATTATTATTATTTTTTTTAATGCCAATATATTAAATTAGATTAAAGGCAAGATTTGAGTAAGTTATTGAACAAAAATAATTATTATTTTTATATTTAAATATATATATATTATCAAGAGAAATTTTTAGGTGACCAAAAATTAGCATACAATTTGATATCCCGGAATAAAATCAAATAAACAATTTAGAAATATAAATAATCTCTAAAAAATAAAGAGTTAAATTGAACACGTGTCATTTGTATTAAATATATTTAAAACGCTTTAAATACACGTAAATATAAATTTATTTAAAAGATGTTAATTTTTTTTTTTTTTTTATCCAAAGCTTTTCGCTTTAATAATAAAGCATCATCAGGGATTTATGATTCGTTTCCATTGCGCAGTTTTAAATATGTTTTCTTTTTACAGTCAACAGTTAATTCTTTTATATATAACGTGATATATTTTAAATATCAGCAAAAAACAACATGAATTCCGGTAGAGGTTGGACCAAGGAGTTAAGAAAAGTGAGAGAAGCTGGAACTATTGCATATCATACGAGGTTATTGTAGGAGAAAAAACATCATGAATAAGCAGAAATAAACTATTAACTATTTTATAATATTGTGCCAAATTATTGGTAAAATTGCAGCATCTTTGGAATTTATTGCATTTTTGCATTTAATTATATGAATAGCTTCGGAAATGTAAAGTTCTTGGATATTAGATGGTGCTGTAATAATTTTGGCTTTATCCCATATAGGGTTGGCGTTTGTGTTGGCATAGATGAAGTCGACTAGAGTAGAACTATTTGCTTCTTTTATATTTCTTATATGTTCTTGTATTCTTTTATTTAAAGTCCTCCTTGGTCCAACCTCTACCGGAATTCATATTGTTTTTTGCTGATATTTAAAATATATCACGTTATATATAAAAGAATTAACTGTTGACTGTAAAAAGAAAACATATTTAAAACTGCGCAATGGAAACGAATCATAAATCCCTGATGATGCTTTATTATTAAAGCGAAAAGCTTTGGATTAAAAAAAAAAAAAAAAAAAAAAAAAATTAACATCTTTTAAATAAATTTATATTTACGTGTATTTAAAGTGTTTTAAATATATTTAAAACAATTTAGAGTTTACCTAAGTTCTGCTGAGTAGAAATAAATGAGTGTAATTTAACCTAAAACCAATAAATATGTTGTTGAACCACCTCGGGTTTTCATCACAGCAGCCACTCTGTTAGGCATGGAATCAATAGAGATTTTGCAATATTTCTTTCGGTATTCCGTTGTGCCAAACTTTAATTATGATTTCTTGAAGTGCTCGGTTCCTTTTGGGATTATTTGGGAATATTTTACTACCAATTATACATTATAAGTTCTAACAATTTCTTAAATATTGCTTGACCATGGTCTTCTTAAAAATATATATATATATATATATATATGTGTGTGTGTGTGTGTGTGTGTGTGTGTGTGTATTAGAATTTTCAATCTTGCAATACTCTTAGCTAGCAGTGAAGACCAGGCCTGTCCAACCCTAAACACTTGGCGGGCCGCATTGAAGACCTATTTTATTTAAGCGCACTGAGAAAAAAAATATACTGTCCTCATCTAGAACGAATAAGTGATCATTTTCTATATCCCTAAACTAGAAATATAAATTTCCGAGCTATGCGTATAAGGCACGCCAATAAGCTGAATAGATAAAATGATCGCGAATTTCTAGTCTATACATTTCTAGATGGTGAAACAATATTAAGAATATTATGAATCCTTTGTATTGCGAGAAATCTTCTCTTTATTTTCTAGAATTGGGTCAAAAACCAAAATTATAGTTGCTAAATCTCGCCTCTTGTATTCACATTTATTTGCAGAGATTTTTGAATTAGTTTGACCTCTATGATAAAGGCAAACGCTCTAAAATTTTAATAGGGGTTTCTAGAACTCGCTTTTAGAGGGGACTAGAATTTATAAGGATGATATGGAACTATTTTTGCTGGAGCCACAATTTAGTTTATAGATGTCTGTTACAGATTTTTTTCTCAGTGTGGGTAGCACTGTACTATATACATATGCATGTATGTGTTTGTTTATATAGGATTATGAGTATATAAAATATGTATATATATATATATTTTTCAGAAGAAGAAAGGGTGAAGGTTTAGAGCAAAATGCGTTAAGTTATTTTCACTCATAAATTAACAATAGAACCGTCAAAAAATTATGACTGCACATTAATAGTTATGATAAAAAGAATGAATCGTGGATTTAATAATATTTTTACAAGCGTATGTTGTTTGTTTATTTAGCAACCGTTGTGATGTTAAAAACATCACTTCTTTTTAAATGTTAAATAAGATCGTTTTCTGCACTTAAATGCATTGTTTCTCTCAGCTGGCTCAACTCACCCTGTTGTGTTTGCTTTACTGCAACACACACACAGGAGAAAAATTGGTTCTTCTTTCCTAGTGGTGATGTCATATCACACCATGCTGAGAACCAATAGGGTGATGGTTCTGACTCCACCTTCTGTTATTCTGGCAGTTTTAAAGTTAGTTGGGTTTCAGCTGCTCTCAAGAGAAGAACATGGGGTGAGAAAGATTTGTTTTTGCTTCTGTTTTAAAATAATGACCATTTTATCATTTGGAGAGAGAGTGCCTACTTATTAATAATAAATATATATATATTAGTTTATATGAATACTTATTCAAATTTTAAAAACCATTAATTTTTATATCCTACTTAATTTGGAATTACTAGTGTGGTTTGGAAAATAAAATTGATTAATTTTGATGCAGCAGATTAGTTTTCTTACAAACATTATTTTTGTAAGCATTTTTCTTTTTACAGCATTCTAGCCAATAAGTAAATTGATTCCTCTTTTCTCTTATGTAAATAAAATTATTTGGATATATATATTTGACCTTTTGACCCAAAGAATAAAAAGGGTTAGTGGCCAGAACGCAATGTACGCCATGAGGTTCTTTGATCCTCACTAAGTAACTTCTGTTGTTATGAAAATTAAAAATATTAATAAAATTAATTTAAAACATGGAAACATAAAAGGTAAATGAATTATTTACATCACATTTGGTGCCGGAAAGGAATACTTGATTATTGTTCTTAAGAATAAATGATACTGTAGAGATTGTTTATTTTGAATAAGTTATTTTATTTTTATTGCTAGAATTACTGAAATTATTTTTAAAGTCATACATAACCAATAACATTTTTTTTTGTGATTGAATATATACCAAGTGACCTATAAGACAATTCCCTGTTTCAAAAATTGTGATATGCTGGAACTTTGTACAAATGAAAAATTTTTTTTGGTTCAATATATTTTGAATAACTGATTAAATAAATAATAGTCAACAGAACTTTGTATTGTTGGCTTAAAAAAAAAAAAAAAAAAAAATTTGTAGGTATTTCTCTCTCTCCTCAACTACGTGAATTTATTATATGCAAATAGCCATCAACACATGTAAAAATCAAGAAATTTAAATAACAAGCTTCATACATCTGTGTTGTTTTTTTAAACCAATATAATAGTTTCATATATATACAAAAAATAATGGCTTCTAACAAAGGATTGACAAGAGGTTTACCATTCAAAACTTTAGTAACGCCATTTTCTGGAGACCCTCATTTATTGGATTTTTTTATTGAACAAGTGAAATTCAAAATTGAGAACAGCAAATGGGAAGAATCCCATGCTTTGGCTTTTGTGAAATCAAAATTGGCAGATACTGCTCTTAAGTTTTATGTCTCCTCCCCAGCTTGCCAAAAAGCCAAAAATACAAAAGAGTTATTTAATATATTTAAGAAATATTTTAAGGTAGAGTCGGCAACTGCAATAGCACAACAATTTAACGAATTTAAGTTTGAGTCCGATGTCAATATTAATATTTTTGCTAATAAGCTTGAAAATTTAGTGAGAAAACGTTTTCCTGATATGGAAGAAAAAGCCCTTGAACAACTACTAATCGCAAAATTCAATGATCTCATTCCGCCCCACTTTAGAATTCATCTACTATCACAAAAAGCCACAACCTTTTATCAGATGGTGGAATGTCTCGAAAAATTCCAGGAAATTTATAACTTGCAAGTAAACCCTGTCTTACCAGGAACATCTTTTGCTACTATTCAGAACTTCAATCATAAAATAGATAGTGAAGTGATAGGTACAAACTCAGAAAACAATTTGACTAAGATTAACAATTCATCTTATAGCAAGCGGCCATACAATAAATTTCCACAAAATAAAGGTTCGCACACGATTCAATGCCAATGGTGTGAAAGACCTGGACATTCTGCTCAGAGGTGCTTTGCACTCAGAAAATTACAAAATAATAAGTTTTCTCACAGATATCGTAATGGGCAAACTTTCTCTAGACCTTATAGAGACATGTCACGGAGAGCCAGGGCCCCTAAAACATTTAAATCCAACTCCCCTCAAACCAAAAGTAGTCATTCACAATGACTAGAAGTGGAGAATGGTAGAAGTGACACTAAACTCCTAAATACAAAGAGTTCCTCATATAGGTCAGGTTTGAATAAAGTCAATTACCATAACAACTTTTCACAGACTAACTCAACATATTCTAATCTACCTAATAATTTTTTTGTAAATAACAATGAAATCATTCTGAGATCTCCAGACACACAGGCAAAGTTCCCTTTGTCATTAGAACGCAAAGTCAAATCTGTTGCGATACAGACAACATCTCCTGTACTGGTAACGTCCCCGAGTGTGGAGGAAAATGGAGACTGCATATTAGTTAATTCACTGGAATTCTTGTTACACACAGACAATGATCTGCCCAATCTCCCCATCATACAATTACTGTTAAACAAAACATTAGAGAATTTTCTTCTCGACTCAGGAGCTTCTGTGTCATTACTCTCAAAACATTACTTCTTACAAAATCAAAACAAATTATATTACAAAAGAATTGCTTCAAGAGTCAAGATATCTACAGTAAACTCTATAGTCCAATGTGACGGATGTGTTTGCATTTCCTTTAAAATAGGGAAAACTTTTTACAAACACACCTTTTTTCTTATTGAAATACCAACTGAATCTAAATTTATTGGTATACTTGGCTTTGATTTTTTAAAGTCCCATCACGTAGTTATCAATTTACACAATAACAAAATACAAATTAATGAAAATGCTTTAGATATTCTAGACACTGTACCCTCTTGCAGTCTTCTATCATCTGAATCTGATATGAATCGGGCATCACATAAGATAGCTACTCATATGGATTTTCCCCAAACTGGATATAAAAAATCTAAAATTGATGTTCATAAAGAGAACTTACCCTCTTATCAAAAATGTTGGCTTACCCAGAAGATTATGATTGATCCACAGGATACTATATATGTGCCTGTGCGGTCCACGCTTATTCCAGAAAATCAGTTAGTAATGTTTACATCGTCTAACAAGCATTGTCCACTTGTGTCCTATCCTTCTCTTATGGAGGTACAACATATCAAGGAAAATTCTACTAAACAAGAATTAATTCAATTTTTTATTCCTATGTATAATAATTCGAGCAAGAAACTGCATATAAATAAAAATACCGTTTGCGGATACATTTCAGAGATAGATAAAATAGAAGAAAATTCCTTGGATCTTGCAACAAATACACCTGATCACATGTGTAATCTAATTAAGGCTACACCAGAAGTTTTATCCTTAAGACAGAAAGAATTTAATGTAAATAATTTTTCTATTCAGCATTTAAAACCTACAGAAAGGGTAATAATGCAAGATATTCTTCAGAAATTTAACTCTGTATTTTCATGTTCACTAAAGTCGATTGGACACACCGATCATATCACTCCACATATAAAATTCATTTCAGATATTCCCTTAAAAACTTACCCTTTTCCTATTCCACAAGCTATTCAAGAAGAGGCAAAAGATCAACTTGACAAATTACTGGATGCAGGGATCATTGAGAGAAATATCTCTGAATGGGCATGCCCAATGCTTATGGTTAAAAAGAAAGCTGTGTCTAAGGAGGATAAACCTTCCTTTAGATTGGCCCTAGATTTAAGGTTAATCAACTCTATGATTCGATGCTCCACTTATCCTCTTCCAAGAATTGATACGATAATAAATAACATCTCAAAATTTAAATATTTTACAACATTAGACTTTCCCTCAGCGTATCATCAAATTTCATTACCTAAAGAATACAGACGACGTCTCTCATTTACTACACAATGGGGAACTTATTCATTTAAAAGATTAATGTTTGGGCTGAGATCAGCCGCATCAACATTCCAAATGCTTATTGACACAATTATACAAGAGTGCAATTGTTCAGGCATATATGCTTACCAGGATGACATTATTATAGGAAGTGACTCTTTCCAGGAAACAACAGAAAAATTACAAACACTTTTAGCTACTCTACAAAAGTACAATCTGACATTGTCTCCAAAGAAATGTAAATTCCATCAGTCATCTATTGAATATCTCGGTTTCAGCATCCAAAATCAGAAAATACATCCTATTTCTTCCAACATTACAAAAATTACTCAATTTCCTATCCCAGCAACCAGAAAACAACTAAAAAGATTTATAGGATTGTGTGGATTCTACAGAAAACTCATTCCCTGCTACTCGCGATTAATTGATCCTTTGATAAAATTAACATCTCCGAAAACTACATTTAAATGGACAGAGGAACATGCTGAAGTCTTTAAACAAATACAGAAAGTTTTTTTCTCTAAACCTTTTCTTTCTTTACCCGATTGGTCAAAACAATTTTTTCTTAATACAGATGCTAGCAAAATTGCTATTTCAGGGGTTCTTCTACAAGAAAAGGAAGGCATTCTGCTTCCGGTTAGTTACTTTAGTAAAACACTATCTAAATCAGAACAGCGATATTCAGCCATCAAGCTTGAGCTGATGGCCATAGCTAAGTCAGTCAGTGCATTTAAATTTTTCCTTTTCAACCGACCTTTCACCATTCTCAGCGATAGCAGACCACTCGAACACTATAAGAAAATTTCCTCTCCTGCTGATCTAACTACTAAATGGCTAATTGAATTATCAAACTATCAATACACATTCAGATATGTAAAAGGTAAAACAAATGTTTTGGCAGACTATTTTTCAAGAGAAGACTTTTCTGCATACACTCAAGATCTTAACTCAAACCCAGAATTAATTAAAGAGGCTAACAATTTACCCATTTCTTCAGCTTCTCCAACAATTAAACTCCATCATTTCAATGTCACACAAAAATCTGATAAGTCACTCACCTCATCAGAGCCTCATCGTTCTTCCTTACCTCAGTTGTTAAGCAACGATGCTGCTCCACTCAGTCGTTCCTTAAACAGCTCTGACGCAGATAATCTTATGATGGAAATCTCGGAAGAATGTTTTTTTAAAGAGCAAAGAGAAGATGACTTTCTGCTAAAAATTATTGTCGATATCACTTCGGAGAAACCTTCTCCTAAATATAAAAATTATTTTGTCCATCCGGACACAGGTCTGTTAATGATCAAACGAAAGTTTCACCAGCCTGAAAACTCTCCAAAAACAAAAATTGTAGTACCACAGAAGTTAAAACCTAAAGTATTAAAAATTTGTCACATGCCTCACTTTGGAATTAGAAATACATACAGAAGAATACTTAAACACTTTTATTGGACAGGATTATTTGAAGATGTAAAAAACTTTGTTCTGTCCTGTACATTATGTATTCAATATAAACCGCACAGAATTCCACCTGCTCCATTACAGGAAATGTTTGTTCCTTCTGCGCCGAGTATGTTAGTTTCCATGGATTTTTTGGGTCCTTTCTCCAATGGCTTCCATGTGTTAACATTCCTCGATCATTTTTCTAAACATATTGAATTGGTACCAGTAAAAAATGCAACAGCACAAGCTGTAGTTAAAGCCATTACGGGATACATTACTACCTTTGGTCGACCCTCTGCGATACTCTCAGACTTAGGCCCACAGTTCACAGCAAACATCTTTAACAACTTGGCACAGACATTGAAAATTACAATCTCCCATTCATCATCAGGACACCCGCAAACACAAGGCTCATCAGAAAGAATTAATACCAGCATTAAATCCTCAATTTCCACTCTTACCAAGGAAGGATTTGATTTTCATCAGGCTTTGATGATACACAAGAACCTGTATAACACCACCGTTCATTCTTCAACTGGATATTCTCCAGCCTTTCTGCATTTTGGCAGGTCAATAACAAGCATCTTTGACTTGTTTGAAGCTCCTCAGTTAGAAACACTGGAATTTCCATATGAATACCATAAATACATGGAATCAATGAAACAGATCTTTAGGCAAGTGCATCATAACATGAAGTTTTACCAAAACCAACGTAATACTAGACAACATAAAAAAGCAGTTCTCCGGAAATTCAAAGAAAATGATATGGTCTTTATAAAAACCAAAGATACATTTAAACCAAGATTCATAGGCCCATATTCAGTTCAAAAAGTAATATCTGACGTGTTACTCTCCGTCAGAGAATTCGAAAATGAAGGGGCTGAACCATTCACTATTAACATAGACCGTGTCATCCTGGCGCATAAAAGAAAGCAACATCTCATTCCACAAACAATTCTGACAGGTCAACCAGCTGGGATTGTTCAACCGCAGTCTCATTATGATCTCAGACCAAGATGCAAAACTTAATTTTTGTTTTTTGTTTCCATTTTCACAAATGTTCTTTTAACATGTTTTTTTTTTTAAGTTTTTTTTTTAGGGGACTTGATAAGCAATTCATTCACCAAAGTTGCCTGTTGTAAACAAGTATGAGTTGGTACAGCTATATTTGATAAGTTGTATTTTGTATATTGTCCTATTATATATTGTGTAGTTATATATATATATATATTTTTTCTCCTGTGGCAAATGTTGAATATCTACAAAAACTTAGTGCAGTGTGTATTGTAGTTAATATGAATATAAATCTTCTGTTATGCTGATTTATTTTATATATTGTCTTATTTGTTAAATTTGATAACTATACTATAATTATTTACTGCTCAAAATGTACAGTATGTGTGTGTTATATGTATTGGAAACTTGCATATTTATATGTGTATACATAATTTTTCTTCTTTCTTTTCATATATTAATTCCTACACATTGTCATGTTTATAAATATATTGGGTTATTAAATACAATTTCTGGAAGCTTCCACACCATTTTCACAGACACAGACATCACTTATACAACACAAGTATACACTACATCCACACTATTACACAATCAAATTAATACACAATCCACACATGATATGTATATAAATGTGTATAATGTTTGATAAAATTTTTTGTTTATTGTGATTATTGACATTGCAGTTTTGTTTTGGTTATATCTGATAGTATGTTTATTTGAGTATTATTTGACGTTTATATTAAGTGCATTTTTGATTTTGTTTAGTAATCTAACTTGGTGGCCTCGGTAGCCACTCACATTTATTATTTCCATTTATAATATGTATATTCTTTAAATAATAATAATAATAATGGTAATGATAAAATTAAAAAAAAAAAAAAAAAAAAAAAAAATCTTATTCGAATATTATACTCGAGTACTTGGAATGCCTTTTCCGTAATGTAATATTTATCTGTAAGATTATTTTGACATTTGTATTGATACTTATTTTGATTTTTTTTTCTCCTTCATAATAATGCTTCAAGAGGTCATCTGTAAATATTTTATACTGAAATATAACTGATTTTGTTTTATCAGTTGTTAACAAGATTTCTTTGACATTTATTTAGTATAGTTGTTCTTTCATGTGTATACTTATACATTGATTAATCGGTAGATGGTATTTAATATCAAGACTATTGGTTAAATATTTTTGTTGATATTGCACATCCACTGAAATTCTTTTGTCATGTCATACATTTTTTTATTCTCGTTAACTAATTATTTTTACAAATTTATAAGAAAGCAGATTTTACAGCAATTAACATGCTTTTCAATATTTCTGTTATAATACTATTTTCTTTAAAAGGTATCAATGTTTTTTTACTCATGTCACTTGTTGATAAAAGCTGTGTCTGTTTGCATTTATAGATATATTTTATTAGTTGTCAATATCCTAATAAATATTGTTAGATATGTCACTGACCACTTTTGTATCAATAAAATCTTTTATTTGAGAATGTCTGTAACCACAGTGCTGAAATAGTATTGTTTTTGATGAAATGGTGTATTCCTCGCCTATTTTGGTAGAATTGATCACCTACCAGGGTAGGCGTTGATATTGGGTTTTTTGTCGGAATTTTATTGTTTCAGCTTTACTTATCGATTTTGTATTGTGTTTGGTTCAGATTTTGTGTCACATGTACATTGTTCTCAAAATTTCCAAATTTTTTTATCAAGTGCATGTTATTAAGAGTATTGTAAGACCTTTCAGTTGCTTAAAAATTTGCTTTGTTACATTCATGCCTTTAATGGCCGTTCCTACAATATTATGTACTCAATATGGATATTTTTTTTTTCACATGTAAGTAAAAAAAAAAAAAAAAAAAAAAAAATTGTAATCCTTCATGTAAATGTAGGTATGCACTCTCCATTCACATGTTTAGTCTTCCAAATTTTTTTAATGGTCGTTAGGGGTAATGTGATGTTAAAAACATCACTTCTTTTTAAATGTTAAATAAGATCGTTTTCTGCACTTAAATGCATTGTTTCTCTCAGCTGGCTCAACTCACCCTGTTGTGTTTGCTTTACTGCAACACACACACAGGAGAAAAATTGGTTCTTCTTTCCTAGTGGTGATGTCATATCACACCATGCTGAGAACCAATAGGGTGATGGTTCTGACTCCACCTTCTGTTATTCTGGCAGTTTTAAAGTTAGTTGGGTTTCAGCTGCTCTCAAGAGAAGAACATGGGGTGAGAAAGATTTGTTTTTGCTTCTGTTTTAAAATAATGACCATTTTATCATTTGGAGAGAGAGTGCCTACTTATTAATAATAAATATATATATATTAGTTTATATGAATACTTATTCAAATTTTAAAAACCATTAATTTTTATATCCTACTTAATTTGGAATTACTAGTGTGGTTTGGAAAATAAAATTGATTAATTTTGATGCAGCAGATTAGTTTTCTTACAAACATTATTTTTGTAAGCATTTTTCTTTTTACAGCATTCTAGCCAATAAGTAAATTGATTCCTCTTTTCTCTTATGTAAATAAAATTATTTGGATATATATATTTGACCTTTTGACCCAAAGAATAAAAAGGGTTAGTGGCCAGAACGCAATGTACGCCATGAGGTTCTTTGATCCTCACTAAGTAACTTCTGTTGTTATGAAAATTAAAAATATTAATAAAATTAATTTAAAACATGGAAACATAAAAGGTAAATGAATTATTTATATCACAACCGTTGAAAGACATTTTGAATTCAAAAATTCAGAACGGATTTATTAATGGTTAATCAAAATTCTCAAACTGTAAATATCGCTACTTTCTTCGCGGGCCGAAAATATTACACGTCGAACCACATGCGGCCCGGGGGGCTTGGCCACCTCTGGTGTAGATGGCACACGCACTTTTCAACGATTACAGTAAAAAGTACCAAAAATACTGGTGAGTGGTGAAAAATAAGAACCTTCTAAAGAAAAACAATAATATGCACAAACGTGCAATTAAATATTTGTTTCCAGTCAAAATGATTGCGTAAAATCCTACCACAGCACGAGTTCTTTATCGTTTCAATTGGGCATACTATTTTGGAATGATGACAGACTGTACTTTGTTATTTCGACAAGAAACAATTGTTTCATTGCATGTTGAAATGTTTGTTTACAGTAGTCTTAATATCTTTACCTATTTTAGATAGTGTTTAAAACATTTCTTCAAAGAATAAAAATAAATAAAAATAAAAATAAAAATAAAAAATAAAAAAAAGGCTCTGAAATAATAAAACTACTTTGAAGCAGTTCAATAAGCCATTTTGTTTTGCTCTAAATAATCTATCATTATGTTATATAAAAATTTAAAATGGCACAGATACTTTTAGGAGAAATATATTTAATTAGTTTATTATTATTATTATTATTCATTTAACAATTATGTGTTTATGTAATACTTCTAAAAACTAAGTTTTGTCATAATCATCCAAGTTTTTGTTTTGAAAAAAAAAAAAAAAAAAAAAAAAAAAAGTTTAAATTTTCAACTGCTTTATAAGAAAAACTAAGTAATTTTATACATATGAAAAAAATAAGTTTATTTATTATTATTGTAATAAATTTCCAAAATGAAATTAAAAAAAAAAAAAAAAAAAAAAAGGAAGAAAGAAAGAAAATATTTCTTATTCTAATAATTCCTTATTCTAAAATGAAAAATTACATTTTTAAAAGTAGTTATTTCAATTCTAACAAAATATTTCTTAAAATTCTTTTTTTTTTTTTTTATACACATACGCATAAATAAAGAAAAAATAATTATATGAGGCAATAAGTCCAATTTATATATACTAAAAAAAAATTATTGCTTCCAGTAAGTGCATTTATTGTTTACTGTAATTAAATGCACCAAGATTAGTTAACATATTTCTTGAATGCAAATTAGGCTCATTTGTTACATGATCTTTACTACTGCTTTAGTATATTCCTGAAATTAAATTTATGTAAACGGAAAAAAAAAAGATAGATTTAGCTTACTAGTAAACAAAAGTTAATTGTTAAGTTACTAAACAAATGTAATTTTATCATAAATAATGCTCTTTTTATTAGCGTAATAGACGATATCGTCTTTTTTTTTTTTTTTTTGGGGGGGGGGGGGGGGGTAAATTACTACATTATCATTTATATGTCATTAATGTTTTTTATATGTATAAATGACTAGAAATTATGCATAAAAAATAAATAGTTTTGCAAATAATACTTTTTTCGGCTGCTGCAGTTTTTGTTTCTCATACGGTATGAATATACTTATAATGTTCGTTTAGTAAGATTTAAACAGTATAAAGTTTATACCTTAAGAAAAATACAAATTGAAATTATAGTTCATGTTTTTATGCATAAAAGTATGCATAACATATATATGTTTTTATGCGTACATATAATAAGTATATGCGTTAAGACATATATAAAAATAATTTTAAAGAAAAGTGACACGGATACGTGAAACTCAATATAAAATTGCACAATAAAGAGAAAACAATTTCTCATAATAGAGACCTTGCAGTTAGAATCAAAATACAGGGTGACAATTATGTAATAACATTTACAGTGAATGTTATTTAATTCGTGTGAAACTTTCAGTTAGAAAATTGAAGTAGTATGTAGTGTGACACATGAAAATACAGGACATTAAACAATCATTGTCTGTGGTTTGAAAACCATAGACTTTAGTTATTCTCCCTTGAATTGCATGCATTTCTGAGAATAAACTAACACATCATCCATAATTCTTGGAAGTATTCATTTCTTATGGTGGTTTCCAGATCCTTTACGTTGTTTGATTCATTTACATAGACTGCAGACTTTATATAGTTTCGTAAAAGATCTGGAGTAGTTATGTCTGGATAACGAAAGGACGATCAGTGTCACTAAAACAAAAAAATAAAATGATTGGGAAATGTCTTTTCCAATAATTTTCTTGTTTCCAGACTGTGTGACCCTATTAGAATTAGACCCTATCTAAATTTTTCAAATTTTGATCTTTATCTTAACCTTAAATATATATATATATATATATAAATTAGTACCACAATAGTTGCAATGTAAATGTAGCCATTAATTGACTTCATTATAAGAACATAAATAAAATTATGAAAATATTAAATGGCTATATATTATTAAATTTTTTTGTAGCTGTATAATGCAAAAAGACAGCAATTTCTTAGTATGAAAAATTGTATTAGTGAACAATAAGAAGTACAATAAACTATCATATAAAAATTTACTTGTATGACATACTAAATTATTTATGCATATATCTGCTCGTCGAATCTGTTCACATTGCTGAACAAAATAACAAAACTCCCAATACAAAATTCTCAATCAATCAATCTTCAAAACAGGCATTTATACGAATGAGCACTGAAGAATTACCATACCAGGATTGCTACATTGTACGTTCGCCAGACTTGTTACGTTATACTCGTACAACAATTTCTTATGTTTTCTTACAACTATTGGACTTTTAGTAATTTTCTTTATTTCTTCAGTTGACATTTTTTATTTATTTATTTATTTATTTATTTATTTATTTATTTTGCTTTTTTACGCCCTTTTCGCTCTATAAATATTACTTGCATGTGCATAAAACATAAGAAACAGTGATTTCTGTTCCGGACAGGAAAAGTTTTAATTTGGAAAAATTGAGTTTTTTTTTTTTTGTAACTTCATTCTGCATTCTGTAACACAGGTCTGCTGTGAGGTAAGTGGATTTTACGCCGCACTATAGTGCTATGGGCGATTGGCAAAGGTCTGCAACACACCCCTACGGGTGGTGTGGAGACATGCCATCCACTCACATACAGACACTGTAAAATCGTAATTTCCAATTTTTTCTTTTTTGCACTGCTTTGGGTGTTTCAAATGTTTTTTGATAAGTTGAAATCAGAAGTGTCTTATCTCCCTGTCACATAAGAGATTTTTACAAAGAAGGGATCAAGATCAGAAGAATAACGAAAGGGCATGTTTACAAACAAACTCTCCGTCAATCAATCTTTGCCACTCTCGAGTGGCAAAAGATCAACCTGTATTGGTGGAAATACCAATGTTTTACTACTCTACGCATATTTCAACTGCCAGTGACGTCACGTGCCCTTTCCTTATTGATATAAAGGCTATAACAGAATCGAATACCTTTATGCATAAAATGCATTAAAATAGTCTATTATTTACACATTATCTTTCAAATATCTCTGCTTCTTTACATCGGAACTTTGTTTAGAGTTTTTTTTTTTTTTTTTTTTTTTTTTTGCCTGTGCATAGTTTGAAGGTACTTTCTGAACAGCATTCAACAATAATCTGCTAACATATTAACATTCAATATGTTCTGATGTTCCCTTTCCATTTCATTGACGTCTTGATGAAATCGCTCTCCTCGTGCTTTACTAACATTTTCTAAAATTTCCTCGAAATAATTGAGATGGTAATTAAGGAAATGATGTTTTAAACTCCTTCCTGCCAAAACTGTACATGATGGTAAATTTTAATTTTTTCCCCCCTTGATCAGCATCCAAAATACATCAGAAAGCACATCACCTTGAAGAAAAAAATTTCACCGCAGGCCTGTGTAACTTAAGAAACATTCTTCGAAAGAAAGCATATTTAGAACATTATATATAATTTAGTAGAAAATAAAGTAGTGCGGTTTTATATATTGATAACATATACATCAGATTTGTATCCTTGACTTGTAGTCCGCTTGTAAATCTTCGTCAGATAGCAAATGACAGAATTACAATATGAAGAAATGTAAAAACACCCAGGGTCAGCGTGGAAATCGAACTCGCTCTCCTACGCTTGAAGGCGATTTGCAGTGTGGTGACATAACCACTCGGCCACGGAGGCCCAGTAGTGCGGTAAAACCAAAATAAACCACTTCACCGGCCATCCCGAGATAATTCGGGGGAAACTGAGCCTTTCACATATAACAGTGGCAGGTGAAGTGGTTAAGAAAAATCTTCAGTATTGCCAAATTTAAGGACTTTTTTATTCAATAATCACTAATAATTTTGGGAAGTGATATTTGATATACATAATAGACGATTAATCTTCGAAATGATTAGGCAACGGTTGCAATTAAAATTTTGTGGTAGACATTGAATAAAAAGTCTCTAAATTTGACAATCTGAAAATCTTCTTTTATTTTTAAAGAAAACTCTGTAACTTTATATCAAAGACAATTCAAATTTTGTGTGCTCAGTAAAGAAAATAATCCAATCACAAAATGTGACGATTAAATGCTCTGGTTTGAGTACAGTACAAATGTAAAGTTCTACACAAAGTTCACATTGTTATGTTTTCAGCAGGTAAATTGAAATGTGCTTACTCCAAGTGATTAAGCAACGTTTCTTCGTGTAACAATGCATCACTGTAACTTACTTTTTCTTTGGAAGTGAAAGATTTCCGTCAGTTGCAAGGTATTCTTTGGCTTCTGATTCTAATTGTTGTGCAACGCGATAGTTTTGACAATCAAAACTTTGAAATAGTTGAAAGAATGTTTAATATATCTTTTCACTGCTTCTTAGTCGATATTTTCAGAACTATCTAACTCTCTTAATTCTTCCAAGAATCTTCTTTGTAAATCACTAGTACTATGTTTGTCGTTTGGAACAATGTCATTTTCTTTCTTCCATAAAATTGTCCTTCAAAATTTTTTAACCCTTCTATTTAGTTAATGAAACATTGTGATTTTCGCTTTTCCGAATTATTATTTTTATTTTTGGACGATACATATGTATATATATATATACTGGAAGGTCATAACTAAACTTAAACAAGCTTAAACAAGTCAGCGGATCGCCGTTGAATTTTGTATGTTGGCGATTCAAAGAGATACATCCCGGCTATTTTAAAAATAATTTTAAAAATGTATAACAGGTAGCGCTTTGTATGAAAATAAAGCAAATTTAAGAAATGAAATGATTTTACGAGGGATTAAGAATCAAAAAATGAATGTATCGCATTACTTAGGCATTCTATATTAGTCAATTAACTTTAATATATTTCCCGTTTCTTTAAGCAGAGTTCCACATAGTGCACACTTTTGAATTAAAAATTAGTAAAAAGTCTTCGCATCATATGAATATTGCACATACCTAATTTGGTGTCAATACGTTTTTCCATTTAAGTTGCAGAATACTGTGTGCAGTGGAAGCTTTATTATAGCCATCCTATATAAACAAAATGGTTACAATTATAGAGGATGTGTTTGGTGATCAATTACTGGAAGCCTATTACGGTTAATGGCATCAGACTTAGTTGACAAGTTTCATAGTATTGGAATTTGTTTTTGATAATATAGGTATGTATATATATATATATATATACATTTAATTCTCAATATTGGTACATATTAATTGCTAAGTGATGGTTTATACACAGTGGTACATACATAGTATTATATTTGCACGAATATATACACAGTGTTAGCTAGTGAAGAAAATAGATGACTGCAGCTAAGAAAATCTTTATTTATATACAATTATAAACAGGTTTTAATACGTTGCCTTAACATAGCTTTAGTTCTAAAGTGTTCCGCTGAGGAACAAAGCAAATCGCCATCCATTTGTTGAAACTGCTATTCAGTCTTATCTTCTGTATATATAAAAGAGCAAACTCACTGAATCAACATAGCCGTGGCGATTCTACGGGAGATAGTGTCACAAATTTTGGTGTGCTCGTTGTTTTTAGGACCCTGACCCCACTAAAATGGGATTTTGAGAGCCCCCCCCCCTACCCCTGGGATGATAGGCAGCAAAAAAATTTTTGAAAGTGTAATTCGGCTCCAAATTATTTCACGGCGAAAAAATTGCACATGAGGAGACCATCCATAAATACAAAATGCCATTTTCTGAGATTTAGGAATTTTTTATGTATAACGGGGGGGGGGGGGGGGGGGGGGGGGGAGATCTTTTGGAGGGAAATTTCGCTAAAATCATTATTTTAGAGTAGAACAACCAATAATGGCTTAAAGATGTTAAAAATAGTCATGCGCCTTCTTAAGGACATTTCCAAAAACAGAATTTTGTTTTTTGTTTTTTTCTGAAAGGGAAAGGTGTTATTAGGGTTCAAATTCAAGACACCACTTTTAGTTCTAAATTTGTCATAGGGAATCTATAGGAATTGATCTCACGAATTTTGGTGCATGGATTGTTTTACGTGCATTCAATACCCATTTACCGGGATTTTCGAAATTTCCTCCTCTTTCTTCCTTGAAAGTGGGTGGGTAATAAACACGTTTCTAAGCGGTAATCTTGCTCCAAATTATCTCAGTAAGAACAATTTTTTATCTATGAGTTGGTTATGCGTACCCAACACGCCCTATATAGGGATTTTGTAAAATTTCCTACTTTCGCTCTTTAAGAGCAGAAGGGAGGAGGGGGGGGTAAAAACACGTTTTAAAGAATAACTCTTTTCCAAATTATCTCAAGAAAGCGATCTTTGATGTTTGGATTTGTTATGCGTACCCAACACACACACACTACAAAGGAATTCTGAAAAAGGATTTCCTATCGCCCTTGGGGATGGGTTGGCAAAAATCATGTTTCCATGTGTAACTCTGCTCCAAATTATCGTAGAAAGACAATTTTTGATATATGGGCCGGTTATACGTATCCAACGTGAAAGAGAATAAAAACAAATGGAACCTATTTGGAATTGAGTCTGGCTAAAACTTTTATCAACGGCAGTCGTATTTGTTTTCTCTTTTTCTGCTAAATATTATTGTTCAAGCAACACCAATTTTACCCTTAGTGTGCATATCTTGAACTAAAATGATTTTTTCACGGAAACAAATTCCAGTAGTGTACCAATCAAATTCGGCGCCAATAGATTTCTTGTAATCAAATAACTCATCCCAAATAACTCACTCCAAATAACTCATCTTAAAGTATAACCAACCTGTATTAATGTATATATTTACATTGTGTTTCTGTTAGTTGTTATATTTTTCATAAATTTTGATAGGCAAAACCAATCTTCTGCATTATTTTGCAAAATAGAATTTAAACGACGAAAAAAAGACGAAAATGAAAACTATAATGTATTTATAAATAATATGTATTTAATTTTCATTTGAAATCAACGGATAAGAAAAGAAAAATATTTAAAATAAATAACAATGTTTACTGTGAAAAAATGTTCCACGTTACCATTTATAAGATTGCTCTTCCAAGAACTACTCAACAATTTACTAGTAATGGAAGAAATAACAAAATAATTAATATATTAAGTCTAAGATCACTAAATAATGAATAAAATATAATATAATAAATCGTATTTCCTTATTTAACAATGAGCTCTTACTTATTTATTTAGTTATGATAGCTCTTGCATCTCAAAATTCATCTTTACAAACACAGAACAGCTTAAATGTTTATCTACAACATTTGATATAGGCTTCTTGGTTTTAAAAACACTACAACAATTCGTTAAAATCAATCAAGTATTCAAAAGCCTTTGAAAACTACTACTCTTTACAAAAACTGCTTGTCGATTAGGAATATAAACATTTCCTCTGGAAATAAAAGAAACAGATGCAGATGATTATTGATTATTAAACTCAATGGGGAGAAAAATAGAAGGGAGGAAATGAACAATAATCCATAGAATCTCGCGCATTGTGGGCTCAATTCACAAAACTAGCAACAATATCTATAGAAAATAACCGTAAAAATAAATTCAAAATGCCAAAATTTCTGAAAATTCTTTGGCAAGAATTGAGAAAAATTGCTCCGTGAAATGCACAGAAGAGGCTGTAACTTCTGAATTATCTTTTTTTTTTTTTTTTTTTTTTTTTTTTTGAGATGAAAGACATTTTATCAATATATTTTTTAATGTAAAAATATTCAGAAATCTTACAATTTATTTAAAAGAAAGTTATTATTATTTCTGTTTCTTTTGAACATCATGAAAGTAATTTAAAGCTATCTGGGAATATTTATAGATTTTGCTGACTATTTTTAACGAGATTTTCTACCTCTCGTAGCCAAAAACCAAAGTCTATAATGAATGACCCCCCCCCCCCCCGAATATTCAATTCTTTTATGAGGTCTTTACCATTGAAATGTAAATGTTGTCCTAGCGTTTAGATACTGATGAGGGCTGATTTATAACTCAAAAGATCTGTTATTTTATTAGTGTTTTTTAGATTGTGATCTCATGTTTTTTATTGTAAATAAAAATCTCACTTTAAATTTCCTTTTTATTCAACACTCAGACGAATTACTGATTAATTACATTAAATATTGTTATTCTTGTTTAGCTTGTTTTTAATCCTTGATTGCATTTGCGACTAAATCGTTACTGGAATATATTAGCCCAAGTACGTTCATGTCTGAAATTCAAAGTTTAATGCCCAGCATTCAGTTGATATTTACATATTCCGAAATATAGTTATAATTTCACACACACACACGCATGCACTCGCGCAGTAAAATCATGTATCACTCATAAATTATGACACACTTTCCCATACTTATAGAAGAAAGCATTGTGGGTAAAATTACCATAATCTGTCGAACACGTATTTCAATTTTGAATTTTTACATTTTAAAAGTATCGTCTTATTTTGTATTCATTTATTTATTTTGTTGTTGTTGTTGTTCTGTATTTGCAAAAAGTTAGGGTTTTCGTTCAAAGAAATGAACTTATAAAAATGTCAAACATATTTCTTTCATGTTTATATACAAGAGGAAATAAGGCAGCCAAAACAATTAATCAAAATGTTATTATCAACGAAATCAAACAATATCCCTTCTTCTATTTTTAAAAGACAGCTTCAAACATGTTAATTAACCTTTTTAATAAATAAAAAAACAAAGAAAAAGTAAAATAACTAACTTAACTTTAATCAACTTCAAAAATACACGTAAATGACCTTCTACAATTTTAAAAAGTGCATGTGCTATTAATTAATAAAATTTTTACAAAGTGATATTTTGATGTAATTTGTACTTTTTTTTCTACTCCTTCGCAACAGCTTAAAGATCAACGCATTTTTTTTTTTTATCTTTATTAATAAATAGCCTAAGCAATAGCATCAAGGGTTATGTAAATGTAACCTTGCCAAAAAAGTGAAGAAATTTGATACACAACAACTCCTGCAAAAACTCCATCTGTAGTCTGAACAGCTGCTTAAATATAAACAAGCTTTTTTCTTGGATCTGTTTAGATCTCATTACAAGGGAATGTTCTAATATGAGTTCATTATTAATAAATTAGAAAAAATGTCTTTTTTCATTGTTAAGTCTATAAGTCTATAAATTTTGACAAAGTCTAATATTGCAGAACTGAACAATATAAATATGCTTAAAAATATAAAGATAAAAACACATTATTTAAATCTCAATCGATTAATTTCAAACTCAAAATAATTTAATTAATAACACTTTATTATAAAGTCAAATGTGAAAAAAAAAAAAAAAAAAATCATTATTTATGATACGTTCATATCATTAGGACTTTATATTTATTAGTAATATATTAGGTATATTATAAGTTATATTAAAATTGATATAATTTGAAATACAGAAAAAAATATATTGAAGACATTCAGGTGGAAAAACAATTTCGACAAAAATCCAAAAACGGCCAGCGTTGTCTATTGACCACTGCGTAACTCTAGTACGACCTTAAACCCGCTCAATCATAACCTCAACCTGAAAATAGCCAAAAAATAAGCTGAAGTTTACACCAGTACAGAAAACAAAAATTAATAAATCAAACACTGAAAGTACATTAAAAAGAATGCTATGAAAAAATTTGTGAAAGTTGGCCCTAGTGGAAAATGTGATTTTAAAATCTCACAAAAATACAATATATTGGATAAATGATCTGAAGACTCGAGTTCGAGCAAACGTAGTGAATTGTAGTAGTTTTTATCAAAATCAGAAAGTATGTTATTTTACGAGAATAAAATCGATTTTAAAAAACAGGTAATATATATATTACTATGGTTATTACTAATTTTGCTGTAGCAGGCATCTTATAAGATGTCAGCCGTAGTAAAATATTTTCCATTCTACCACACCAACACTTATGACCGGTGATTGATGTTAATGTGTTTTCGTGTAACACAAAACACAACATTGTAATTATTTATTAATACAAAACACATAACACACATTGGTTAATGTGTGTCAAATTAATGCGTCAAATTGACGCATTAACACCGGTCATCAAAACAAAAAATGCATGCTACTTTGGCTGCAAGAAGTTTTATCTCATCAGCAGAACAATAGATTTGAAGATAAAAGTTCGAAGCAGGCTTTCACGCAGTGTTCACACAATGCACAGTTAGTCACAGATCTCTCTGTGCATATGAACAAAAGGTGTATATTGTTTTAACTACAAAAATTGCGACATTGAGATTCAACATAACATAACTAAATGAAGAATAGATAGTTTTCCATAAGGAGTACTGTTAATATCGACTGTAAAACCTGATGCGTTCTGGTACGAAATGAAAGAGAAACTCCAAAGAACCTCATTCGAGCAGGTAATATTACAGTTAAGACGAGGCAGATTTATGGCAGGGGTGGGTAAAAATCGGTACAAACGCGCGAATGTGAAGATCACCAAACTGCCTGCATTGACGGTCCATACACTGTAAAAATATGTCCTATTTGCTGCCAGAAATTCTCGGTAATTTGAGAAAATAAGCGTAATTTACGAAAAAATTACGTTGTCAGAACGTATTTTCTCAAATTACAGAGAATTTCTGGCAGAAAGTAGGACATATTTTTTAAAGTGTATATATTTAGAATGTCATGTTCTGGTCTCTTGTAATACTCTTGTAATACATTGTAATTCCTTTTGTTAAATGCTTGCTAATACCTTATTTCATACAGCTCAGTATATGGCAAACATATTTAAAAAAGGAAACAATGCAATGTATGGAGAATTAAGTGTGCTTTTCTGATTTAAATATGAGCCAAAATGAAGCAATGCATTGCAGCAAGACCTATTACAATGTTTTATTTGATTCTCTGGAACTTGACAGTTGTGTTTCGTAGAGCAGCATCAGAGGGAGTATAATTGGCAAATTTTCAAAGTGTTATCAAGAGCTCTATTGTATCCATGGAAAACAGGTACGAAACAGTTTGGCTTATTAGAAAGTATCATACTCCATATAAAAAACTTTCAAAACTTTATTGGCATCATTTTGGGAAATTAACACTCTCAGGCATGATATTTCATTGTCTGTTTTTCTGTATTTCGTTTTTATATAAGTGGACTTTTCATTTAATGTCTAAATGTGGAAGAAATGCATGGTGGTTATCTTTTTTTTTTTTTTTTTTTTAATTTATTATTTATTTTTGCTAAAAATCTTAGAAATAATCTGGTGTGTCACTCACACGACTTTCTCTTACCCTGAAATTTAATACTATAAATACAGTTTGCAGATTAAGAGGTAAGATAACGAGAACTGTCATGTAAACCTATGCTAAACAATTCAAATTAGGCTTCAGAAGAGTTTTATACGATAATTAGTTCTGTGTGAGGGGGGCTGCCGCCCCCTCAACCCCCCGTTTCATTAATGTACCTACATTTATATAGAATTTACTTCGGTTATTAAAAAATAATTCTGTTTTTAAAAAATAATTTATTAAAATTATTATTTAAAAAAATTATTTTTTATGATAATGCAGACGATTTCCATATTAGAGAGGTAGTGTAACACCAAATATCCAAAAAAAGTCCATTTTACTCTCAATATTAAAAAAAAAAAAAAAAAAAAAAAAAAAAAATACGATTTTTTTTTCTAAGTTTTTTTTTTTTTTGTTAAAATTAAAAAAAATCTATAACTTTGTTTTAAATTATCACAGATTTATAGTTCAACCATTCGTTTTAAAGGTATTCGCAAGCTCTTTTAAATGATACCCATCATGAGAATTTACTACCTTCGAGGGGGGACTTCCCCCCCCAGGGGGGGGGGAGGCGAGGCTCCTACATACACAAAACATTTTTCCCAGTTAACTATCTCTATTACAAAAATATATGTTCGTTTCATTTGGTTTAGTGCAGTCTATAGACGTTAAACTCTACTTATCTGCAATTTCCCCCATAGACGTAATGTATTAGAATTCTCTTGATTGTCCCTGTACACGAACCATTTGCTTGATCTTAACGAAAAGCTTACTGTAGCATCCCTATATGATACACATTTAGAATACCAAGTTTGAACTTTCTGCCATAATTTGTTTTTGAGATATGCTGATAACAGACAGACACACACACAGACACACAGACACACACACACACACAGACACACAGACACACACACAGACACACAGACTCACAGACACACAGACCATTTGCTAAAAACATGATTTTCGTATTCAGGGGACCTCAAAACGTGTAAATATAACAAAATCTCGCGTTCGAAAATTTCACCCAAAAACAATACTTTCTCTACCTTATGGGTAAGAGAAAGTAAAAAGTAAAAAACAATGCATATACTAGCATTATTTTTAAAGGGAAAAGCGTTACCATCTATATAAATAACTTGTAAAGTTTTCTTGTGAATTTCAGTGCGATCAGTACGATCTTCAAAGTAATTGTATTGTTTTTATAACTGATTACACTGCTCTGCAAAAAAAAAAAAAAAATTCGAGATCTGATTCCATTCTTGCTGATTCTTATGTAAAATGACCACCTGAATCCGAATCACTCTCATTTTACCCAGTCACTCACCGTTTTCTAGGTACATCACCCCCTCCCTCAATTTCTTTCCCTGTTTGATAATTTTAAGACCATGAATTTGATTTGCAGAATGAAAAATAGTTAATTTAACACCTAAAAATAAAAAATATATAAACTTTAAAAAAAATAAAATTAATAACAAATTGATAAAATCTAAGATATGTAATGCATAATTTCAGTGACAAATCTCCCCCCCCCCCCAAAAAAAAAAAAAAAAAAAAAGAAAGGGAAAAAAAAATCCTTTGTCGCAAACGCCCATGTTTTAGAATTTTCCAACTCTGTAGCCCATCAGAAGATATTTAACGATTAAAATAATTCTCTCCCCTTCTAAAAATCAAATTTATAGCCATAAAATCACCAAAAAATGATAAAAATAGGGGGCCATTCCTAAAAAACGGTGGGTGATAGGGCAAAATTTGCGTCATATTCGGATTCAGGAGGTCGTTTTACATAAGAATATGTTGAAATGGTGTCAGAGGCAATTTTCATGCCGAGCAGTGTTATTCTTATAATTGATTTTTTTAGGAATTGAAAATGGGTAAATTTAAATCCTCACAATACATATGCTTTTCTCATAATTCAAGGCGGGGAAATATTCGATATATAATCAGTATTGTGACTTATTAATAAAATATCTTGAAATTTTTATTAAAACTTTTTCAATAACGGAGATAAAATACACAGAAAAAGGCATTGACAGGGAAACTTTGATCAAGTAACAACAGATATGTATTCAAAACCATACTAGAAACTGCATATTAAAAACCTAGAAGTATATAGTGTGTTTACAGCACTAATATATATATATATATATATATATATATATATATATATATATACAGGGTGTTCCAAAAGTCGCACCCCCTCCCCCTCTAACTCGAAAATGAGTTGGAATTGTGAAAAATGGTGAAACACGTGTTCAGGGGATTCGAGAGGGACCTATTTTGGTGAAAAAAGTTGGGGCCTGGGGGGCTAGAGGGGGGCGCTAGAGAGGGCAACTTTAAAATTTTAAATGGGATGGTATGCCTTATGATATATCCCTAGACACGTCTCTTCAAAACAATGAATTTGATATAAATAATTTCGCCCAACTATGATTATTAAAAGAGATACATGAGTTTTTAGACTTTTGAAACGTGTGTTTTATACTGAAACTTACTTTCCTGTTTGAAATTTTAAAGTTGCTCTCCATAGCGGCACTCCTACGACCCCCTTGCCCGAGCCGAAACATTTTTGGGTAAAGTATTTCTTGTGATGCATCCCTGGAAACGTCTCTTCAAGACAATGAATTTGATATAAATAGTTTAATCATAAGTACATAAGTATAAAATCTACATTTCAAACGTCTAAAAAACTCATGTATCTCCTTTAATAATCATTGTGGGGCAAAACTATTTATATCAAATTCATTATTTCTAAGAGACGTTTCCAGGGATGTATCGCAATAGATACCTTCCGATTTGAAATTTTAAAGTTGCCCTCCCTTCCGGCACAAACTTTTTCCCTAAAAGAGGTCCCTCTCGAAGTTATTGAACACGTTTCCCCATTTTTCCTAATTCCGGCTCATTTTCGAATTAGGAAGGGTTGTGGGACTTTTGGAACACCCTGTATATACATATGTGTGTGTGTGAAATGAGGAGATCCGCTAGAGGGCGTCGAGTTCCCACCGTCAATGCAATTTCAACCGTAAATAAACGATGGTGGGAACTCTACGCCCTCTCGTGGATATCCTTCTTTCCGATATATATATATATATATATATATATTTTAGTACGATCATATTGCGATAAACAAACTTCTAAGTGTAGCCATACTAAAAATTGCTTCCAATAATTAAAACTATAATGCGTTTTGTTAAAGAAAAGTTATCACATTAAAGCATAAATATTGAGCCATAATAATGTAGTTTATTAAAAGAGATTACAATTATTATTTTTTTAAATATTTTAAATTTGAAGTTCAGTTAATTTTCGGAATATGACATAAAACTACAAATTAAAAAATGCTTTTTAAAGAAAAGAAGAAAAGAAAAAGAAAGAAAAATTCATAGAAGTACGTACTAATACGACAAAACTGAAAAAAAAAAAAAAAGAAAAAAAAAGAAAGAAAAGAAAGAAAGAAAGAAAAATCAATTAAGGAAAAAAATAAAATAAAATGTTTATAATATAATTTGGAAATTTTTTGCACAAAATAAGCAAAGTTGTTTATTATTTATAAATTCTATTCCTATTTAGATGTCGCATGATATATTTATAAACTCCTTTAAACAATTTCCAAACAAACGTAGTTATTTAATGCAATGTAAAGTCAAATATGTTTCTTTATTTATGAAAGAATAAAACCAATTCATTTTCATTTATATTAGAATTTTTTAATTACTAAAATTAGAATTATTTATTTTTATTTTTATTTATTTATTTATTTTTGTAATGTTTTATAAATATTTTTTTATAAAATAAATAAAAAGTGGTGATCAATTAAAAAAGTTCAGTAAATTAAAATCTCTAATATCGGAATAATATATATATATATATACGTATGGCTAGTAAAATTAACATTTCTTAACTTTCAAATGAACTTATTTCTAACATTTTTATGAAAAAGATAATTCAATAAAATTTACTAATTTTGTGAATATCAAAACATATTCATAAAAGTTCAGACATAAATGTAGAAAAACGATAATGGATAAAGATTTGAAATAATTTCATATCATCTATCGAGAAATAACAATAACTAAGTAACTAAAGAAAAAAATCATTATATATATATATATATATATATATATATTATACGGTACATATTGTTACGAAAAAGATTGCTGGCTTTCTTCTTTGAGAAATTAGTTCGTAAAGAAACAGGCAGCTTTTGATCGAAAGATGCTCTTTATTCAACATAACTTCTCGAATCAGTATTACAGAACTGTGATCACAACGAATATTCTTGAAACAGTCCTATAGTACTATTCTTTCATTGAATACTCTGGTAGCAGTCCAATGAAGCCGTCACTTGTACCGCAAAAGTCACTATTCAACGAATGTTCTGAAACAGTCTAAGAAAACAGCCACTTGTTCCACAGGAATAAAGCAAATTACATCAAATACTCAAGACCAGAATTTTTCGCTAGCTCCCGAACAAAGTTCAGTTGCTTAGTGAACAGTCTGCAAAGTGCTATCGCTCAGAATAGTTCTCTAAACTACACTGAAACGTAGTGACTAAACACTCTCTCGTAGAAGTCAGGTCACTTTTGTTTATACCTTTTGAAGATGGGGTTTGGCGGTAGTTCTATCCAGAATCCTATGGAAAGTTCCAGACCTCGGCTGCTATTCAATGTAGACCTTCGAAATTTCGGAAATCCTAAACTTCTATTTTGTCGCCAAGTTTATCACCAAGGCTGACTTCACTGAAAATGAATGAATGCCACTTTTTCTTCACTTTGACTGTAAAACTACTTTCACTGCAACAAGACAAACAATACAAGGCAAAAGACATATTCCGCTGTAAAATTATTCAGATGTAATTTAATCATCTAAGGAAAATAGTATATAACATTTCATCGTCTACACAGTGTCCTAAGAAATTCTGATTAGGTTTTTTAAAAGGTTTCTTTTAGTTAATAAAACGCACAAATTGAAAATTTAAGTAAAAAAAAAAAAAACACTAGAGCCCTAAAAATCATAAAATGAATATTTATTCTTGTAGAGATACGGCTGTAAAAAAATCAATGCGTCATCAATAAGTAAATTTTAAAGAAAAATATAGATGTTTCACTTTTGCAAGAGATGAAATATTTTAACCAATCAAAATATTTTAAAAAGCATTCGAGAACAACATTTGAGATTCTTTTTATATTTGTTAGATTTTTTATTTTTATTTATTTATTTTTTATGTATTTATTTATTTTTTTTTTTTTTTTTATTAAAATATGAAAATAATTTCTTTATAATAGGTTGAAAATTAGCCATTTAAATACTGGTTTTAAATTGAATTGTTACCAAAAAAGTTTTCCAGTTCTTTTTTTTTTTTTTTTTTTTTTTTTTTTGACAAAAGAAAAAAAAAAAAAAAGAAAAAGAAATATATTTTCACGCGAATAATGAAATTTCGCTACTGAATAATTAAAATATTAAGTAGATGTTGAGATACAGTCATCTTTGAAATCGTAGTTCCTAAATAATAACAAATCTACCTTTCGCCGATAAAGATCCAAATTGAAGTATCCGGAAAAGACCTTTCTACAGGCAGTGGTAACCTGGACCAGATGTAGAGCGGGCGGAAAAAGTAGGCAGCAGGTACCCGAAGCAAGGTTTATGGCAATTCCAATGTAGGTAATTTTTTTATAAATAATATGATATAAAAAAAAATAAACAGTGATTCAATTCTTTTGAAAAATCATTTACATATAGTGACCAGCGAAGCGGGCGTAGCTGCTAGTTAAATAAATAAAAAAGAAAGAAAGAAAATAAAATAAAATAAAGAATTATAAAAATATTATAATTAAGAATGGTACAAATAAACTTAACTATTACAAATTTTAATTAACCTTAAAATTTAGAAATTTTAATCCTTTTAACTATATTAGCATTTGATTCCGATATAAACAATAAATAGAATGATAAAAACCCAATTCTCTTTCAAGGAAATTTCCGTAAACAGTTTCATAATCATCCGTGCTGTTGCTTTCCAATAGCAACGATTGAAATAAAATATGACATTAAGTATCGAAATATTCGAAGTGAGATTTTCGTATTAAAATCGCTTTTATATATAAACTATGCACAACATAAATTACAGTCTAAGTAAATTAAAAAAATAAATAATATAATAAACGCTGCTAAATAACGCAAACGAATAAAGGGAAAGAACACGCAATCTGAATAAAATTTAAGAAAATAAAATAAAAAAATCATCGAAAGGAAAGTAATTAAAAATTTTACATTCGAAAAATCGAAAATAATGTTGATTAGGAGCAACTTTGCATGGCCTAAGCTACTTTTTTTCCAGGTTTTGTAACTCTGCGATCGGTAGTCTGTGCTCTAATGCGAGCATAAACACACACACACACACACACACACCGACGACACATTAACATATATATTTATTTATTAGGATTATTATTTTTTATTGTAATTATTATTTGCATGAACAATTTTCCTCCACTGTATACAATGCATTTTTACACAAAAAAAAAATAATAATAATAATAATAAATAAAATAAAATAAAATAAACTGTCACCATTTTCCCAATGCGTAGCTATAGTGCGGCGTTAGAAACCAACTCCACTCCACACGAAAAGAAATTAAGTTAACACCTTCAAAACATCTTCTTCCTGGATAGTTATAAATACATGTTCTAATTAATCTATTCAATTTTTCTTAGCCAAAACATTTTTTTTTTTTATTTAATATTCCCGAAGAAAAAAAAGTGTATTTATATCCGCAGTTTTTCTACGTGATTTCACTCTTTTAAGAAACAACAAAATATAAAGTTAACCAAATATTTCCACGTAATTGAAGTATTTTTCTTTTTCCTCTAAATTATTGCGCAAATATACTAAGCAATTAATAAAAAATAATAAAATATTGCCTCATTCGTAATCCTTTGAAGTTTTCTAAATTTGTAACAAATTATTACTGCAAAAGGAGTATATATAAAACTAAATTACAAAGTTTAATTGTGACAAAAAAGTAAAGCAGAATATAAATATTTAAAAACACTTTGTTACTAAATCTGCAGAACAAATTGAAAATAATCCATTTAAGTCTATTTTAACTTGCACGTATTCCTAAAACTAAGTCAATTAATCAAATTATTATGTTGCTATTTTAGACTATCAGAGTTCAATCTGTAATTCCTCTTTTCATATGCAGGACACGTTTTAAAGAAGATTAACAAAATAAATTAACTAAATTAGAAAAAAAAAAAAAAAAAAGATATATTGAATTAATTTTCTTCATTTACGTTATAATAAACGAATTGTAAATTTTATATGATAGAAATAGATACATAGTGGTTATAATTTAGAAATATATCTCTCTCTTGTAACTGTTATACTTGT
This sequence comes from Salticus scenicus, assembly GCA_963930645.1. Lineage (NCBI taxonomy): Eukaryota > Metazoa > Arthropoda > Arachnida > Araneae > Salticidae > Salticus > Salticus scenicus. The sequence goes on along the minus strand of OZ005652.1, from coordinate 217,585,326 downwards.
TGTATTTTGATTAAGCTTAATGTGTATATTATATGGAATACGTTAAATATACGTCTGCAATAAATGCAAATTGTTGTTAAACCTGTATAAATTTTCACCTTTACTTGCGTGTCACCTCTTATAAGGGCCATTTTTCCCTCTTATAATCAAAAATTTCCCATATAGCTTAATACTTATTTACCCGCATGGACGTCCTTTGTAATATTGTATACTTCTCTTAAAGGTCACATTCACTGTTCCGACAGCAGTTGAATTTTTTATTTGAGCTAACTGATTTGAGCTTCACTTTTTCCCCAGGATGAAAGTGTTGCTCCAATGTGCACAAACCAATTTTCCATTTGATTATAATTATTATAAATAATTATTTTTAATTTCATAATGATTCGCTAATAATAATTCTCATCGTGCACATTTATAAGAAATTTTGTTCTATACTGCCAACTTAAGAGCTTAGAAAAATCCGGATGGCGAGAACTGACCCTGTTGGACGAATTTCACCAAAAACAATAGACACTAATTTATGTCATAATGTAGCTGCATGCGCAAATTTATATGTAATTGTGTGCATTGCAACAGTTCCTAAGATACAGTTGGAACAAAATTTTTGTCACACACGGACAAACATTTCCTAAAAATGGTCAAATGGTATTCTGGATCTCTCACAGCATGTAAATCCATCGTAAACAGGAAGTCAATATATATATATATATATATATATGAATATATATTTTTTTTTCCTGTTGAATACATAAGAAAGTAAAAATATTGAATTCGGGACGTAGGATAGTCTATTATATCTATAGTACGAAGGTGGATAAAATTAAGCGAATAAATATAGCGAGATTAAGGTTGACACTCTATAGCTTAAATATAGAAAAGAAAGAACGTAATTCAAAGGGCCCTTAAACTGAATTAATAGGTTTAATTAAATTTTTTGTATCTGGATTAGTATTTTAAAAACCATTTTTTAAGCAGCAATGTGTGTATTATACACGAGACTACACGAAAACAGCCTTTCATCATTTACTTCGGGAAAGAAGAGAAGGGGGCAGGGGAGGGGTCTGGACCCATCCATAGATATAGTAATAAGACATAGATTGATCATTGAAAGGGGAAAAGGCAGGTTCATAGGCTCCCCCATTTCAAACGCTTGTACAATGTACTTGCACGGAGGGCTAAAGCTACAATTCACGAGTACTCAAAAACGCATTTCAACAACTTTGTCGAGAGTTTATCGACGACTGACAACACCATTTGGAAGGCTACTTCACGTATTCGTAGGCCAAAAACAAACATTCCGGCTCTAAATAGCCCAACTGGAATGGCAGTGACTAACTCTGAAAAGGCTGAAGCTCTCGCTCACAGTCTTAGAAGTCAGTTCACACCTCATAATGATGTTTTTAATCCTAGAATCACTTCGATTGTTAATAACAGTGTTCAAAATTTATTAAGCAAAAATTCCATTAATACTCTTAACTTGGCTACTCCCACTGAGGTAGTGGAGTATATTTCTAAACTGAAAAAAAACCAAATCCCCTGGCGAGGACCGAATAACAATTAATATGCTTATTAACCTTCTTACCAACTTTATTTTTTATATCACTCTAATTATTAATCGCATGCTAATACTCAATATTTTCCCAGACTGTTGGAAAAAGAGTTTAATCGTTTCCGTGCCGAAAGGTGGCGACACTGATCCGCACCTTCCTCAAAGCTATAGCCTATTTCTCTTCTCTCCTGCATGTCTAAAATCTATGAATATATTCTCGTTAATCGTCTGAATGATTTTACAAACTCTCATGATGTGATTAGGCCTGAACACTTCGGGTTTCGTCCACGTCATTCAACACAACAACAGTTGTGGAGAGTGTGTGAAATTCTTCACGACGGCTTCCAATCTAGAGGTGTAACGGGGGTTATATTTCTAGATGTTCAAAAAGCTTTCGATAAGGTCTGGCATGCTGGCCTTATTCATAAACTAATATCTATTGGTCTTCCCGACCAACTAACTAAAATAATTTATGACTATCTTAGCAATAGATCTTTTTCCGTTAAAGTCGGAAACTCTATCTCTAACCCTTCACCTATTTTAAGTTCTGTTTCTCAAGGTTCTCTGCTGGGGCCTTTCCTCTTCAACATCTACGCCAATGATCTTCCGCGTGATGTTGACGTCACTTTAGCGACTTTCGCTGACGACACTGCCATTTGCTGTAAACGAAACACTCCAAACGCTGCGTTTGAAGTACTTCAAAATTATCTCAATAAATATTCGATCTGGTTACGGAAATGGAAAATCAAAGTAAACAGTTCCAAAAGTGCCGCCATATTTTTCACCAATAAAAACTATGACACCTCCACTAACTTTCTCTTAAATAATGAACCCATACCCTGGGAGACATGTTATAAATACTTAGGAGTTTATATTGATTCCAAATTAACGTGGTCTCGTCACATCTCAGAAACTCTGGGTAAAGCCAAACGAGCCACGCATTCCCTTCATTCTCTCTTAGCTTTTAATAGCCGCCTGTCCATCAAAAATAAATTATTACTATATAAATCCATGATCAGTCCAATCCTAACCTACGGGTGTATGATATACGGATCTGCTTCGAAAACCAACATGGATAAAATTCAAAATTTTCAAAACAAGCTATTGCGCAGGTTTTTGAAAGCTACTCGCTACGTCCGCAATGATACTATTCATCAGGATCTCCGAATTAAGCCTATTTATGCTCAATTTCGGAAACTTGCATTGAAGTTTCACAGATCCATTCCTACTGTTGGAAATCCTCTGTTAGACTCTATTCACAGATACGACGCTAGAATCGGTCGTGGTAAAAAACGGCCTCTGGCTATTTTAGTCAGAGGGGATGATTTTCTCCCCGTCTCTAAAAAGCGTAGGAGTATAACTTCCGGAGTAACCTAACTTAGTATTTCCATCCAAAATTCTATTTCCCCGAGATTGAACGAAATGTTCATCTAGCTTTGGCTAACCCTAGTATCAGGCTTATCTACTGAACTTTGTCAGTCGCAAGCTTTGAACCTTCTTACTAGTGAAAATGTTACTTCTTTTTTAATTATTTATTTTTATCAAAATTTCCTAATTGCTGTATATTTTTTTTATTATTTGGCTTATTTTTTAATTTTTTATTAATTTTATTGTCTTGTAGTGTAGGGATCTGAGGTCTTCTCTCATTGGCCGATTTCCTGGCCTCTGATTGGCTTTCAGTTTCAGGACAAAATCCTCTGCGATTTTGCTCTTTTTACTTTCAGTGAGGATTGTGAGTGCTATGTGTGTCTCTGAGAGGTCCGCAGATCCAGCTCAGAACTTAGTTTCTGGCTGGACACTGAGACTTTCGTAGGATTCATGCATGCACTTCACTTTAATCCTCCTGAATTTTAATTATGATAGGAAAAAAAAAAAATTGTATGGCCCCCCCTTTTTTTTTTTTTTTTTTTTTTTTTTTTTATATTAATTGCGGGACTCTGATTATTATTAGCGGTTTCCTGTGCCCCTTTGGACGCCCTGCTCAACTCTTTATTCCTTTTCGCCGTCCAGACCGTCTCGTCAACGCACGTAACAGTTTCACTGTTACACTTAGGTTTTTTCAAGGAGTTAATTATTTATTATTTATTTTATTGTTTATTTTATTATTTATTTCATTTTATTTTATTTTATTTATTTATTTTTTTTTTAACTCCTGGTGCTTCACTCTGATTGGTCTCTGCTCACGCGGAGATTTATTCAGAAATCAAAATTCTAAATTCATCCCTTTGGCTTTTAATTATTTTATGGAAAATTATTTTTATGTTTTTCTCATTTTTCGTTGGAGGTAAGCATTGGTTGCGACCAAATGCAGGTACTCCGAAGCACATCGTTGACTTGACCGAAAGAGGAAAAGTGATGCCTTTTCCGTCGGGAAAAGACGGCTATTTTACTTTCTTATGGATGTATTTTCCTGAGTGAATATACACGGTAATACACACAAGTAATTTAGCAAATAAAATTTATGAACTAAAAGAGAGTGAAAAACTCCAGATACCCCTTTTTCTTTCTTTCTTTTAATTTTCCTTTCCTCTTTTTTTTTTTTTTTTTTTTTTCTTTTACTATACTCTAGTATACTCATGTCTGCACAAAACTGTCTTTCTTTCGACATTTATTATTATTATACTTCTTTGAGATAAAAATCGTCTGCATTCATCATGAAAAATAATTTCATTAAATTATAATTTAATAAATTATTTGTATGGCGTAAATTTGTATAGGATTATATATGGAAGAAAGTCTTGTGGTGGTCACAACATACTCGTTACATATTAAAACTTCCGCGACTACTAACTATATTTAAAAGAATTTTGAGCATTCCATATTGCTTACTAATATAAAATTTTAAAATATATTAAAATTTTAAAAAAGTATTCCATTAAATATGAAGACAGTAATTATTTCATAATAATAACAAAGGAACTGATTAAAAAAATTATATTTTATATAAATTACTTGAATATAACTTATTTATGAAAACTTATCCCATTTCTTTTCGTATATTTATTAGAACACTTAAAAACCGCGCAATATTTCGGCATTTTCAAAATTCATTACCATTCTATTCTATTATTATTTTCAAGTTTTAACTCTCTAATGGCTGATGCCAAAAAACTTTTTCGGCATCAAAAATCTTTGCTCGTTAACATGGGGATGATAGATCTATATAAATTACTATAACTATGGGCCCATCATCCCCTTGACCGTGTTGCCAAAGGCCTTGATTTCTCTTGAGATAGTTGTATTCTACGTATTTAATTTATTATTATTATTTTCCATGACGTATTAATATTCCATATAGCAACTAAAAAAATTTCTTTAAAAATAATTATATATGTATATATATATATATACATATATTATTGGGAATGCACGATTCTTCCAGAAACATGCAAACCATTGATAAAATTTTATTTTCTTTATTTCAATATATTGTTGCGATTTTACAAGTTTTTTCTTTAAATTATCCTTTTTTCATTGTTTTATTCAGTTAAAATACATGCATGGAAGCTATGGATAAAATTTTACTTTTTTCCTTTTAATGCATTGTTTTAACTATGACATAATTTTCAGTGATAGTTTTGGAAAACTTGGACTTTTATAATTAAGAAGATGGTTGACATTCAATATTATATAAACAAAATTAGTTGCTCCTGAGACGGTTATGAACCATATTTTTACCTGGTGATAAAATATTAAAACCGCTATTTTGACGATATCATTTTACCAACCGACAATCTTAGCATCATTTATCCTTCTTTAGATTGTCCATTATCTAATTTAATATTTACAAAAACTATTCTTACTAATAATTTGATCATTTTTTCTTTAATAGTCTGTCGGACTATAAAATTTATGCTGATATAAATAATAAACCAAAACATTTTGGTTTTAAATTTCACACATTTATACAATTTTAATCCTATCTTCATCTCTCAGTTTTTAGAAATATAATTCTAAATTGTCTGTTTAGAATTACAAATTTATGTTAGTTTGGCATAAAACTAAAAATACATTTGCGCATACTTTCGAAGATGTAAAATAAATAACGTCGAAGGTGGGGTAGAGGTGAAACAGCTATACAAAAATTATATAATAAAGCTGGTGTTTAGAACACCGTGTCACTAAGTTTTGGAGGTATAAAATCAAATGTGGAGATTTTTGAAGTTGTAAATAAAATGAAAAGACGGTGGAAATGCAGCTATTTTGAAAGAGAGCTGGAATTTATTTCTATGTTTTGGTGGCTGGAAATCGATCACATTTACTCTCAAGGCTGTAAAAATTAAAAGGGAAGGGGTAGACAGAGATCTATGTAACGTGCTTGTGTAGGGTTCCGTCGATTGCAACGGGGACGCGGTGTCCAAATAATGCGAGTGGGGAGGACGCAACCAAAGTCAATAACATCTCCAACCACTCCTTTCTGTGCGAGAGCAGCGCATTTAGATAGGATGCTACCGCGGGCAGTGGAGATATGGTCCCAACTTGACACGAGCAAAGCAGACGTTGCCAAAGGCTGAGAGGATGAAAACCATGGCTTTAACCTATTTTCACGGAATTTTTATGCTATATATTTTTTCATTTTATATTAAAAAACGATAATAATATTTAAAAATTTATTTAAACATAGTGATTTACAAAGCAACCGAAGCACGCTAGCAAGAAATTAAAACGAGTGTAAATGGTTAAAGTCATTTTATAAAAAATATATATATATAAAATTCATAAGAGGGAAATATTCCGTTTCAGCTTTCTTTCTATTATTTCTTCATTAAGTATATTGCGAATATTTTTTTTTTTTTTTTCCTAATCTTAACGCGTTTGTCTCGGGCATTAATATATATGTATCGAAATTTTGATTTTGATAATAAAAAATATAATTAACTGCAAACGCTTAAAGCCATTTTATGACAAAGAATAAAAACATATATATAATGGAAAAATTTTATTTTAACTTTCTTAGTGTGCACAAACATTTAAAGGGCGCTGTTATTATTATTATTATTATTATTATTATTATTATTATTTCATTAAGAAAAACACAAATAAATTTTATTTTAATCCTAACGCGTTTGTCTCTTCTTTTAATATATTTTGTCCAGAAATTTTGATTCGGAAATAAAAAAGTAAAATTCTTTGTAAACGGTTAATCATCAAATTATTTTTTTCATTAAGGAGAACGCAAATGAATTTTATTCCAATCTTTGCGCATTCATCTCTGACTATAATAGATTTTGTCTTGAAATTTTGATTTCGATAATACAAAACAAAATTCTTTGTAAACACCATTTTATGGCAAGGAGTAGAGGCAGAAGATGAAACTAGTCCATTTTAGCTTTCTTAACGTCGACAAATATTTAAAACTAAGCTATTAGTCAAATTATTTTTATTCATTAATAATAAGGCGAATAAACCTTATTCCAATCCTACCGCGTCTATCTCTGACTTTAATAAACAATAAAAAATAAAATCATAAGTTGAAAGTTTTCGGTCTTGTCTCTCTTAACGTGCATGTTTTAGGTTGATTTCTTTAGAAATCGACCTATTTTAAAAACTAGGTTAATTGGTCAATTTACTTTTTCAGTAAATTGCAACGAAAATTATTTTTATCTAACGCAAAATGGGATTAAAATTTATTTAATAAAATTTTGTTGAATAACTGTGATTTAATAAGTTTTCAGAAATTTAAAACTGTCATAAAACAAACAAATAAATAAAATAAGTGTAAACGTTTAAAGCGATTTTATGAGAAAAAGCAAAATCTTAAATTGAAAACATCCCGTTTTGGCGTTGTTAACGTGTACAGTACATATTTCTAAAACCAAGACTATCAGTCAAAGTCTTCGGTTTCTGTTTCAGAGAAAATGATAAGAATTAAATTAGGTGTGGCCATTCTAGTTCGTTCTTTTTTTTTTTTTTTTTTTTTTTTTTTTTTTTCAGAACACATTTTAATAAATATTAAGTCTGAGTTCATTTTTGACGTGTTTCATTTTTTGGGAAATATCTTTTTAATTTTTAAATATGAAATCATTTTAATGTCATATTTATTTTCAAATATACAAAATTTAAGATAATTTCCTAATTACCTGAAAAAAAAAAATCTGAAATTATGTTTAATCAGATTTTATTTTCTTAATTTTAAACCCAGTTGAATGCTATCTATTGCAAAACGCATTTATCTCTGTTTTTTTTTTTTTTTTTTTTTCTCCATAAACAAGAAAAAAATGTCATGCATTTTTAATAGATTATAAATCACTTCCTACTGTACTCACTCGTTATATCGTTTAAGCTCTAATGTATTTTCCCCCCTCAATGATACCTTAAAATATATTTTACTTTTAATTACAGAGACATAAAACTCATGAAAAGTATATTTATAGCTTCACTTTTAAAGAGAATGCATATAAAATATTTCTTTTCTGTAGCACTGTGTCTTATTTTAAAAATACATGCCTACACAAAAAATATATTTAGTTTTGTCAATGGAAAAAGAAATGTCGGAAAAATTATCTATATGTTATTTTACTTAAACATGTGTCATATATTTGATAGCGAAAAATCTGTTCTCATTTTCAGAACAAAAGTAATTATTATTCATTCTAGGGTGAATTAAAATTATAATTATTCATTTTATTAAAGTAACTTGAAAACAATCTTAATAATAAGTAATAAACACTTTTTTCAACGCCATTTCTTTGGTGCATTTTTATTATTTTTGAAATGAATACAAAACAATAGAACAAATTCGACTATTTTAAAATAGTTTATAAAATATGAAAAGTTATTTTTACATAGTACTGTACATACATATGTACAATATCTCTTAAAACGACATCTTCAAAACTATACTCCAATAAAGAAATTCAAAAATTTTATAAGTTGACTAACAATCGATATTTGAAAAGAAAACAGGTTATTACGAAATATTATTTCAAGATGTAGGAATCAACTGAAAAATATATAAATTTGGTTTCGTTTTCAAAGCAGCTCAAAGCTATCTTTACGAAGCTCATGACATCGTTCTATATATCGAATTGAACTGCCAATATTTTCGTTCAATGAGAAAGCTTCATAGTTTATTTCTGTCTTTGAAACCCTATATTAGAATGTAGGGTCCTAATATAGGGTCCTGATATAACTACTATCCTAGACGGTATGTTTGCGAAATCTGGGGAATAAATAGCAACTTTTCGCCACAAAATGAAATCATATATAATAGTTTGTTTTTGTGTATTTTTGTACATTTTCTAAAAAATGTAAAAGCTACAGAAGGCACATTTAACTACAGAAGGAAAAAAATTCACAAAGTCTGTCTTTATAGCTTCACTTCTAGAATTGTAAAGTATATTGCCATTGTATAGTCTTGTATACAGTCGGCAGCATAATTATTGAAGCACTAGCAATAATTCCTACTTAAAAGATATGCACCTAATACTGTTTTGTTAAGGTCGAGTCATTATCTTGGTCTTATAGTCTTTATAAAAAAGTAAGTTGATGATAAAAATTAGCTATCAAACTAAAAACATATGTATGAAAAGTTTGCATATGTGCTTCAATAGTTTTGCTGCCAACTGTATAGTCAAAACATTTTATATTAATTATATAATGTAAGAAAAAAAATCTTAATAAAATTGAAAACTTAAATTGAATTATCCCTTACATTCTAAATCATTTCTGAACATTTTTGAAAAATTCCGTAAACCATTCATAAATGCTAGTTATACCATATTCTATAGAAAGCTTGGTTTTGTTCATTTGAATATTAATTGTTATGTTGTGCACACAGATATGAAAATACGCTTTAAACACATACTTCTTGCATCAATATATGTATTGTGAATTACTGTATACAAACTAATAGTACTATTTACACCGTTTTCAATAGAGATATAACAAATATCAAATTCAACGCATTATAAAAATATTTACGGGTATTAGAATTCTGACCGGCAAGCACACTAACAGAACGATATATAGGCAGTCAGACAAACAGAAGTTTTAAACTCATTTTAAGATTGTTGGAAATGTTTAAAACTTTTAGCATATCTAAAAACAAATACGCTTCAATCAACTTCAATTTATATTTCTTAAATTTCCTGAATATTTTGTGAGTTCCTGTAAACTCTATTACTAATCTCATCAATCACATGGAAAGCAAAGTCTTGTGCAAAAGAGAAATGTGAATTAATTTCGTTATGCTTGATACAGTATTAAAAAAAAAAAAAAATAAATAAATAAATAAATAAGCATTATAGAAATTATTATAAGCCTGATAATACCTGAATGTATATAATGATGTATATAATACCTGAGTATTGTATATCAGTTTCAAGTCATTCTATTGCTATTTAAGGAAATTAGAGTGTTGACGTGCAGATAGAGAGATAGGTGGATAGGCATACATACCAAAATCACGAAAACATTTTAATTTTGGTGGTAAAAGTTAAAAATAAATTTACGTGTTAACGATTAAAGCCATTTTATGACACAAATATAATTGTTAATAAATGTTAAAAATAAAATTGAATAACATTAAAAATAAAATTAATTATATACGGTTAAAGCCATTTTACGACAAAAATGATATTTTAAAATTTTAGCTTTATAACGTGCATTTATTTGTAAAATTTAGCTTATGGTAATTTTTTTTTTTCAATTTATTTATTTATTTATTTCATAGATTCAAATGCTTAATAAATAAAAACCTCAATCGATCAAAATATTTTTTATTTTATTTTAATAAATGGAAAACGTGTTTTACTTTAACTTCAGTAAATTCTTTCAACAATTTTGACTAGGATAATATAAAGTTAAAATTAAGTATAAACTGTCAACGCTTTTACGATAAGAATAGAATCCTAAATTACATTCTTTTTTAGCTTTATTAACATACATATATTTCTAAAATTGAACTTTTTAGTTAATTTATTTTTTCCATACATTCAAACACTTAATAAATAAAAACCTCAATTGCTCAAAATGTACTTTTTAATTATTTCGATAAGGACAAAACGCATTTATCTCTAACTTCAATAAATTTCATTCGAAAAATTTGAATAAAGCAATAAAAAACAAAATTAAGTATAAACAGTTAAAACAAATTTACTACAAAAAGTAATATCCTAACATGAGAACATTCCCTTTCAGCTTTCTTATCATGCACATATTTCTAAAACTGAGCTTATTAGTCAAATTATTCGGTTACTATTTCAGACAAAATGATAAGAATTAAAATAGGTGCGGCCATCTCTAAGTTCATCCTTTCTTGTGCAGGACACGTTTTAAGAAAGATCGAGGGTGCGTTTATTTTTGACAGATTTCATTTTCAAGAAAAATATCTTATTAAAAGCGTGGAATATATATAAACATTTTAAGGTTATAATTGCGTCCAAACATGCAAAGGATCGAGCTTATCCTTGGAAAGGTTCCAAAATCAGCTTAACTTTACACTACGTGAGAAAACAGTATGTGTCACACCTGCTTTCCTCACATTAGCTTGATATTGTTTTTCTTGTTTCAAGAATGTGCACACAATTTTGGAGTTCCCTTAATTAGCTGATACCTTAATATAGTTAAGGTGGCGTTAGTATTCAAGTAGTTCAATGCAAATAAGCCAAGCCCTTTTCCCAAAGTTTCTAGTCGCAAATGAAATTATTGCACTTGTGAAACTGCAACAGACTTAATAGCATAAGTGAGTATAGTTAATTGTATTACGCTTCTAATAAAAATAAACATGTATCGCCGGAAAAGAAACACTGTAGCAGTTTAAGAAAGATGCGGAAGAAAATTAGATTTATTTCAGAAAACGTTGGAAACGTTTAACTATGTTAAATTATATATTTTTTTGTTGTATATTGAAAGGTTTAATTATATTGCAGGTTAAATACATATAAATTTTTATTATTATGTAAGTTTCATTATTTTTTTCACTCACTCACCAATATTAATTTTACTAGTCAAAATATTTATTTTCATTTATTTATTTATATCTTATTTATTTATTGTTAAATGTAATAAATTCACGTTACACATTTTGTATTCTATATTAAATAAAAAAAAAAAAAAAAAAAAAAAAAAAAAACGACTGTTCGCTGTGTTTTAATTCAAAACTGACACGGAAAACTCGAATGTTTCATAAAAAATAGAATAAAATATGAAGAATGGTACTTAATAAGAAAAATATGCCTTTATCTTAAAGACTAGCCACGTTTTATGTGCGTAAAAGAATAAAATGAAATAAAGGAATATATATATATATATACATATATATAGGGGGAAGGGAATTAACTCGAGAGCACCACTTTCTTCTTAAATACGAACTAAGAGATTAAATTATGCAAAATGAGAAATAACTGAAACAGATAATTAAAATTGCGAAAGTATATACCTTCATTTGAAAGGATATATATATATATATATATTTTTTTTTTTTTTTTTTTTTAATGAATTCCAAACTAAATAAATATATATGTGTGTATGTTTGTGTGCTTATATAAACATTCAGTATTCAGAATATTAGAATAAAAGTTTAAATGGTATTGAGTGAAAACTGTACGAACCAGGAATTGAACCTGGGACTTTTGGGTTAGCGTGCCTGCATCTGTTTGCGATGGTATTGTTGTGTGAAATGAAGCTGACTGTTTACGCGAGAGACATAGATCTGGTGAATATTCTCGTAAGTGCCTTTCTTATAAGTTTCTAGAGCAGAGCTACTAGGTTCATATCTCGTCTGGGTCATGCTCGTTGGCTTAGCGTTTAGAGTTTTCCGTGGTTTTCGACGAAACTCGCATGAATACAGTTTGAACCCATTAAAAAATCTGTCACAGAGGGCATTCAACCCAAGCTTAAGTTCCTCTTTTAAACAAAAGAACTTAACCTTTCCATATTATAAAACTATCGGACGACTATAACCATAAGCCTGAGTTCGAACTCGGCATCTCTCGTATATTAGTTTTAAGAGAAGAATTCTTAAGAAACTAATGGAGACCTAATTCAGGAAAATAACATTTTAAAAGAAAACCTGCTTGATTCACGTAATAAGTTAAACTAATGAATTGAAAATTAGTTAATAAATTAAATGTAAAATGACTAACAAATGTCAGTGAGTCAATGTCAGTGAGAAATGTATTTTTATTTTCACTTTATGAATCACCAGATTTTTCATAATGAATTCAAATTATTAATGGCCACTTTATACTCACATATACTTTAAATTGTGTTATTGTGTTTAATTGTATTATTTATGGCTTTCCATGTTTCTGTCCATACCTGTACATATTACGTATTAATTCATGTTTATTTAATATATTTAATTTCGCCATATTCAGCTTTATGTAGCCAAGATTGAAATAAATTTAGAAAATGCTAAAATAATGTGTGTCTTCAACGATTCTTATTTTTGTGTTTATATCTGTTTATTAAGTAACATTATAATTTATTTATACTTTTCTCATATATACGTAATTTATCAAAATGCCATTATTTGCTATTAGAACCCACGTATTTCATGTGGAAATTCTCAGCACTTTGAGGACTGAACCCTGAATATTTATAGTTCAACATATTATGGGATATAAATGAAAATTGATAAATTTAAAACTTCACTACTATACACTACACGGTGCATGTTTTAGATAATATATAAAGCTCTTCAAAAATAATTTTATGAAAGGTTTTTTTTTTTTTTTTTTTTTTTTTTTTTTTAATGAAGCTATGTCGATCACATTTGAGATAATTCTTTTTTATATATTAATTAAAAGCAATAGCTTTGCTTGGTTCAAGGCTACACCAAAGCAAATTATTGTATGTTATGAATATATTATTGTTTGTTATTATATGTTAAGAAAGTTACTGTGTGTATTACATAGTTGCCAAGATTTTAATTTATTCCGGAGACTTTTTAGCCCCACCTTTATTTCGCACCACTTTATTTATAGAATAATTTTTTCCAATATACAGCTATGATAAAATAAGAAGAAAAAAAATTCTCTTGAAATAAAAGTGTATGAAATAAAGGCGTGGCTATAAATGCTCCGGACTAAATTAAAATGTTGTCAACTATGGTATTATATGTTATATAAATATAAATATAAAGCTTATTTCATCACAACAATGCGTAGAAACCAGGATACAAATCATGGTAAAAATTATTAAGAATTAAAAATGCAATCAATTCAACTGAATATTACATACTGGAAAAAGCATAATTTAACTAAAATATGATTAAAAAAAAAAAATGAAAAAAACAGTTATTAAAATACCACTCAAAAAGCTGCTATAACGTCATGAGGGGTACTTATGCTGTAGGGTGATAATAATAACATTAAGTTTCCATGTATATGTTATGACTGAAAAGTTTTTATTTTAACATATTATTATGCTGTTGAATTTTTCATAATTATAATTTTAGAATAATCAAGAACATTAAATTCTTCTCGAAAACATCATAAAATTGACATTTTTAAGAACAGTTAATTGTTCCTCGCAATTATGCTTTGTTCTGTATCATTTCACAAAATCTATACTAATTTTGTAATTTCAAAGTTCAGTGCTTTAAAATAATTTAGAAATTTGGAATATTTCAAAAGATTCTTAAACATTACGTAACACACATCCACACTGATACAGATAAATATATACGTTTGAGTAAACATATGTTTTATGCGTTTATGCGTAAATGTGTGTACATTTCTATACCGAAATTTATTACCAACATACGGTTTTTCTTTGTATGTATGATACAGTTAAAAATCCTTATTGTAATCCCGAACAATGAAAGTACGGAAAACCCGTGTATATATATTTCCATGACCAGGTGACAACAAAACCGTTCTTATTTCATTCTTCACTTCATGTCAGGGGTGGAGTGATCTAGTGCGTTTTAGCCTCTCTGCATTGTGTTTTCACCAACTTCAATGTCGTTTGTGGCTAGGGAAATATATTCTTGTCGATACATGCATTGGTATATTTTAAAATATACGAAATACAGGAATAATCGTTGCTACATATAATTGCATTATGGATTTTTTTTTTTTTACTGATTTTTACGTTTGATATGGTTTGATATTAAGTCCCATTTCAATATTTCTGTTGAGTGAAAATTTCTTTTTGAATAGCAATGCAAAATTTTTAGTGCAACAAAAGAAAGAAAAAAAATATATTATATAATAGTTAATATATTTATAAATTAATTCACTTTAAAAAAATTTGACTCCAATAAACTGAGTTATTAAAACTATTTCTTAAAAAAAATTCATTTACTTATAACAAATATATAAATAAATAATAATATTATTATTACCAACAATTCTGCTTTTAACGGAAACGTTTTCAAAAATACCAATTGAAACTTTAAATATTTTTTTTTATTTATTTATCCATTGAAAAAAAGAAAGCACAGAAAGCTATTATAAAATAAGATACGATAGTATAAATTGAGTTGTTATTTGAATTTTAAATTTAAAAATTTACATTATTTGTTTTAAATAATAATCAAAATATTTCTTACATTCCGAGTTCTCAATATAATGAAATTGATGATGTAAAAGATTTAATGATAATGAAAATATAAATAAATAAGTATATAACATTTAAACGACAATCAAAATATATTTGCATAAAACAGGCTCTAAAGGCATCACTAAAAATTATACAAAAAATAGAGAACTTTTAAAACTTTCGCGACCGTCACGTCATAGTATATTCACGTCATTTGAAAATCTGTAACTCCACCAGTGGGCGTTTCTTTTGCAATTTGTATATCATTTATTTCGTAAGAATATACACAATATTCATATTTGCACAACCAATATACTATGAATACAAATACTTTGATTAGAAAGAGTATAATTCTAAAGTATATCCATTTGTAATATGAATCTAAATATAGAAAATTTTGTTCTGAAATATTATAACTTGGGAGAATAACGCCCACAGGCGGACTTTACTGTCAAAAAAAAACAGAAATATGCGGAGGCGAAAGTGTTAATAGATAGCAATGAATAGCCGTGATAATTTTAAATAAGTGTGCGTGATAAACAATAATGACTTTACTTTTCTCATTTTCGTCTACATTTTCTTATTTACCTAAGACTCTGTAAGGTGTATAAAAATTTTAGCAGTTCGCAATAAACAGAGCTGCCAACCTAATCCGGCAAATTGTTAGTACCGCCCCTTTTTCTACACCAATAAAATTTTAGAGTAATTCTCTTCAAATGTATTCATGATGAATTAAGAAAAAAAAAAATGCTCTAAAAATTAAGTGGTGTAGAAAAAGGGGCGGTACTAACAATTTGCCGGATTAGGTTGGCAGCTCTGAATTATTTTAAAATTTTTAATTAAATATTTATTCAGGATTTTTATTTTCTATTACTTTCGTACCTTTTAAGGGCGATTTCTAATTGGCTGATTTTGATATTTCAGTTTAATAGTCGAGAACTCGGATGGATTGGTGGTTGGATTTAACGTCGCACTAGTACCTCGCTATGGGTAATTGGCGACGGTCTGTGACACACCCCTAAGAATGGTCCTGAGAACTTGAAGGAATAATATAAGAGAAGATAATATGAAGCCAAAATTGTTACTGCAGAAGTCTTTGAGTTACATAGTTATATAAGAAATTCTGCATTCTTTACGTGAAATTATGTAATGTGGATTATTCGAAAGGAAAGTCATTGTGACTATAGACCTCAAAGCTGTCAAATAAATAAAATAACACTGTACTAGACAATTTTTTTGATAGACTCAATATGGCTTCTGAAATAGCTTTGGTTGCTACTGCTGCAGCCATCTTGAGTAGACATCAGTAACTTCATTTCCCCTGCATGCTCATACACCATATGCCATCACCTGTTATATCAATCCCCTAGCTTGGTAAAATGCAATGCAAAATCGACTCTTTCACTTATATTAAATTTTTACAAAGAAAATTTATAATAGGTCTTAAGACTGCACATCAGCCAGATTCACCGTTTCTCCCTCCCCATTTAATGCTATGCAATTTTCATTGCTTTGTATTTTAAGGATGCTCGGTGTCCGATTGAAAAATGAAGGTTTTTAATTCTGTATTTTCTTTTTTTATTATTATTCCGCTCTTTGAACATGTCATCTTCTATCTTAGTGAGCAATTTAGATAAATAAAAAAATCTAAATGTTTCATTTCGTGATTAAAAATATAATTTTAAAAAATTCGTAAAAATTTGAAACGTACTTTCTAACATCTGTAAAATAGAATAGCATCTGTAATTCAGTTATGTTTAATGCAGTAAAACCATGCTAAAAGAGCATATCTCACTTAGACCATAATGTAATCGACTTTTCTTTTCTTTTTTTTCTTGGGAGGAGAGAAATTTTATGGATATAAGATATTTTTTTATACATTTACGACATTCAAATGGCAACAATCTACAGGTAGGCTCAAAAATCTAAATAAAACATATACCAATTGCATGGAATTCGAAAATTATTTACTGAAATGAGACCACAAATGCACAAAACGACAGACGAACCGCAATGTTTTAACTTTATTTGAAACAACATAAACATATTTTAATTTTATTGGAATGTATTCCAAACTCATAATCAACATGAAAATGCATTTCGAGGAATTTCCACTTCTGTTCCCCAGCGTTTCTGAACATTTTTGTATAACCTTGTAAACTAATCATTAATGTTAATCTTGTCATATTATATACAAAACATGCTTAAATAATGTGTAACATAAAAGAAATATCTCTCATAAGGATAATTTATCTTGTGAACCCCTGTGGACAAATAATTCTTTGGAGAAAATTGTTCAGCAAAATCATAGATATTTGAATGATAAATCCATTTTTCAACTTTGGATTGAATTGGTTAAGTATTTCAAAAGTTATCGCGATAACAAATTTTCAAGAGGCCGCCACTTGGAAACTACATAACGGAGCAAATTGTCCAGCAAACTCATCCAAGATATTTGAAGCATAAGTTCACTGTCCAACTTTGGTTCGAATGATTGCAGTGTTTCAAAAGTTATTGTTATGAAAAAATTTTTAAGTGGCAGACTAAGTGGCTCCAACTTGGAAACAAAATATCTATGCAACTTGCCCAGCGAAATCGTCCAAGGTATTTGTATGATAAATTCAATGCTCAACTTTAGTTAAACTAATTCAGCATTTCAAAAATTTTCGTGATAACACATTTTCAAGTGGCACCGTGATTTCAAGTTGCCACCACTTGGAAACAAAAAGGCAAAGTGAGATGCCCAGCGAACTTATCAGAAATATTTGAATGATAAATCCACTATCCAAATTTGATGCGAATTGATTCAGTATTACAAAAATTACAAAATGATAAATTTTCAAGTGGCAGCCACTTGGAAATAAAATGGCGAATCAAGTTACTAAACTAACTTATCCGAGATATTTGAACCATAAGTTCACTATTCAAATTTTGTTTATAGCAGTTTAGTATTTTAAAAGTTATTGTGATGGCGTACTTTCAAGTGGCAGCGTGATTTCAAGTGGCCACAACTTGGAAACAAAATGTCGGAACAAGTTGCGCAGTGAACTCATCCAAGATAATTATAGGATAAGATCACTGTCCGACTTTGGTTCGAATTGAATCAGAATTTAAAAAGTTATCATGTTTATAAATGTTCAAGTGGTAGCATGATTTCAAGTTTTCTCGCTTACTTTATAACATCCGCACTTTGTTAAAAATGGTGGTTAAAACTCATTAATAAACTTGGTTGGGACCCTTATATAATCTATATCAAAATGCAAGCAAATCTGGACTTAAATACGCTTTTTACAGTGTGAACGATATTTTCAAGTGGCCTCCACTTAAAACAATATGGCGGAGCATTTTGGTTAACAAACTCATCCAAGATATTAGTAAGATAAGTTCACTGTCCAAATTTAGTTCGATTTGATGTATTCTTTCTGAAGTTTTCGCGATTTTAAATTTTCAAGTGGTAGCCTGATTTCAAGTGGTCCTGCTTAGTTTAAGACGTCCTCTATTTTGTTAAAAATGGCAGACAAAGTTCATTAAAAAACTTTGGTTGAGACCATTATATGGTCTATATATACATAAAAATTCAAATTCAGAATAAAATTTTTACAATGTGAATTTGAAATTTTCAAGTGGCCTCTTCTTGAAAATAAAATAGCAGAGCAACTTGGTTAACAAACTCATCTAAGATATTTATAAGATAAATTCACTGTCCAAATTTTGTTCGATTTGGACAAAATCTTGGTTGTGAATTATTTCGGAAGTTATCGTGATTTTCAATTTTCAAGTTGTAGCCTGATTTAGGGTGGCCCCGCTTTGTTTAAGATATCCGCCACTTTGTTAATAATAGCCGATAAAGTTCATTAATAAACTTGGTTGAGACCCTTATATGGTCTATGTATACGTCAAAATTCAAGCAAATTCGGAATAAGATTTTTACAATGTGAATTTTAAATTTTCAAGTGATCTCCACTTGAAAACAAAATAGCAGAGCAACTTGGTTAACAAACTCATGCAAGATATTCATAAGATAAGTTCACTATTCAAATTTGGTTTGATTTGGAGTATTATTTCTGAAGTTATCGTGATTTTAAATTTCCAAGTTGTAACTTGATTTCAAGTGGCCTCGCACTTAACTTATCCACAACTTTGTTAAAAATTGTGCATAAAGTTCATTAATAAAAATGATTGAGACCCTTATGTGGTCTGTATTTATATCAAAATTCAAGCAAATCCGGCTTTAAACACGTTTTTTGGAATGTGGATTTGAAATTTTCAAGTGGCCTTCACTTGAAAACGAAAAAGCGCAGCAACTTGGTTAACGAACTCATCCAAGATATTTATAAGATAAGTTCGCTGTCCAAATTTTTGTTCGATTTGGAGTATTATTTCGGGAGTTATCGGGATGACAATATTTCCATTGTATATAGATGTATATATTATATACTATATATATATATATATATATATAGAGAGAGAGAGAGAGAGATGAACGAAGTGGTGTTATACAATAGGTCGATTTCTACAGAAATCAACCTAAAAAATTATCTGACAAGGAAACATTCAAAAGGTGTCATCTTCAAAACATATTGAAAAAAATATATATGATTCTACTCTTCATAAAACACCAGAAAATAAAAATATATCGGCTGAAATTAATTACAGCGACCACAAAAAATTATCAAAATTAAGCATATTTGGCGATTTCACACGGCTAGGCGAATTGTTTTGAGTACTTGGCGGAAAAGCAAAATACGGTTTTGTTCGTACACGGCAATCTCGGTGCTATTAGCAAACATATCGCTTAAGACCGCTAAATCGCCAAATATGCTTAATTTTAATAATTTTTGGTGTTCGCTGTAATTAATTTCAGCCGACAATTTTTTCATTTTCTGGTGTTTTATGAAGAGTTGAATCACATATATATATATTTTTTTTTTCAATACTTTTTGAAGATGACACCTTTTGAATGTTTCTTTGTGAGTGATGAGTCATGCAAATAAGATTTTGAGACTCCTAATCTGTAGATCTACTAGTTTAATATTTTAATTTATTATGTGTAATATATTGGAGCCTTAATCTACAATTTTGAGGTAACATATCATAATTTACAGCTGCAATTAATAAACTTTTAAAATCATTCATTTAAAATGAAATGCGAAATATACATTTTATGAATACTCCAAGATTTGAATGATGATGTGAAACCTTTAAAGGGAGTACCTTAATAATTATTTAAAATATATTATTTAGCATTGTTGCGATTTCCAGAATTACGATTTCCCTTACAACTTATTTATGTTATACCTATAGAAATAGTTTTCAAAATAAAATTCTTTAAAATATTCATTGAATTTTAATAGAATTTTTCTTATAATTTCAATCATAATGTAGGTTGTATACATACAAATGTGTGTATATGTTACGACCAATTTTTAAAGTCAACAATCTATAAGAAAATAAACAAAATTATTTTTGCGTTGTGTTAGATTAAATACGAGAAAGAGCTGGATTCTAAAAATTTTCTACTTTCGCATTTTAATCGTTTTACATGTTTCTTTATGCACTTTATACGATTTTACACTTTTTAGAAAATGTCAGTTTGCCAATAAAATTCTTTAAATGTTATAATGTTTATGAAAAAGTAATATACAAAATAACTTTCAGCATATCAATCTTAAAACTTTATTTTAATTCCAACGTTTCGGTTAAATTCCTTCATTAACCATCTTCAGGGAAGAAACGATGTTTAAAAAAACGTTAACATAGATAATTTAGGTTATTCCTTGATATTACAAATACAATGGTTACCCTGCTTTTAGTTTAGTTCTGGCAACCCCGCAATATTGATACTTTTGATTCCATTTGCTTTCGTAGTTCATTTTCTTGTAGTGTCATGTTTCAAGTTCTTTTAAATGTTTTAGCATATTTTTTGAAATGTATATAGTATATTTTTATAAGTTGTGTAATCATCTGTTAATTTTCCTAGAAGTTGTATTTGTAATATCAAGGAATAACCTAAATTAACTATGTTTAAGTTTTTTTAAACATCGTTTCTTCCCTGAAGATGGTTAATGAAGGAATTTAACCGAAACGTTGGAATTAAAATAAAGTTTTAAGATTGATATGCTGAAAGTTATTTTGTATATTACTTTTTCATAATTATTAAAACAGCATATATAAAAAAGTGGAATAAATATTTCTGATGTTATAATGTGATAACAATTTCAAATATTTCATTACACATAATTTTTGTATTTAGTTGGAACTTACTTTAATTGATAGGGAAGAGTGAGGATGAATGGGACATTTTTCATGTTTTTATTAATAACGTTCACCATATGTAATTCAGAATTTTGTAACATTGCTCATAAGCACACTTCAGTAATCAGTTACAAATAAACATACTAACTTTAATAAAAAATTATCATTTTTAATTTATATATATATATATTTTTTTACATGCATGTGCATTGTCCCATTCATCCCCACATGTGGGGATGAATGGGACAGGACTGAAGTTAACAAAGAAAAGAAAAGAAAATGGAAAGTAAATAAATTATTAAAATTAAATTGTTTATGTGATTTTATTACACACTATGGATTTACTGAAATTAACAAAAACTGATGTATTGACTCAAATTAACATCGAAAGGCAAAAGTCCTTTGGTTCGCACAGTTCCTAATGCTCTAGGTAATTTAATCTAATAAGATTTAATATAAGAATAAATAAATAAATAAAACACTAGAAAGATATAAATCATTATAATAGAGTACAAATTATCCAGATAAATTTTTGTTTCCGACTGATCGGGAAAAATAAACATTCTATTCTGTATTACATTAATAATCACCAGGATTTATTTAATTAGCTTGATTGAAATTATTTTTTTAATCACATTCTTATTAGTTTATTATTGATATTATTGATTTAAGTTGCACTGAATATTCTAACTTATAATTTTTTTAATCATAATTATTATAAACAAAATTCGGAACAATTAATTTCAATCTATTTTTCTCTAAATCCATGCTATTTTTATAATTCCATGTTATAACTACTGAACTACAGGTTATAAAAATATTGAAAATCTATTTGCGATTAATTTTAATATAATTCTTGTGTACAATTTTAAATAGCACATAGTGGGAAATGTCCCATTCATCCCCACCACCACATGATCATATAAAACAGGGAATATGTTTAATGAACAATTGTCAATATTCTTGTTGAATATCATAAACACAGTAAAATATTATGCCTTTTTATCATATAAGAGTCATATTAACTTTAAGCAAATAGTTAATTTCTTAACTACTACCTAATTGAATCAGTAAAAGTTTCTTTTGCAGCAGAAAAAGACACTTTAAATTTTTTTCTGCCCTTCTATAGATAGCACAACTCTGAAACTACACTTGATGAATGACCTCAGTACTGCCATATATCAGAAAAATTGTCAAGTTTCTGGTGCATTCAAAACATAAAAATTTTGCTACAGTCCCATTCATCCTGCGTTCCATTCGTCCCCACTGTCCCCTACTGATTAAATTTTCAAGTATATCACCCGATAAATGACATACACACAGTTTCTCCCATTTCTTTAGTATAATTAAAGTTATATATAGTACAGTTAAAACAGAATATTTTAAAATTATTGTACTAACAAATTTCTACGATTCTGTTTTGGCACTCTTCACTTGACAAGTTACATGGCTTTCTTATACTTTACATGAGGTATTTGATAACTGTATCTCATTCTCTGTGGTATACTATTGCAGAAATTTTACAGGTAAGATTCTTGTTATAAAAAATCTATGCTGACTTAATTTTGCTCAGTACCTATCGATTATTAGATGCTCATCAATATTAAACTTTTCTGATTATGTAATAATTATATCTTAGCCTGTAAGATCACATAACTTAATATATAAAAAGGATTTTGTAAAAATATATACAGATTCAATTTTGTTTTAGATAAAATTCCGAAAGGAAGATGCTCTGCTATATTTTTACTTTCTCTTACCCATAAGGTAGAGAAAGTATTGTTTTAGGGTCAATTTTTCGAAGCTGAGTTTTTGTTATATTTACACGTTTTGAGGTCCCTGAATCCGAAAATCATGTCTTTAACGGTTATTCTGTGTGTGTGCCTGTCTGTTATCAACATATCTCAAGCACAAATAGCAGCAGAAAGTCCAAACTTGGTATTCTAAATGTGTATCATATAGGGATGCTACACTAAGCTTTTCGTTTATATAAAGCAAATGGTTCGTGTACAGGGAAACTCAAGAGTATTCAAATGCATTACGTCTATGGGAGAAATTGCAGAAAAGTAGAGTTTAACATCTATAGACTGCACTAAACCAAATGAAATGAATATATATATTTTATATGCGTAAAAACATGTCTCATGTAGAATATGGCAGGGAAATCATTCACTGTTCATTTACAGAGCTACATAAAAGAACTAGATTATAGTGCGATAATAGCTGAAAATTGATGGAAATGCATTTCAACTTGTGCCGCATATTATTACTATAAGATTATATTTAGGTGCACTATGTGGTTTGTACATAATCTTCAAAAGGTATACAGGACTGAAACTATTTAAGCGATAACGTTATTTTTTATTGTTAGGGGAAGTGCTTTAATACAATATTTTACCATGCCCAGGAAAGCTGCTCAAGAATGGAAATAAATTCCTCATAGACATATGATAAATAATGTATGTTTTTAAGCTAAATATTCATCGCTTGTATTTTGTATATTTACACGTTTTGAGGCTTCCCGAATACCGAAGTCAAGTTTTTTAAAGTTTGATCTTTGTTTGTGGGAGTAACTTATAAACGAATAATTTCAGGAGATCCAAAAGTTCTATTTTCAAATTAATATAAGTCTGTTGCTGGAGAAGTTTGATCAAGACTGATAAGTTCAAGGAATGGCGCGTATGAAATTTGTCTGAATAATTTTAAGTGAACTTTTAATTTTAATAACAGATTTAAATTCTATATAAATATAGGTACAGTAATGAAACGGGGGGTTGAGGGGGGCGGTAGCTCTCCTCACACAGAACTAATTATCACATAAAACTTATCCGAAGCCTTTTTTAAATTGTTTTAACATAGGTTTACGTAACAGTACTCGTTATGTTACCTCTTAATCTCCAACCTGTGTTTATAGCATTAAATTTCAGGGTAAGAGAAAGTCGTGTGAGTGACACATCAGATTATTTATATGGATATCAGATCTGCCATATAGATTCTATTGAATAGAAAAAGAAACTAATTTATATCTGATATCCACATGCTGAAAATTGCATGATAATTCTAGTTTATTGAAAGGATTATACAAGAAAGTTTTGTGATGACAACAGACAATAAGTTTCAATTAAAATGCGTTCCTTTTCAGGCCCTCAACGAATGACAATGTCATGCAGGAAATTTTTTCACTAATTCATATATTTCTTTATAATTTATACAAAGACATCACGATAAATTCTAAAAACATGTATATTTATTCAGTTAATTATTTGAGTTAAGTCAAAATGTTAATCATGCTCTTGAAACGGTAAAAAATAAAATTTTTAAGGAATAAAATTTAGTTTTAAAATAGCATATTGACTTTTAGTGTTAATTAAAAGTATTTCAAACTTAAAATTATCAATTTTTAAATGCATCTCAAAATGCAATAGTAATATAGATAATATCCGAAGCATAATTTTATGAATCAGTAATTAAAAAAAAAAAAAAGAAAAAGAAAGAAAGAAAGAAAGAAATGAAAGTGGAAAGAATATTTCAAGTGAAACAAAAAATTTGAATCCTTAATTATAACAATCTTCGAGTTTCAATTTAACGTTTATTTAAATATAATCAAAATAATTATTCAAAATCACAATTAAAAATTTCTAATATTTCGCTTAAATGAACCGAAATTTAGAATATTAACCAATGTATTCATTTCAATAACATGACAATCATACTCGTAATTTAATTTTTAAAAATTAAACATATTTAAATGTATATTAGGCACAAATTAGCAATTCTGAGAGAAATGATTAGACTAAATTATATTAAATGCTAATAATTTAATTTTTTTTTTTTTTTTCATTTGCCTTAAAAATGTAATTTACCAAAACATAATTCCATTTTAATAAAATTTTTATTTTCAGATAAACATTTCTATATTTTCAAAATAAAATCACTTTATTTATCGTAAAATTTCTAGACATCAATTAATTTATAGACTATACAAGTTTCAGAAAAATTAAATATTTGAAAATACAAATTATAGAAAATTAATGTTATTCTTAAGATCAATAAATTTATCCTGAAATATCTTTCGCATATATATAACCTGAAGAATCTTTCGTAAATGGATTTTTTTTTTTTCTACCAGTAAGGTATCTAAACGCGATATTGTAAACAGGTTTACTTCAAATACACTTCTTTAGATCGAAAGGGAAATACTTCTTAAATATTTAGAAATCTGAACAATGTCATAAATTTTATTCGCAGAAAGTCTCAATATTTAATCCTAAAATGTTATATAATAACTGCGTAATATTTTGAATCCAAAATGTCAGAAATATTTTATATACACTAAATTCTTAAAGATTCTCAGCGTTCTTTTAATTAAGAACTTTTACGAACAGAATTTTAATATTTGCCTTTTATGATTTCTAAATAAATAAGTAATTTCTCTTTTATATGTGAGAGAATATTTCTCTTGTGCATTTCTTTTTACTTTGTTAAGTTAAAATATTTACTATTCTCGATAATCAAATATTTAATGTCTCTTTATGTATGAGATTTAGATATATGCGTAACATTTTAAGTAATGTTTTATTAAATGGGTATAATCCTCGAAATACCAAATTAAGATTTAATTTTATATCTTAAAAATAATAAAGATTTTCTGGTAAATACTTAATCTTGAATATATATATATATATATATAATCTTTTTAGCTTAAATTTGAAGTTATGCAATTAAAATAATTAATCTTATTTATCCATGCTTAATAAAATATATAGTCAGGAAGCTTCTACTTTTTTAAATTATGTTTAATTTTCGGGATTTCTATGAAGTATCTTTTTACCAGAGTTTAACAGTGGCATAGTAAAAATCTTCGTCTGAAAAGAATTTTTGTTTATCTATAAAAATGTTTAGAAAGTAAGTACACCCATTGTTTTGTAGATTCTGAAGAAGTTTTTTGTAAGTATACAATATGAATAAAAAGCAAATAAAATAAGTCGATCAAATATACAGTGTTTTGCTGTCACTAAAAATAAAAAAAAAATAAGGCAAAATCGCCGGAAAATACGGATTAAATTGGAAGTGATAATATGAAAATTAAACGACGTAAAATATCGTTGAAGCGCCCTCTCAATATTCAAAGAAATTCGGAATATATTTGGAAAGGAGGTGGATAAACGGTAAAATTCGGCAAAAATATAGAAAATTACATGTATCTTCCTGCTAAAATTAAGTCACATAAAAAAATATTTTAAAACAAAGCATTTTGTATATTTTAAGTTGCAGCGATAAAAAAATAAATACAGTTAACTCTTGGTTAACTGGCATTCAACTAATAGAAATAAATCAGGAAATCCTTTTTACCCACTTCCAATAAATTGGCTTAAAAAAATTTGCCGCTTTTCTAAGAAGCTTACGAACACATTTGCAAATAATCAGTGTAAGATTTTTTATGAAACACCTCAGTGTTCATATTTATAAATACTAATCTTAAAAAATAAATAAATAACTTAAAAACCTGTATCCTATTCGGATAGGGTCTTCCGCTAAGCGTAAGGGGGCGCTTATTCGGTATTTTCAGAATAAACGTAATTCAGGTGAAAAGCAGAAAGGGCATTTAATCAAGGGAAAAGAGGGGAGCGCTTTTGCGGTATTTTACGGTATCTTATTTATATATACAGTCAAGAAGCTTCTATTTTTCTAAGATAGCATTTAATTGACATGATTTCTATGAAGTATCGTGTACTAGGGTTTAACACAGTATAGTTAAAATCTTCGTCTGAAAAGAGGCTTTTGGTTATCTTTAAAAACATTTAGAAAATTAGTGCATCATGTTTTGTAGAATATAGAAGAAATTTCTTGAAAAATATGTAATATGAAAAAGAAGGAAAAACGCAAATAAAATAAGTAGATTAAGTATATATATATATTTCATTACTGCCACTGTTTCTAATTCTCTGATTTGCATTTTGTATTGAAATGTGAGCTTCTTTTGTAAAGCCTTGAAAAACAATAATCGTACATCAAAATACTCAGAATGTTTTTATAATTTAAATTAGAAGTGATAAAATCAAAATGATTTATTTTATTTATCTACAATATATATCCTATGACAAAATAAAATTTCTTTTTTTCTAAAATTTCGTTTAAAGTTCTATGTAATATCTTTAACCAGACTTCAACAGCAGTATAATTAAAATCTCCGTCTGAAAATAGTTTTTGGTTATCTAGAAAAATGTCTAGAAAAAATATATATCAATTGTTTTCTTCAATACTGAAGAAAGTCCTTGGCTAATACATAACGTGTAAAGTAAATAAAGTAAGTTAATATGTAATATTTTATTGTCACTGTTTCTCATTATCTGATTTTTGCAGTTTACATCGAAAATCGGGACTCTTTTTAAGATTTGAAAAACAAAACGCGTACTTTAAAATTGTCTACTTTTAAAAAAATTTAATCAGATTTCCTGATTTTTTTTTTTTTTTTTTTTTTTTTTTTTTTTACTAAAAATAATATTTAGCAGAGTTTAATTAGAATACAGCTAGGTTCGCCTTTTGAAACTTTTTAACAGTAATTATCTATGATTGTTTTTTATTTTTTAATTAAACATTCCTATTGAAATTTATTTTTCCGACTGAGTGAAAATAATGCCTGGACCGCGACATTATTTTCACTCAGTCGATAAAATAAATGTTAATAAAAATATGATTTTCTTCCCAATCTGTATGATTTTAATATAAACATGCCTATTGTTTCATAAAGTATTGATTTTTTTTTTTTTTTTCAAATACATTTTGCAAGAAAACAGCGTAAAATCTTATATTGTTTGTTCTGTTTTTATTATATTTTTATTTATTTATTTTTATTTATTTATTTATTATTATTATTATTATTATTGTATTTTACACTAAAAACTAGGTTTCTTTCGCAAAACTTTGAAAGAATCAAAATTGAATATCATTCTATTAAAATGCAAATGTATGTATGTCTGGCTATCTTTTTCACGAAACACAGAATGCAAAAAGACGTGGAAGGTACAAAAAATAAAATACGAAATAACCCAAAGATTGTGAGTTGACTATTTAAATTAAAATATTTCAATACTTTAAAGAGATTTATCGAATGATTTTAAACTTCAAAGCGAGTACAAAATAAGCAGTGCGGCGTTTAGCTAAAAAAATTCGTCTACAACAATGCCAACTGCCTGAAGCGATTGGGCAACAAAACCCAACTGTCGCGTCGGTAGAGGGATAGGTTAGAAAAACTTCAGTCCAGAATTATATGTAATCACTCGAAGCAAGCGATTTCATTGATTTTTTTTTTTTCTTTTAAGTTTTAAATATAAAGTTACATTAAAAAATAGTGATTCATATGTATATTTATTTATTTTTTATTTATTTTTTTTTTTTTATTTTTAATATAATGACCAGTGAAGCGGGCAAAGCCTGCTAGTATATGTATAATTTTTTATAAAGCTTTTATTTTCTTTATTAATAAAGCTTTTATTTCTGTCTATTGTTTTGTAAAATACAGAATAAGCTCCGTTTGTAGATAGTATTTCTTCTTCTTTTTTTTTTTTTTTTCTTTTTTCTTTTTTTTTTTTTTACGTTGAAAACAGTCTCCTGTAAAGTCTTGAAGAGTAAGAAGCATACCTCAACGCTGTTTTTAATAGTCTTGAATTTTATGAAATATTTAACAGAGTTAAACATTGGTAAACTAAAATCACCTTTTGAATCTTTTTAACAGTGATAACCTATAAAAGTTTATTAATAAATAAATAAATAAATGCGCGGTCGGGGGCCCCCTGTCAAGAACGAAGCTCCTTACGACTTTTCTCCGATACCGAATTTGATTTGATATAGAGATCTAGATTCTTTATTCTCTTCTCTCTCTCTCTCACTATTTTATTGTTTATTTTCTATCTTTTTTTTTTTAATCTCAATGCTAATAATATAAAATAAGGAATCAAATTAAAAAGTTGCTTTAGCACATGATTTTACCATTGTCTTTCTGTAATGTATATAAATATTAAATAGCAAACATTCGAATCACACATATGTAAACAGTAAATCCTTGTACCAAAATATACAATTTTATCAGCTTACTTTTCTAAATTTGTATTACATACACTTATTGAAGTTTCTATTTATCGAAATTTCATTGCAAAATTGCAATAATAAGACAATGTAACTCACGTATGATTTAAAACATAAACAAATAACAAGTAAGTCTTAACAAAATTTCCACGTGTTTAATATTAAGGTTATACAGCAGGCTGCGCACGATGCTTGTCTATTCGAAACAATAACGTTTAACGAGGATTTGGCGACGAGAAAGGAATTCTAAAATAAATTAAAATAATGAATATCAGCATACTAGACCATTACTCCGGGCCTCGGCGTTCCACTTTAGCAACTGTAACTAGGGAGAAATTATAGAAATTGCTGGGGTTCTTCTTTTTGGTGAGAGAAATTCGCATGGAGAGAGCGTGAAGCATTTTCCTTACGTGACGATTTCTGCTAGTTAACTACTACCACAGCCCGCGTTAAGGAACTTCGTTCCAATAAATAAATAAAAACTAATTGACGTAAGTGGACTCTGCGCAGATCCTCATCATATATTTATTCTCATAAATTTCCGCTATAAGACATTCCATATTCATATTAGGAAAATGAGTTTGAATGAATGCTCGACACGGGGATAGACTGAAATGCCCCACCTAAGAGATTACCCAGCATTAAGTTTGATACATTTACCTTATCCTAATTTATTAATTGGTTTTATATTGGGGTCAGTTTTGTAGTTTAGTTTTCAGGCAATTCCATACCAAATTAGAATTTTCGTAGACCATGATGTTCAAACCATTATCATAAATGATAATTTAAAAGTTATTTTATATCTTTACGATGAAAACATCCCTCAAAATGGATGTTTAAGCTACATTTTGCCTTATTCTGCCATGTTAAGAAAATCGTAAATTTCGAATAACTTAAGAAATTTTTTAACTATAAAATTAATTACCAATGATGTTCATGTTAGAATCCTAATTGATATTTTAAAAGTGGTCTGACATCTTTACAATAAAAATATCCCTCAAAATCAACGTTTATGCAAAATTTTGCTCTATTCTGCCATGTTAAGAAATTCGTAAATTTTAAATAACTTAAGAAGCTTTCAAAGTTGAATTTTCATATTTAATTATGTTCATGCCAGCATCGTAACTGATATTGTAAAGCTAATCCGATATCTTTACATTATAAATATTTCTTTTAATGTATGTTTAATTGAAAATTTACCCTATTCTCCCACGTTAGGAAAATCGTAAATTTCGTAAACTTTATGAAATTTTTAAATTAGAATGTTGAAAATCAATTGGGTTCTTGCCAATTTCATAAGTAATATTTTAAAACTCCTCCGACTTCTTCATGACCATTTGTTCTTAAGATATCGGGCACACAGAATAACAGACTAACATACTAATAAACTAGCACCTTAAAGACGGACACCGTATCGGTTTTGTTATTTTCGAATTCCTCACACCTGAAAACGTGTAAAAAAGTCGAAAATTTTCACCATTACCTAAGTTCCTCATACAAATAATATGATGGGGAACTAAAAAAATGTTGTTTGATCGATGAAATAGTGTTTTGGTTGAGTAATGGAATGGAGGATGTGCAAAACATAACGTAAAATAAATAAGTAAATTAGATATAGTAATTTACTTCTGCTCATTCTCAT
This sequence comes from Salticus scenicus, assembly GCA_963930645.1. Lineage (NCBI taxonomy): Eukaryota > Metazoa > Arthropoda > Arachnida > Araneae > Salticidae > Salticus > Salticus scenicus. The sequence goes on along the minus strand of OZ005652.1, from coordinate 217,554,304 downwards.
TCTTTTTCTTTGTATTTTGCATACAAGAATAAGCTCATTTTATAAAGCATTAGAAGTTAAGAAGCATACTTTAACAAACCAACTTTTTGAATGATATGTTTAACTTTCTTCGCTTTAACGTATTATTTGCCACAATTTAACAGCAGTGCAGCCCAGATCATCTGACGGGATTTTTTTAACTATCTGTCAAATGTTTTAAAGTATGACGATATCTGTTGTATTGTATAATACTGAAATAATTTCTTTATCAATGCAGTATTTTTTATGTAAAACCAAAGTTAATAATAATAATAATAATAATATATTATGCTTAATTGCTGCTTTTTTTTTTTTTTTTTTTTTTTAATTCTTCCGTCTTACTTCTTGCATTAAAAAAAAAAAATTATAACAATAATTTTTAATAGTATTTTGCGCTGTCCCTTACATTAGTCTAAATGCCTAATGAATTTATCATTCACAAGAAAGCTTATACTTTTTAATAATCTTGTTTCTGTTTCTTTATTATATTATTCCTTACATTTTTAATCATAAGTTTGTTTAATTAATTATTTTAAAGAATCGATTATATTATTTAAATTATCAAATAAACATACGGGTTTTTTCTCAAAGTTCAGCAGGATTAATGAAATCACTCATAAAAAAAAATTATGAAAGACGTAAGAAAGAAAATTTTACGTGCATGTGATGATCATCAAATGACTGTTTTCATTTCCTACAAACAAATCGCTTTCTCTTTAATTTAATTGACCTTGTCACTTCTCATGCGCTGAGAAACACTTAAAGGATACCATCACAGGAAGGGTGGGGGGGAGGGATATAAATCGTTGTTCGCGCTTTCCAAATGAGAAAAAATAACAGGGCGAAACGAGAGAGGGTAATTTTTCTTTTCTCTGACTTTTTTTTTATATATTATTACTGCTGTATGTCATGGGACATAAAAGATGTTAAGAGGTTTTTTCCCGCCTGCAAAGGAAATTTGAGAGGAATCATTCTGAACCAATCGGGATCGGCGTTCTCCTCCCTGACACGTGAATGCCTCGTGTCTCGTAAAGAACGGGAAGCTGATTCCCCATCTTCCGCGCTCAATTTATCTATCGGACTCTGCAGAAGCATATTCACGATGTTGCGATTGATTATTTCTTTTCTACTCATCTTTGATTTTTCCTTCGCGATTTTCCGATGCCCAAGAAACATTGACCCCTGTCAATGTTGGGGTCAAAAGGTGCGTTGTGACAATGTTGGAAATTTAGAATCCGTTCTTCCAGTTTTAGAAAATTATTTTTCCGGACAAACTCTGCCTCGCTTGCATTTAAAAGGAATTAACTCCTTTTCCTTACCACCTAAGTTTTTAGGCACACTTTCACCTGTTCGATTATTTCTAACTGACAGCGATATTCGTCATATCGATAAAGATGCCTTTGGTGGACAAAATAATTTGTCTTTACTCGTATTGAATTCTAATAGACTGGAAGAAGTTCCAACGAATGCTTTACAACATGTAAAGGGCTTGAAAACTCTTGGCTTGGCTGGTAACTTTCTTATGAAAATCTTAGAAGGCTCGCTTGATCAACTTACTAACCTGAGATATTTAGCACTGTCTAACAACAGAATAACCACAATTGAAAAGAACGCTTTTCCAAGACACCTGGAAGTCCTAGCTCTGTCCCGCAATATTCTAGATACTTTCAACGATTCTCTACACGATCTATACCATTTAGAAGAACTGTGGGCTAATAATAACAGACTTACTAGTATTAAAGATCAATTTAAAAGGTTAGTAAATATGAAACGTCTCACTCTGAATGGCAATTACTTATCGGACATTTCTAATAGCTTCTCGGATTTAGAGTCACTTACAGATCTTAGTTTGTCTGATAACAGAATCCAGGACGTAGGAAAAGCATTAATAGATCTTCCCGCCCTAAGACTCTTAAATTTGTCTCACAATTACATCACAGAATTGCACTGGAAAACGTTCGAACCGTTAAAGGATCTCAGAGTTCTGGATATTTCTGGAAATTACTTGAAAGCAGTCTGTCCTATCCTGAAACCTATGAGGTCACTGAGAGAATTGTATTTGTCAGATCTTAGTTTAAAGTCACTTGATCCTGATTGTTTCTACAACATGAAAACTCTAACTAAGCTCGATTTGTCTTATAACTCGCTAACAGATACCCAATCTATCTCTCATAATCCTCTGCCGCTTTTAACGCATCTCCGCCTGGATCACAATCGGCTAAGTATCTTCCGCTACGACCTGAAATATGCCAAAAGTTTGAAGTACTTAGATATAAGTTTCAATAACTTCACATCCTTCAAGACTCAGTATTTGTCACACAATGGAGAATTGGGGACGCTTATATTAGAAGGTATTTTTTTAATTTTTTTTCAATAATATAATAATAATTATATACGTCAATAACAATATTAACTAAAATTTATATTTTGAAATGCTATTTTTTATTATTTTGCTTTAATTATTAAAAATGGTGATTTATTTGAAGAGTTTAAAAGAGCAGTATTTAAAGAATAAAAATTAATAATTTTTAAATTGTCCTTAAGGAAAACTGAAATCAAAATCTAATAAAAAGTAAAATTAATTGAGACTATTTAGGTATATTTCATCATCCTTTACAAATGTCAAATTATATATAGATAAATACATTTTAAACTATTTATCTATTTTTTACAATAAATTCTGTAAAAAAATAAATTTATAAAAAGTATTAGTATAATTGTTTGCTGATGTTTTAATTATTGAGAGAAAATGTAATAAATATTTATTTTTACAATGTTATTTATTTATTTATTTATTTTTATTTTTTTTTTTTTTTTGAGGGGATCTCTCTCAGTTCATTTTTTTTTTTTTTTTTTTTTTTTTTTTTTAGAATCTATAATTTTTTTACAATTAGTATTCCTTTTAAAAATGAAGTATTCAAAATAAATTAAACATTTTATAAAAGAGAATACTCACGAATCTAAAGATTAAACTTAAATGTTCATATGCATGGGAGAAATACTAATTTCACACTTGCTTTGCTTTATATTTCCCATTCTCGCAGCTTCTTTTACAGAAAATAATTATTTCACCTTTTGTGTATATCATTCCAATGTAGACAGATATTCATCGCTATTCATCATGAAATATTATGTATTATTGCCTTTAATCTTATCGGTAAAATGGTAAAAACTTTATATTTCAATATCAAATATTAGGTAACTTTTCCATCAGTTATGAGAAAATTGATTTAAATAGGATTTTATTCCTTATTTCTTATTGAAGGAAAATTATCTAAGCGAACGGCCTTTCGTTACGCGAAAAATATGCAAGAGTGCAACTTTAAGTGCAGCAAGTGCGTTGCTTATTAAAACTGCACTCATGCAGCTTGCTTGATGAAAGTCCGGGAATAATTATTTGATTTTTCATGCTTTCGGTATTTCTGTACAAAATCATCATTACCTAATCATTTATTTATTTATTTACTTTTAATTACTTAAGTTGTTGAGCAAAGAATGTTTTCAAAAAGGGACACGGTCCAATCAGCGTTTTTTACCAAAATATTTTGTATACTTTCTGCATCTTAAAATAAGTTCGACCTTATCCTCTTCTAAACTCACAACATTTTTTAAAATTTTATTTCATAAAAGTAATAGAATTAAAAGGATCAATTAAAAAAATAAAATAAAATAAAAATTCTTTTAAAATATTTCATAAAATTTCGTCTTCAAAGAAAGAAATTCAGATACAGTGGGGAATTTTTCTTTCAAAAAGAAACAAAAAAATTCTTCGAAAGCGCTTACTAATTATTAAGCTCGATAAATTATTTTAACGTATTTTTACATTAAATTATCAACTTGTTATTCTTGTTAATTAAAATTAAGTTGTATGTATTCAGATTCACTAAATGGGAAATTTTACTATTCTTTTAGTCATTTAAATAAAAATTATTAAATGCTGTTTTTTTCTTCCATGTTTGTCAGCCTTTTGGACACATAAAAATATTAAATAATCAATTTATAATTCAATCGGAATATTTTTTACTATTTTACAATAGTGTTATGTACCACATCTATTCTAATATTAAAGAAATAGCAGTATATTTGTCATTAATATTTTCCTTAGCACCAATAATGGATCCGCGATCCCCGTGACATGAATGAGCCCCTATACTTGCGGAAACCCGAGAGAGTACCTAACAATGTGTGTGTCCGTGCGAGGGTTAATGCCAGCTGTGGGTTAATGGACACGTGGGACCTAGGAAGAAGTGGTATGCCCATAGAGGAGAAATATTCGTTAAAAGAAAATATCGACAACTTTGTTTTAAATTTTCACAGATCTGTCGTCCAACCATTCGTTTTAAAGGTACTAACGAGTTCTTTTAAAATTACCCATATTAAAAATGTACAGTCCCGGGGGGTGATTCCCACCACGAAGGATTGCGATGCCTCTACATATACACAATTTTTTCCCGTGTTAAGTATTACTATTATAAATAATTTCTTTTTAATTTCACTTTAAGAAACTAAAAATATTACTGATTATGTGCATTTATACGAATTTTTGTCCTACCCTGCTATATTAAAAATTATGGAAAAAAAAAAAATGGGTAACAGCGCCACCTGTTGAGCAGTTTGTCCCCAAATCTAATCTGTACTAATTTAGGTCAATTCAAAGTCCAACTAAGTATCAAGTTTGGTTAAATTCCGTCTATTGGTTTATGAAATACAGCGTCCACAATTTTTTTTATACACAAACAGACACACAAAGAAATAAACAGACATTTTGTAAAAATGGTCTAATCATGTTCAGGACATCTGAAAAGGTGTAAGACTTTCGGAAACAGGAAGTCGAAAAATTTCACAAATCCAGTACTTTCTTATTATATGTAGAGAGAGAAGAAATTAAAAACGGTACAATTATTTTAAAAGCTGTAACAACTATATTAACTCTTCCTTATCATCTGTTCTAGTAATTACTTTTTACTTTCCGAACACTATAGTGAGGAAAGTATTGTAATCATGTCAAAAATCCGAATTCGAGATTTTGATGTTTCTATACGTTTCGAGGTCCAACGAGTCCGTTTTCACTATTTTTACGATGATGTATGTATGTGTGTGTGTATGTATGTGTGTATGTATGTGTGTATGTGTGTATGTTTGTGAACACGCTAGCGTCTAAAGGCTTTGTTCGATTAACCTGAAAGTTGGTACGCATATTGTAAGTCACCATAGTACGAACCCTATAGATTTTGGTGAATCTAGCACTTATAGTTTTTTTACAGGGACACAAAGAAAAATTATTTATCATTATGGCCAAGGGACCAAAATCTTAAAAGTGCGATAGCATCTAAACGCCTTATTCAATTGAGCAAAAACTGTATACACATATTATAGGTCACAGATACTCAATCTGTATAGATTTTGGAGAATCTAGCACTTATAGTTTTTTTACAGGGACACAAAGAACAATTCTTTGCCAAATTTTTAAAAGTGTGATAGCGTCTAAACGCCTTATTAATCTCAGCAAAGAATTTGTACACATGTTGTAGGTCACATTTGAACCAACTGTATAGATTTTGGTGAATCTAGCACTTACAGTTTTTTTACAGGGACACAAAGAAAAATTCTTTATCTTTATGGCCTATGAGACCAGCGATAGCATCTAAACGCCTTATTCAATTGAGCTGAAAATTTGTATGAATATTATAAATCACTGTTGCACTAACTATAAGCATTTTGGTGAATCTAGCATCTATAGATTTTTACAGGGACACAACGAAAAATTCTTTATCATTATGATCTAAGGGCTCAAAGTTCAGTAGCGTTAAATAAAACCTCGTGTGATATATGGAGAAAAATACTCAAACACTCTGTAATGGTTTTCTCTTTTTTGTTTGTTTAGCAACTCCTCTTTGTTTATTTTGTCTACAAAACTGTTAGTTACTCAATGTTCGGAAAGTCGAGTGGAGTCACTCCAGATTTTTCTCATATTGTAAAAAAAAAAAAAAAAAAAAAAAAAAAAAAAAAAAAATTGGTCTTTTTTTTATTTATTAATATTATTTATTTATTATTATTATTATATATATATATGTATATTAACTGATATTTTTACCGTTAAAAGGTACTTATTCCCTTAAATATCCCATAGTAAAATATTGCAGAAATAGCAAAAAAATCAAAGTGTATCAACACAGAGCGCGGTTCCTTATTTTTGAATTTAACTCGCGTTGGAGATTGATGAATTCTGAAAGAATTAAAACCTGGAGACAATGGCTCAACATTTCAGTACCTTTGAATTTTAACACAAATTTTCATTAAAACTTTGGAAATTTCATGCAAATGTTTAACATTTAGACAAACAAATATTTTTAAAACAATTGACTTACCAACGAATTCACAAAGTAATGCCGAAATATATCTAGAATACATTGTTACTCTATAATAATGCATAGTTACCAATATTTTAATTTACATCGGAGCATTTTTAGCCCCGCTTTGAATTCTCACCACTTTATTTATAGAATATTTTTCTCCAATATATAACTACGATAAAATAAAAAATAAAAAATACTCAAAAAAGAAGCGGTATGAAATAAAGGTGGGGCTAAAAATACTGCTGAATAAATTAAAATGTTGGCAGCTCTGATGATGAAAAATCAAAGAAGAAAATTAAAAATTAGTCAACAAGTTTAGAAGTTTTCGAAAAAAATTAAATGTTAGAGCTTTTTTTTTTTTTTTTTTTTTTATATAATTATTATTACTAAATATAAATACAATTTTTTTTATTATTAAAATCACAATCAACTGATTGGAAGAAAATCATATTTTAAGGAAATTTTATTTTTCCGACTGAGTGAAAATAATGCCTGGACCGGGAGTCGAACCCCGGATCTTTGACTTACAAGGTCAAGGCTCTACCAGTTGAGCTATCCAGGCCGACAACCGGTCAGCACTACTCACTTAAACAACCTTTTGGCAGAAACATCTGGTCTATAATTTAGATAGCTCAACAGAAATAAGCCGCAGGTAAAGGAAAACACCATTAAACAATGGGAGAAAGAAATTGACCTTGTAAGTCAAAGATCCGGGGTTCGACTCCCGGTCCAGGCATTATTTTCACTCAGTCGGAAAAATAAAATTTCCTTAAAATATGATTTTCTTCCAATCAGTTGATTGTGATTTTAATAATAAAAAAAATTGTATTTCTTTCTCCCATTGTTTAATGGTGTTTTCCTTTACCTGCGGCTTATTTCTGTTGAGCTATCTAAATTATAGACCAGATGTTTCTGCCAAAAGGTTGTCTGAGTGAGTAATGCTGACCGGTTGTCGGCCTGGATAGCTCAATTGGTAGCGCCTTGACCTTGTAAGTCAAAGATCCGGGGTTCGACTCCCGGTGCAGGCATTATTTTCACTCAGTCGGAAAAATAAAATTTCCTTAAATATAAATAGTTTTCGAGAAATTTTGATCCACAATATTAACACTTTCGCAACCGCTGACGTAGATTCACGTCATTTGAAAATCTTTTACTCCACCAGTAGGTGTTTCTTTCCCAATTTATATGTTATTTATTTCTTAAGAATATACCCAATATTCATATTTGTACTATAAATACATTATGGATATGAATGCTTTGATTAGAAAGAGTAGTATAATTATAATGTATATCCATTTGTAATATAAATGTGAATATGCAAAATTTTGTTCTGAAATATTGTAACTGAGGAGAATATCGCCCACAGGTGGGTCTTACTGTGAAAAAGACAAAAAACATGCGGTCGCGAAGGTGTTAAGATGATTTAGCTCAAGTGAAAAATTAGTCTATTACAATTCCCGTACTTGCCAACATACTAATTAATATTCCATATTATTGTAAGCCCCGCCTTCTTTTTTACACCAGTATATTTTTAGAGTATTTTTTTTTTTTTTCTTATTTAATCGTAATTGCATTTGAAGAATATTTCTCTAAAAATTTACTGGTGTGAAAAAAAAGGGTGGGACTAACAACACTATGGAATATTAATTAGGATTTTGGCAAATATGAATTCCCCACAAATTTTTGAATTCTTTTTAATATTATACAAAACTCAGTAGGATATTTAAAAGCTTCATTTTCCTTAAATTATAAAATTGATTGCAATTTATAAAATGAATACTCTTAAATAATTACAATAAAACATTTGGCATAATTATGAAGGGGAAAGGGGTCTTTGAAATTATTTTTGTTTTGCATTCCAGCGCTTTTAAATCCTGTACTATCACGAAATCTATCACTTTCATGCATAAAACGTGTTTTAAAGGATAACAACAACGAAAAATTATGCGATTTGCATTGAATATTAACACTTTCCATTTGTACGTAATCACCGCATCGTTCAACCTTCAATGTTCTTTGCTTGTGTGTTATAACAGAAGGACAGAAGACAGACAGACAGATAGACTAAATGAACTCATAATCACTCTTAAACATTGTTTGAAAGTGTTAAAAATTATTAACTCTAACGGAATGCAATTCCAGTAATTTCCAATTGTACCATTAATGTACCTGAATATTTTAGCGTAGCCCTATAGATCTGAACGCTAAACATATCAAAATGTAATTTTAGCATATTAGCAATAAATACCAGTTTGATTACTATCTTTGTAGTAGAAAATTATTTAAATGTAATCTGTAAAAATGGCTCTCCTAAAACATTGCATTGGCTTTTTTTTTTTTTTTTTTTTTTTTTTTTTGGGGGGGGGGGGGGGTCTCTGTACAAAAACTAGTAGTACAGGGCTCATGAATGTCATTTTAAATAGAAAATATTCCATAATTAACTTGAATAACATGTATCACTTTTAAGAAATTCTGAAAATATTTACGGTCGCTGGAGGTGAGCAGACGGGCAAATAGACGTACGGACAGTCAGAAAGGCAAATAAACTAATTCAAATCATATTCACTCTTAAACATTATTAGAAAGTGTTAAAATGTTTATTAAAAATGAAAATTCAACTCCAGCTACTTCTTATATAGCTTGTAATATATCTGAATATTTTTATGCGGCCCTGTAAATCTTATTTTTTATTAAACTATATATTATGAAAAGCATTCTTTTGCACATATAAATAACATATTTCAGTTTCATTATAATGTTTGCAAAGTAAAGTTATTAAAATATGGTTTACAGAAACACCTCTCATAAAACGCAATGGTTTGGAATACTTTCGGGTGTCTCTGTACACAAACCACTGCTGATAATTGCTCCATTTTCAGAAAGGAACATGTGATAGTGAACTTGAATAGCATATTTCAATTTCATTAAGATTTATGCGAAATAAAAGTATTAAAATATGGTTTATAGAAATACACCTCATGGAACGCAATGCTTTGGAATACTTTCAGGTAACCGTGTACACAAAAGTCAGTAAGGGTATTTACTGCATCTTCAATAGGAAACACGGGAGTTATAGCGCAGATAGACGAACAAACCGACGTCTTAAACAGTTTTTAACTTTGTTGGAAAGTGTTAAAAAGTAGTATTTCTAGAGATAGAAACTTATACTAAGCGAGTCGTATTAACCCCCGACGATATATTGAACGCCCCAGCCCACCCGTTCCTGCTCTTCGATATCTTTTTCTAGTCAATTTTGTCCTTTTATCCCTTCCGGTGTTAGCCGTTATTTATTTATTTATTTTTATTTTTTTCACACACTTAACATTGTGAGTTTTTTTTTTTTTTTTTTCGTTTTCATCCCATGCTTTTTCTATGGATTTTTAGCTTTTTTTCCCGTGTGTTTTACATTCAAAAGTGCGGTGGTATATTATTAACATATAATAATAGTATATTAGGCGAGTCGTATTAAACCCTCGACGATAGCTTGAATGGCCCAACCCAGTGGCGGATTTAAGGGGGGGGGATGAAGCCCCCCCCCCCAAAAGTACTGACATTCCCAATTGAATAGTGCAATTGCAAACTTTTCATTGATCTGGAATTACATCTTGAAAAATCTTACCCCCCCCCCCCGAAAGTAATGTTCTGGTTCCGCCACTGGCCCAACCCACCCATTACCGCTCTTCGATGCCTTTTTCTAGTCAATTTTGTCCTTTTATTCCTTCTGGTGTGAGCTCTTTTTTTTTTTCACACTTGACATTGTGAGTTTTTTTCGTTTTCATCCCATGCTTTTTCTATGGATGTTTAGCTATTTTTTGCATTCTAAAGTGCGGTGGATTATATTTTCCTTAAGATATAAGGAAAATAATACAAAATAATGTTTAATTTCAAAACACTTCATGCAAATACCCCGTTTTGTAATAAATACACTGATTAAAATTCATACAAATTTTTAAAAGCATTGTGGATGAAAATAAATTTGCATGGAGCATTATAAATAACTGATTAATCTCGAAATTTGGAACCCAAGGGAAAAAAAAATTTAGAATTAAAATTTTGTGAAAGCTTTTAAATAATATTTGAGGAATTGTAGAATAATATTATTTTAAAAGTATTGCATAACATTACGCATTTTATAATAACTATCTTGATAACTTTAATTGCATCGAATTTAACAGTTTTCATTATGCCTTGTTTCCTTAACCCGTTAACGCCCGAATTAATTTTGCAAAAATTATTAGCTGATTATTTTACTTCTAAATTAATATAGACACCTGACAGTAAAATATATTGACTTTAACAATTCTTCTGAGAGTTTTAAATTTAAAGACTATCCTCATATATTGACGTTTAGTGTTCTAGCGAGAAAACTGCGAGATAGAAAAACTTTGAGATAACAGATTAATTTCCTATTATATGTTGGCAAAGATCTCGAAAGTAAAGTATTATAATATATATTATTATTCAACTTGATTAAATTAGTATACCTGCGCAAAAAGCAAATATATGTGCAACGAATGAAAGATCATAAAATGACTATCTAAATTATGAAATAATAATTAATAGTAGGCATATAAAACTTTCAGGGATCATTTAGAGTAACGCTGTAAACTGTCACTAAAAAGCAGAAATCATTCCAAGAAACTACAAAAAATATACGTGACATTTTATTAGCTGTCCTCAAATGAGGACACTGGGCGCTAACGGGTTAATGTAGCAAAAATTTCCGATGCTGTTTCACGATCCGTAACATAAATTAATTCAAAATTTACATATTAACATATAAATTGCATTAAAATGTTTCCAAATCTTCATTCTCAATGAATTAATATTTTTAAACTAATTAAATATTTTCATTATTTTTAACACTAAATTAATTAAAATTTTCATAAGTTTTTACGTTTTTTTTTTTTTTTTTTTTTTTTTTTTTTTACATTTGAATACTTTATTACAAGCGATTTCTGTATGATTAATTCCTTCGACAGAATTCAGTTTTAGAACATTTTAATGCAAGTTATGTGAAGATTCTAAATAAAGTTATCTTAAAAAGATTGTGAAATAACACAAAATGTGAAATAACACTGCACCAATAATACAAATTTACATCTAAAATTTTGATTTGATAATTTTGGGTGATCTTTATATTTTTTAGTGTGCTGAAACCGAAACTAGATCCAGTATTTCTCTATCATGTATAGATTTTTGGAAATACAGGGTGTCTACCAACACTATTTCTTCCTTGACTTTTTCACCAATATAGGGGAGAACCGTGTAATACGGACCATGAGGAAATTTATATGTTCAATACTAGAGGGTTAAACCATCTCATTGCCTTTAGTGAATATTATTGTTATCCAAAGCAAGAAGGGACTTGTACATGCATACCTGTAATTGGAAGATTATGAAATTGAGTTTTCAGTTTATATGATCATTGATGTAACAAATATGTTAAAATGGAAGTATTTCTTTCTACTGTTAGGTAATTGTAATATAATATTCGCGTTAATAGTAGCAAATGTGCTTATTATCTGTCAATCTAGACATGTGTTTCATGGGCGCTAATTTGCATAGCGATATATGATTGGAAACAACGTTGCTGTGTTTATGCGTGTAATATGAACCATGTTCTGTTGTGTAATATGGAGCAGTGGTCCATGATAAAAACAGAGAGGTTTTGTTAATGCTCGGCGTACATATGTCGCGCACTCAGATTCTTGAGGCTATAGAATAGGCCAGAGAAACAAGGATAATCAAGTTATCATTTTTTTTCGCTTGCTCCCTATTGAATATAACTTTTGGACCTCCCTTTTTTTCGGAAATTCATGGAAATGTACTAGAAACTACCGAAAACAAAGAAATTGTGTCGGTAGATACCCTGTATTGGCAGAAAACTATACGTGATAGAGAAAAACTGGCTTCATTTTCGGTTTGAGCACACCAAAGATATACGTATTGGCTAAAATTATCAAAACAAATTTTGCCAACATTACTTTTGTAGACTTGTGTAATTATCATATATTTTCGTGTATAAATCAAGAAATTTTTAAACTATATCTAATGCTAAATTGTGTGTGTGTGTGGGGGGGGGGGGGGTCGGCAGCACAAGCAACGAATCGCTAAATATCGCACATTTTTTACTTTTTAGCTTATGTTTCTTAAACTTATCAAAATGAAGTAATAATTCTTAATGAAATTATAGATTTATTTTAAGAAATTTTGTTGTTTTACTTTTGGTATGGTATTGTTCATATTGATGCTTTGTTGTGCCGACACTGAAAGAAAAAAAAAAAATCTGATTTTACTGAAATTTGCGCGTGGTTCAGGAATTAAAAAAAAAAAAAAAGAAGAAGAAGAAAAGAACATTTTTCAACTTACTTTTTGACAGTTTTTAATGTAAACTTTATCCAAAACCTGACTTGAAATACTTTTTTAAATATAAAAATTAGAAAAAGCTAAAATAATAATGATAATAATAATAATAAAGGAAAGAAGATGAAGAAGAAGGAACGGCAAAATTTAGACACAAAAATAATTTAAAATTTTACGAAATTATAAAGATGTAGTCATCCCTTCGCATTGAGACTCTGAAATAAAAATTTAAGTTTCAACAGTAGAAGCTTTTTATTGTGGAACCCTGAAAAGCTTAAAATAAAAATTTAATCTTGCAGACACATGCTATAAATAAATGAATGTTTCAACGCTAAAAAAAAATTAGAGAAAAATATAGATATTTCACTTTTGCCAGAGAGGAAAATTTTTAAATATTCAAAATATTTTAAAAAGCTGTCGAGACCAAAATTCCAAGTCATTAGTTTCGACATAAGTGTTTCTCAAATTTCAAAGGTCTCGAAAGTTTTTAAAAATATTTTGAATATTTAAAAATTTTTCATCTCTGGCAAAAGTAAAATATCTATATTTTTCTTTAAAATTTTCTTAGTGTTAAAACTTTCATTTATTTATAACATGTCTTTGCAAGAATAAGTTTTTATTTTGTACTTTTCAGGGCTTCACGATAAAAAGCTTCTACTGTTAAAAAATGTTTTTTTTTTTTTTACTTAAATTTTTATTTTCTGCCTTTTAGTTATTAAAAAAAGCTTCTAAAAAATGAATCAAAGGATACTGTGTAGGCTTTGAAAGAATTTCTTTTATAAATTGACATCTTTTTTATTAATTATCTGCAAAAATTAACACATCGGCCAATGGAGAATCGAACCCCCGACACGTTCTAACCAAAAATCAAAAAGCAGTAAAGAAAAGTCATTGAACATACTAAAAGTTTCCAGCAAATACTTATACAAAACGAATATTGTCCTCGAATGCTTTTTAAAGTATTTTGAATATTTAATTTTTTTCATCTCTTGCAAGGTGAAATATTTATATTTTTCTTTAAATATTTATATTTTTGTTTCAACAATTTTCTTGTTGTTGAAACTTTTATCAATTTTTTTTATAGCATGTCCTTGCGATAATATATATTTTTAAAATGCTTTTAAGGGCTACAAGATAAAACCTTTATTATTATTATTATTATTATTATTATTACATTTTTATTTTGTGCGTTTTAGTAACTAAAAGAAGCTTCTTAAAAAAATAATAATAAAAAGTTTTTAGGATAGTGTGTAGACAAAGAAGGATCTTTATTGTATCATTTGACATCTTTTCTATTAATTATCTGCAATAATGTAACACATCGGCCTTCGAGGATCGAACTTACGACCATCGCGTTATCAACATGACGCTCTATTCAATTGAGCTAACAAGCGACAAGAAAAGGTGCTAACATTTACGTTAAAGTGGAGGTGTTTTGTTTTTCAGTGTGACACGAAGACACGATGACAAAATCCAATTTCAATTAAAAGCTTCTAAAAAGCCCATTTTCGAAATATTTTATTTTTTTGTGATGCTGGATAAAAAGTCAAATACTGCATAAATCAAGAGTTTTTAGAAATTTTTCTAAAACTAAGTTACGAGGATAGATCTTATATATATATATATATATATATTTTTTTTTTTTTTTTTTTTTTTTTTTTTGTAGAAGAAACACACTCTCGGCTCATACACGGATAGCCTGTATTCAGATATGTACTCTATGCCAAATTAAAAGTTATCTTAAGAATCGATCTTATGTTATCTTAAAATAACATGATATTTTTTGCCTCATTACTAATTTGCTACTTTTTTTTTTCTTTTTCTTTTTCTTTCTTTTTTTTTTTTTTTTTTTACTTGTGATGAATTTAAAAAAAATAATTTTGTAAATTTTCCAAAAGCTAACACAAGCTTTAAACATCATAATTAATTTTTGTGTAATTTTAAAAGTAATTGAAAAGGTCAAATGAAATAGACACAGTCTTCTATTGTACTAATCGTTTTAAAACATATAACATGCCTTAATATTTTTACATTTCATATGCATATGTATACAAATATTTTAATTCTGAGACAATAATTTTCCGAAGCGATTTATAAGATCCGTCATTCTCTTAAGGGGATACATGGACGGCAGCCTTACCCCATGTAATTCATGATGAAATTTGTTTTCAAATTACTCATTATTACCTAATTTTATTATTATTATTATTATTATTATTATACTTTCACCTTTCGAAAATTCAGCCATTAAATTTATTATCTTTTTCTGAAAATTGATTTTTTTTTTCTAAGCTATAAAGGGCAAGAAATGTTCTTAGTAAATTTTTTGCATATAAGAGATTTAAAGAAAATATTAAAAATTTAAAAAATAATATTTAGAAAACGAAAATCAATTTAATGGTTTTAAATTTTCTAAATGGGAAAGTGGAATTTAAAATAACAAGTTAAATATTGAATAATTTTTTAAACAGATTTCCTCATAGAATAAAATTGGATTACGCTACCATTCACGTTAGATAAAGTATTCCTTTAACCTTATATTTCATCAAGGAATAAACTTCGCTTATTTCATAATATCACAAAGAATGTTTATGAATGGTTATATGTTTCACCTATCAAATAATTTTAAAATTAGTATGCCTTGTATGTCTGATAAAGCAAAAAAAGTTTAATTAAAAGAAGAAAACAACTGTACACTGAGAAAAAATATGTAACGCCTTCATCTAGAATGAATAAGTGGTCATTTTCTAAATCCCAAACTAGAAATATAGATTTCCGAGCTATGCGTATAAGGCACACCAATAAGCTGAATAGACGAAATGATCGAGAATTTCTAGTCTATACATTTCTAGATGGTAAAGCAATATTCTGAATATTTTGTATTGCGAGAAATTCTCGCTTGATTTTCTAAAATTGGATCATAAACCAAGATTATAGTTGCTAAAACTCGCCTCTTGTACTCACATTTATTTGCAGAGATTTCGATAATGTAGGCAAATGCTCTAGAATTTTAATAGGTGTTTCTAGAACTAGCTTTCAAAGAGAATTTATAAGGATGACCTGGAATTATTTTTACTAGAGCCACAATTTAGATTCTGGATGTCAGTTACAGAATCTTTTTTCTCCGTGTAAGATCAATATTGTGGTGGCATGTCTCCTTACCACCTCTAGGGGTGAGTCTTAGACCGTCGCCAATTGCCCATTGCGCAGCACTAGGGCGACATAAAACCCAACCAACCAACCAACAGAATCTTTTCTTAGTGTAGTTATAAATTTAACTTAAAAATAATTATAGTGCATGTATGCAGTCAAACCTCGCTAACCTGAATTACTTTTAACATGAACTGTTTCCACAATCCCCGTCAAAATGAAGATTAGTTATATGAAGATTACTTACTAATTGCATAAACTACTGATAACATGAACACATTTTTTATCCCTCTTGAGATTCACGTTAACGAAGATCGACTGTATTTTAATTTTTCTCGTTTATCAAACAAAATAAATTGAAGAAAAAAATACTTACAGCACCTTTCTAATTTAAATGTGAAAAGCACACTTTTTTTTTTTTTTTTAATATATATATAATTACTTTTTTTTTTTTTTTTTTTTTTTTTTAATATAGATTATTAAGTTATTATTATTATTATGTGTATTTTCATTAGTAAAATATAAATACAATTTTATATCTAAAAATGTTTCTTTTCTTTTCTTTCTTTTTTTTTTTTTTTTTTTTTTTTTTTTTTAAGTTGCAATGCTTTTTCTTAATTACTGAACACAGAAAAGTATTCAGATATAAATTGTAGGTATGTTGTAAGTTATTATCGCAAGAACTGTACAAATTTACAGGAGCCTAGGACTAATTTTTTGTTACCAGGATACAAAGTAGAATTTTTATACATTACGGTCTATGGGCTCAAACTTCTTAAAGTTTGATTTAATTTGTTTAAAGCGTAAAATAAAAGAAACAAATATTTGATATTACGAGCTTAATATTTATAGTTCTTTTACAGGGACACACAAAAGAATTTCATACATTACTAATAATTAAACGACGTATCACTTGGGGAGAGAGATACTTGAACATCTATTACGGTTTTCCTTTTTGTTTATTTAGAAACTTTTCTTATTTAAGTTTATTTAAAAACCGTTAATTAATAAATATTAAAAATTCGAGTAGTGTCGCTCCAGATTATTTATTTATTTATTTGTAATTTTATTTTATTTTATGTTATTTTATTTATGATAACACTATATTTTAATACATTTTTATTAGTTACAATAACAACTTTCTTTTTCTTTTCTTTTTTTTTTTTTTTTTTTTTAGGTAATCCCTGGAAATGTACAGAGCCTGTTCTTTTGATGCTGAAGAATATGGAAAAACGCGCCGTAAAAATGATTGGCCAGCCCAAGTGCTAACCGTCTCTACTAAAATTCAAAGTAGCATAATGAAACTTTGTAGTTATAAATAACTGTGATATTTAAAAGTGTTAATTTTTTTCCCTTTTTTTTCTATGGATCAAAAGATATTTGGAATTCTCAGGCTGTATAAGAAAAAATTTCAGTTATATTTTATAGAGAAAACAGTGAATAAAAAACTATAATTCCTATAATATCTATTTAGTTTTTGTAACTGATAAATCTAGTATATTTAAGCCTAATTTTTTCAAGCACAATAAATTGACTTTAAAAAATATTTTTTCTTTGCTAAATTAAAGATATGGCGTGCAATCGGTATTTAAACTTAAAAACTTCACATACCATAAAATTAATGGAAGCACTTGTCTTGTTTTTGCCTCCAATGTAGTAGCACGTGTTTTACACCTGAAGAAGAAAAGCCACGTCCTTTTGAAACATGTAGCGCTTTCATTAATTTTATGGTGTGTGAAGAAGTTTTTAAATTTATTTTTTTTTCTTTGGTTCTTCTATGTTTACTAATTATAGAAAATAATACAGATATATTTTTAATCATTTGTATATATAGAGAAAATTTTAATTAAGCTACAACTTTGATTTATATAACTCTTAAATCGTTACAGATAGCGACACACACACACACACACACACATATATATGTATATATTAAATGGTTATAATTATTATTTTTTTTTTCTTACTGAAAAGAACGGGAAAAGGGAATTTAATGGACAAGGCTTTCAAAAGGAAAAACTTCAGAGGTACTAATACAGTAGCGCAACCTAGCCACAAAACTTTGTTTATGAACCCCTATCCTCCTCCTCATTCAACTTCAAATTTAAAATTTTCGTATTTGATCCCTTATCGTTGCTCTAGAAGGCTCAGGTCGGTTTCCGAATGTTGCAGCTCACTTCTGTAGAAGTAGTGTTGCATTTTCACTACATAAATACGAATGTTTAAAAATAAAAATACGACCTCAGGTTAATATGACTCTTTGTGAGACATCATCGAAATAGCTGGAAACTGACATGAAATGAATTCCTTTTATGCCCTCACTCACTGCCCACATTTGTAGCGCCATTTAGTGAGATTCTGAGAAGTTATTTCAAATTCAGTGTTGTAGTTTAATTAAACTTCACTCTGTTCCTGTGTATACTTGACTGTTCTGGAATTTTCTTCTATAAAATCTTGATTAAATACAAACTAAAATTGTAAAATATACATTACGCCCTTAAAACTTTTACATATATAGCAATAAATATCTTCTGTAAGTGTATGTAAAGGGTTTTCTAATTTTAGTTTGGATGCACATCAATAACATTAAAAGAAAATAATAAGCATTTTTAATAGGTTTTTTTTTTTTTTCTAAATATCTTTTATCAGACTTTATGCTGTATAGATTGTAGTTTCTATTCCTTTTCGGCATTTTTATAATGTGTATGTTTGCATGTTGAGCTTTATGTAGAAATTTTGAATAAGCAATTTCTGCAGAAATACAAATGAAAGAATAAATATGCTCGTTTAGACACAACCTCCACAATTTAGAATTGCAGAGGAAATAGTGTGAAAAAAAAAAAAAAGATCTGAATTACAAGTTTTTATAAAAAAAAAAAAAAAAAAAAAAAGGAAATAATACCAACAAAATTACACTTAAAATTAAAGTATACTCTATAACAAAAAAATCGACGCACCAAAAAGGAGTTATCCAAATGAGACGAAAATTGGTAGATGTGATGTACATGCAAAGAAAAACAAATGATTACAGTTTCAGAAAATTTGAATGGTTTAATCAAGAGAAACGGCCTCACAAAAGTCAACAAGTAAATAACACATTGGTCCACTTCTGAGACTTATGTAAGCAGTTATTCGGCTTGGCATTAAGTGATAGAGTTGGTAAATATGCTCCTGCGAGATATGCCAAACTCTGTCCAATTGGTGCATTAGATTAGCAAAATCCCAAGCTGGTTGTAATAGGACCCTTTTCATGATGCTCCAAACGTTCTCAATAGGAGATAGATCCTGCGACTTTACTGGCCAAAATAATGTTAGGCAAGCAGGAAAACAAGCAGTAGAAACTATCTCTGTGGCACTATCATGCTGAAACAAATGGTCAGGATTGCGTGATAGGAAGAGAAACACAACGGGACATAAAATGTCGTCTACGTATCGCTGTGCTGTAAAGATGCCATGGATGACAGACAACCAAAGGGGTCCTGCTGTGAAATGAAATGACATTCCAGAAAATCACTCCTGGTTGTCGAGCCGTATAGCTGGCTACAGTCGGGTTGGAATCCCCCCTCTTTTCGGGGCGTCTCCAGACGCGTCTTCGCTGATCATCGGGGCTCAAATTGGAGTGTTACTTATCACTGAAGACAATTCTACTCCATTTAGCGACATTCCAGTTCGAACGATCCTGATATCACTGTAAACGTGCTTGTCGGTATACAAAATTTAATAGTAATCCGCACAAGGGGTTCCCTGAACTCAACCCTATTAATGGTCTGACGTCACTGAAGTATCAGTTGCCCGTAGGATCGAAGATATTGATAAAATTGGGGCTTTTAGTACCGTTCTGACGATTAATCGGTTCTCACGTCCTGTCCTCTCTCTAGGCCGACCGCTCCCTCCCTGACGCTGTGTTCGGCCATGGTTCACCCATTCCTGTCAATATCATCTAATAGTGACATCGTTCCTATAAAATTGTCAAACAATTAGCAGATTAAACCGACTGGCTTCTTTGAGCCTAACTACACACCTCTCTTAAACGCTGTCATTTGCGCATATTGTTTGCGCACTTGTATGCGAGGCATAGTTACTGTCTATCTGAGTAGACGGAATGAAATTCTCGAAGAATTTATGACTTAGAATCAAAATTTCTCATTTTTAATATTCTGGCAATTGCGCAGTAAAGATGCGCTGCAGCGTCACATGCTCATTCGATGGCAGCCAAACTTTAAAATTTTGCATTTTCCATCGAAACTTGTATGCATGTCAATTTGTGTCCAGTTTGCATTACTCCTTCTTGGTGCGTCGCTTTTTTTGTTATAGAGTGTAGATGAAACATATGGAAGAATAGGCATTGGACGTGAGTGGGGCATCGCAATGGTCGTTCCAGCTTAGTATACACACAGCCATAGCATAACATTCTCAGGGATGATAGAGTGTAGGATTTTTTTCCTGATTTCAGCATTGTTTACTTAACATATTTCCTGATTTCAGGATTTTTATTTTTTCAGTGATTGTTAATCAAAAAATTTTGTTTACTTGAAATTAAAATATACATTTTGTAATTGACTAATAAACTTTTAGATTTACAAGAACTTTGTATGTATTTTATTCATTACGATCATAAAATAGTATGTTAAATGCACCATGTAATTATATTTATTCATTTTCTTAATGTAATTTCAGAATTTTAGAAGAAAGGTCATAATCAGCCCTGCACTATGTTTACTCTAAAGAACATTTAATATAATATGTGAACTATTTAATATATATGAGAACTATTTAATATAATATGTGAAAAAAACTGAAAATGATTTCAAAAGTACGCTGTTAAAAATAAAAATAAATTTTTCACAGACCTGCACAAAGTAAATAAATAAATAATAAATGATGGTTAATTAATTTAATTGCAGCCAATATTTTAAGAAATTCTATGCTAAATGTCTCTAGTTTAGTAGTGCTGACTAACAACAAAAATAGGAGAAACATACGCCAAATTTCTAAAAATAAAATTCGCCTAATTTAGCATCTTTTTCTTTCTTTTTTCTTTTTCTTTTTTTTTTTTTTTTTTTTTTTTTTTTTTTTGTAAAACATTGCATTTTTTTTTTTAACATCATAATAATTCTAAAACATATAACATATAAATACAGGGTGGTTACCGATCCGCCTTTTTTTTTCCTGATTCTTCCACGAGAATATTTATGTGATAATTTTTACTTAATTAATGATGCAAGCATACTATTAAAAACTCCAAAAAAAAAAAAAGTATCGGGGAAAGAATCAGGGGAAAAATGTAGTCTGTGAGCCACCTTGAAATATACATAATTAATTAATTATTAGGATTTGTGCGGATATTTCATTTTTCAAGGACTATTCCACCAGTATTTTTTTAACAACATATTTCCTTTTTAACTTCTAAGGTTTTCTTCATACCAGAAATTACTATGTAATATTAGTGGTGGAGAAAATCAAGAAAATTCAAAGACCATACGATCTTTGGTTGAGAATATTGATATACGAGAGATGGAGGAGTGTAGGTTTCAGGATGTGTATTAAGTTTCAGGCCTGCCACAGGCGACAATTTTTATTTTATTTTCCTACCACTATTTCCAAAAAATAACATGTATAATACATTTTCGCAGGTAAATTGGCATGTTTCCTGCATAAATTTATGTTATAAATTTTATGTTATGGATATAGTGATACGTAAATAATTTTTAAAATGTCGTCTCTGGCAGCCCTGAGTTTGTATATAAATGCGACCCTAAATTATGCTTATGTGAAAAAAAAAAAAATTATAAATTGCTTCAATATATATAATATATATTGAAATGTGCTGTGAAATAATTAATTTCTTGACCAACTTATTGATGTGGGGAAAATGTAAACGACTAAGCATTTCATTTTCAAATGTTTTGCTGATTTCATAACAAATATACAAACACTTACCCTATATTTATTTTCCTATACATTAAATGTTTTTACTACGAAGCTTTCCATAATTGAAAATATTATTATGCATTTCACTGAAATTGTACTTTCCTATTTTCAGTATTTTCTATGCAAATTAAAGAGAATATTTTTTGAAAAAGATCAAATCTGATTATAACTATGAAACATGTCTTCTTTTCTTATCAGTAGAAAAATTAAAAAATTTTGATTTTTCTTTTTCTTCTGCTGGTAATTATGGAGGAGCATATTAATTAAGAAGTCATTTATTTCGGCTCAAAGACAGTAATTAATTTTCTAGATAAATATCACATAGCTTTGAAAAAAGAATTTTCCTAGATAAATTTAGAGTGAATTATTGTTTCTAATTCTTTATTTTACGTAGCACTTTTTAGTTTTTATTTCAAAGAATTTCAACCAGCCGTGTAATACTGAAGAATATTAAATATGCTACGTTTGTAATTTTTCAAAGAAAGTTATGAGAATATGTAATTAATTACCTGCTACGTAATTTTTCCATACTAATAAATGCTAATTTAATTTCAATTAATAATTATGCATAAGGACTGGACATATTGTCCTTAAACATTGAAAACTAGAAATGTGGAAATA
Source organism: Salticus scenicus (assembly GCA_963930645.1). Taxonomy (NCBI): domain Eukaryota; kingdom Metazoa; phylum Arthropoda; class Arachnida; order Araneae; family Salticidae; genus Salticus; species Salticus scenicus. The sequence goes on along the minus strand of OZ005652.1, from coordinate 217,531,862 downwards.
ATGCTTTTTAATTTAATTAATTTCAATATTAAAGGTAAATTTTAAATTAATAATTTCAAATATATACAATATATATATATATATATATATATATAAATCCTTAAATAAAAAATTGTATAATGTTAAAGAAAATAAATGAAATTTTATTTTATATTGCAATACAATAATAAGTGTTTATTTCTGTAGATAAACATTTTTATGTATATTTGGAGTACATCTGGTTTATGATAGAAATTACCGATTCCTGAAAACTTTTGAGTGTATATTTCCGTAGATTAGATGAAGTATAAATTTTTAAGGAGTATTTATAGTTTCAGCATATAACTACCGTATAGGACGATCCAAAGCGTGAGAGCCATAGTTTCCGTGGAGAATCAAAATTGTGATGGCATGTCTCCGGACCACCTTTAAGGCTAAATCTCATACCATCGCCAATTACCCGTATTGAAGCACTAGTGTGACGTAAAAAATTCTCTCAACTTCAATCTATAGGACGACCCCAAACTATAGAGTATAGCAAAAATCAAATTAAAATATTTGTAACATATTGGAGAAATAATGAAGATGGTATTTTGGGGTAAGTACCCATATGAAGAGATTCTCAACAATGAAAGTGAAGCTGCATCTGTGGAACTATTTGTCATGGATGATGAATGTAGTATTTTGCAGGATTTTAAATGCATTAGGAAGTGATTCGTTTTATTTTATAATGTTTTTAATTTGTAATTTCAATCTATTTTTTATCTATGTTATAAGATGACCCCGAATTTACGAACCTTTTTTCGTAAATTCAAATATCGTCTTATCTGCGCGATTTTTTATACATGTATGAAACTTGTAGACATTTAAATTTAAATACTTTAAAATTTGATAGTGCTTGCTGATGTTTTTGTGCATCATGCACGTGTGGCATAATGTTAAATGCGTGTCTTACAGGGTGTTGATAGTAATCTGTACATGCATGAAACTTGCAGACATTAGAATATTTTAAAATCTAATACTGTTTATCATTTTTATTCGTACTTGTGCTATGAATAAGGAGGGAGATTTTGCGCTGTCCGATGAGTAACAATTAACAGTGCCTAACACCAACTTTCAAGCTACTAAAACTCTGAGCCGTGCCTTCTACTCCTATAAAAATAATAATAATAATAGCAATGAATTCATCTATCGTTAGCTTCGTGTTCCAACTGGTCTCTATTTATATGCAGCTGGCAATCATGGACATATTAGTTAAAATTTCTATACTGCATTCACAGAATTATTAATATTTTCAACAATTGTTGATAAATGGCATGTGTCAATTAAAGAACATTTGGTGCGTACAATTTAAGATTCCATTATTGTAATTGATGAGAATTAGAGCTAATAATTTAGCTTCAAAAGTATAAAAATTTATTTTCAAATGCATGCAGAATTTTACTGGGATGTATCACCAATCTTTGTAAACTACCAAACCCAATATTATTGCATAGGGAAAAATTTTATTTGAACTACTTATTACTTAATGTTTTACCCGTTTTCGTATTAAAAGAATTCACAATATTTAAATTAGTATTTGTTTTCCAAAAATTATTTTTTGAAATGTTTAATATTTCAGGTTATACAGTGCGAAAGACTTACAATTTATTTTTCACACTATAGAGCTTGAAAATAAAATATTTAAAAAAATAAATAAATAAATAAACATAGAATAAGAACAATGTGAATCATCGAAGAACTTCTTTCTGTCTCTTATATAGTGAATGAAAAAATAAAACAATACTCCACTTTCGGAGAATTCAGTGAAAGACGAGTTGGATCACCAAAAAGATTGATATAAGAAAATATCATATTTTATCCAAGGAAGAATATTGTATGGCAGAAGTTTAACCTTCCAGCGGGCGCGCTGCTTATACGAACATGAAAGGTCGCGCGTATTTTTCACATACCTCACAGCACACTTATCCATAGTACCTCCTGAGGATGGCCATTGGATGTACTTTCATACATAGGATATCCTGAGGATGTCTTGTGGATGATATGTGCTGTAAGAGTACACTACTGTAAAATATATATTTTAAAGTATCTGGATCTTTTAATTATACTATAACCACTTGAAGATTAATAAGAACATTCAATTGGAACTTTTATTCATTAAAAAAAAAAACTGAAAGAATGAAACTGAAAGCATAAAATCAATAAAATGTAATCAAAGAAACATCAGAATTATTTGAAAATAAAATAAAGAATATAGTTGATGTTTTGTCATTTTTAATAAAAAGTGTAAAGTTAAAAGTTAATTAATTTTAAGAATATTTAAAATAATAATGTTTAAAACAAAAACAACAAAGAATCATTTTAAACAGCGAAAAAAAAAAAAAAAAAAATCAAATATAACAAAACATTACATGAACGGTCGCGCGTATTTTTCAAATACAAATAGCAAATATACAGCTTCATATCATTGTCTCGAGGTTCAAAAGATAACTAAAAATAGACCAATGTATACTGAGTGAATAGCCAGAGATAAGTGTTTCAAATGCTCTCAGACTTTAAGATATACAACGAGATTCAACGCTAGTGTCCCAGACAGCACATCGCCTCCCCAGGATATCTTCAAGATGTCTTCTGGATGAAAAGACATCCCAGAAACGTCCTTAAAATGTACTGTGGATAAGTTAAGCCTAACTGTGCTGTTAGGGGTATCTCTCATATACGCGCGCCCGCTAGAAGGTTAAAGAAGATAATGATTGACTTTAAAAAAAAAAAAAAAAAGTTTCATGAATTCTGCTTGATCTTTCCCCCATAAGTGAATTATTTTATTCCTTTTTCCTATGTGATTCAAAAGACTATGAATAGCTGTCACAGCCACATATTTAGTATATAAATTTCGATTTTAAATGTTTTATCTCCTTCAGTAGCGGTATTTTATATACATATATGAATAAATAGGTAGATAGATATATAATGTATGTTTTGAATCTCTTTTAATTCAATATTTAAATCTTTGAGTTTTGGGGTAATATAGATTTTATATGATTTCACATATATCATTGTCTCAGAAATACCTCAATTTTCATTACCCTGCAACTGTAATTGCTCTTGACAAAGATATAACTTAGATATAGCTTTAAAGATTTTTTTTTTTTTCCAAATTTATTTTTCTGCATTTATTAACTTTTTCAATATCTTTTGTTCTATAATGTTTCATTTCCATTTGTAATTATTTAATGATTAATTCAGTCATCCTTCCTGGTATTTGATCATTATAATGATGAATTTTATTATTACTATTATTATTATTATTTATTACTCATGAAAACCTCTTTGATCATATCACAGGAAGAATGTAAGATTTAATTAAAAACGGAAAAAGGGGAAAAAAAAAAAGACGAAGAAGAAAGCAATGAGATTCTGTCAGATTATATTAAATAAACAATGAAGGAAAAGGAATTTTGCGCAAATAGGAAATGTACGTTAATTAATGATAAGTTGTAAAAATTCATAGTGGAGTGTACAAACATAATTATAACAATTTAAAAAATAATAATAACAACAACAATAATAATAATAATGTTAATGTTAATGTCAAACAATTTTTAACATCAAAATTCATGAAAAGTGTTAATTTAAATAATAATAAAAAATATCAGTAATTGCTGTATTTTCCTCATCAGCAGGTGGGAATACTGAGAAAAAAAAAATGTAATTCTAACAGGTTTTGGAAGGCAATTAGTATTTTAAAACAGTACCTACTCATAGAAATGTTGAATTTTTTTAGCTTAAACTTTTTCATGCATTTTTGTATTCAAAATCATTAAATATTAAAGCATTTTATAGTTATGGATATATTTATGCACTCCACATTAATTTTTCGGAACTTATCCTTAATTATATAAGTTAATTTTTTGTATCAGAAATTGGAGCTGCTTATGCGTTTATTTTATGTAAATTTTTTTTTCATTTACATGAAACTTAAATTTATACTAAATTATATTTAAGTATGCATATGAAAACATTTTCACATATAAATCACATAACAGGATGTAAAACGAATGTAACGGAATTGATTCATTAAAATTACTATGTAGCTTTTTTTTTCTACGAACAAGCTAAGAAAATCTACCTATAATCGAAAAAAAAAAGCATGAAACTAAACTGACAAAATGCTTGCAGCAAATATGAGTAAAAAATACCATTATTAGTAAAAATATAGAAATAATTTATGAAATGCATTCACCAATATAATAATATAATAATAAAAGAAAACTGTAAACGAAATATAAAGAGTAGAAGAAAAGGAAATATCATTTCTTCTCCTCAGCTGGGCAGAAAGAAAAGAAATGCTTGTAAAAAATAGGTATCAAAACAATGATTGATTTAAAACCAAAAGCTTTTTTGTTTTCTGTTCAAGATACTACACCTATAATGAAATTAAAAAGAATAAAAATCTGTATTACATCCATATTTAAGTTCGTCAAAAAAACAAGTTACAAAATCTATTATATATATCCATAGGTGTGTTATGATTAAGGCCTAAGGTTACTGCACTAGAGGTTACTGCACTAGGTTCCTAAACTCAAGGATGAAGTGTCCTCCGTGGGGTCTTTTCTAAGGGGTCCTAGCCCGCATTTAGGCAAGTTTTGGAGAACAGAACTACGAAAAGCTCCGAACGACTAGGCCGACGAGCGCAACTAGGGATCAACCCCGGCATATCACATATACCCATAAAACAATATTCTGTCCTGTTAGTATTTAAAAAAAAAAATTAATACGTAACTTGGTAATAATGATAACTCCAGACAGATGACCCCCCCCCAGAGGTATTCTTTAAATGGGAACATGGAGGACATTGTAGCGACGACGGAATTTGTGCACCTCCCGCCATTACGATTATAATTAAAGTTATGATTTCAAAACGCTATAACATATTATAACGCTAGACATATAATGTGATTGCCTTCGATAACAATATTTATCGAATGGTTAAAAATAAAAATAATGCAAAGACGCAAAAAACTCGAAAATTATAAGAATGATTGGATTGATAATAGCAGCAACTTGCTTTTATCCCTGGCGTTTTAAACTGTCAAGTAGCTACGAAAGTAAGAAAAATTTCAGAAAAGCGAATGGATATAATGTCTTAATATTTTCATAGTCTAATTTTACTTTTTGTTTAACAAACAATCAATAAAACATAAAATCTAACATAAAGAAAGTAAATAGTAGATATATTAGCAGCTGTAAAATATATATATATATATATATATATAAAACTCAAAATCCTGTATTTGACTGCGAAATACACTAAAAAAGAAAACATGCGGAAACGAACAGAAAATTTTGCAAAGACATTACATGATATAATGCTGACATAAAAAGAAAATATGAAAATTATATTTTTTAAGCAAATTAACCCGGGAGAAATTAATTACATTAAAATAACATAATATAGTTAATAATTATATTATTTTGTTACAATGTTAGTAGTATTTATTATAGCCACTTTATATCATTCAAGGGTATTTTGTTACATTCAGCACATAAGTAATATCTTCACCTGAAGGAATTTTCATTGTCGCCTTTATATTATCTAACGTGTTTCAAAAATATCTGACAAAAATATAATGATAGGCAAGTCGTAAGTAGATAGGGAGGATACAAATAGATTTAGTATAGGAAATTCTGTACGGAAGTGATGCATTGAGGTGATAAATAGCACTAATAAGACTTGTAGGTGAACGTGAATCGATGACTGTAATTGCCTTATTTCGCCCCCATTTCGAGAATAATGCTTCGTTACCCATTCTTCTTCATCTGAGTTAACATTTAGTGTATTATCTGTGAAAGTCCTATTGACTGTAATAAAGATCTGATGGCAAAACTGTCAGTTGCTGCTGGAAATGTACGCATTTTACATATTTGCTAATGTACACCAATTTATGCATCGCCGCAATGACTCTTGAATCACTGATAGCAATCGCTCTTTCGATCCCCTTTTATTAAAAGACTGTCATTAGCATTTTTATTGCCTTGGACTTCATCTGTCTTTTTCATATATCTGTTAATATTTTTATACGTACAAGCATTTTCATATGGTTTTTTAATACCGTCATTCCTATACTAAATTGGCGTTGTTTGGTCTCAATTTAAAGGTATTTATACTTTTGCAAAAAAAAAAAATAAAAAATAAACACCGCGTATATTCTCGACTGACTGAGATTTTTCTTTTCAGAATTATTATTTCTAGAAATAAAAAGAGAAAAAAAGTTTTAAAACTTTAAGCTGGGAAAGATGTATATCTAAACAGAAAGAGAAATTATTTTCATTGTATTTAGATAAGAATTTAAAAATATTAAAATTTGTTAATTAAAGAAAAATAATTAATTTTTTTAATTTCTTTGATACAGCATTGAATTTTGAAAGGAATCTACTTTTATAATTTTGTGATCTATATGACAAAGAACAATTTTTCCTTTCATAAAAATTTCTACCAAAAAATTTTTCTATTTTCTTTTTAAAAATTTTCATGTACATGAGCATCCATATGTGTTTCTATTTAATCCTGAGAACATAATTATTAATGGAATTTGAAGCAGCATAAATTAGTATGGAAAAATTATTCTAAAAATAATTTATCATGATATTCTTATAACTTAGTTTTTATGAAAAAAAAATATATTTTCCGCGTACATCAACATACTTAATATTCTTTGCATTACATGCCCGACTTCAAATTCTTTAGAATAAATCTAAAAGAAATACAATATAAAACAAAGAATTAGGAGCGATATTTCATCCTAAACTTATCTATGAAAATTCTTTTTCAACATAGTGTGATATTTATCTACAAAATTAATTATCGTCTTTGACCAGAAATAAACGACCTCTAAATTAATATGTTTCTCCATAATTACTAGCAAATATTTCTAAAGAAAATAAAAACTCAAACAAAACGTTTTAACTTTTTTTTTTTTTTTTTTTTTTCAGATAAGAGAAGGAAAGTATTTCGTGTCTGTAATCAAGTTCAATCGTTTTTTTTTTTTTTTTTTTTTTTTTTTTTTTTACTTAACAAATATTGAAATTATGAAAGTATAATAGGGATATGTATCATTTTCTAAGAAAGTTAAAAGTGTTTATGATTTTTTGTGGTCTGCCTGCCTGTGCGACCTTCGTAAATACTTTTTGGAATGTCATGAAAGTGATATATCGGAATGACTACAAACACGCCTTTTTTCCCTGTTTCTTCCACCAATACATTCATATAATAATTTTTTACTTAATTAATCCTGCAAACTTACTATTAAAAATTCTGGAGAAAAAAAATTCTGTTAGAAGAATCAGGGGGAAAATGCTGGCTGTCGCCACCCTGTATATGAATAGTTTAGAAGCTAATCCAAATAAGTCAAAAAATTGAAATTGAGAAAATGATGAATTTATTATAGAATTACAATACAAAGCAAGTAGTTCAGTGGGCATTCGTAGAGCTGTCATCTGGCAGTTAATTATAAAATATCAATTACTAGTTTGTTCCTGAAAGAACTTGCAATTCTTTATCGTTCAGAACATGTAAGATTATTTTTTTATTTTCTTCGACTTACTTTTCTTTGATGGTTTCTGAACCATCCATATGTTATTCTGGTTTACTACAGCATATTTCTTATTTAAAATGGTATAAATAGCATTACTGACTTGTGTAATATAACTCCTAAAAGTAATTGGAAACATTCTTTAAAGTTTCTGTATTGATAGTTTTCCTGGACGAAGTAGAGTTTACGAAAGCACTTACATTGATTTACATTCAATAGAAAAAAAAATGTATTTGATTAATTTTGGGTAGCCCTATGTATGCATTTATAAACTATATATGTGCTACAAAGTATGCTTATATTTATACAATATTGAGTAACACCTCCTGAAATGAACTTCGATCAATTTAGCTTTTAATATATGAGAAACCTTTTGTGTTGCTCTTTAAACGAATTAATAAATAATTTTCATATTACTAAAAGGCACTAACGGTTTTTAAGTGTTAACTTTTGAAATATTGCATGTAAAATTCATGAAAATTAAGCCATTTGATACTTATACATTTATCTATTGAATGTCACACGTATTGAACTCAATAAACGGTTTAAGAATTAAATAATATTCTTTAAATCTTTTTTTTTTAATCATAAAATAAATAATTTCAAAACAATTAGAAATTTTTGAATAGAATATGTCCTCTTTTAATAGTCCCGTCAAAAAACCGGAGCCCGAGTGTTGGAGGGGACCTTTTTCTATGTCTAAAATTCATTTTTGGCATGTTAAGGATTAAATATAGAGAGGGTGCCATTTTTTTAATTTGGGCGTTTGGCAGCCATTTTGAAAAATGGCGACCATTGTTAAAGTAATCATCTCTTTACCACGACGTCATAGATATAGAAATGGTATGGAACAAAGTACAGCCAGACATGATCTGTAACTGTTATGCCTCTCGTCTCTACAAGTACATACTGAATCATCATCCTCAAGCAATAGCGTTTCACTTAATAAATGGTATTTACAATTGAGAAAGCGTTCATTTAAAGTATTAAATAACAAGAACCAAAACGTCGTAAGCAATCATACGGATTCGTTTCAAAAGTTACCCTCTTTCTCATCCACGAATGCTTACTGGGAATGCATGTCGTTCATTTCTATCGAAACCTGTGAACAAAATGAGGCTGCAGCGTTTTCTTTTGAACGAGGAGCGATCGTATGATAGAACATATGAACACATTGAATATATGATATGTTTATGAGATCCATGAATTGCACCATAGATCTTCTATGCTATAATCTTACATATGGTGAATATGATCCCCGATTTAAAGCCCCACGATCAGTTGTTCTTGAGTTTGATGTATGGATTGTTGCTTCATGCATCAGTCACCTGACTGAGCCAGACTTGTACATGTACCAGACATAATCAGAAACATATGCAAAATTCCCTCAGTGTTGGTCATTGTTCTCTGAACAAAAGATAAAAAGCGCTACATTAGAAGTGTAGTATACATTTACAGGTTGTAATACAATAGAAGGCTTTTTTGGCTTGAGAAAGGTCACAGCTATAAAATATCTTCTTCAGCAAAATAATGAGACACTCTTGCAAACAATGTAACATCTTGGCGTTCAAAAGGAAATTATCTGATAAGCAGTTCGTTCTACTGAACTTGTTAACCATTAGAATAATCTATAATGATACAGTGAGTCACGAAAATGGCGTCAGATGCATCAGTGTGATACAGTTAGGCCGCCTCCTGATGGAGATTCCTTTAGACAACATTGTCTTCGAAGACACTGGCAAACATATGAATACAAGAATGCGAGGCTAGCAAAGTGTCTGCTTTCAACCAGATTTGGGTGGGAGTAAGACCAAAATGCGCTTCAACCTGTCTCACACACAAGAACCCTCTCCCAGTTGGAGTAAAGGTGCATGAGGCCAAAGAAATACTTGAAGAGGAATCAGATGGGGAAACAGACGAAGAAAAAGCACGCCCCACGGTGTATGACTCAATGGTGGAAGACACCAATACAGATGAAGAGTTTGGTTCTTGAAATTTTTATGATATGAGATGAAAAAGATGATTATGCACTTTCATATATGGTTAGTGCATAAAATAAATATTGCACCTTTTAAAAAAACATATATTACCTACATTATTAAGTATTACCTATGCTGCAAGGTCTAACATATTACAAGAATTAAGTGATAAAACTAAGCTTAACCAAATTTATATTATTATACTTTTATGTGTAATTTCTATACAATTTTCCGATTAAAAGCGTTAACACAGTTAAATGTATAGAATGGTTAATTATCAGTCCAACAACACTTTAAATGTAGAAGTTGTCCAAGGAAATGTCAAAATTTCTGTATATTTTCCTACCGTGAATATTAGCCGCCATTTTTCTAAAATGGCAGCCAAACGCCAAAATCATAAAAATGGCACCCATACTAAATTTCATTCTTAACATGTCAAAAATGATTTACAAACATTAAAAAAATGTCCACTCGAAAAACATACGGACTTCAGTTTTATCATCGGACTATAACCCTATTACATAATCGGCATATTTATATTAACTATAAAGCTACGCCCGCTTCACCGGTCAATATATTTAAATTAATTTTTAAAAGGATTGAATCGCCATATTTTTTAAACACTTTAGAAATAAAAACTAAAAAAAAAAAAAATAATAATAATAAAGCTACATTGAAATCGCTCCAAACCTCGTTCCGGGTACCCGCTGCTTACGGCAGCCCTTTACCCGCCCGCACTGCATCGAGTCCAGGCGTCTGTTAAATATTTTAGTTTTTGAGACTGTTAAATAGTTTTGAGTCTGTTAAATATTTTAGTTTTTATAGCCTTCACTCTTTACATTATATTACCATATGTTTCCGACCAATATAAAAATAAAAGAAAAAATAGATTTTCATTTAAAAGGAATTGAATGCATAAATCTTAAGTAAACTTAAATTTTAATAAGTTTAATTCTTTGTAGTATGTTAACCCTATTTTCCTATAAATTCAATTAAAAAAAAATCTCTTTTAATGGAGTTAAATAAATAAAGTAAAAGTAAAAGTTGTTATATTATAAAAATTATACATAAACATCATAAGTGTCATTATTTTATTATTATTATTATTATTATTATTATTGAAAATTTAATATGTTTAATTTTTTCTGCTGTTTTACCATTTGATTTCAACAAATATAATAAATTAAAAAAAAATATATATATATATATATTTAACCTTTAAAATGAATGAATTAAATAAACAAATATTTTAATAACCGTTGCTAAGATACGCAGACGATTGAAATGAAAGAATAAATTTTAGAAAGTGAAAACAGAAACGTCAATGGATAAAACCGAAAAAAATTAATTTAAAAAATTCAAATCCGAAATTCGAAAAAATCTCTATGTAATACGCGCCTGCAGGATCACAACTCTCATCTGTTAAGTTTTTTAGCTGTGCGAGTTGTAGTTTGAGCACCAGAGCGTAGACACGCAGATACACACACAGAAACACTTTTCTTTATTTTTATAGATAAAATATACAGGGGAATCAAAAGTTTTGCCCTGGTTAAAAACTTTTATTACAAAAAAAAAACCGTTCAATATAATATTGTAACTTTTGTATCATTGGATAGATCAGTTTTAGTAGTTGTTTTGTGCAATCGATGGCTCGAGTGGTCCTTCAAGTCTGACTCAGGAAAACGTTTGTAAGGAAAATATCATTTTCGGTTAAATAGCGTCGATTCAAAAGGAAGCCCAATGTGTGTTTTGGTTTCACGAAACGAGATCATCCGTTAATGTTAAGCGTAAATTTCGACGTTGTGACGGACACAACCCTCCTGATGCAAGATAAATAAAGCGATATTGTGAAAGGTTTAAAGAAACAGGCAGCGTTAAGAATCTTCCTATAAGTGGCAGCCCTAGAATGAGTGAAGCAACTGTTGATCACGTTCAGTAATCTTTTCGACTGTCTCATCTCCTACTAAATCAACTCGTCAAACATCTCATGAATTTCAAATACCGCAAACAAGATTGTTAAGAATTCTTCATAAAAGGCTTCGGTTGTGTGCTTAAAAAGTGCAAATCCTTCCGGCCTTTGGATCAAATGATTCCCCGAACACTTGGCGGGAACCTGAATACCATTTAGACATTCTCCGAGCTATCAAGGGATGCATGTTGAAATTTACTGACATAAATGATGTTATAAAAAAATATATATATAGCAGTACTTACAATATGTCAAAAACAAACGTATGTCCAGTCATAATAGTTTGAGCACAATAAATATCAGGGCAAGACTTTTGATTCGCCCTGTATTTTTCGGTCCAGCGAACTAGCATGTAAATCCATACTCAGTTCAATCCTTCATTAAATTCATACACAATACTAGGGGAAGTGTTTTGTGATTTAATAACTCTGCAATGATCGCTCCAAAAGTAATGGATTCAATTCAGGTTAACGAGATGGCTATTCAACTCTTCTAATAGTTTTATCTCGATCATATCAGTGACTCTCTACAAGTACAAATCAATGTCACCGAGCATTATCGTCCATTAGAAGGAAATTATCAATAATAATATAAAAGCACTGAATTTCACATGTTGAACAAATACACTCATGTCCATAAATTAAGGATAATTCAGATTCACACTGAAATCAAACTTTAATGCAAAAATTTCACCTGTAGAAATACCACACACATCTTTAAGAATAATATGCAAATTATAGGAAGCCATCAGATGACGCCGATAGGATGTTACAGTGACCAAAGTGTAAGAAGGGGGTAGATAAGGAATGGGAGCAAAGAAGTGAAATTCTTCACAAGCGTTCTCTGTGCCGCTCAGTGCCACAACCGAATGGTTATGACACATAGGACGCATGCAGATATTTTTTTACGTGGTAGAATTATCTGCTGACTAGAATGTGGGCGTACTCAGATATAAGTAACGGGGGAAATTAGAATCGCCCAAAGTGTCATAGCTAGGCTTTGGCAACGATTCCAAAACGATGGAAATGCTATTCGACGTTACAGTACTGGTCGGCCCCGAATTACAATGGCGAATGAGCACCGGTATTTGGCAGTAACTGCCAAAATAAACAGATAAAGCTCAGAATCAGACCTGTCTTGTCAGCTGTCTGTAGCCACGAGTGCCACAGTTTCAAGACAAACCGTGTATAGACGTTTAGGAGATATTGGTCTATATGACCGAAGGCATGTTAGATGTGTTCCACTCACGGCAATGCACTGTGCCAGCGGTTAACTTGGAGTAGAGAACATGCAATGTGGACAGCGGCACAGTGAGCTTGTGTGATGTTTTCTGATGAGTCCAGGTTTAGCTTTCAGTGTGATTCCCGCCAGACTTCCATATGTAGAACGTCAGGTATCCGTTACCACCAAAATAACATCATTGAATGACACCGTTACGGGCAGGAGTGCTCGTTTGGTGGGGGGGGGGAGATCATATTGGGCATCAGAACAGATTTGCATGTTCAAATCGGAAGAATGATAGGCCTAATTTATCGGGACATCATTCGGGAACAACATGTACATTTGTTTAGGGGTGCCATAAGCCCGGAATTTGTGTTTATGGATGACAATGCACGTCCTCACCACGCAGACGTTGTACACGGATGCCTACAATCTGAAACTATCACGCACATGGAATGGCCAGCATTCTCACCTGACTAGAATCCGATACAGCATGTGTAGGACATGCTTTTCCGACGAATTGTAGTCCGTCAACCACCTCCTACATGTGTACCGGAACTTCGGAGAGCATTGCTAACTGAGTTGAGTAATTTGAGTAATCTTCCCCAAGATCAGATCAATAATTTAAAACTCAGCATTCCTAGGCGCTGTAAGGACTGTATTTCATCATCTGAGTGACATACAATGTATTAACCATCAGACCAACCATGTAATGTTAAGTTTTCGTAAGGGAGATATTTTTTGTAATTGCTTCAGGGAGTAAAAATCGTAGTTTTTATAAATAGTATCCTACATAAACCACCTTTTTTTGTTCTTGATCTTTTGTTTAATAAATGGACTTTATGAATAAGTCATGTTTGTTTTGCTTCTGAACCTTTATTTGCCTCAGCTAGCATTATCCTTAATGTATGGACATGAGTGTATTTCATCGCATTATCTTTGGCTATTCACAAGAGTCTCTATTAAAAACATGCAAGCCTCTGTGATTATCTACAGCAATTTTGGCATACATCAAAATTCCCCTCTGCTGTTCAGAGTACAGAAAATCTTTTTTCAAAAATGAACCAAAACTCATATTATTAAAAAAAAAAAAAAAAAAAAAAAGAGTACCATTAATTTCTTCTGCAATCGCCGTGCTGTTCAATCTAATTTAATTGTCTGATTTGTATTCAGCTTAAAGAGATAACATCGAATTGGTATTCTCGCATACAAACCTTTATTGTAAATACATCTTCTGACCGTGATAGCTGAACCTCTACTTCCATTTGCCATAAAATACCCTGTAATGAATTTACGTATAGTGTTATTTATCTGTCTTTGTGCACCAGTGGGAGCTAGAAAATGATCATCGAGAGTTGATGTAATACTGTACGTGGTAAATCTAAAAATGCCTTCATTAAACAAAAATTTCTGATTTGATCTGATTCTTAATTCGTTTCATTACATTAGAAATATTATTAAGAGTTCAATTATTTTGAAAAAAAAAAAAAAATCATTTCTATTCATCCAATGTTTACCAATCTTAGGAAATCAGATAAACATACTTTGCTTTACAAGCCAATAATATTATGAAAACAAAATTTTCGGATTAATTAAGCAATTAAAAAAAAGAAAGAAAGAAAGAAAGAAAGAAACACTGAAATTTTAAACCCTTTTATTTTCCTTTATGCATTTTATTTATATTCGATTTTTTTTTTTTTTTTTTTACACTTCTAAAAACAGATTGGCAACCACAAAACATCAATATCTTAAGGGAATGACCGATGCTGAAAATCCCTTTTTTATTTATTTATTTATTTATTTATTATTACTGTCTTAGAATTATTAAGGTTTTCATACATATGCATTGAAATTTATCGATGTTAATTTCATTAAAATTTCTTGAAAACTATTTAAATATAAATTAAATTCAATTCAAAGTTTTAATTTTTTTTAAGTTTTAAAATGCTTTATGCTAGCTAGTTTTTATTTTTTTTTTTCTCTGAAATTTACATTATTATAGTTTATCACTATATTTTAAACATATTTGTGATACGTTAATTCTATTTATATATATATGTGTGTGTATTTATATATATATATTATGTTTGATTGCTAAACATTCGCATAAATTTTCAGCATTCAACCATAAAAATATTTTTTAAATAACTTGTCAATCAATCCACAACGTAATACCCAAACATGTTCAGAATACATTAATAAATTGTAAGGATGCAAAATCGAAGGAAATTTTTAAAACTAGTTAGAATGAAGCATTTTAATTTTTTTTTTTTTTTTAATTTCTTTTTTTTTATTTAAATAATTTTCGAGAAATTTTAATATACTTAATATTGATACTTTTCAATACATAGATAAACAAACTTTTATAACTCTAAGCCAATAATATGGAAAACGATTTTTAACGTTTACCATTCCTTTAATAAAACGTATTACCTTTAATAAAATACATCTTTCTAAATTTATCAGTGATTTCACAGAAGCATAACCTAAAATACATATTGTACTTTAAATTTTGGAGGCTTGTGTTTAATATATAGAAAATCTTTTTTGTGCATTTAAAAATATATTTTTTACCATACACAGGTAAGGAAAAGCAAAAAGAGTAATTACTTTAACTTTGGAAAGATTTATCAAAATAGATTTTTATTAATTACTCTGAAAGTCTAGTTACAAACAAAATATCATGACCGTTTTGGATTGTATTAAGATACTTAAAGAGCTTTCGTATCTCAATTTTTTATACGAATGAAATTCCACTGAACTTAGTTCACTACAGTCTTAGTTAAGAGCACATTTCTAAATGAGGATATTCCTTTAAGTGACAACTATTAAAAATGCACTTTGATGACCTTGGCATAAGGCCAATAAAACAGTGACGTGATCGATTCTGTGCTCAAAATACAAATACATTTTTTCTTTTTTCTTTTTTATCATTATGTAATTGCTCCGATCTGAAGAAGGAACATCTTTTCATGAGATCAGTATACACTTAAAATCCCTTATTATTAAAATTAAGAAGTTCTTCTGATATACTCACAAATTCTACAGACGTAAATATATATATATATTCTAATTTTAATATGAAAAGACACGTATATAAAAAAAAATAACATACACGTGTTAAAGATTAAATTTGTTCGCATACACATCATGTAAAAATAATTTTCGAATTAAAATGTTTATAGCTTTCTGTATTTCTTCTAGAGAATACGCGGGCCAACTAGGAAACCCGAGGCCAATAGACCACGCAACAAAAGCCCAAATTTTCTAACAAGCCGAACTAGTAAAACAAAGACAAATTTTCAAGTGAGCTAGGCTGATAAAACAGGAATCATCTACGTTTTTAAACATCTGGAACAGAAAATCACATTTTCTTTTTTCTTTCCAAAAATAAAAATTTAGAATTTTGTGTATAATGCAGTAGAATTTATGTACATCATAATACTTCACTAGGCCTACGACCCTTGTTTAGTCAATCGGCCTTATCACCATTACCATAATACTTCAGAAACATGTCTTTTTTTAATTCCCCATCATACTATAGGTATGGGGAACTTAGGTAATCGTGAAAAATTTCGACCTCGGTTTTTTGACTTTTTTACACGTTTTCAGGTGTGAGGAATCCGAAAATGACAAAATTTTTATGGTGTCTGTCTGTAGGGTGTCTGTTAGTCCGTTAGTCCGTTAGTTTGTTAGTCTGTGTACACGATATCTCAAGAACAAATTGTCGCAGAGAGGTCAGATCGAATTTAAAATATTACTTTCGACACTGGCAAGAACCCTATTCATTTGTAACATTCGAATTAAAAAACTTCGTAAGTTATTAGAAATTTACGATTTTTTTAACATAGGAGAATAGGACAAAAAATTCACTTAAACATGCATTAAATGAAAACCTTTTACTGTAAAAATGTCAGATCAGTTTTAAAATATCAGTTTTGATGCCGGAATGAACATCAGTAACTATAAATATGCTACTTTGAAAATTTCGCAAGTTATTGGAAATTTACGAATTTCTTAACATGGCAGTAAAGGGCAAAATTTCACATAAACGTCAATTTTTAGAGATATTTTCATCGTAAAGATATCAGACTACTTTTGAAATATTATTTAGGACACTGGCATGAATATCACTGACTATGAATTTTCCAATATAAAAATTTCGTAAGTTATTGGAAATTTACGAATTTCTTAACATGGCAAAATAGAGCAAAATTTCACACAAACGTCAATCTTGAGGGATATTTTCATCTTAAAGATGTCAAACCACTTTCGAAATATTATTTCGGATACTGACATGAATATCATAGACTATGATTTTTCCAATTTAAAAACTTCGTAAGTTATTTGGAATTTACGATTTACTTAACATGTCAGAATAAGGCAAAATTGAGCATTAACTTCCATTTTGAGGTTCATAAATACATTAGACAACGTCAAAATTACATTTATGATATTTGTTTGAACATGATTGAATACAAATATTCTAATAGGAAAATTTCGTAAATTCTTCGTAATTTACGATTTTATCAATATAGCGAAATTGTAAATTTTTCGTATAAATATGGATTTTGAGGATTATTGCATTGGAAATAGTAGCATGAAAACTAAACAACAGAATTGACCCTGATAAAATAAATTAATAGATTAGAATAAGATAAATATATCGATGTGAACGGTGGATAGACTTTTTATTAGGCGGGGATTTCATTCTGTCACTGTATCAAGCTTTGGTCAAATTCATTTCTTTTAACATGATTATAATATGTCTCGCACTAGAAATTTATGATAACATAAATATGATGGGGAACTGAGCAGAGTCCACCTATGCCATCTAGTTTTTTTTTTTTTTTTTTTTTGTTAACTATTAAGCTTTCTTAAATGAAATTTCATGTTGAAGTAATAATAAATCTTGCTGTCGATATTGATATTATGCATCATGTTACACTATCTACTAAGTATTTGAACACTTTCGAATTTTCCCGTTTTGCCAAATATCTAGAAAAAGTTCTATAGGAATTATCTTGAAACTTTGGGAGTATAAAGAACATGTTATACCTCATATGTTTCAGCAAAAGTTTTGCCCGGAAGAGAAAAAGAGAACCAGTAAAAATTTAAACAAGAGTAAAAATATTTTGGATCACCATGTAAAATGTAATGCTTGAAGTGCGTTTTGGCTGTGTAGCATGTGATTATGAAGATTCCTTTAATTATAAGTATAATTTTTTATGAAGCTACCACATATATTCATGAAGATGTAACTGTTTCTTTAAAAATTTGCAAATAAAATTACCACTTTTTTAATTATAATGCATAGGGTATAACAAAGCCGTTTTTAGGAAACTTGGCAGGCTTCATTAGGCATAGCATATTGAAATCAGAATGCAAAAATGTTAAATATCATACGAAATATGAGCATTTTTACTAAGTAATTTTTAATTGCGCATGCGCAAGCTTTTAAAAAAATTCATTTGCATAGTTTATTAACCTAAAGTATTGAGCTACCTATATGAAAACCCTCCAAAAAAATATCGTGAAAATTCAAATAGTTATGAGTTTATAGAATGAGCAGAATTTCAATCCCTCTGGGAAAAAAAGAAAAGAAGAAGAAAAAAAGGAAAATGATAGAGGGTTTTATCAGTACTTATTTACAATCAGCGAATACTCTATACATGTAATTAGAAGAAACTTCATAATCACATGCTATAGCCAAAACGTATTTCAGGGTGATCCAAAACATTTTGATTTTTTTTTTTTTTTTTACTGGTTCTTTTTTTTTCCTCTTCAGAACTAAAGTTTTGCTGAAATGTATGAGGTATAATACGATCTTTATACTCCTAAAATTCCAAAATAATTCCTGTAGATTTTTCTTAGATGTTTGACAAAACGTCTGAATTCGAAATTGTCCATATTTATTGTTAGATAATGTTATGTTTTACTTCCGCATTGTATTATCTGTATGTGAAACACTTGAGTGCTCATAAAAATTTTCGACGTCGGTTTTTTTTTTTTTTTTTTTTTGCTGTTGTTTGTTTGTTTGTTTGTTTTTATACTTTTTGGGCGAGGGATATCTCAAAATCGATATTGTGTCAGTCTCTATGATAGTTAAGTTTTTAGTTAATATGTTAATTAGTTAGTTTTATTTTCAACATTGGAAATTGTGTACAGTAGTCGAAATTTCAGATTTTCTTAATGAAGAAGAATACGGAAAAATTCCGCATAAATGCACATTGTGGGGAAGTTTTCTATGGAACCAGTATCGAATGCCATAGAAACTAAAAAAGGAAACTCAATTTTATAAAAATTAAGCAGCAAGTTAGAATTAGCAAGTTAGGCAGCAAATGTATCGAAACTGGCGAAAAGTAACATAATGGGTGGAGCACTTCCGCTGCAACCGTAGTCATTGACCAGCCAATTTCCTTACTCTTAACATGAATATACTATATTTTAAATTTATGCGAACAAATATATGATGGGAGAAATGAGCAGAGCCTGTACCAACTATTTTTATAAAATATTGTATACTAGCAAACCAGTGCGAAATATTCGCATTTTTTTTCTTTCCTTATTTACCTTTAAAATTTGAAATTTGAAATTCATAAATGTTATACCAATTTCACCACCTAATTAAAATTTTAATTTATCAGAAGCCAAATTATTATTAAAACCAAATTAATATTGTACAATAGTGAAACCAAAATCATTCAAAGAAAGGTCTCCAAGTAAAATTATTGGTTCACGACCAAAATTCCATACTTCCACAGGCAGTACGGCTTTAATATACGCGCCTTTTAAATTTTTGTGACGCCTTTTAAATTTTTGTCGCCATGTTGAAGATGACTTTTTACTAATTTTGGTTTATATATATATATATATATATATTGGTTTAAAAAAAAAAAATTAAATAAACCAATTCCTATTTTGATTATGTTATTTATGATTGTGTTTTTTAGTAAATTTATGACACAAAAGTTCATATTCTATATATATCTTTAAAGTATTGCTAGGTTTAAAATGACGCATGCAAAGATTCTGAAGAAGTAACTGTTAAAAATATTTTTTTCTGCAAAATAATCTCTCATCAGATATATGTCGTCATTTTTTCTTATTAGTTTATTGAGCTCAGTCAGCGTGCTTAAATATTGTCCATGTATAAATATTATTTTTTATCCTTGCGTATTTCATTAATTACACCACTATCGTATCACTTCGCCAAAAAAATAATTGAAACTGGTCCACGTTAAAGAAATATTATATAGATTGTCAAATGCATTCAGTGTCACATTAGTTGATTCAATAAATTACATAAAAAATAAATCATCATCAAATATATACATATTTGAAATATTCAAACAAAAGAATAAGCCGTGCAATGTCAGGCTTAAAATCAGTTAAAACTCTGTACACCTTTCCAGCCAGTAATCAGAATAAAAAGAATTAGGCAGCTCGGGTCTTTATTTTTACTCGAATATTCTGGACAAAGACTGCTCAAATACGGTCCAAATCTTTCTATTTATTTCAACTTAAGATCAGACCAATTAAAAGTATTTACCATCCAACCTGGATTGGGCCATAAAATTTAAGGTCCGCTTAGACTTCTAGTTACAAAACCGAAGGAATGTTATAACTTGAAAAATTTATTAAAAAAAAAAAAAAAAAAAAAATCAGAATTTAGTTTAAAAACATTTTTAACCTTAAACTTAATGAAAAATTATTAGAACGAGGATTTATTACAATTGCTGAACTCTAGTCTTAAGATGTGCAAATAAAAATTTTTGTTGCTGATGCAATACCTATTTTTGAAATATTTGAGTAAAATTCCATTTCTTCTAACGAATTGCCTCAATTGAACTTATGTTTCATTTATAAAGACAAATAGATTCTAAATCTGTAAGAAAAAATAAAGTTAACATTAATTATAACAACTTTGAACACAAAAAATGGATTCTACAACATTCAGTGAATAATACTCAAAGTATTTTCTCATTATATTACAGCGAAAACATTATTTTTCTAAATCTTTCTGTAATTTTTACTTATTCCAGTACAAAGTGATATATTATTTGAACAAGTAAAGAAAAATCTAACATTTATTACTAAGATTTAGATAAAGTTAATGGATATAATAACCTTCGAAGGAAATGAGATGTTGACATGAAATCATATTTTTCACAGAAAGATATTATCATTATCATAGCAAATCATAATTTAGCAGCAGCAACTTTAAAAAGTGTACATAATATTATCAGATAAATTTCGACACTGACAAATTGTCTATTCATACGTGAAATATGTCCGGAAAGTTATTTAAGAAAATTTACATCGCTCTAACTTGTTTTAAATTTTAAACTATTAATATGCCATCAAATATGAAAACATTTTTTAATATACATTTTTTTTTTTTTTTAATACATTTTTTTTTTTTATTCAGAAGAATAATCTGAAAATGTTAGGTATTTTTCAATACATTTACATATATATATATAATTAAATCTACGCTACACTCAGAAACAATGATTGATGTAACGTTTAGGACCAAATGTATATGTGTTTATGTGTATATATATTAATAAATGGGAATAAAGAGATAATGAGAAAGATTGGTGACATCAAAACGGACTGATAAATACTTCTGGTGAACGGAATTTGCCAGGTGGTCCACCAATAGCAACCAGAAAACGTTTTTTTTCTTAACACAAATTTCAAATAATACCACAGCGCAAAATCGTATTTATGCTAAAACTTATACTTTATTTTTCTATTGTTTCTTTTTCGATATTTTTTAACGATGAAACAGTAGACGATAAATGACTTAAATAAATAAATTTATAACATTAGTATATTTCACGTACTTAATATGCATAATGTCCATTTAAAATTAAACTTGTGAGGTTGAGACGTCAGAACGTTACCACAGTTGTTTTAATTAAGCTGGATCCAGCAAAGTAGGAAGTGGGGACGGTTAGTTAAAATCACTCCGTCGCCAGTGACTCAGTGAAGGTTGAGGTCGAGCTAGTTTTGTGTCGGCAGGGTGCTGCATTAAAAGACTTAGATTTTGAATATTATTTAAATTAGAAGTGATTTTTAAAAGTACGGATTGAAATGTAGTGAAAGGAGGGTGTAGGAAGAAGTATAAAAATAGAGATTGTTTTAGTAAATGGTGTGGATGTTGGAGGATATTATAGTGGTTGTGATGAATCTTAGTTTGACGGATATTGAGAAGTAGAGTAGTGGAGATTTAGTGGCGTGAAGTTAAGTAGTAATGAGTGTCGGTGTGAGTACCTACTAGTTTTCTGGAAGTTCAAGCTGGGTCAGGAAGGGAATCCTCTGACCCATAGTGAAGCCGTAGTAGCGGAGTACGAGTGCGACCGTCTCTACACCTTTGACTATCTGCTGTGGTGAGATATTTAAGATAATTTGTTGATTTATATACTTTGGTTTAGTAATACGCTGACTGAGCTAAGAGCTATTTCCATACCGCCCTCCCATTAATCTGGTTTCAATAAACTCTTATTGTTTGTTCAATTCACGTCTCTGGTTTTCTTAGTAATCTAAGTATTTAAGTTAAGATGGAGTTTGCAGGAACGCAAACGCCACAGTGGCGCCCAACTCAGTTCGACATCCCCCCCACTCGGGTTTATTTTACTGGCTCAAGCAATGTACTTAATTTTTTTGAAGATCTTGAACAGTATTTTGATATATGTAAAATTGACGAAGCTGATAAATTTAATTTATTAAAATACTCCTTAAAAGGAGATGCTAAAATCTGGTATGACACCATTGCCTCTAGAGCTCTAGGCCAAAATCCTACGTATGAGGATTTGAAGCTCAAAATTAAAAATTCATTCTCTTCTATTGTGGATAAAACCAAACTCCGTGAAGAACTTTATACGACAAAGATGTCGTTTTATGACAAACCTACCACATTTTTATTACGTAAATTCAACATTATAAAGCAGCTGGATTTAGTTTTATCTTTTGCCGCTGCAATGGAAATCATAACCCCGCTTTTGACTATTCCTATTCAAGATTACCTTGATCTGAAACCTGTCACCTCTTACGACAGTCTGTTTCAAACCTTAGCTAAATATCAAGAATGACACCCTCCAAGGGCGGAAAACACCTTTAATCGCCAACGGGGTAATGGAAATATGCAAAATTCTAGGCGTGAAAATTTCACCTCCCCTCAAAATTTCAATCGCTATCAACAAGAACGTCAATCGCCGCAGACAAGGCGTAATAACTTTCAAAATTCTCGGAACGATCGTTCTAATCAAAATCAGTCTCAAAACTTTTCTCGAGCTGATAGAAATAACAGAAATTTTCGTAACTCTCGTAATAACCAGAGTCGTCAGTTAAACGAGTAAGTGGCTCTTGTGAGGAGGGTCAACAGCCACTGAATAACTCAACCACCTCCATATGTTTAGACACAATTTGTATCACTCCGGTGGACCTTCCTAATTTAAATGCAATAATTCATAATATTTTTATACCTACTTATTGGGACACTGGTGCTGAACGTTCCTTTCTAGCACATGAAACTTGAACAGGAGAACAGCGCCGGCTCACCGCTCGCAGAGCAGTGTTGAGCTATACGAGGACCGAAGTCCCCGTAGGGCTGTCCCGAGAAGATCCCCCTGCACACAGGAGGATAAAAAAAAAAAAAATATTTACAAAACAAAGTTGGTCAGCATGCCGAACCCAGCCGGTCCCACGCGACAGTTGGCATGCTGACTACTGTTAATGCTGTGCATGAAGAACTGGTGAAAAAAGTTCATCAAGAAAAAGTAGGTTGACTTCAGTTGCCAGGGAGTATTCCCTCACGCGACAAGGGGCAGCTGTAGTGATATCAGATCTTTCTGCTAATCAGCAGCAGTACAGGCAACCAAGTAGCACATGAAACTTATAAAAAGTATTTTGCATTTAAAGCTTTAAAGCGGGAAAATTTAAATATTACAACAGCTCAAGGCCAGTCCTGTGTTAATAGAGGCGAAGTCAGCCTGAATGTTAAAATTCATAATTTAAGTGTTAATTGGCCTTTTTACGTCATCGACAATCTTCAGCATCCCTGCATTACAGGGTTAGATTTTATGAATGCAAATAACGTTGAAATAAATTTTACCAATAAATCTTTACATATTGATGATTCTAAGTCAAATTCTAAACCTGTCGAGCCGACAGAGTTAATTGTTAATTTAGAGGAAAGTGCCCTCACTCATATTGAAAAAATTGATTTTGTTAATTTTCTTAATCAGTTTAAACAGTTATTTTCTGATACACCTGGCTTAACCCATGTTGTTTGCCATGAAATCGACACTGGAACTAATAAACCAGTCTTTAGTAAGCCTTATCGTTATGATCAAACTAAACAAGATATTATAAATTGGCATATTGACAAAATGTTGAAAAATGATATTATTATGCCTGTAACTTCTCCTTACGCATCTCCTGTTGTTTTAATTTGTTAGAAAAATGGTAAACCTATTACTGATCCTGAGGCATGGAGATTTGCAATAGATTATCGTAGGCTAAATTCTATCACACAATATCCTCAGTATTCCTTGCCTATAATTGATGATTTGTTAGCACATATCACAACGACAAATTTTATGTCTACTCTCGATCTGACATCGGGTTACTTTCAAATTTCAATGAAACCCGCTGATATATCAAAAACAGCGTTTATAACTAAAAATGGCACGTTTGGTTTTAAGCGAATGCCTTTCGGATGTTCAGGGGCTGTGGCGACATTCCAAAAAGCCATGGAAACTATACTTAAACCTGTTTTGAATAAATTTGTACATGTTTATCTCGATGATATAATAATCACGTCCTCATCTTACAATGAGCATTTAGATCATTTAAAAACTGTTTTTACTCTACTGCAAAATGCAGGATTAACTTTAAATTCTTCTAAGTGCCATTTTGCACGACAGGAAATTAAGTACCTAGGCGTCAAAATAATGCCTGCTGGTATTTCTGTAGATAATGAAAAAGTTCAGCCAGTTTTAAACATGCCCCCTCCTACTACTTCCAAGCAAGTTTCGAGATTTCTAGGCATGTGTGCTTGGTATGGGAAATTTATACCTAATTTTGCTCACATATGCGAGCCCCTCTTTAAACTAAAAAGTAAAAGAGTTAAATTTGACTGGTCAAATGAAGCACAAGAAGCATTTGATAAGTTAAAAACTATACTTAGCGCTCCTCCTGTACTAGCTCATCCTAATTATGATATTAAATTTCAAGTAGCTACTGATGCTTCTTCGTATGGCATTGGTGCCGTTTTAAGCCAAAAAGCCGCCCAATAGCATATGCCTCCCGTACGCTTAACGCTGCAGAAAGTAATTATCCAGTAACTGAACGTGAATGTTTAGCAGTGCTTTGGGGACTGCAAAAATTTCGTTTACATTTTACGCAACTTCCAGTAACAGTTGTTGCAGATCATGCGGCATTAACTCATTTAACAACTGGAAAGAATCTCTCCCCCCGCATGATTCGATGGACTCTTAAGTTATCTAACTTAAATATAAACATCGAACACCGACCTGGTTCTGACAATATCGTAGCTGACGTTCTTTCACGTACTACTCAAACTCAAGAAAATACGATTGAATCTAATGGGTTAGATCAATCCCTTGCTTTAAATGAAAAGAATGATCAGTTAAATTCTACTGTTAAAGCCTCATATATTCATCATTCGCATTTAAAGGCTGAACCGGTTCAATCCAAAATATTAGCAAACGTGACTGAAACTCGTGTAAAGGAAATTGAAAGTGAACAAGTAAGCCAAGGTGCGTCTACAAATCTAGTCACTACCTTAAACGATAAATTCGTATCTGATAAGAAAAAAGTAGCTTTAGCGCTTATGCCAGCATCTGTGGCATTCGAGAGATCAATTAATCCAAGAACAAAAAAATGATCCCGAATTTGGATTAATCTATAAGTATTTAGAAGATCCTGAGTCAGTTTCATTAATTGAATCAGCCATTCCTTAAACTGGTCCCAATCTTTTTCTTTAATCGATGGCTTGCTTTTTTATTCAAAATTATTATCATCTTATGGCGAATTACGAGTTGTAATTCCCCAATCTCTTCGTCAAGCCATCCTATTTGAGTTTCATGACTCTCCAATTTCGGGGCACTTTGGCATTAGGAAAACTTATAAAAAGCTCAAAGATGCCTGAACAGGGGACAGTCCCCGCTCATCGCTCTTGGAGCGATGTTGAGCGCTTCAGTGTCTCGGGCAACAAGTGTCCGAGACAGAGGGAACTGCTCCGAACGTTTATTGAGAATTCAACAAGCGTTTACAAAATTCGCCAGGCAATGAGCCTCAACCGACAGAGGGCGATAATTTATTTATAGCAGGTGTGCCGGGATTAAACACCACGCGACAGAGGGCACAAGGAGGAATAAATAGTTTTTTTTTTTTTTTTTTTTTTTTTTAAGACTTTGCAATGAGAATTTTAATCTATGATTTCATTAGCTGAGTCCATAAATAAGTATTACAGTTCATTCGTTTTTGTCTTTGAGTTGGTTTAGGAGCATTGATAAAAGTCTTTTTGACATTTGCATGTTGTTGCCGGGCTTTCACCCCACGCGACAAGGGGCAACAGTGGTTAATTTGGTAACGTTGCTATACCAGTTTGGAGTCGTGCTGCAGAACTGAGTGACTTGGGATGATCACAATTGTAGGTTGCAACCTGAGCCAGTAGGAAGAAGCTTGAAGGTTAATCTGTTAAATTAGTAATATCTTCTAAAAGTGCGTAGATTTTATTTAGTTTTTGGATTAGGGAGGGTCTGGTGATAATATTATCTAACCAGATTACTGGTCTTGGGGATGGGTTTCGTAGGTGAAAACTGGAGGTAAGGGAACAGTTGAAGTAGTAATGGGAAGCAGTGCCTTCCTCACCACAAGGGCACAGGGGTGAGCGTCGTCGGTTGAACCTATAAAGGTATGCTTGAAATGGGCCATGACCCGTGAGAAAGGCCGTGATAGGGGGAGTAAGGGTCCAAGTGTTTGAAGTAAGATTTGGGATCAGGTTATAAGTATATCTGCCTTTGATGGAGTTATCCCATAAGGATTGCCAATTTTGTTTTAATTTGTCCTTGAGTCTAGATTTTACATAAGAAGGGGGGGCGGGTAAGTGAAAATCAATCGTTGCATGTTCTGTGGCTGTTTTTGCTAAATGATCTGCCATTTCGTTCCCGACGACACCCCTGTGGGCAGAAACGTGTGCCAGGGAGATGATGGATTTTAGGTTATAGAGTTTATGTTTTATTTTCAATATTATGGGGTGCCTGCTCCTGTAGCGGGCAATGGCTTGCAGGGCCGAAAGGCTGTCGCTAAAGATGTTAATACTTGGGTAAGAGTGAGCATTTTCCTCAGCCCATTCGACAGCCTTAAGGATGGCAAATAATTCCGCCTGAAAGACTGAATTGTGGTTTTCGAGCCTGCAGGACCACTGGAAGATGGTTTCATTGTTGTTAAGGACACAGAGTGCAGCTGCTACTCCGTGTTCAGTCTTGGAGCCATCTGTGAAGATCGCCACAGGAGCTAGGGGAGAAAAGCTATTAATATTACAGTTGATGAGAGAAGATGCAACATCCTTTGCCGGATGGATATTCCAGCTGTTTGTAAGGGATTGTATATTTAGATTAGGTAAAAGAGAGTTTGCAATCTGAGTATTATTTAATTGAAGAATATTAGTTTTTTGATAGCAGTATTGAAGTTGTAGGTGGGCATGAGGAATTCCTGTGACAACGGTCAGGGCGTCAGTGGAGATAGTTTTATAACCTCGGGTGATTTGAAGGATAAAAGGTCTTTGTACTGAGTCGAGTTTGGTTTTGTTTGCCGCCGACAGGTGACCTCCCCAGACGCCCGCGCCATATGTCAAGATCTTGTCTATGATGGAATAGTACCATATTTTGAGGAAGGAGGTAGAGATTCCCCACCTCTTTCCTACCATTTTTGTGGCGTTATGATAGTGGGACATAGTTTTCAGTTTTAGGTCGTTTATATGAGCCGTCCAGTTGAGGTTCCTGTCGACGGTTATGCCTAAGATTTTGAGGTTTTGGACGTGGCGAACACTGACGCCGTTGATCCTCATCACAGGAGATCGTTTGAGAGCTTTGGGGAACGCGAAGGTCAGAGCTTGTGTTTTTGAGGTAGATAAAGTTAGGTCGAGTTCGTTGAGAATATTACTGAAGAGGAAAAGTGCGCCCTTGGCTTGGTTCTCCAGGTCAGTCCTCACCCTTCCCGAGAGAATTACCGAGAAGTCATCAGCGTAAGCACATGTGTCATATCCTTCTGTATTCATTCTTGTTAAGATATCATTTGCTATTAGATTCCACAGAACCGGACCCAGGCAGGAACCCTGAGGGCAGCCCTTTGTCTGAGGCAGTTCTGTGGAGCCATCACCCCAGTTGACCTGGATCTTTCTCTTAGAGAGGTACGAGCTGATGACCCCCGCGATATTTCTCGGGCAGTTAAGTTTTATTAATGTGTGTAGAATGTGTGGCCATTCAATGTTGTCGAACGCTCCTTTAATATCTAGGGAGACCAAAGTAGTGTATTTTCTTAACTCTGAGTTTACGGCGCAGGAGCTTTTAATATGTTGCAAAGCATGTTCGCAGGATCTGCCCTCTCTGAACCCGTACTGATTAGGATGGAGAAGGTTGTTAGATTCGAGATGGTAATTTAGTCGAGATACTATTAGTTTTTCTAATAATTTGCCAAGAGTAGGTAGGAGGCAGATCGGTCTGTACGAGGATGGTTCAGAGGGAAGCTTCCCTTGCTTTAGGAAATACACCACTTCCCCCTTTCTTAAGGTCTCCGGAAAGTACTCCAAGTTAAGGCATGAGTTGGTCCAGCTGTGTAAAACGTGAGGGATTGTGTAATAGGTATGTCTAAGAATTTTGAAATCTATATGATCTGGACCAGGAGCTTTGTTAACATTAAAACTATGCAGAATGGCTTTGACTTCTGCCTCCGTGAAGGGGTCATCCAAGGGAGACGAGAAGGTTGGTGCGTTGAAGTTTGCGTATTTACTTGTTGGGAATAAAGCTTCAGTAAGGTGCTCTAGGTTGTTACGTTTGGAGGACTGGGCTGGAGGACGTTCCAGTTTCAGCTCAGTGGGTGTGAAAAACTTATTGCTGTAAAATTTTTGAGCTGTGCCGTAAGCGTTTGTTTGTGTTGAACAGAACTTTCTCCATGCGGTGTTTTTAGCCGTGTTGATTTGTTTTTTGAATTCAGCTGAGAGTTGTTTTATTTTCTGTTTGTGAAGGGGGATGGATTCTGGAGCAAGGTATTTTTGTTGTCTCCTGAGGGCTGTAAGCTTGTTCCGCATGGAACTGAGTTGGGGGGACCAGAAGTTGTAGGTGAACCGCCGACCCGATTTCTTCAGTTTAAATGCCGAGGAGGCTGCTGAGTGGATTGTGTTGATTAAGTTGACTGTGAATTGTTCGAGTTCATTTGTGTTGGTTACCGTTGTTATATGTTGTTCTAGGTTTGAGGCGGATTCTTGAAGAATTTTGCAAAATTTCTTAAAGTTGCCATTTTTTGTGGCGAATCTCTTGGATAGTGTAATCGTAGGAATAGTGGTGATTGAATATGTGATGTAATTGTGGTCTGAATTGTTGTGTATGTCGAGGACTGACCAGTCGTTAATTTTGGCGAAGGTCTTAGGATTTACGATTGTGAAATCTGGCCAGCCTCTCGCATTGTCTCTCTGGAATGTTGGTTGTGAATTTTCAATGTTTGCTATGCTGAGATTATTCGAGGCTATGAATTCTATGAGGCTGCTACCCCTCGCGTCCTCGCTTGGAGAACACCAAAGCGGGGAGTTAGCGTTTAGGTCGCAGCCACATAGAAGGAGTGTTTTTTGTGAAATAATGTGCTGCCACTCTTGCATGCAGTCCTCAAAATCTGCAGACGGGGCAGCGTAAGCACTGCCAAACCTCAGCTCACCTTCATTCGTGGTCAACGTGAGGAAGACGCAATTCTCCCCTGTGAGTAAATGGGTAAAGTTAAGGTTTCGTGTATTGATGACAATGTGGGCTGAGTGTTGATTAGAGCTGAAACTTGGCCAAGAGGATGGGAATCCGTACAAATCACCCTCAACAGTGCAGTACGCATCCTGCAGCAGCCCAATGTCTATGGAGTTTTTCTCCATGTACTCCTGAGCCGCCGAGTTAGCCGCCTTGCAATTGTTGAGGTTGACCTGCAGGAAACTAAGGTTATTGAAAGATGTTTTTTCTTTTGATTTTGATTTAGATTTTGAGGAGGATGCTGCATCATGGGGGGGTGAGGAAGGCAATCTTTCTTCATTTAAAGAGAGCATTATACTGGGAGTTGTTGGTTAAACCTGGGAAAGAGGCATAGAAATACTGCTTACCTACTGGCTCTAGGATAGGTGGCTTGATTGAAGGAGGAAAAAGCTTGTTGTCTCATGAAATCCATAAGTAGCTGCGGCATGTAGCCTGGACCAGGTTGTTGCATCTGTGAGAAGGGGAACATTTGTAAAGGGAGCGTTGGCCAAGCTGGATCTGGTCCTCGGCTTCCTTCTTGACCATTGTACTGGAAGTCTGCTTCAGGGGTGAATTCGCTGTTACTTTGCTGATTCTGTTCTCTGTTGTTGTTCGGACGGGAGTTTGAGTTGGCTGTTCTGCCTCTACTTTGGCTGGTGGTCTCTTCTCTGTTGTCACTTCTTGGGCGAGAGCGCTGTCGTTGGGCTAGTCGAGATCTTGATGAGGATGGGTTTTGTCGTCTGTTGCTGCCGGGCCTGGACGAAGATTGAAGCTCATGGTTCTTTTTAAAGGCTGCATCCTTTCTGGAAAGTCTAGGTGGGTTGTTTGTAGACAGGGGGAACCTTTGATCGAGCTCCTCTCTTCGCTGTCTGTACTTTTCTATGTACACGCTCAAAGATGCCTGTTACTTTCCTAAAATGAGGAAGTTTGTTAATGAATATGTTTCGAGTTGTCGCTTGTGCCAGCAATATAATTATAAAAATGTAAAGCCGGCCGGTAAATTAATTCCTATTAAAGTTGATTTTCCAAATCAAATTCTTGGACTCGACTTAATCGGTCCTTACCCCCTCTCTAAACCAAATAGATTTCGTTATGTGTTAGTTATGGTGGATTATTTTAGTAAATGGGTTGAATTTGTGCCTTTACGTAAAGCTTCGGCACAAGCAGTGGCCACTGTCTTCTTTAATAATTATATTTCTCGTTACGGCGCCCCCCTTCAAATTGTAACGGACCATGGTCCTCAATTTATAAGTAATGTTTGTAAGGCACTTTGCGATGCACTCGAAATTAAACATGTCTTCACGGTTCCATATCGGCCGCAAGCTAATCAGGCCGAACGTGTTAATAGAACTTTAATTAATATGATTGCGACGTTCATTGGTCAAAATCATGAAAATTGGGATCAGTTTCTCTATCATTTTGGCTATGCGATTCGAACAGCGGTAAGTGATGCAACAGGAAAAACTCCCGTTGAATTGTTTTTGGGCAGAAAGATTCTGACCCCCTTTCAAAAACTGGTATTAGTACAGCAAAACGCATCTCAATTTATTACGCGAAATATTGAAGAATTGCTACCAGAAGTTCAGAGAAATTTGAGAAAAGCTCAAGAGCAGCAGGCTGTATATTATAACCTTAAACGTAGAATTTTAGAAGTAAAAGTGGGAGATACAATACTCCTAGAATCACATTTTCTTAGCTCAAAAAAAGATTCTAAAGTAGCTAAATTTGGGCCAAAATTCATTGGGCCTTTCTCTGTTTTAAAGATAGAAAATAATAATTTGACAATTGATTTTAACGGCACCCCAACAACCATAAACATTGATCAGATACGCATTTTTAAAGAGCGCACTCAATCATATGCTGAAACTCTTGATAGTGATAGCGTGCAGGGTTCAAACCCACCTGACGAACAGTCCGTCTTTAAGCCTAACCTCACTTCCCAGCCGAGTGCTCCTGAGTCTTTTACGGCTGATAGACTACCCACTCCTACAACACCCGAACAATCTGTTCAGGGCACTTCCGCTGACCAATCTAGTGTTAGCAGACCCGTCGCACAAAAGCGAGCTCGTAGTGGGTCATCAAACCATTCTAATGTGAAATTTCCTAGGCAAATTGGTCTCAAACGCGACTATTCTTTTACTAATAGCTCTTTTATACCGCAGATTAAAAAGAAAAAAGCTTGGAATAAATATTTAAAACGGCCACAAGCCCCCTCCTCAAAGTCCTCTGGAACACATCGCCCACAGAAGGTACTAGCAGTTCCAGATTCAGTGCACACCGACTCTTTCCGACCTAAGAGAAAGGCAAGGGTTCGAAAAAGACCTCCACCCTCTTCATCAGCTAGCGGACGGCACATGGAGAAATTCCTAGCAGCCCCTGACTCGGTCGGCACAGACGAGTTCTCTTTACACCACCGATTCAATACCCGGCGTCAAGCCAGACTCCGACAACAGGCTCAGCCATATGAATCACCTGCCGAACAAGCCTTTGTACAAGCCTTTTGGGATAGCCCTAGACCCCGGTCTGAAAGCCTGCAACCCTGTGGCCTAGCTGACGAGTACATCGAGCACATTCACCAAGACCTCTAACCATCCTGAAGTTACAGCTGCAAATTCACATCAGGTGATACCGTTCTATATTTTTTTTCTATTACAAGTGCATTTCTGTCAGAGCTGTACAAAATGTTCGACATACTTTGAAGCCTTTTTGGGACTTTATCTTTTAAGAACACTTACGAAAGTTATGGACTTTCCCAAACTAAAATTACAAAATTTAATATAGCCATGAACTTTCAAATCAAAAATAATGTTCTGCTTCAATGTCAACATTTTTGTTCTCTCTTAAATACCTATTTTATGTATGTATTAAGTTCTTTTACCTTGTAGCCCTCACCTGCAGAAAGCTGGTAATATAAACTGTTTTTTTTTTTAACCCTTTGTAAATTTCCCCCCCTTTTTCTTTTGTATTTCTATAAATGATGTATTTATAAACTGCATATTTGTATTTGTAAAATTTTTGAATATTTGTCTAAAGGTTTATCTGTCTGTATTTTTAGAGGGGAAAAAAATGGTTTTTTTAGCTATAAGCATAAAAAGCGTGTTTAACCGTATAACATTAAAAAGACTAACTGCTAAATTTTTTTCCGTTTATGCTTAAGCTAAGGAGGGAGAAATATTTCTGTATGTAACCTATCTATTATGTTAATAGAGACGAACATGTCTCAGTTTCTTCTAGAGATGAATTCTAACTATTTTTTTTTTACTATGCATACTGTAAAAGTTTTTCCCATTTCAGACACACTCTGATGGACTATTTCTCTTAATCTGATGTTAAAAGTATTTTTATCTGAAGTGAAAGATCTCTTAATCTGATGTCAAAAAGTTCTTTTTTTCTGGATGTGGACAGCCTGCACATTCCGACGTCTACTTTTTCCTGAAGACAATTAAACTGCTAGCCACTTCATCTGCAGGATAGATTTTCAAGTTCCACATCCCATTTAATACCATTAAATTTCATTACAGACTTTTTCTTCACTTAGATATGTTAAAAAGATTATTTGTGGGATATGAACAATCTGTGCAACAGACTCTATTCTACAGCAAGAAATTATCGCATTTGTACATGCGAGTCTCTTTATAATTCTACAATATATCATTAAAGTCATTCAATTGCCTTCCTGGCCTAACAGGAAGACGTGTGTAAATCCTACTGTAAGCTTGGTTTTAGCTCAGTCAGAGTCCCGGAGTTCTCGGGGTAAAAGTACGCCTTTCATTTAAAATTTTAAATTAATTTTTTTTGCGTCCCCGAGTTTTCGCTCAGGGATTTAACAAATTTTTAAGTTTTTCTCACCCGGTTAAAATTTAAGTGACGGCTGCACTCACACTTCAGAGATTTGAGATAGTTAGATATGGAATGAAGCTATTTAAATTTACTCGATCAAACCCGTTGGGGATTTTCCCGACTAAATTTTTTTTCTTGGAGGGGGACTGTGAGGTTGAGACGTCAGAACGTGACCACAGTTGTTTTAATTAAGCTGGATCCAGCACAAGTACGAAGTGGGGACGGTTAAAATCACTCCGTCGCCAGTGACTCGGTGAAGGTTGAGGTCGAGCTAGTTTTGTGTCGGCAGGGTGCTGCATTAAAAGACTTAGATTTTGAATATTAGTTAAATTAGAAATGATTTTTAAAAGTACGGATTGAAATGTAGTGAAAGGAGGGTGTAGGAAGAAGTATAAAAATAGAGATTGTTTTAGTAGATGGTGTGGATGTTGGAGGATATTATAGTGGTTGTGATGAATCTTAGTTTGACGGATATTGAGAAGTAGAGTAGTGGAGATTTAGTGGCGTGAAGTTAAGTAGTAATGAGTGTCGGTGTGAGTACCTACTAGTTTTCTGGAAGTTCAAGCTGGGTCAGGAAGGGAATCCTCTGACCCATAGTGAAGCCGTAGTAGCGGAGTACGAGTGCGACCGTCTCTACACCTTTGACTATCTGCTGTGGTGAGATATTTAAGATAATTTGTTGATTTATATACTTTGGTTTAGTAATACGCTGACTGAGCTAAGAGCTATTTCCAGGCCGCCCTCCCATTAATCTGGTTTCAATAAACTCTTTATGTTTGTTCAATTCACGTCTCTGGTTTTCTTAGTAATCTAAGTATTTAAGTTAAGATGGAGTTTGCAGGAACGCAAACGCCACAGTGGCGCCCAACTCAGTTCGACATCCCCCCCACTCGGGTTTATTTTACTGGCTCAAACAATGTACTTAATTTTTTTGAAGATCTTGAACAGTATTTTGATATATGTAAAATTGACGAAGCTGATAAATTTAATTTATTAAAATACTCCTTAAAAGGAGATGCTAAAATCTGGTATGACACCATTGCCTCTAGAGCTCTAGGCCAAAATCCTACGTATGAGGATTTGAAGCTCAAAATTAAAAATTCATTCTCTTCTATTGTGGATAAAACCAAACTCCGTGAAGAACTTTATACGACAAAGATGTCGTTTTATGACAAACCTACCACATTTTTATTACGTAAATTCAACATTATAAAGCAGCTGGATTTAGTTTTATCTTTTGCCGCTGCAATGGAAATCATAACCCCGCTTTTGACTATTCCTATTCAAGATTACCTTGATCTGAAACCTGTCACCTCTTACGACAGTCTGTTTCAAACCTTAGCTAAATATCAAGAACGACACCCTCCAAGGGCGGAAAACACCTTTAATCGCCAACGGGGTAATGGAAATATGCAAAATTCTAGGCGTGAAAATTTCACCCCCCCTCAAAATTTCAATCGCTATCAACAAGAACGTCAATCGCCGCAGACAAGGCGTAATAACTTTCAAAATTCTCGGAACGATCGTTCTAATCAAAATCAGTCTCAAAACTTTTCTCGAGCTGATAGAAATAACAGAAATTTTCGTAACTCTCGTAATAACCAGAGTCGTCAGTTAAACGAGTAAGTGGCTCTTGTGAGGAGGGTCAACAGCCACTGAATAACTCAACCACCTCCATATGTTTAGACACAATTTGTATCACTCCGGTGGACCTTCCTAATTTAAATGCAATAAATCATAATATTTTTATACCTACTTATTGGGACACTGGTGCTGAACGTTCCTTTCTAGCACATGAAACTTGAACAGGAGAACAGCGCCGGCTCACCGCTCGCAGAGCAGTGTTGAGCTATACGAGGACCGAAGTCCCCGTAGGGCTGTCCCGAGAAGATCCCCCTGCACACAGGAGGATAAAAAAAAAAAAAAAATTACAAAACAAAGTTGGTCAGCATGCCGAACCCAGCCGGTCCCACGCGACAGTTGGCATGCTGACTACTGTTAATGCTGTGCATGAAGAACTGGTGAAAAAAGTTCATCAAGAAAAAGTAGGTTGACTTCAGTTGCCAGGGAGTATTCCCTCACGCGACAAGGGGCAGCTGTAGTGATATCAGATCTTTCTGCTAATCAGCAGCAGTACAGGCAACCAAGTAGCACATGAAACTTATAAAAAGTATTTTGCATTTAAAGCTTTAAAGCGGGCAAATTTAAATATTACAACAGCTCAAGGCCAGTCCTGTGTTAATAGAGGCGAAGTCAGCCTGAATGTTAAAATTCATAATTTAAGTGTTAATTGGCCTTTTTACGTCATCGACAATCTTCAGCATCCCTGCATTACAGGGTTAGATTTTATGAAAGCAAATAACGTTGAAATAAATTTTACCAATAAATCTTTACATATTGATGATTCTAAGTCAAATTCTAAACCTGTCGAGCCGACAGAGTTAATTGTTAATTTAGAGGAAAGTGCCCTCACTCATATTGAAAAAATTGATTTTGTTAATTTTCTTAATCAGTTTAAACAGTTATTTTCTGATACACCTGGCTTAACCCATGTTGTTTGCCATGAAATCGACACTGGAACTAATAAACCAGTCTTTAGTAAGCCTTATCGTTATGATCAAACTAAACAAGATATTATAAATTGGCATATTGACAAAATGTTGAAAAATGATATTATTATGCCTGTAACTTCTCCTTACGCATCTCCTGTTGTTTTAATTTGTTAGAAAAATGGTAAACCTATTACTGATCCTGAGGCATGGAGATTTGCAATAGATTATCGTAGGCTAAATTCTATCACACAATATCCTCAGTATTCCTTGCCTATAATTGATGATTTGTTAGCATATATCACAACGACAAATTTTATGTCTACTCTCGATCTGACATCGGGTTACTTTCAAATTTCAATGAAACCCGCTGATATATCAAAAACAGCGTTTATAACTAAAAATGGCACGTTTGGTTTTAAGCGAATGCCTTTCGGATGTTCAGGGGCTGTGGCGACATTCCAAAAAGCCATGGAAACTATACTTAAACCTGTTTTGAATAAATTTGTACATGTTTATCTCGATGATATAATAATCACGTCCTCATCTTACAATGAGCATTTAGATCATTTAAAAACTGTTTTTACTCTACTGCAAAATGCAGGATTAACTTTAAATTCTTCTAAGTGCCATTTTGCACGACAGGAAATTAAGTACCTAGGCGTCAAAATAATGCCTGCTGGTATTTCTGTAGATAATGAAAAAGTTCAGCCAGTTTTAAACATGCCCCCTCCTACTACTTCCAAGCAAGTTTCGAGATTTCTAGGCATGTGTGCTTGGTATGGGAAATTTATACCTAATTTTGCTCACATATGCGAGCCCCTCTTTAAACTAAAAAGTAAAAGAGTTAAATTTGACTGGTCAAATGAAGCACAAGAAGCATTTGATAAGTTAAAAACTATACTTAGCGCTCCTCCTGTACTAGCTCATCCTAATTATGATATTAAATTTCAAGTAGCTACTGATGCTTCTTCGTATGGCATTGGTGCCGTTTTAAGCCAAAAAGCCGCCCAATAGCATATGCCTCCCGTACGCTTAACGCTGCAGAAAGTAATTATCCAGTAACTGAACGTGAATGTTTAGCAGTGCTTTGGGGACTGCAAAAATTTCGTTTACATTTTACGCAACTTCCAGTAACAGTTGTTGCAGATCATGCGGCATTAACTCATTTAACAACTGGAAAGAATCTCTCCCCCCGCATGATTCGATGGACTCTTAAGTTATCTAACTTAAATATAAACATCGAACACCGACCTGGTTCTGACAATATCGTAGCTGACGTTCTTTCACGTACTACTCAAACTCAAGAAAATACGATTGAATCTAATGGGTTAGATCAATCCCTTGCTTTAAATGAAAAGAATGATCAGTTAAATTCTACTGTTAAAGCCTCATATATTCATCATTCGCATTTAAAGGCTGAACCGGTTCAATCCGAAATATTAGCAAACGTGACTGAAACTCGTGTAAAGGAAATTGAAAGTGAACAAGTAAGCCAAGGTGCGTCTACAAATCTAGTCACTACCTTAAACGATAAATTCGTATCTGATAAGAAAAAAGTAGCTTTAGCGCTTATGCCAGCATCTGTGGCATTCGAGAGATCAATTAATCCAAGAACAAAAAAATGATCCCGAATTTGGATTAATCTATAAGTATTTAGAAGATCCTGAGTCAGTTTCATTAATTGAATCAGCCATTCCTTAAACTGGTCCCAATCTTTTTCTTTAATCGATGGCTTGCTTTTTTATTCAAAATTATTATCATCTTATGGCGAATTACGAGTTGTAATTCCCCAATCTCTTCGTCAAGCCATCCTATTTGAGTTTCATGACTCTCCAATTTCGGGGCACTTTGGCATTAGGAAAACTTATAAAAAGCTCAAAGATGCCTGTTACTTTCCTAAAATGAGGAAGTTTGTTAATGAATATGCTTCGAGTTGTCGCTTGTGCCAGCAATATAATTATAAAAATGTAAAGCCGGCCGGTAAATTAATTCCTATTAAAGTTGATTTTCCAAATCAAATTCTTGGACTCGACTTAATCGGTCCTTACCCCCTCTCTAAACCAAATAGATTTCGTTATGTGTTAGTTATGGTGGATTATTTTAGTAAATGGGTTGAATTTGTGCCTTTACGTAAAGCTTCGGCACAAGCAGTGGCCACTGTCTTCTTTAATAATTATATTTCTCGTTACGGCGCCCCCCTTCAAATTGTAACGGACCATGGTCCTCAATTTATAAGTAATGTTTGTAAGGCACTTTGCGATGCACTCGAAATTAAACATGTCTTCACGGTTCCATATCGGCCGCAAGCTAATCAGGCCGAACGTGTTAATAGAACTTTAATTAATATGATTGCGACGTTCATTGGTCAAAATCATGAAAATTGGGATCAGTTTCTCTATCATTTTGGCTATGCGATTCGAACAGCGGTAAGTGATGCAACAGGAAAAACTCCCGTTGAATTGTTTTTGGGCAGAAAGATTCTGACCCCCTTTCAAAAACTGGTATTAGTACAGCAAAACGCATCTCAATTTATTACGCGAAATATTGAAGAATTGCTACCAGAAGTTCAGAGAAATTTGAGAAAAGCTCAAGAGCAGCAGGCTGTATATTATAACCTTAAACGTAGAATTTTAGAAGTAAAAGTGGGAGATACAATACTCCTAGAATCACATTTTCTTAGCTCAAAAAAAGATTCTAAAGTAGCTAAATTTGGGCCAAAATTCATTGGGCCTTTCTCTGTTTTAAAGATAGAAAATAATAATTTGACAATTGATTTTAACGGCACCCCAACAACCATAAACATTGATCAGATACGCATTTTTAAAGAGCGCACTCAATCATATGCTGAAACTCTTGATAGTGATAGCGTGCAGGGTTCAAACCCACCTGACGAACAGTCCGTCTTTAAGCCTAACCTCACTTCCCAGCCGAGTGCTCCTGAGTCTTTTACGGCTGATAGACTACCCACTCCTACAACACCCGAACAATCTGTTCAGGGCACTTCCGCTGACCAATCTAGTGTTAGCAGACCCGTCGCACAAAAGCGAGCTCGTAGTGGGTCATCAAACCATTCTAATGTGAAATTTCCTAGGCAAATTGGTCTCAAACGCGACTATTCTTTTACTAATAGCTCTTTTATACCGCAGATTAAAAAGAAAAAAGCTTGGAATAAATATTTAAAACGGCCACAAGCCCCCTCCTCAAAGTCCTCTGGAACACATCGCCCACAGAAGGTACTAGCAGTTCCAGATTCAGTGCACACCGACTCTTTCCGACCTAAGAGAAAGGCAAGGGTTCGAAAAAGACCTCCACCCTCTTCATCAGCTAGCGGACGGCACATGGAGAAATTCCTAGCAGCCCCTGACTCGGTCGGCACAGACGAGTTCTCTTTACACCACCGATTCAATACCCGGCGTCAAGCCAGACTCCGACAACAGGCTCAGCCATATGAATCACCTGCCGAACAAGCCTTTGTACAAGCCTTTTGGGATAGCCCTAGACCCCGGTCTGAAAGCCTGCAACCCTGTGGCCTAGCTGACGAGTACATCGAGCACATTCACCAAGACCTCTAACCATCCTGAAGTTACAGCTGCAAATTCACATCAGGTGATACCGTTCTATATTTTTTTTTCTATTACAAGTGCATTTCTGTCAGAGCTGTACAAAATGTTCGACATACTTTGAAGCCTTTTTGGGACTTTATCTTTTAAGAACACTTACGAAAGTTATGGACTTTCCCAAACTAAAATTACAAAATTTAATATAGCCATGAACTTTCAAATCAAAATTAATGTTCTGCTTCAATGTCAACATTTTTGTTCTCTCTTAAATATCTATTTTATGTATGTATTAAGCTCTTTTACCTTGTAGCCCTCACCTGCAGAAAGCTGGTAATATAAACTGTTTTTTTTTTTAACCCTTTGTAAATTTCCCCCCCTTTTTCTTTTGTATTTCTATAAATGATGTATTTATAAACTGCATATTTGTATTTGTAAAATTTTTGAATATTTGTCTAAAGGTTTATCTGTCTGTATTTTTAGAGGGGAAAAAAATGGTTTTTTTAGCTATAAGCATAAAAAGCGTGTTTAACCGTATAACATTAAAAAGACTAACTGCTAAATTTTTTTCCGTTTATGCTTAAGCTAAGGAGGGAGAAATATTTCTGTATGTAACCTATCTATTATGTTAATAGAGACGAACATGTCTCAGTTTCTTCTAGAGATGAATTCTAACTATTTTTTTTTTACTATGCATACTGTAAAAGTTTTTCCCATTTCAGACACACTCTGATGGACTATTTCTCTTAATCTGATGTTAAAAGTATTTTTATCTGAAGTGAAAGATCTCTTAATCTGATGTCAAAAAGTTCTTTTTTTCTGGATGTGGACAGCCTGCACATTCCGATGTCTACTTTTTCCTGAAGACAATTAAACTGCTAGCCACTTCATCTGCAGGATAGATTTTCAAGTTCCACATCCCATTTAATACCATTAAATTTCATTACAGACTTTTTCTTCACTTAGATATGTTAAAAAGATTATTTGTGGGATATGAACAATCTGTGCAACAGACTCTATTCTACAGCAAGAAATTATCGCATTTGTACATGCGAGTCTCTTTATAATTCTACAATATATCATTAAAGTCATACAATTGCCTTCCTGGCCTAACAGGAAGACGTGTGTAAATCCTACTGTAAGCTTGGTTTTAGCTCAGTCAGAGTCCCGGAGTTCTCGGGGTAAAAGTACGCCTTTCATTTAAAATTTTAAATTAATTTTTTTTGCGTCCCCGAGTTTTCGCTCAGGGATTTAACAAATTTTTAAGTTTTTCTCACCCGGTTAAAATTTAAGTGACGGCTGCACTCACACTTCAGAGATTTGAGATAGTTAGATATGGAATGAAGCTATTTAAATTTACTCGATCAAACCCGTTGGGGATTTTCCCGACTAAATTTTTTTTCTTGGAGGGGGACTGTGAGGTTGAGACGTCAGAACGTCACCACAGTTGTTTTAATTAAGCTGGATCCAGCAAAGTAGGAAGTGGGGAAGGTTAAAATCACTCCGTCGCCAGTGACTCGGTGAAGGTTGAGGTCGAGCTAGTTTTGTGTCGGCAGGGTGCTGCATTAAAAGACTTAGATTTTGAATATTAGTTAAATTAGAAGTGATTTTTAAAAGTACGGATTGAAATGTAGTGAAAGGAGGGTGTAGGAAGAAGTTTAAAAATAGAGATTGTTTTAGTAGATGGTGTGGATGTTGGAGGATATTATAGTGGTTGTGATGAATCTTAGTTTGACGGATATTGAGAAGTAGAGTAGTGGAGATTTAGTGGCGTGAAGTTAAGTAGTAATGAGTGTCGGTGTGAGTACCTACTAGTTTTCGGGAAGTTCAAGCATGATCAGAAAGGGAATCCTCTGACCCATAGTGAAGCCGTAGTAGCGGAGTACGAGTGCGACCGTCTCTATACCTTTGACTATCTGCTGTGGTGAGATATTTAAGATAATTTGTTGATTTATATACTTTGGTTTAGTAATACGCTGACTGAGCTAAGAGCTATTTCCAGGCCGCCCTCCCATTAATCTGGTTTCAATAAACTCTTATCGTTTGTTCAATTCACGTCTCTGGTTTTCTTAGTATTCTAAGTATTTAAGTTAAGATGGAGTTTGCAGGAACGCAAACGCCACAAACTATAAGAATGTATAGTGTTTGAAATTTAATAAAATATATTTTAAAAGTATAAAAATATTTTTTAAAACACAAGCAAAC
Organism: Salticus scenicus; assembly: GCA_963930645.1. Taxonomy (NCBI): domain Eukaryota; kingdom Metazoa; phylum Arthropoda; class Arachnida; order Araneae; family Salticidae; genus Salticus; species Salticus scenicus. The sequence continues at coordinate 217,489,944 of OZ005652.1, read as the reverse complement.
ACTAGCACACGTTCCAGGCTCATATCGAGCCCTTCTTTAGTATTAACGTAAATTTCCAAGTTGGAGCACAAATACTTATGCGTTACAGACAATTCAAACGCGAAACTGGTCACGCTGGAAGTCTAACTTTTAAAGATAAAAATAGGTATGAAAAGCTTAATTTTATACCATAACTTTGTTAACAGATGATTTAAAAATCCATTCGATTCGCATGGATTGTAAACAATTGAAAATTTTATTTTCTGTTACGTAGTTTATCCTGAAATTCATTTTACTGTCGGTAACAAAAGTGTCCGAACACTAGCAAAAATTCCTATGTAAATATAAGTACACTTCATACGGTTTTTTTTTAAATAAATCCTTATCGAATAATGTTCTTACACTGACTAAGAACAGGATTCGACAAAGATTTATTTAAGAAAACCGTATGAAGTGTACTTTTTTTACGTAGGAATTTTTGCTAATGTTCGGACACTTTTCTTACCGACTGTACCTCCGTGATGACACCATAAAATACTTTTTTTTAACTGTTAAGAAATATATATATATATATATATATATATATATATCATATATATTTCAATCGGCTTAAAATCCTACAACCAACCAATGATAAAATCCCTACGAACATTAATGTTTGAATAGTTAAATGGACTTGGCACCTTCTTTTTAAAAGGCGTAACACAAGTACGACGTAAAACGGATTCAACCGGAAAACCAACCAACAAACTTTCTCTTGGAAATTTCACAACTTTAAAAAAGAAGACTGTTCAGTCAAGAACCAATTTCTTTTCAACCTTTACCCAGAAGGAGCAAAATTTTAAGGGGTGTGTGCTTTTATTTATTTATTGCATTTCCTAAGTCCCAAATCATCGTAAATTTCCAATCGCGTAGTTCAAGTGCACTTTAAAACCCACTCACTGAGCCTTAAAAAACAGATTATCTTTTTCGGTTACACAGGTTTGAGTATCGTCGCACTAGAGCTGCCCAACGTGTTCTTAGGGATGGTCTGGATCCCCCCCCCCCCATACATGTACAGTCGGTAACAAAAGTATCCGAATACTAGCAAAAATTCCTATGTAAAAAAAGTACACTTAATACAGTTTTGTTAAATAAAACCTTGTCGAATCCTGTTCTTAGTTAGTCTAAAAACAGGATTCGACAAGGATTTATTTAACAAAACTGTATTAAGTGTACTTTTTTTATTTAGGAATTTTTGCTAGTGTTCGGATACTTTTGTTGCCGACTGTAGTCTGGAGATATGCCATCACAAATATAATCCTTTGCAAAGGAGGTGGCTCACGCTCTTCAGTAACACAAGAGGTAATATTTTATGCCACAAAGATGACATTGCAATCCCGACCACAGATTACTAAGCACATATGACTTAGGCTCAATGGTCATAAAAATTATACTACAATGAAAGTATGAAATACTGACCAAAAGTAACCCATTTTCTGTAGTAATACTTCATTTTTAGTCCTTATTTATTAGGAATGAAAAAATACATCCATAATTGGATAATTGTAGTAATTTTTAACGCTTCTCTATTATAAAGGTTCTTTGATCTGGTCAGCCGAAACTATGAGCAATGACTGTAAGCTTCTCGAGCTTTCCGTATTTTGCAAATGATAGTCTTAAATTAATTGCATCTATCGTTTCTGTACGCATAACTTGAGCTTTGTTACCCATACCACAGAATGTTTCAGATTTCTTAAAAAAAGCTTACAATTTTTCATTATTGTAACACATTTAAGTATGCTCTCCGAAACCTTTCTGAAATATCAGCTGTTTTTGATGTTCTATCTGTTAAGTGATTGAAATGTTTCTGTTATGTATCTGATTTTTTATTATGATCACAGACATTTCCACGTTTTTGAATCTAAACAAGCACACTAACTAAGAAAGCAAACTGAACATTTTGAAACATTTCTGTCTGGGGGCACCGAGGCGGTAAAGCCATCCCTATCCGTGGAGGATCAAAATCGTGATGGCACAACTCTGGACCATGCAAGGATGCGTCCCAGACCGTTGCCAATTACCCATAGCTCGGTACGTTAAACCCAACTGAGTGTGACGTTAAACCCAACTAACCAGTCAATCAACCAATTTTTTTTTTTTATGTATTTAAAATGTTTTGATGTTAGATGATTACTACGTTTCTGGAACGTTTTGTGCTGTTAGAGTGTTGATTATAAATTTAAACCTCAACCGATATCTTAAAGGAATGATATAAAAGGAGCTGACATGTATGAAAAAATATGAAGCCAAAATGATAACGGCAGAAGTCATTAAATGGAATAGTTATATTAAAAAAAAAAAAAAAAAAAAAAATCTGCATTGTTATTATGAAATTACATAACATGGATCATTCGAGTCGAAAATCCTTTTCACTATAAGTCTCCAAACTATCAAATAAATGTCAAATAAATAAAATACAGTATCCGCCAATGTATTGGTAGATTCGATATGGCTTCTGCTGTAACTTTGGCTGTTTTTCAGGCCATCGAGCGAACAATAGTAGAGTACGGATTCCCCATACTGGCTACGGAAAAAAATTCCTGGAACATTAATGAGATTTTTGCGCCTTCTTTTGGCGATAATCGATTTCTTGGTAACTGGTTCTTGGGATTTTGCATGTTTTAAATGTTTATTTCTCTTACCACCAAAACTCCAATGAAAAGTCAAACAGAACAGCTTTCAGTGGCGAAGCGTCCATGGAAGCGGTGAAAGCAGCGCTTCTCCTATTTAAGACTTTTAAAAAGGAATCAAGTAACGTCGCCTCGTCGAAAGAGTGAATTGATTCATCCTCTGCTTTTGGAAGCGCTTCGCTTCGACACTTCCATAGTTTTCTGAACCACACCTCGCCTCTGACAGCTTTCAATCAATAACAAGGATTTGATTACTTGCTTTCCATTTCAGCTAGTGTTGGTTGTGGTTTATGTTTAATTTACACATAATCGAAATATAAAACTGCGATAACAAAGGTGAAGGAGACTTGCCTTGGTGGAAGTGGAATATCGGTTTGGCGATAAAAAAAAATCGGTTTGGCAAATGAATTGGTGGTATGGTGGGAATTTGGTGTTCGAAAGCAAAAAGGTTACTAGTTCGGGGTCTACTCTAATATCTTGTCGATGGTTTTTACAGCTATCTTGAGTAGACAACAGTTTACTCCATTTGCCAGCCCTGGTGATAGCCGCATGCAAAGTTCTCTTACACTTGGCACAGACAAGAGTGCAATGTAATCACAAAGGAAACCCAAGTTTTACATGCCAGTTATCGCAGCAAGAGGTTTTTCAGAGAGGAAATTCACCCTGCGAGGCTCGCGCAAACTCAAATATCATACTAAAAGGAATTTGAATAGAACTGGCATTAAGCTGTGCATTCTGTGTCAAGCTTTATACCATTCCTCCAAGAGCGATATTTGGGCCCTTTCTGATTGGCTTTGTCACCATTCTGGTAACCACTTGCGGGGCAGAAGAGTAGGTTCGATTCCTGCGTAGGTCCTAGACGTACAGTCGGCTGCAAAATTATTCGAGCACTAGCCAATAATTCCTATATTTAAAAAGTACACTTAAGACTGTTTTGCTAAGTAAATCCTTTTCGAATCCTGTTCTTAGACTGATTAAGAACATGACTCGACAAGGATTTATTTAACAAAGCTGTATTAAGTGTACTTTTTTTTGGCAAGGATTATTGCTAGTGCTCGAATAATTTTGCAGCCGACTGTATTTTTAATTTTTCAAGTTGTAATCTCATCTGTTTTCATTTCGACCTAGTTACACATTGCGCAGTACTAGCGCGAAGTTAAACATTATCAACCCTCATTTCGACGAAGATTTACAAGCAGAATTCAAATCAAGCATACAGTCGGCTGCAAAATTATTCGAGCACTAGCAATAATCCTTGCCAAAAAAAAGTACACTTAATACAGCTTTGTTAAATAAATCCTTGTCGAGTCATGTTCTTAATCAGTCTAAGAACATGATTCGACAAGGATTTACTTAGCAAAACAGTCTTAAGTGTACTTTTTAAACATGAATTATTGGCTAGTGCTCGAATAATTTTGCAGCCAAGTACAAGTCTGGTTGATGGTTCAGTGAGTTTTGCGTCGCAATAGTGTTACGCTGTAGGCAACTGGTGACGGTCTGTGACTCACCGCTAATGGCGATTCAGAGAGATACATTACAATTCTGATCCTTGTACGAGGGGATCCTATACAAATCTGATGTATACGTTAACAATAAAAACAAATAATAATAATAGTAAAGAAAGAAATAGCCATTTTATTTTAAGACAATGAATATTAAGTATATAAGATGTACATTTTGAAAATATACAAACACAAAAAGTATATTTCCATTTTTGATGGGGCCGCGGTAGCCCAGTCGGTAGAGCGTCAGCCTCGTAATTGAAAGATTGCGGGTTCGGTACTCGAGCCGGCCAAAGACCGTCGTGTACACTAATGGTGGCTGGTGCACGTAAAATCTGTCGTGGCCGCAATGTCCTCCATGTTCCCATAAAAAATTATACCTCTGGGGGTCACCGAAGCGGGAGAGCCATCCCTTCCGTGGAGGATCAAAATTGTGATGGCATGTCTTCGGACCACCTCTAGGGGTGTGTCCCAGACCGTCGCCAATTGCTCATCTGCGCAGCACTAATGCGACATAAAACCCAACCATTTTTAATGTTGATAATATATACATCAGATTTGTATGCTTGACTTGTAGTCCGCTTGTAAATCTTCGCCAAATAATTACAGATAGCACATCACAGAATTACAATACGAAGAAATGGGAAAACACCCAGGGCCATCGCGGAAATCGAACCCGCTCATCTGCGCTCGAGGGCGATTAACACTGTGGCGTCATAACCTTCAGCCACGGAAAACACCTCCTGTAGTAATGCCTTCTTGCTGAGCTCTACGTCATGGAAGATCGGCCGATTTTATCCAATTAACACTCCTTATAATACATGTTGGATCGTGGGGATTGGATGTAATCGGCCGATCTTCCATGACATAGAGCTCAGCTCGGAAGTATTATTACAGGTGGTGGCCCTTTTTAATATTTTTTGTAATACAATTTAAATCAATAAATGGGATGCACTTAATAATAATAGAAAAATAGAAGAACGACAGCTTGTGATTTTTATTTGTGTTTGAATAAGAATGAGATTGATAAATATACTTTTAGACATTTTGCTAATAAATCTAGTTTTTTTTTTTTTTTTTTTTTAAAGAAACAATAGTTTTGGATCATTTAAATATGGTTTTATCTATAAAATAAATTTTAAAAAGTAAAAAAAAATAATTGCTTTATTTACTAACCTACTATTGCTCATGAAATCCAAAAGTGCCAATGTTACAATCAAAGATTTTATTTATAGGAAGGTTGTATGTAAGTGACGTCACGCCTTTATCTAGAGCGATAATTGGTACCCAAATACAGAGCAAATAGCCAATACCTATAAAGCAGAAAATGAACAAGCCCATCTTCCGACCAATAATAATCTCAGATCTGTTTTCTTCTTCATTCTCTTCAGTCATTGCTAATAGCAACATGACATTCGTTTTACGATCTAAACTATACATGCAAACGTAACTTGCAGAAATTCATAATTGTCCTTTGTTGCCCTCTGTAGTACTTCTTACTATCACTTCGGTTCACTTTTTAGCTTCAGTGTTCTATCTGTCCTGTCTAATCTATGATATATCTTCCAGGTTTTAGAATCCTTTCCATTTTTGTGTCATGACATCCAGTACCTAAAGTTAAAAAACTTTTGCGCTGTCTTTTTACAAGTTGTGAAATATTTATTTTCTCATGGATGAGCACCAATTTTTCTGGGGCCGCGGTAGCCAGGTCAGTAGAGCGCCGAGCTCCTAATTGGAAGATTGCAGATTCGATACTTGAACCAACCAAAGATCGTCGTGTACACTAATGAAAGCTAGTGTACGTAAAATCCTCCGTGGCTGCAATGTCCTCCATGTTCCCATCAAAATTATACCTTTGGGTAGAGCGTCTAGGAGACATAGCGAGGAAAGCGACCAGCAAATCAGTGCCTTAAAAAGAATGCCTTTCACCAGAGGTCAGTGTGATCGAGTTCATTGCTTGAAAAAAATCTTTATTGATTAATTATGGGCTTAGATCACGTGATTGCGTAGACGAAACAGGGAAAAGCCAATCAGCTCTTCCATTTGAGTAAAAAATACGCTCGCACACCCATATGGGATGCTCATTTGTTTTAGCAGTATTTTAAGCATTCGATCATAAGAACTTGCCACATTGTATATTCTAGGCGCTGTACTCTGGGGATCACCAAAGCGAGGGAGCCATCCCTTCCGTGGAGGATAAAAATTGTGATGGCATGTCTTCGGACCACATGTAAGCTTGAGTCCCAGACCGTAGCCAATTGCCTATTGCGCAGCACGCAAAATCCATCGAATCAAACCAACCAAAACAAACCGCACTATATGCTGAGTACCAGACCGTCGTCTATTTTCAAATACCCTAGCACTAGTGCGACGTTAAACCCAACTTACCTACCTACCTAATTTGTCCGAAATTAATTGCCATTGAATGTAGTTCTTGAGTTTTTCGTTATCTTCTCATATTTCGAAATATTTACTTTCTCCTGCATTATTCCCAAGTTGATGCGGAACCATCGCTGGTTGTTCGTTGTGCAGCCCTAGGACGACGTTAAACGTGCTCAATTTCAGCCTACAGTCGGCAGCAAAAGCATCCAAACACTAGCAAAAATTCCTATGTAAAAAAAGTACACATAATACAATTTTGTTAAATAAGTTCTTGTCGAATCCTTTTTGTAGTCAGTCTAAGAACATGATTCGACAGGGAATTATTTAACAACAAAGAATTTAATGTACAGTCGGTAACAAAAGTCTCCGAGCACTAGCAAAAATTCCTATGTAAAAAAAATACACTTAATACAGTTTTGTTAAATAAATCCTTGTCGAATCCTGTTTTTAGACTGACTAAAAACAGGATTCGACAAGTATATATTTAACAAAACTGTATTAAGTGTACTTTTTTTATATAGGAATTTTTGCTAGTGTTCGGAAACTTTTGTTACCGACTGTACTTTTTTTAAATAGGAATTTTTGCTAGGGCTCGGGTACTTTGGCTCCCGACTGTAAGTTGAAACAAGTTTTAAAAATTGTGAACTCCAGATGTTACATTTAAATGCGCTTTTAAAATAACAACTTTATTATTATTTTGACAAAGAATTAAACTTGTGAGAGCATGTCACATGTCTCCGGTCCATTTCTAGAGCTAAATGGCAGATGGTCATCAGTTAACTACAACATAGCTCCAGTGCGATGTTAAACCCATTCAGCCTCAACGTAAAAAATTTTGTTCTAACTTTAACCATATCATAAGTGTAGTATATATATTTAACGTGGCTGTTATAAATGATGTTGTGTTGTTAGGCTGCAGTGTGAAAGATTTGCGGGTTTTTTTTTTAAAGTGTGATTTTTAATTTTTTAATATATATGAATATCGTTTTTAATTTACGTGTGTAAAAATGTTTTACTTTCATTTCATGATTAAACTATATAATGGACTTCTGTGATTTTTTAATTGCTAGCTCAACAGAGCCGTGAAAAATAGTTCCGGTTTGCTTATGAATCTCATTTAACTTCCACCCTTGCTTATTTACGCCCTTGAACTTGATGCATAATGGTATGCTCAAAAATTAAATGCTAGTGGAAGATGCAGAAAACGCAGGCCAGTATCTCAAATTTATTAGTTTTCTGTAACTACCTTATAAAAGGATCGTACCCTTTCTTTCATACGTTATTTATGAACAGGGATACAGGAACTCTGAAGCTAATCGCCTATTATGGTAAATGCTCTAAACATCTTTCTAGAGGGAAAAAATCCAAACCCTCTTTAGGTGTGTGTTCCTGACTGTCACCAATTACCCGTTGCGCAGTACTAATGCGAGGTTAAACTAAACCAACTAACATCTAGAAGGAAAGTAAAATTTTGCGTATTATTCATCATTCTTTAAGAAATGTAACTTTCAGAGGGTAACTTTCTCTGTAAGTAACTTGATATAATTTTAAAAGTTAAAATTAAATAAATTTAGTTTGCATAATGCTATCTTCATGAGTATTTATGAAATCCTTTCTTTTTCAGGTACTGTAATCTGGAATTTTTTTTAAACCAGATTTAAAAAACATAATACACTCCTTCTCATATTTATAAGGACACTTTGTTTTGAAATAACTAATGTAAAAATAGTTGTTAACAAGATTATACTAAGTGCACTTAATATATCTAGTATTCTAAAAACCAAAACTGCTATAATATTTTTAATATGAAACAAAATTAATAAAAAATAATGCAAAATATTTTTTTATCCACCTTTTCAGGTGTTCATAATTATAGGGACAATCAAGTTTTTTTCGAGTTATCTAACTTACTAGCAGATAAATTAGTTCACATGCGAATTTAACTACTAGGCTAGATTAATTCATATATAAGCCTTTAATTCTTCTTTGTCGGACATTACTGTTAATTTCTCGAATAAAAAAAGAATGTTCATGTATGAAGTATGATAAATGTGTTTAAGTGGAGGGATAATTTCAATCCGTCTTATTTCTAATAAATTCGAAGATCTAAAATTGCTGAAGGAAATGTAATTGAACGTTGAACTGCTGGTTCGATAGGGGAGAGATCTGATGCAAAATCAGAGTTGTCTTACAGAGATCGAAGACACATAATGTCTCTTACTGTTACAAAGCGAAATTACTGCTGCTGAATTAGCTCGTAAATTTTAATGAAAGGTTGGTGTCCACATTTTTGCATGTTTAAAATAATTAATATGTTAAAATGAATATAAAACCTGTAATAATCTGAGCATTTAATGGAGGAAAGAACGCCTCTTTTAAAGTTGAATAAAGATAGTATGAAATGGTAAAATGTTTCATTTTCGGATGAAAAACATTTTATTCTTGATTAACCAAATGGTTTTAAAAGTTACTGGCACGATCTGAAGAAAGCGACAGACAGAGCACATTTTTTAAAGGCAGGTTTGAATCGGGCATTTTGTAGGTGGGGCTCCGAGGATCTGTTTCTACTGAAGCAGAATAAATTTAGTAATTTATTCTATTATGAACATAAAGAGAATATCCGCAAATTTTAAACGTGGAATTCTCATATTTTTGTTAGATTTTAGAAGGGTGGAGGAATGGGGGTAATATATTTTTTCAACAAGACTTGCATATTTGCTCTACTTCTAGAGCAATAGCAAATAGTTTGATGAAGGAAACTTCTGTATTGCCTTTCCCGTGGCCTAAAATTTGAAAGAACCTTAACTTATCATATTAGAAAAGTGCATGCAAGTAGAAAGCAATTTTAATTAGTTTAAATGTATTCAGAATCTATGCTGTATGAAATGGTATTGAAACTGAATAATAAATATATATATCGGAGAGAATGTCTGACTATTTTACCTTAAAGAGACCCCATAAAATATTAATTTAAAGAATAACTGAAAAAAAAATTACTGAGATTCCAGATGTCCTTATAATTGTGAACACCTGAAAAATCATTCTTTTGACCATATTTAAAGTTTAAGATATACGATATTTGAAGTATTATAGTTTTTCTATGAATGAAATTCAAATTAATAAAAATTATATTTGTTTAAGTAATAGTGTTCAGTTAATATAGGAAAACGGGTGATGTATTCAGTTTTTATATTAAAAATTCATCAAACGTACAAAGTTTCAGTGTTTTATATTCTGTCGAAATTCCGGTTTAACAAAGTGCTTCTAGTAAGAATTAATTTTTAGTGTACGTATTGAAGAGACTTGCAACATTCTCACGCAATAATAAAAATTTCATTGGAGTGTTTTTTTCTTATGATTAGGAAAAAACTTAAGCAATATGAATGCAGAGAAACACAAGCTTAGAACCAGCAATTTATTGAGATAATGTAATATTTCACTAACACCCTCATTTTTGTGGTTAATCGCTTACACATGCGTGAAGCGTTATTCAAGATAGCTTAAAATTTTATAGTGATAGCTGCTACTTCAATTGAGTAGTTCCAAAACCATTCTAAACGATTCGTTTATTTTTAACGTCCAAAAACAGCTTTCAAAAGTTCGCTTAACATCCTTGTTTTTATAGTTATTCTTTTGTGAGTGTCATAACGATTTAAAAGTAGATCACTTAGTATTTACAAAGTTTTATTTTTTAATTTTCAACATGTAAAGTCGTTCGAAATAAAGTCTCCACTTGTGACCCATGGCAGTTTTCAATTTAAGACCGGCCGGCAATTTTTTTCCCCTTAAAATAACTTGTTAATATTTAATTTATGTTTTCTTAAACATTAACCTTCCTCTGCTACTAAAATTTAACGCTTAAGCTATGGCAAACGCGTTCTTAATTTTATCCTAACTATTCCCTTCTCGTCTTTTTCAAAGAAATATTTGACTAACTTTGGCATTGTGTTACAAAATGGAAACTTCTCGTCGTCTTTGCATTTAAATGTGAACATCTCAGTCGGATGTTAGTTTGAATGACCTATTGTATAGGTTAATGCTGTTTATATTGGAACTATTTGAAATAGCATTTAATCATTGCGTTGAAATCAATTTACCATGAATAAAGTTCATTAAAAACTTAAATTTTTAAGGCTGAATATGATTAGACAACTATAGCAATTACTCTTGTATTGAAAGAGTTTAGCAAAGCTAAAAAATAACACCAGTTTAATAGGCAAGTTATGTTTTTGAGTAAAAAGAAACGTTAATGTAATTGGTTGATTTCGGTTGTAAAAAACAACAGGAGACGGAAACTACTTCATAAAATGGAAGCTAATTTTTAATATCTTAAATGTTAAATTTTTTGAGATTTAAATTGCGAATGTGGACTAAACTTAAAATATCTACCGTAAGTTTTTTCAATAGTTGTTTATTTTATTGCATCTCAACTTTGATTTACCAGCAGTAGTCATTTACTTTTCACATCTTTCAAATTACAGAATCTGATGACCTCATTCTTAAAAATAGTTTTTAGCCCCATCTTTCCTTAGTTGAAGAGCTGTTTTTCTAGTAGTTTCTCATCAATACCATATGGTTACTAAAGTTTAATTAACAATCACTATGGCGTACCTAGTATGTTGAAAAAAATCTTTTTGCTGTACTTGATAACTATAGCCTGTAAAAATGGCGATTTCATAAAAAGCAACATACACTGGTTCTCATAAGAACACCCGTTTTTCTATATTAACTAAACACTGAACACTATTATTTAAATATATTTTGCATTAATTGGAATTTCATCGATAGACGTTATTTAAAGTTTTATCGTTTTTCTATCTTAAAAAAAATTTAAATACGGTCAAAAAAATGATTTTTCAGGTGTTCACAATTATAAGCACCGCTCGAATCTTGGTAAATATTTCTTTCAGTTATTCTTTAAATTAATATTTTATAGTCTCTCTTTTTAAAGTGAAACAGTCAGACACTTTCTGTCAGTGAGATATATATATATATATTATATTTTAAATATTCACTTCAATTTCATACACCATAGATGATATTCTGAATGCATTTAAACGATTTAAAATTGCTTTCCACTTGCATGCCCTTTCTAATGTGATAAGTTAAGGTTTTTCCAAATTTTAAGCCACGGGAAAGGCAATGCAGAAATTTCTTTCTTCAAACAATTTCCTATTGCTCTAGAAGTAGAGAAAAAATGTAAGTCTCGTTGGAAAAAAAATTACCTCCCCCCCCCCTCCCCCACGCTCTCTAAAATCTAACAAAACTCTGAGAATTCTACGTTTAAAATTTGCGGACATTCTCTTGATGTTCATAATAATGGAAAAATTACTAAATTCATTCTGCCTTCAGTAGCAACAGGTAAGCCATACATCCGCCTTTAAAATGCCCGATTCATATCTCCCTTTAGAAAATCTATGTCTTTCGCAATCTTCAGATCGTTCCAGTAGCTGTTAAAACCGTTTGATCAAGAATAAAATGTTTTCATCCGAAATTGCAACATTTTACAATTTCATATTGTCTTTATTCAACTTTTAAAGAGACGTCCTTTCCTCCATTAAATGCTCATTGATTATTACAGGTTTTTTATTCATTTTAACATATTATTTTAAACATGCAAAAATGTGGACACAAACCTTTCATTAAAAATTACGAGCTAATTCAGCAGTAGTAATTTTGAGTAGAACAATAAGAGGAATTGTGCGTCTTCGATCTCTGTAAGACAACTCTGATTTTGCATCAGATCTCTCTCCTATCGAAGCAGCAGTACAACGTTTAATTAAATTTCCTTCAGCAATTTTAGATCTTCGAATTTAATTAGAAATACGGCGAATTGAAATTATCCTTCCACTTGAAACACATTTATCATACTTCACTACATGAACGTTCTTTTTCTCGAGGAATTATCAGTAATGTCCGTCCAAGAAAAATTGAAGGCTTATATACGAATTAATCAGCCCGGTAGTTAACAAATCCGCATGTCAACTGTAATTTATCCGTTAGTTAAATAAAACGAAAAAATCTTTTTTCCCTATAATTATGAACATCTATAAACGCGGAGAAGAAAAATGTCTCATTATTTATTAATTTTGTTTCATATTAAAAATATAAGTTTTGGTTTTTAGAATAGTAGATATATTAAGTGCACTTAGTATAATCTTGATCACAATTATTTTTACATTAGTTATTTCAAAACATAGTGTCCTTATAAATATCAGAAAGAGGGTACATGATTAAGGACAACCTTGGCTGTCTGGCTTTTAGATACCGGTTACGAATCCTCAGGCATGGATGTTCGGAATCAACTAAGGTACAGGTATCGGCTTGATCATTCTTAATGCATAAAATAACTGTTGTGTGACAAAACTTAACCAGATATTTCTAACATTTCTACTCTCTCCAATTAGTTGCCTTCCTACCTTCAAGTGATCGAATCAAGTTTTTTGAGTTAACAATCCTGCTTTCTATTGAGATCAAACATTGAATTTGGATTTTAAAGGCTGTAGAATACATCCTGAACAGAAATAATTGTGGACAAACCTTGACGCTCCTTGGAGGCTCGCTCTTCAAATCAGGTGTACATTGTTTATTTTTAATATTTCATAAAACCTAGAGACTAGTAAAAAGCTCCCTACTCCAGAATTAAGACATCCCTGTTTTTTGTTAAAGCTATCCTTTTGCTAAAGTTTAAATTCTTTGAGTTTAATTTATAGGAAAGACTTCATTCTATACAGGTAGTTTTACTTTGTTTCTGAAAGACTAAGTGGAGTTAACCTTAAATTATGAAAGTTTGATGTAATTTAAGTGATCGTATATAGAGTCTCCCATAAGTCTCTAGACATTTTAAAAATTCATAACTATTGAATGAATTGATAGAATTGAACCCGGTTTGCGAAAAAAATCATTATCGTGAAGGTGTATTTCTTTGGTAAAGAAAAAAATACAGTTAAATTTTTCGCATGGATATGAAAAAAATATGCAAATGGAAGTCCTATAAATTGCAGTTTTGTGATTAGAACAGTTTATTTTTTGTTTTGTCTCCTACTTGTGCATACATGAAGCTTTAATTCCGATGCTGACTTGGTAGATAAAGCATTATTGGTTAACGTTTCCCGTTAGGTAAGAACCGCAGACTAAATCTGCAATTAGCAGTGTTATAAATCGTTTGCAAACTGTAATTTGTGGTGACGACGGACGCATAGAATAGATTTGTCTGTAAATATTTGCAAGCGAATAAGTAGTTTTTCATGAAAATTTGATCTGGTCACGCACAGCGTCCTCTATCGACAAACAGCTTAATTATTTTTTCTTTACCGAAATCCCTTTCACGAGAATTTTGGGACTTATGGGAGACCCTTATTTTGATTCGTGAAATTAATGTATTCTGTAACATGCAACAGTTAAACTTGTCCTTATTTGTGAAGTACAGCGAGAAGTTGTTCCGCAAATTCAAAAACTTTAACAAAGTATTACAAATGGTATAGCAAAATTAAAAAAAAAATGTACTTGTGTTAAAATATTGTACAGTTTTTTGAAGTTTGTTAATAACTTTAAAATATATTGAAATTAATATTTATATGAAAAACTTCACTAAATTTGACTCATTGCTTTGTGGTATAAATAGATTTTGCCTGTGTTTATTTATATCACTGTATAAAAGCTTTCCTGGATTTCGAACTTGGTTGCTTTTTCATGGATTTCGAACTTGGTTGCTTTTTCATGGATTTCGAACTTGGTTGCTTTTTCATGGATTTCGAACTTGGTTGCTTTTTCATGGATTTCGAACTTGGTTGCTTTTTCATGGATTTCGAACTTGGTTGCTTTTTCATGGATTTCGAACTTGGTTGCTTTTTCATGGATTTCGAACTTGGTTGCTTTTTCATGGATTTCGAACTTGGTTGCTTTTTCATGGATTTCGAACTTGGTTGCTTTTTCATGGATTTCGAACTTGGTTGCTTTTTCATGGATTTCGAACTTGGTTGCTTTTTCATGGATTTCGAACTTGGTTGCTTTTTCATGGATTTCGAACTTGGTTGCTTTTTCATGGATTTCGAACTTGGTTGCTTTTTCATGGATTTCGAACTTGGTTGCTTTTTCATGGATTTCGAACTTGGTTGCTTTTTCATGGATTTCGAACTTGGTTGCTTTTTCATGGATTTCGAACTTGGTTGCTTTTTCATGGATTTCGAACTTGGTTGCTTTTTCATGGATTTCGAACTTGGTTGCTTTTTCATGGATTTCGAACTTGGTTGCTTTTTCATGGATTTCGAACTTGGTTGCTTTTTCATGGATTTCGAACTTGGTTGCTTTTTCATGGATTTCGAACTTGGTTGCTTTTTCATGGATTTCGAACTTGGTTGCTTTTTCATGGATTTCGAACTTGGTTGCTTTTTCATGGATTTCGAACTTGGTTGCTTTTTCATGGATTTCGAACTTGGTTGCTTTTTCATGGATTTCGAACTTGGTTGCTTTTTCATGGATTTCGAACTTGGTTGCTTTTTCATGGATTTCGAACTTGGTTGCTTTTTCATGGATTTCGAACTTGGTTGCTTTTTCATGGATTTCGAACTTGGTTGCTTTTTCATGGATTTCGAACTTGGTTGCTTTTTCATGGATTTCGAACTTGGTTGCTTTTTCATGGATTTCGAACTTGGTTGCTTTTTCATGGATTTCGAACTTGGTTTATATAATGTCCGTAATTAAAGCAAAATGTAAACTGATTATAAGGAATGTATTTTCCTCTTTTTTTCTCTTAATTTCTGACATTCTACTTAAAAATTATTTTAAAATTTTTTAATTTATTAAAAAAATTTAATAAATAAAATGCATTTAATGATTTTGTCAATATTTTTAAATTCACAGGCAATGAAAGTTTTTATAAAAGGAACACTTTTAATTGCTTAAAGGCTGCTGATTGCAGCGCAAGTCATGTGTTTATATTAACTGGAACTCATTAACGCAAAGGAATTTTGAAATGGGTTTTTATTAAATGAAATGAATTGCTTTCAGAGTTTTGCCAGATTTCTTTTCCCATTAAATACAATGCTCAAGCACTTAGTTTTTTTGTTTTACGGGTGTATAAAGATCGAGAAGGAGTCTATAACCAAGAAAAGTGAAATTGAGAATTATTCATGTAATAGTTGGCATCACCTAATTCCTTTTATAGAACTCTGACTTGTAAAAGTGTCTTTGCCCATAAATCCAAAACTGTTAACTTCTCTTTCTACAGAAGGGTGAAAATTCCTTTAATTACAAATAGCTATTAAATGACTAAATTTTTCACTCTTAATTTTTTAAATATTGCTTTATACTTAATTCAAATGCCAAGACATGTTAACTTCCAATGTATGAATATGTGCTGCCGACAAGGATTAAGTTAAATGATTTTAAGTTTTACAATGAAAATTTCATTATAAAACTCGTACGTTCTTCCCTACTTTAATATTTTTGGTGAATTATTGAGGCAACTATGCAAACCCAGTACATGGTAAATTGTTAAAAGGAGCTTTGATTATGATAAAATTTATTAATGTTTGTAAAAAAGACTATCAATTGATCAGTTTTTAATAAGCTAGTGTTATCCTGAAGCAAAGTAAAGTCTGTCAAAATTGCGCATTTAAATTTTAAATGTTTTTACATTTTTTATACGGATGATTTTAAATTAATATAAATGCAATAAGTGCAATAAAAGACTTTTTACTTGGAAGAATGTTCTACTTAGTATTTTTGACGTAATTTTATTTGGATTTTGAAATAAAATTTAACTTCACTGAATTTTCTAAACTACACGGTTTTTTTTTTTTGTTTTTTAAATCAACTTTGCTGCCAAAAATTCTTTGTTTATAGAAAAATACTTTTTGTCAACGTAGTTTTCCGTAATTTATGCCTTTTTATTCTCAAATTACAGATAAATTCTGGCAGCAAAGTTGTTTTTGTGTAAATTTAAAGAGTTGTTTTAGTGCAGATCTTGTATTTGCTATTACAACATGGCATTGATTTCTTAAAGCAAAATAATGGCGGAATAGAGTGCTTTTTTTTTCTCTCCTTTTTCACAGGTATAAAAATAATCCATGAGAATCTGGAAAGATTTTTCGTAATTTTTAATTTTTAAAATATGTACCCATGTGGTGGTTGGCACTAGGTAATTATAAAATTCCGGTTTGTACAGACCGAAAAATGAAAGGGTTTAGCTTTTAAGTTTCTATGCATAACTCTAGGTTTGCAACAGAATGAAAAAATTCTTTTTAATTGCAAATAGTTATTAATTTTTTTTATTTTAATTTTTTTTTTAACACTTTTTAATATTTTTTGTTTTTGAAGTTTCCTATATGTGTAACTTAGAATTTTTATGATAATTTGTTCATGAAATTTACTTCTACTGACTTTTTTAATTTATAGAACTATTTAAGGTGATACAATATCTAAATAGTATTTTTATAAATAGGCAGGTTTTTTTTTTTTTTTTTTTTTTTTTTTTTTTTTTTTTTAAACAAGAAGTTTTTTATATTACATTATTTCGTAAATTTTAACGTCCAAAGTACGTTTTTGAAATTAGATTCGTTTCAGTTGACTTGGATTCATTTTTCAACTGAGCTTGGTCTTCGTCGGCAGACGAGTTCTATGGTAACTTCTCGAGTTTCGTGTGTTCCTGTTCTGTTTTTGTTTAATTTTAACACTTCGTTTTTATATTTTCTTTCCTGTCGATCTTTAACTTTCATTTTTTTTTTTTTTTTTTTTTTTTCTGCGCTGTCGATGAAGACTAAGCAGTTGAATGTGATTTAAATGGTTTTTTAAATAAAAAAGAGGACTCATTAAGTCCATTTGTACTTTAATATTTTCGGTAAGTAATGATAAATTTCTAATACGCTGGTGCCGCCATCCAAAGGCAAAATGTGTAATAAAGAGTTCATAAAAACTTTTTTGAATTTAAATTTTTCAATGAGTATCTACTTTGCAATAACTATTTTCATACTGTCTTGAAATAAATTATTGTAATTGTAAAAGTGCATTAAATGATTGTAAACACTGCAATAAATGACTTTTGTTGGAAGCATGATTTTTCTTTATTTTTGATATTTTATTGGAATTTTTAATTTTTTTTTTCTTTTATATTTTAAGAAATCTTTCATTAGCTCAAGTTCTAATCTGTTTTATCTGGATTGTTTTAGTATGTTTTCCAAATTAATATTCAGATTTTTAAAAATTACAAAATCGGGAGTTTTTTACTATCGTATGCGGGAGAAGTGAATGTTTTAGCTATTAAATATTAATTTCAAGTTAAAACATATTTTAAATTTTGTACTAATTTGCATATGCAGTACTTTTGAAATATTTAAAGTTACTCTAGGCAAATTTATTTAACTATCGGAAGTATTAAATCAAGCCATGTATTTGTATTAAAGTTTAGTGCAATATTTGTTAAATATGAACTTCGGAATCAGAATTTTATGTATGTTATGAAATAAAAGTAGATATACAATAACCAATAACTTATTTTTGTCGCTGGACTACATTCTATGTCAATACTCCCCTACTCTCCCTTCTTTAATAGCCGTTGATATGCAGAATATTCTAATATAAATATTGGAGAAAACCATAGTGTAAACACCTTAAAATGGATTTTCAGATGCCACTTCATGAAATCTTCATTTTATATTGGAAGAATAAAATGAAGGCAAACGCAACTTATCTACACACACTTAGTAGCCACAACTTCATATTAAAACAGGTGAAACTAGTTTACTGTTCAAACTATATCTGTAGTTCTGCATCAGTTTAAACTTCAGTATTTAAACGCTTATAACGTAATGTTTCTTTAGTTCATCAATTTAGGTTTGGAGTAATTGTCTATCTACCAAAATTTTTCCTATTTTCTTAATATACGTGTACCATGTTTATTCGATTAAATAAAATTTATTTCAATATAGACAACAAAAAATTTTTTTTCATTTATACTAACACACAGAACTTTATCGTAATGATTTCTAAAGTATCTAACTAAATCCTCATTTGGTTAAACTAAAAATATTTCGGATAAATCTATTACTAATTTATGAAATAATTCACTAAAGAATTTTTTAACTTTCTATTCATATTTGTTTAGCAAATTTATGTTAATCTAATTTTCTGTTTAGAATGCTGTAATCTCGTAAATGAATGTTTAACACTCTTGTCATTAGATTCCCCGGTTTAGGCAAGTTATTAATGGTTTGAAATAACAAGATCATGAAAGTAGTCTTTTTTTTTTTTTTTTTTTTTTTTTTAGTCTTAGAATAAAATATGCATTTGAATAAGTATAATTTTGAATAAGAAAAAGCAATTTAATTTCTTAAATTGCTCACTACTATTTAAAATTTTCCTCTATTTTGCATTTATTATAGCAATAAAAATTTTTAAACATATTTCGGTATTTTTCTGTGTATTTCTTATCAAGTTTAGTTTCTTTTAACGCTATAAAAGTCTCATTAAATTGTAGCATTAAAACTTTTTTTTTTCTTAATAGAGAAAGGGAAAAAGTTTTTTAATGCTATAATTTATTTAAGGGAAAAACTAAATTTTTAAATACTAATATCCGTATATGCTTAAGATAATGTAAAATCAAGGAAAACGGTTAAGTAGCTAGCAAAGAGAATATTTTTAATGTCTTCCTGAACTTTTTAATTAAATTAAAAAAATTTCAATATACTATAACTATTATCCAGTTGAAGGATGCGCAAATTTTCAAAACTAAGTTGGTCATTCAGAAAAAAATAATTTCAATTATCCACCTTAAACAGTAGATAACTGCTTAATTAGCCTGGGTCTACAAAAGATGACCACAGAGGACAATTTAGTTAGAATTTATTCACAGAAACAGGCCTAGTAAATACTATAGTAAATACTAAGATTCTGAAACTGATTTGAAGTCGTCCAGGTTTGTCATTTTTGGCATAAAATTCTCAGAGTTTAACAATAGTTTAAATTCAATATGGGAAGATTTTCTTGAAAATATTTGATTTGTATAATTCCCGAGTTTGTGACACGAAAAATTTAAAATTAGCATGGATTACAATGTGCATGTTCAAAATGCGCTTGATTTATGACAGTTAAAGGGGACTCTGCTCCACTGAAGATTTCATATAAAAGCTTAAACTCCTATTTAATATGTATACTTTAATTTATACTAGGTTTGTGGAAGAATATATATATATAATATTCAGACAATTCTTATTGATTTTGGAAAAATTGTTTAGAGTTAATATTTTTTAAATTGAGTTTTCTCAGTTTTCATTTTTTTCCCAATGTTCTCCAAAATGCTAGAACTTCCATGGAAAAGAGATGCACACATATATACACACACTTTTATTTTTCAATTTCTATATGCAGTCGGTAACAAGTCTCCGAACACTAGCAAAAATTCCTACATAAAAAAAAAAAAAAAAAATAAAATAAATAAATAAAAATACACTTAATGCACTTTTGTTAAATAAATCCTTTTCGAATCCTGTTCTAATTCTAAAAACAGGATTCAACAAGAATTTGTTTAACAAAACGGTATTAAGTACACTCTTTTATATAGGAATCTTTGCTAGAGCTCGGAGAATTTTTGATACAGACTGTAGATATGCACTTTTTTTCCTCAAACTAATGAATTTCAAAATGCATCCCTAATCTTTTTAAATACGTTCTATTAAATATCCAAAAACAGCAAGTCTTTTCTTAAACATCAATAGAAGGTTTTAGCATTTTGAAAATCACGAAAAAAGGAAATTCAGAAAACGCAATATAAAGAATTCAAATTGTTAGAAATATAACAAACCACAAGAAATGGTGCCTAAATATATATTTTATTGAACAAAACTAATATAATTCCGTCCATACGTATAAAATCGAAATATGCTTTTACATAGATCTATCAGTTGTACCAATTACCAATTTTCAACTTAACTTATAAAACATAAGATTTTCTAACGACTATACATACACAAAACGACCCCCCCCCCCCCCAAAAAAAAAAAAAAAAAAAAAAAAACGCACTTGGATGTTTTCAAATTTTCTTTCTGCAATCGCCAATTTTGTTTTAAAAGAAAATATTCGAACAGATTTTACCCCGTACAATTAGGATTGAGCTAATTATTAAACACAAGATGAGTGTTCGGAAAACTGTAATTTTAGAAAGTATTTTAAAAAATGGCAAGAATAAGGCAGTTAACGATATCACAAGATATCAGAGTGAAAATCAAAAAATATTTTAATACATGCGATGTCAGAATGATTAAATGTTAACGAAATATCGATGAGCTGGTTTTTAGCAAGATATAAATTTTTTTTTTGGTTGTTTAAAGTGTAAATTTTTCTCTGGGGGGGGGGGGGGGCACGTTGATAATCCGATCGAGATCAGCGCAAGTTAAGACCAGTGCGTTAAAAAAAAAAAAAAAAAAAAAAAAAAAGCGGTTTATTAGATTTAGAACATAGAAGGTATTCAGGAAAAGTGTTTAGTAACATAATTTCTTTAAATACAGTTCAAGACCCTTAAAGCAAGTTTGAGTGCCAGAAAATATGAAAAAAAATCCATTCTTAACATAAAGAATTAGAAAAGAAAGACTTCGGAGGTTTAAAAAAAAATTTAAATGATCAGTTAATTATTCGGCTGAAATGGTTCTCTCTGATGAGTCAAGTTTAGCTTATTTCGAGCTGACGAAAACAAGCTGGCCTGATGACGAAAAGGCGAGCGACTTCATGAAAATCGCACTTTAAAACAGTGACACATTCTCGTACATTATGATAGGAAAGTGCATAATTTTTCACGCTTCTTTTAACTCTAAAAATGTCTCATTAAATTGTAGCATTAAAACTTACTTTTTTTTTTTTTTTTTGCTTAATAGAGAAGAGGAGAAAGTCTTAATGCTACAAATCAAGGAAAATGGTTAAGTAGCTAGCAAGGAGAATATTTTTAATGTTTTCATGAACTTTTTAATTAGATTAAAAGAAATTTCAATATACTATTATTATAATCCAGTTGAATTTTCAAAACTAAGTTGGTCATTCAGAAAAAAAATTTTCATTATCCACCTTAAACAGTAGATAACTGCCTAATTCGCCTTGGTCTACAAAAGATAACCACAGAGGACAATTTAGTTAGAATTTATTCTCAGAAACAGTCCTATTTGTAATTCGTGTACAGGGACACACCAAAGGTTTTCTTACCATTATGACCTACGGACGGACAGAATTTGTATGTATTGCAATAGCGGCCGCAAAAACCAACCGATTGACTTGCAAATCGTTACACATGTGTAAAGACTATACAGAAATATCTGTATAATTCTTCGTGAACATATTGTTTATTCTTCTTGTACTGGACACACCAATGTTCTTATCATTACGACCTATGGATAGCTTTTCATTTGTTTTTTAACATGATTACACTCCATTTAACAAAATGAAATTAACACACGTTATTGAGATGCTTTAAATCATGCTTTCTGAAGAAAATATGTGCCTAGACAATAATTAATGTACAGGACCTTATAAAAGTATTTATCAGTGACACGTAATCATTCACAATATGTCAAAATTCGTTATGCTACATTCAACATATTAGAATTAGTATGCATGATGATATGTTAGATGATTAAAATCATGTTTTCTCTAAACAAAAATTATGTATAGACTAAATTTATTTTCAGGACAGCATACAAGAATTACGATGGCCTTCTGTAACGTAACGCTACAATGAATCTTTTTTTCATTCAAGGTGATGCATACTTCTGATGTATTTTTGAATGCTGTTTAAGGAAAAACTATTCAAAAATTTCTATCTCGTACCATTTTGGTAAAAAATGAGATTTTTTTAGCCTAAAGCTTCACTTCTTTTTGAACTCCCACCCGAGTTATTTCCCGAAAAATCTAGGTGATGTGAGTGAAGAACAAGGAGCGTTATTTCCTCAAGCCATCAAAGAAATGTAGAGGAGATGTCAGGGAAGATGAAGTGTTAACATGCAGTCAGATTATTGTTAGATGCTGTATAGGAAATTCCCCTCCCCCGAACTTAGGCCTGCTAAGCAGTTTAGAAGGTAAAAAAGCTCTACATAGTAAAGGAAAACATTTAAAAGGTGATTTAGGAATAATAGCCTATTTTAAAGGGTTTTATGCAACAAGAGATTTGAATTTGTTATAGGCTTTGCATAAATTAGTTCGATCTTCATCCTTAATTTGTGGGGGGCGGGGGGGGGGGGGGGAAGAAAAGAAAAAAAGTGCAATTTCACAGACCTGTGTAATCATCCAAATGATGTTAAATTTGGTTTAATATATTAATGAGTTACAATGAATTAACAGCATCATTTTTATTGATGTATATAACTACTATGGCTCATGTACAGTGAGACATAAAAGAATTTCGTACCATTACAATCTATGGACTTGTTGTTGTTGTGTCCAAGCAAGTGAAAGCTAGTTGGAGCCAAAAGTATTGAAATTGAGGGTCGCCAGGTCTGGAGCCCGGAGGCTATAAAGGATGTCCTGAGGTGGCTCGCCAAGGTGAAAAAGAGAGGCAATAATAGCCTGGCAATCAATAATATGGTCTGGTGTTAATTGAGTGTCGGGACAGTTATTGCATGAGGGATAGGATCTTGAGTTGTCATCAGGAGATATTTTCATGCCTCTGTACGGAGTCTTGCAATAATAGGTGACAGGTTTCTAGAGCAATTAAGATCTGGGATAGAAGGCTTTTTAAAAGGCTGATAAAAAATTCTACGTTTGGCAACCGCATTCGCACCTTCAGAAGTGACGGTAAGAGACTGATCTAAAGGCCGGTTTCCACTGGAGTTGGAGCTTCGAGATTCAAAAAACCATTAATCACGCTCCCGACACAGAGCAAATGTCTTGTCATCAGTTGTAACCTTTTTTTTATCAGATTGCGCAGTTACTTCAAAGGAAAGCATGTAAAATTGACAAAGATATCTGCCTCTGGCCCCTCAATTATCTCAGCTGTGGGTTAGAGCCAGGGATTTCTCCCTTCGAACCAACCGTCGAACCAGGTCCAACCTCTTGACCACATCGAAGGATTCTGAATAGCGCCGCTCGAAACATTTCCAACCAACCTCAGTGGAAATTGCACTTAAGTCGCGAGCTTCCTTAGCAAGGATATCAGCGCATTCATTTCCCTCAATACCCACGTGGGCAGGGATCCACTGGAGCGTACAAGGTTTGTTAATTTGGCTGAGAAGAGAATTAATGCCTTGGATTAAGTTTGTTTCACCATTTTGTATGGCCTCAAGAGCAGATTTTGAAACTGAGAAGACGACTAGACCTTCTGCCGAATCGTCAGAATACCGAGAAAGGTAAAAGGAGAAAGCTTCTTTAAAACCCCTTAACGCGCACTGTCCTCGCTGCGAGGACGCAAAACTTAAGATTCAGCTGCAAAAATTCATTCCGGAAATTTTATAGCAAAAATTTACGCTTATAACATAGCATATAAGGCCGGTATTTTAACCAGAAAATTTTAAATTTCTTTTAGTTTGATTTAGTTCATGAATTCCGGTGACAGTATAATTTAAATGATACGAATTGTCTTGCGCCGCAAAGGGTTAATTGCAATCAATTCGCTAGTGAAACTTCAGGCAATCTATAGACGTTATTTCTGATAAGTACATTTTAGCATGGTTACACTTCATTAAATATAGTGAAATAGACTGCAAATGATTTGATTATAGGGACGCGCAGAAGATTTTCGTTGTATTATGGTCAATGAAAGATATTTTTAAATCATGTTTAGATATCTTTCTACTATTTACAACATAATTAAACTAATATGTATTATTGAGATATACAAAACCATTTTCCCTGTAAAATACGATATGATTAGCGTAAATTATTGGTTTACAGAGCCACACAATACTATTCCAATTCATTATGCGATAAATGGAGAAATTGTTCAATGTAAATTTTCATTGTTGTGAGGAATTTTTATTACATTATATGGTGCGCATACAAAATTTATGTGATATACAAAGCTACATAAAAGAAACATTTTTAATGCTTTCTCTTTAGAAATTGAATTATAAAGATGCTTTCGTACGGCACAGATAAAATAAAAACATGTTTTTATATGCTTGACGTATTTAAACAATATACTGCATAGGCAATCATTGCTTGTGAACTACAGAAAACCAATCTGTTTTTCTTTAAAATGAAGAGAAGGATACAAAAATGACTTTTGTGAGCTTTCTTCCTTCCTACAGTCGGCAGCAAAAGTATCCGAGCACTAGCAAAAATCCCTGTCTAAAATAAGTACACTTAATAATGCTTTGTTAAATAAATGCTTGTCAAGTCATGTTCTTAGTCAATCTAAGAACATGATTTGATAAGGATTTATTTAACAAAATAGTATTAAGTGTGCTTTTTTGATATCGGAATTATTAGCTAGTGCTCGGATACTTTTGCTGCCGACTGTAATTTAAAACAAAAAAAAAAGTTTAAGGTATCTTTATGTAGGCAAAATACATCAAAGGTTAAATGTTGCATAGTTAAAAAATATTAATTAATGCGACCCGCATGAATTTTCGTTCTTATTTTATTTAAATGTAGAAAAAAAATCACAATCAACATGATATAGAATGTTATTCCATTGTAGTTACAAAATTATTTCGAATTCTATGCGTTGAATTACTATTCATGATTTCCATTTCTTTTATACATGTCTAAGATAATGTTTTTAAGAATTATAATTTATATTGTAATTCTCAGAAGCATATATTATATTAATGTAATATTTTAAACAATTTTATATTAAAAGTAAGTTTTTATCTGGATATACATACACATCCGTACAAATAATGCAGATTAATTAATAAACTCTTATTTATCACACATTTTCTTCCAATCGACTATATTCTAAAAAGTGCTTAACATAAATTTAAAGAGCATCTAAATTTTTTTTCTTTTATGTAATTAGTAGCCGCAACTTCAAAGTAACAGCTTGGAGCTAAAAAAAAATGCGCTTTTAATAAACCATTAAACTCTAACTCAACCACGTTTTCATAAAAATTTTGAGACGCTTACTTAAAGTTTTAAAGAAGAAAATGATAATTTAAGATAATAAAGTTGAACGTAGCTAATTTTTATATCATTTTACTTTAAGTCAGTGTGGTAATGGGAAATTATAAAATAATTATGCAAAACAGCTTTTTTACTTCCAAAGAGCAACGTAAGTAGTTTGTTAAAAGTATAAAGTTACTGGAATGCTTTTAAATAATATTAGTTAAACGTACCAATTTTAGTAACGATATTTATTTGTTTTTATAATAATTGCATTTTTTGTCTTTTACTAATGAAGCAGGGAAATTATGATGGTATAATTTTATCAAATGCAATTAGAAACATATTCAAAACGCGTTATAAAAATTCCATATAAACATTTACTAAGCTTTTCGCCATTATATCATAGCATCATTAGGTAACTCTTTTTTACAAAAAGAGTAGAAGAGACAGCATCTTTATATATCCAAGGATTTTGAAACGGTGACAGCAAAAGACAACTTAAACTGAACATGAAGGGTCAATTTGTTACTTGAATTCATAGGCTTAAGTTGAGATCAATCAAGGTAGCACCAGAACTACTTAACCCCTTAACGCGCGCTGTCCTCGCTGCGAGGACACAAAATTTAAGATCCAGCTGCAAAAATTCATCCCGGAAAAATTTTAACAAAAATTTACGTTTATAACATATCAGAAAAGGCCGGGTTTTTTTACCTTAAAATTTAAAATTTCTTTTAGTTTAATTTAGTTCATGAATTCCGGTGGCAGTATAATTTAAATGATCCGAATTGTCTTGCGCCGCAAAGAGTTAAGACTATAAATTCAAGTAACAAATTGATCCTTCCTGTTCAGTTTAAGTTCTCTTTTGCTGTAACCGTTTCAAGATCCTCGGATATATAAAGATGCTGTCCCTTCTACTCTTTTTGTAAAAGTGTTTACCTGATGATGCCATGATTATAATGACGAAAAGCTTAGTAAATGTTTATATAAGATTTTAATAAACTTTTTATAACGTGTTTTTAAAGTGTTTTTAATATGTTTCTAATTACAATGTTAACACGTGGACTTTATACGAAATTTAAACTTCTAGAACATTCGTGTTTTTATTTCAAATGCATCATATGCAAAACTAAAGTCAAATTAATTTGAAACTAGCTTGTGTATCTTAAATCTTAAAACAGCACTGCTACTCAACTCAACGTTATTTTATATATCCTTTGACAGAATTTTCTGTCCCATTTAATGTTCTGTCAGTTCTTCTAGTCCAATGGTCTATCAGGCATGTATTTGACCACTAAAACGAAATATTGCGTAATAAATACTAACACAATAAAAAAGCAAGAAATGTAAAAGGGTATGTTATATTTTTCGCAATCGTAAGGATAACATGAGTAAAAGGGTGTTTGAAGTTGAAATTCACAGTTGAAAAAAAATATTAAACAAAATCTTAGACAAATAGCATTTTTACAAATAAAAAAATTTTAAATTATGTATACCGGAGATAAAGGATACCAGGTCCAAAAATGTAATTTTTTATGAGAATATATATATAATTTTTTTTTTCAACTTTATTTTTACTACTTTTTTGCATGTTTCTTCGCAACTATTAGTAATCGCTTTATGATACTTTAATACAATATTAAACATTTAATGCAAATACTAAAGGAAAATGCTAAATGAAAATACTGTTTTTAATAACACATTTTGATGCTAACTATTTTCAAAAAGAAATGGGCGTGGTATCCTATACCTCCCGGGTACTGAATTATAAAATTAAATTTTTGTGCATCAGATAGGACTTTGATCCCTATGGAGCTCAATTTTTGATTGTTTTTAATTTTTTTTTTTTTTTTTTTCCCCAATATGACATTTGTAGATAAAATTTGTAGATAAAATTTGTAGAAAATGGCATCATGGTTAAATGACAATATATATTTAGATGTGAAAAATGAATCTCAAATAATTTTTCAAAACTGGTGTCATTTAAAAAAAAGAAAGAAAAAAAAAAACTAAAAGCTTGTTTTTCTCTTTCCTCCTTTTTTTTTTTTTTTGAGCGTTTAATTTTAAGATATAATCAATTACTGAAAATTTAGCGAGAAAATAAATGTGTTTTTACTAATATTTTTATTTCAGATAGTAAGATAGTAAGTGAACCAGTATTCAATATATCGTATCGATTCAAACCCACCAGCAAGTAGCAATTTGTATGATCATACGATGCAAACAGGCGTCAAGTGGAGAGGGAGCCGAAGGCACCTGCAAATTTTCCATAGTCTATATAGTATTCTTAAGTTTTCCATGGTCTATTTTCAAGGTTCTACACTGTAAAAATATGTCCTATTTCCTGCTAGAAATTGTCTGTAATTTGAGAAAACACGCGTAATTTACGAAAAAATTGCGTTGTCAGAACGTATTTTCTCAAATTACAGAGAATTTCTGGCAGCAAATAGGACATATATTTTATAGTGTAGAATAACTTGGTAGTGTTTGCTACAGTGAGAATTGTTTAAAATATGATTGTTTAAATACATCGAGTTTAGGACGACTCAGTAAACACTGAGTGTGAGTCTGTTACAGTCATTATTTTCAGAAGTTTTAAAATATTTAGTCTTTGAAAGCGGCTATTGTTAAATAAAATAACAAATATTTTTATAATTTGTGAAACTAATTAGTTTTATACTTATAAAAACATATATTTTTTTTAAACATTAGTCACTGAAGTATTTCTTTTTAATTAATTATTTTCAAGAAAAACTCTAAAAGTGCAGCACATAAAATGTAAATCACATAAAATTTCGTGTTAAATATTTACTTCGAGAAGTCTTTTAATATAATGGTTTAGATCAAGATGAATAATTCTTTTCATTCGAATATTTTCTTTCTAAACAATATATTTTTATTCCAAATCCCTTTAAAAGTCACCAGCATTCGCCTTAAAAATGTAGGTTAAAATCGATACGAACACTATTTCACTGCAACCGAAAAATTCAAATGCACATCTGATGGAATTCCAAATGTCTTTGTTCTTCTCATCATCAGAAATGCAGAAATTCTTTTTTTTTTTCTTTTCCCAAAGTCCACTTTCTTATTCGAATTTATGCTATCGTACTGCATCCCGAAGCATCTATGGGGGAATATTTATAATGGCCTCAAACGTGATCATTCGCATAAATTTAGGGCACATATTTTTCTTCAAAGTTTAGAAAGAAGCAGAAATGTATTGTATACAAAATTTTCGAAACATGTAAAATGGGCATTTTTACGCTGTGCTGAACAACTATGTAATATATATAGATATATTCGATAAGCTTATTTAACACAGGTTCTTTCACCATAGAATATATTTCAATGGGTGTGTAACTTAAAATTAGATAATGAGAATTATAAAAGAATTTATATTCCCGGGATTAACCCACAAATGGCATCGAAAATGAAATATTTCTATTGAGGTAAGGCAGTACTAACCTTAAAAAGCATACCTGCCAACATTCAAATTAATATTCCGTAGTATTGTTAGTACCGCCCCTTTTTCTACACCACATTATTTTTAGAGTAATTGTCTCCAAATTTAATTACGGTTGGTTGGTTTGGTTTTTACGTTGCACTAGTGCTGCACAATGGGGAATTGGCGACGGTCTGGGACTCACCCCCTAGAGGTAGTTCGGAGACATTCCATCACAATTTTGATCCTGTACGGAAGGGATGGCTCCTCCGCTTCGGTGACCCCGAGAGGTATAATTTTGATGGGAACGTGGAGGACATTGCGACCACGTCAGATTTTTCGTGTACCAGCCACCATTAGTGTACACGCCGGTCTTTGGCTGGCTCGAGTATTGAACCCGTAATCTTCCAATCCAAATTTAATTACAATTAAGTAAAAAGAAAAATACTCTAAAAAACGGCTGTTGCGGATAAAAAGGCGGGGACTTCAGGATTTCGGAATATTAATTAGTCTGTTGGCAGGTATGCAAAAGATAGACGCCAAAATTTCAGGATATTTCATCCATACGTTACTGAGATATTAAAGTTTTAGTGACTCTACTTTTGATATTTTCAAAACAATAGACAAAGCTGAACTTCATTTATTGATTAAACATTGACTTTTGATGGGCAATAAAAATACTGTGAAACTCAAATGTGTTATAAGGAATCAATAGTATTTTTGAAACTTTGATGTGTATCTTTTAAAGGTTAATACAACCTTACTCCCATAGAAATATTTCATTTGCGACGCCATCTGCTGGCTATTCCCAGGACTTTTTAATGTATGTGTTAAAATCATACATATCATTATTCGAACTTATTTGAATTTATGCTATCGTACTGCATCCTAAAACAGCTATCATGTAATATAGGGTATCCCATGAACACCGCCCAAACTTTTCACTGCCAATTTTCTCGCTTTTAATACAGAAAAATAAACAAAAAGTTATAATCCTCTGATCTTCTGGAATCTGGATGTGCAGAATTTGGGCAGTCGTGAGTTAACAACCTATTTATTTTGAATATCGTCAAACGGGATAATTCGTATAGATTTACAGTCGGCAGCAAAATTATTAAAATACAAATCCACATTTTCTCTCTCTCTCTTTTTTTTTTAAATTTATTTATTTGACATCAGTAAATTTGACCTTCATAGGGGCAAAGTACCTAACCATAAGTTAGCTGTCTATTATTAAAAACAAGATAGAATTTAAAACACATATAATATTAATATATATCTCGCATAATAAAATACGCATTTCATGATTCCCTTATGAGCTTTAACACTTTTGACTTACTAAAACCAGCCTTATATAAATAACACTTAAAAATACTGAGCGACTTCAAAAAACGACCCAACAAGTGTGGGATAAGATTTACAAGACGGTGCGACGAAAAAATTTACTTCTATGGAATATAACTTTTTAAATGATAAATTAAAATTTATATATTTTTTAAAAATTCCTAAAAACGTTCTTTTAGTTGCAATATATTATAGTGTTTTGTCTAATTTTTTTTATATCAGTTAAATTTGCTGAATAAGTCTTGAAAACATCAAATTGAAGTGCATAAAAATTTTCTTCACGTTATGCCAACAGATATTTCACTTGATCTTAAATTACAGAGCTTTAAAAATCATATTTAGACAGCCATTAGTCCTATATAAAGAAATGAGGGGAAAATCTTGAGTGTCTTGAGTTCAGGGAAAAAAACATTTACGACCAGAATGCAACACATATTAAAACATAGCAAACTTTTTATTTACTCATATTTGTTGAAGTTCCCTCTGAGGACATGATCTGAAAGTCCCTCTCTCATTGAATCTGATCCCACGAGACATTCCCCCAAATGTCTGACATAATCTCATGTCTAAACATACTAAAACAATCGACAAAGCCAAGCCACGACATCAATTTTTATTTAACAAAGAAGGAAAAGTAAATTCAAGAAAGTAACTAGGATATATTCAGGGAGGAACTTTATAATTCAATAATAAAACCTATATAGTATAAAAACAACTGAACTTTCAAAACTTTCATTCGCAGTGAAAGAGGAAATATAATTACTTACACTTTTAATTTCAAATATGTACTCACAATACACAACATACAGAATATATTAACTTAAATTACTTACAACATACTCGCAATATTTTTATGTATACTACTTCGGTTTAATAACTTACAATGTATAAAATATGTATGCGTGTGTTTGTGTCTAAATATATTATGTAATCATAATGAAAATTACAAATTTAAAAATATCTAAAGGGCTATTGGACAGAATGATGTGCCATTTGACTCAAATATCCATGAAGCAAAGAAAAAATACAGTTAAAAGTTATAGCAATAGATTACACTGCTATTATCAAAAACAATGACTATATTTGAAGAAGAAAAACGTTGTCAGTAAGGAGAAATGACAAATGTATTAATACTGTATAGTTTAATATTTATTAGAATAACCACAAAAATAAAATAACAAAAAGCAAACACATTATGGAGAAAAAAAAAAAAAAATTAATATTCATGCACATGTTGATCTATTGCTAATTGGTAGCTCATTGAATGCATCAAAGGGTATTTATGGGTATACTATGGATGTGGTGCATAATGAATGTTTTCCCGTCAGTCAAATTTTCAGTCCAGTTACTGCAGACGTCATTTTTGAATTGCCCTTAAAGTCAAAAGTCACAAGTGTTCAAATAAGAGAAAGTTCTTTTAAACCTTCACCTGTATGTATGTTTGTAACCGCTCTGGGAGCAAACAAAAAATCTATATTGTAAAAAAAAAAATTGCCTACGTGAACGCTGTGGCTGTGAGGTAAAGTTCCGGGCTACGAACCTAAAGGTCTAACGTTCGAGCCCAGTCAGGGGAGATTTTAAAAAAATGTTTTTTGTTTATTTCTAAATTATTTTATAATCACCGTGTAATATGGTGTGTCACTCACACAACTTTTTCTTACCCTGCATTTTAATACTATAAAGATAGATATTTTGTGCTTTTTAGTTCACATTTCAATAAAAGCGTGTTCCTTAATTTTTTAAAAGTATTATTTTATTTAAAGTTTGTTCTATCCACACAGATGCGTCAATACGTGATTGAACTTTATAACAAATAGATAAACTTTATAATAAATCGCGTAAAATAGCGATCTTTGCCAAGAAAAGTTGTAACTGTTCAATGAAAACTCATTATTAGTATTCCATTGTGCTGGAATTTTGCACATTGAAAGTACCTTGAAAACAGAAATCGACTTCATCTGCCCCCAAAATATTCTGTGTTCTTTCGTTGTCTACTTTAATCCAAGGAAAACATTGTAGCGCGGAAAATCACTCGCCGTGGTAGATCATTTGAAAGCAAATTTGTTGGTAAAATACAGTAAGAAGCTTCTTACAACCTTATAAAACTTGCATATCAACAAACAAGCGTATCTAAAAATTGACCTCTGTAAAACATCCTATTTCTCTGCAACTGTCCGCACAAGTGTTTGACTCTTTGCACCGTTTTGTTCAAAATAGAAAACATCTTCCATAAGATATCGTACATACACTGTAAAAAAGTAGCTATTACTAGCTGCAGGAAACTCCCTGTGATTGGAGAAAATAATTATTTTCTCCAATCACAGAGAGTTTCTTGCAGCTGGTAATAGTTATTTTTTTACAGTGTATGAAAATGATGCTCTATATTCGCCCTTCATTAATCAGAGCTTCCTGACCTACGATACTGGCAGAAAAAACTTCTTGAGCAAAATAAAATCATTCAATAACAGAACTTGGCGAGATACAAGATTTACGTATAAGCTTCGCCATATATAAGGTATAGCTTAGAGCCTTACTTTCTTGCATTTTCCATAAAAAAATTATCAGTGTACAACTATTATATATACTTTAATAAACTACAGCAGGGTCTACTCGGGAACCCTATGGAGGTGTTTAGAACAATGTGCGCTTAGCTCCCCCTCCAACCCCCACACACACACCGTTTTAAACTGCCACAGCAGAATGAGCGCCTTTTTTCTAATAAAAACTGTCACGTTTGGAGCATATATCAGATTTTTAATTACCATACTTCTAGGAGAGATGTATGTGCATACTGACATATGTGCGAATATTATTACTTCCAAACTTTGAATAAACACCATAAAATGCAATAAACTCGCAACAATTGTTTCGGGTCGAAAAAACACACGACCCTTCATCAGGCGAACAAAGTAAGCACGAGTGCTGCAGTCGGTGCGTTGCCGCTTTGACTGCAGCACTCGTGCTTACTTTGTTCGTCTGATGAAGGGTCGTGTGTTTTTTCGACCCGAAACAATTGTTGCGAGTTTATTGCATTTTATGGTGTTTATTCAAAGTTTGTAAGTAATAATTTTTACAACGTCAGTTTTGTGATGCTTCTTTATTAAATATGTGCGAATAAATGACGAATTTTTCCTTCATCAGAAAATAAAATTTCAGTTTACAGTGAGTGAGCGCAATTTATCGATAATTTATAACGATTCATCTGATCAAATACAGTGTAATCAGGATTCTCACACATAGCATTGAGGACGGTTCCAAAACTTAGAGGGATGCCAAATTGACAGATAGGTTGATATTTAGTAAACCTCCATTCATTTGGCGTTTCTTTATCGCTATTTAATCTCAGCCACAATAATTATCACCTTTAATTTAGCACTACACTCATTGAGTCAGCACTTACATAGAAGATTCCATGGTCGCAAGAAATGTGGTTAAAGAATACTTGCTTTGAGAATATTTTAGACATATAAAAGCCATTCTTATTAATTATCCTTAAAGTACAACGTTTTAACATCGTAACTTTAATTGAAATCTCAAAGCACGTGAAAGTTTTTTGAAAATTGTTGTGAAGAAATAGCAGAAAAGATATATTTTTTACTAATACGCTTTATCAACAATTGAAAATAGAATGTAATTTGTTGCCAAGAAAATATTTATTCGACGAATAATGAAATTACTCAGCTTTATTATTTTCTTCATACTTATTAATTTTCCAACCTTGGATTAAAGTTATTTAAAAAAATCTGAAAATTTCCTTGTGGTTTAATATTTAATGTCTTTCAACATATTCTTGATTTTTTTTTTTTTTTTTTTTTTTTTTTTTTGGTCTTTCAGTAATTTTTGTAAGAATAGAATTTCTTATACAATAAAAGAATTCTAGCTTTATTTTAGAAATGAAAATATATAATATCATCATAACTCCAGATTTGTTTAACCACGAAAAAGATTTTGTATATCAGATTAAAAATAATAGTTACATCGTACAAATTTTTTTTATTACTTTCTTCTTTTTATTAAATACAGCGCAAAAGAACATATGTGTACTAAAACGTATTCAAACGAATATTAATGACATTTTGTTCGAAACCGATGAAACAGAAATAATTCTTTATTCCAAAACGAAAAAGTATTCCCGAAAGTTTCCAAGAAAAGAAACTTTCTGTGCCTTTAGTATATGCAGCACAGTATAAAATATTTAAGAATGGCTTTGTGGATAAACAAGAGAACTCTTGGGATAAAGAACGGAAGAAAACAAATATCAATATGGGTTAGAATGTTTTAACACAAGGGTGCATCTGTTTTTCAACAATATTATACTGCGGCAAACTTTACATTCGATGTTTTATTAAAGTAATATTTCTGTCTGAAATATGTATTGATTGATTTAATGTTCTGTAAATATCAACGTTTTTAATAAAAAGATGAGACAAAAATCTTCAGAAACTCGCATTATTTCGCAAATATTTTTTTTCTTCGTACAGTAATTCATAGATTTTTTTTATAGTTGTGACGATAACAATGATACAACTAGTATATTGTGGCCATCGCAAAAAAAATTTCTGTATTTTCCTGCACAAGTTCACGCAACTTAAACTAATAAATAAAATTGTATTTGATGATGAGTGCAAACGATTTTCATTTCAGAGAAGTATATCACTAAGTGTCAAAAGAATGTAAATTTTGTGTCTTATCGATGACATTTGAAAAAAATCACTTTTTCAGGATTTCCCTTTTAAAATTAAAAAAATCGTTAACTTTGCTTTAAATTATTACAAATCTATGGATCAAACATTGTATTTTTGAGTTATGTCACTTTCTTTCCGGGGTACGTTAGCACCAACAAGAAACACTGCTGTGTTTCAAATTTCTCCATCTATAAGAAAGCTGTATCTCAGTTACTATAGCTTCGATGAGTGAATCAAACATATGTGAAATGCTCATCATAGAAAACAATGCTGATTTAATTTTAGTGTACATCAGCTGATAAGTAACACGGCTCTGCTGCAGTTTTATTCGTTTACGAGAAGGTTATATCTCAGCTTTTATGATATATAAATACAATAGTCTCACAACAGATAAAATGAAAAATTATGTTGATTCAGTTCGAAGGTATATCGACCTACAAGTAACGCTGTTATTCCTTACTTTCTGTTATTTTTCCGGTGGCAGTACCTTAGCATCTATTAGTTAAAATAAAAACAAATTGCATATATAAAGCTTCCATTATGAGAAGTTTCGTTGATTTCAAATTTGTGTATGTTAACCAGTATCTGGAGCTGTTACGTAAAACGATATAGAGGAATGTTTTGTGATGGCCACAGCATATTAGTTGGGGGTAATTTGAAATGAAGATTTGTCTTTAAAAGAATAGAGTGAAGCGATTAAGCATATATCTAAAAACAATTTATTTCCACAGCACAAATTAAATGATGGAGTTTTTATGTAATTATTAAACAACTGATTATCACTTCGTTTCCATGTAATCCTATGGTATATTTGTTGCTTCGTATTATACCTCATTCAAAATTACATTTTTTCGAATTTCACTGTTTGAACATGTCGCCTTTTATTTTAGAGAGAAAAAAAAATGTGAAAAGATTTTGAACATTTTATTTCATTAAGCAAACTTAAGGCTCTAATTTTCAATCTCGAAAGGAAAAATATATATATATATATAAATTATTATTATTATTATTTTTTTTTTTTTTTTTTTTTTTTTTTTTAAATATGTTTCTTAATATAAAAAGTGACGTGTTCAAAGAATGGAATTCAAAAACCAGAATTCGAAGATTTTAATTTTTGGACTGATAATACGAAGCAACAAAAATCCCTTTGGATTACATGGGAATACGGAAGAAAGAGGTAATCTCATTACTGTCCCCTCTTAATTAATTAATAGGCATTTTTACTTTCTTCTATATGTAATATAGACAAAATGTTGGATTCGTGAAAATTTTCGAACTCCGGTTTCCGATGGATTTACACGTTTTGGGATATCCTGAACACGATTTGAGTTTTTTGGAAATGTCTTTCTGCCTGTGTGTATCACGAATTTTGCGGACACTGTATCTCACGAACCAATGAACGAAATTTAACCAAACTTGGTATTTAGTTGGACCCTGACATAAACTGGTGTTGCTTAGAT
Source organism: Salticus scenicus (assembly GCA_963930645.1). NCBI lineage: Eukaryota > Metazoa > Arthropoda > Arachnida > Araneae > Salticidae > Salticus > Salticus scenicus. The sequence continues at coordinate 217,453,461 of OZ005652.1, read as the reverse complement.
TTGGATATCATTTACTCAACAGGTGGCGCAGTAATCGCATTTTTTCTAAATTTTTAACATGGCAGTATAGGACAAAATTTCGTATAAATGTACATAATGAGAGTTATTTTTAACTTGTGACTGTAAAACTAATATAAATTATTGATAATAGTAGTAGTTAACTAGTAAAAAAATTTTGTGCATGTGGGGACATTGCTTCCGTAAATTTTCTAGATGGATATCTTTCGAAAGGTCTCATCAATACCTTTTAAAACGAATGGTTGAACTATAAATCTGTGATAATTTTAAACAAAGTTATCATTTTTTTTTTTTTTTTTTTTTTTTTTACTTTTAACAAAAAAAAAAAAAAAAAGTATTTTTTTTTTTTAAATATTGAAAATAAAATGGAAGTAAATGAGAAATAATTTGAGAAATAAATTTTTAACATGGCAGTATAGGACAAAATTTCGTATAAATGTACATAATGATAGTTATTCTTAACTTGGGATTGTAAAATTAATATGAATTATTGAGAATAGTAGTAGTTAACTAGGAAAAAAAATTGTGCATGTGGGGGCATCGGTTCCCCCCCCCTGGGGGGGAAGTACCCCCCGGGAGTGGTATATTTTCAAGATGGGTATCTTTCGAAAGATCTCGTCAATACCTTTAAAACGAATGGTTGAACTATAGATCTGTGATAATTTAAAACAAAGTTATCGATTTTTTTCTTACTTTTAACAAAAAAAAAACTTAGAAAAAAAATCGTATTTTTTATTTTATTTATTTATTTATTTATTTTTAATATTGAGAATAAAATGGACTTTTTTTTTTTGTATTAGTGTTATACTACTTCTCTAATATGGAAATCGTCTGCATTATCATGAAAGATAATTTTTTTAAATAATAATTTTAATAAATTATTTTTTACTGAGTGAATGTGTATAAGAAAATATGGAAGAAAGTCATGTGGTGGCCACAACATGCTAGGTTTTTCTTTTCGCTTACATGTAAATTGGTGCTAAATCTATATTAATAAACTCAGTCTGCTGTCTGTAAATTTGTCAGAATCAAAAAAGTTTACAATATCTTCACGTCTCCCACACCATGAAAGCTAAAAATGACTTCAGAAAATTTTCTCTGTGTGCGTGTGTCGTTGTGTCTGTATGTCTGTAACGCTATTTTAGTCAGAGTATCAATCGAGAATGGCTGGATGGAATTCAACGACACTTGGCAGGAATTTAGAGCTATACCCAACTTAAAATTATATATATCAAAAATTTAAAAACTTTGATTAGATTTTGAGATATGGGTAAAAATATTTGCGCATAAGTCTTTTGTTAGTAAAACGCTTTAAATGAAAAGAAAATTGCGTTATCTTCATGTTTAAGCATCAGGTTACCCCAAAAGGATTCCATAATATTTTCTCTGTGTGTATGGGGTGGAGGCGAATAGAACGTTTTTTATTCGACCGGGTATCACATGAAAACGGCTGGATGGAATTCAATGACATTTGACTGAGGTTAAGTTTGTACCCAACTTAAAATTATGCTCATCGAAACTTTCAAAAATTTAATTAGATTTGCAGATACATGAGGAAAATCCCTTCTGTAACCAGTTAAAAATTATATCTAGTTATTAAGATACGTTAAAATGATTATATTTGACAAAAACTCAACTTTTTATTCGTTGTTGTTTTGTTTTTTGATGTAAACTCTGTGTTCTCTTACTGAAACGGTATTTTTTCCTTATTTTTGAAAGTTCGTTTTAAAATTTACATTTCCCTTTAAAAATTAGATTGTTTTGTATAATAAAATATATTTTACCGCAAACAATCGTGATTCACAGGTAAGATTTTTTTTTTTTACATTTTATTATTTTATGCTTTTTAAGTAATTATTTTTGTAAAATGCTTATAACTGCTATATTTAGCTCTTTAAATTTAAAAGTAACAATTACATGTATTATCTCAAAGAAAAAAAAAAATCAGAAAATTCTGGTTATATTCATTGTAAATAGAATTATAGTAAGACAGAACTTATTTTAAGCTGTTCTTCCATATAAAGCAAGCAGTATCTGTATCCCAATCCCTAGCATCACTAATTATATTTCTTTCTTTGGTGTAGCTTTATTATAGGAGCCCCTTAGCGGCTTTTAAATTTTTACTGTCATATTGGCGATGAATTAAAATGGTTATCGCAATTTCATAAGTAAAGATCTTGGCGAGAAACGTCCCAGTTACTTCGGTTTCAAATTTCGCCAAGGGGGTCTATATAGAAGTTGTTCCATTTCTTTAGAACGATTTTTCTCAATTTTATTTTAATGAATTTAAAAAAAGTGTTCGCACGTTCATTTTTTTTTTCAACAGAATAAAAGGTATTTACTTATTTATTTCTTTTTGGCTCATAAATGATAAAATCTTTCAATATATAGTTTTTATAATTTTAATAATTTTTTAATAATCAAATTTATGTCACAAAGTTTGTTTATTTTGAGAAAATTAAATTTATTTTATTAAATTTAAGCCTTTTTCAGTCTTTTTCATTTATTTCTGTATTGGAAACTGTACCATTTCTTTCACATAGTGACATTTCTGCCGTTACCAGTTTTTATCTATCATTTTGAATGAATGTGAAAACATTTTGTTTTTATATATAAAACAGAAGTTTTGTCATTGTATCTGTCCGGATTTTTAGACCGGATTATTAGATTTTATCAAAATTGGTACACTTATTAATCAGGACAAAGTCTAGCTAACACTGTATTTTTCAGTTCAATCGGATAATTGGTTCAAAAGATAGAAAATAAAACTCCCATTTTTAACATTCATTAACTTCATTTTATTATTATTATTATGCTAAAAATAAATTTTTAAAAATATAACTATATTTCTTTTTACGTTAAAAAAAATGAACGTGAAACTTTCTTTTTTTTTTTTTTGAAATAATTAAAATAAAATTGAGAAAAATCGTGCTAAAAAAAAAGAAGCAATTTTAATTCATCGCCGAAAGGACAATAAAAAAATTTGAAAGATGTCAAATGGCCCTATGCTAAAGCTGTACCAAAGAAATTTTAAGAAATGAATACAATAACTGATACTAAGGGTTGAAACGCATAGTTGCTGCATGCCTTTATATGGTAGATTAGATTAAATAAGTCCTGCCATACTAAATTAAATTTAGTTTTGTGCAGATTTTATATTTATTACTTAGAAAACAAAAATAGGCTTTGGTTATATTCTATATATATATATATTATTGAAAAAAAAAAGGGGGGGGGGGTGTTAAAAGTTTATTAAACTTAAAATAGCTTGAAAAGGAATTGAGTTATTCAAAACTGCTGTGTAGACGACTTTTTTTTTTTTTTTTTTTTTTTTTTTTTTTTTGTAAAAACTTTTTCATCGTTTGCTAAATGACCTCAATCATTATATTCGGAAATATAAAATCTCAAATCATCTAATGGTCGAACTCTACTTACTTCGACATACAAATGACTATTTGAAAAAACTGGCTATTTAAATAAAATTCCAATTTTTTCGAATATTTGTCCTTGAGATTTATATATTTTCATCGTAAATACAGATGTAATTGGAAATTGAGTTCTTTGAAAATTAAATGTTAAAGTAGTACTAAAATATGTCAAATTTATACGGGGAATTAAAAGTATCTTATTGCGTGCGGTTTCAGTTAAAACTTTGTAATTAATAAAATTATTATGTATAAACTTGATGAGCATTCTTGTTCCATTGACTAATGCTTCCTTTGTATTTAAGTTTCTGCTTAGTAAAATGATGCGGTTAACTTTAGTACTAACTTATGTGATGGCAAATCACTAACAATCAAAGAATTCAATAAATCTTTCTGGTAGTTATTGATTTTCTTGTCCTCATTATAAAATATTTTATCGTAGCTATGATATGTTCTCTTTTCACCAGGTATTCCATCATGTATATCTGTATTGATAAAAGTACAATCGTCATTTTGTGTTTCTGAAATAGCTGACTTCAATATGCTATCTGACAGTATGTTTTCGGAAATATTTCCATACATCTCTTTAATATTATTTTCATATGCTATTAATTGCTGAAGTATTTCAATAACATTTTCACCATTACCAATTTTTTTCAAGAATTAGACAAATTCTATTTCACTTGATAATGCTCTTCTTGGGGCTCTTTGAGTAAACACAACTTTATGAAAATAAACAAATTAATGCCAACAAGTGACACAATTTTCAGTTAAAATTGAGCGTGATTCGTTTAGGATGACTGGGAAGATTTGCTGTAAATCACCGCACAGAAGTATTGTTTTTCCTCCAAATGGTTTATGTTTATCATTTTCATCGCATAGATCTCACAATAATCTACCTTCTACGATTTACAACACTTGGAGTGGGTAGAGAGATATTTCATCAATAATTATGAATGATGATGAATATATGTAACGTCCACAATTGCTACAGAATTTTCCAAAATGGGTATAGGCAATTTAATTACATTGTATAAAGTTCTACTTCGATGTAATAGATTTGAAGCTATGCCACTGAACGCTGTTGCAATGCAATGAAAATTAAACGAATGTAATTTGTGAATGATTGCTGTTTGTGTGCATGGTCTGATATTAAAGCAGAGGCACACGAGACATTTTCCCGAGGTTCTCAGCAGCAAGGGCCCTAAAACTGTCCCTGAAAATACTACTTTGCCTTCTTTTCTTTGAAAAATAGCAAAAGATGGTATCATAAAATGCAAAATTTTCTCACATTAGTGCACAGAGGGAGGTAGGGGAGGGAGGGAGGAACCTTGAAAGTTTGTGTGCCGTGGGACTCACATGAGGTTAATCAGGTCCTGGAATGTTTTGCCACAACCTGCATGAGCAGTTAAACAAAATACATTAGATTCAGTATCATAGTGCAAAACTTCACGAATCACATGATCAATTAGATTATCTTGTTCAATATTATTTAATCACTTTTCTTGCGACAATGATAGCTTCTGCGCAACTGTTAAAATTCACTCTGGCACTGGATTCAACGAGTCTAGTGTTAAAATAGGAGTGATTGAGAGAAGAAAACAGCGATAAGGGAATGCCGAATGACTGTATATTTACTAAATCTCAACCTGTCGGTCAATTTAGCACCTTTCCAAACCATTAGACTCGTCCTCAAAGCTAGCAACGTGGATGCACTATATTTGCAGCTTCATAATACTCACAAAACAAGAACTCTTGTTTTACTGGATCAATAGCATTTATTTCGAATATTCTCTGCGAGTATGCGGGAATTGGTAAACCAAGTTTTTGACATGACGATTTATGAACCTTCAAAATATCCCTAATTTCTAATAGAACTCTACTAAAGGATGCTTCGTCGTTAAAAACTCTCAAAAAATCTTCACTGAGATATACTTTAAATTTATTCCATAAGGCCAATGCATTGGTTGACACATTTAATGTACAAATGTAACAAAAAGTATTTCGCATTCGTTCTGGTGATTGGAATTCTTTTGTTTCATTTAAAAATTCTCCTCATTCATTAACATTTGAAGCAATGCCGCGAGCATAACACGCTTTAATAAGAGAAGTATGTACAATTCCATTATATATTCTAACATCCTCAAATGATTTTGAACCACAGACATATAATAAAAGCAATCGTAAATTGAAAAGTACGATATCTTTTGGTGATACTACATACATAACATGCGTGCAATGATTTTACCACCTTCACGTCTTCTCTTCTTACTCTTTTTTTTCTGGAATCTTCCCAGACATAAATCAGAGAAATTTTAGCATACTTATATTCACATGCTGATAGATCTGATCAATCCATTTCAATAAATGTATAAATTTTGTTTGTCTTGCATTTTCATTGTTGTTTACCCGGTAAATGAATATCAAGTCTGATGATAACGTGTGATTGAAAATGCATTGATCATTTATAGATGCACCATCCAATTTCAGTTGATCCGACATAACGACCAATTAAAAAAATTTTAACTCCATCAATTTGTATTTCTTGATCTTGTTCATTTCTCCCTGAACCCAATTCATCAGATGTGTTGTCATAGAATATGCTTTGTATCTGTATTTATAAATGCATTTAACACTTTTAACTGCGCTGTAGGGAATACTTCAACATTTATACGGCAATTAAATTTAAACTTATTAATTTGCTACTTCATTTTTACTTTTTTGTTATTATTTAGTTTTAAAGTTAGTGATGTTATTTTGTCATAAGCATAAACAAATTCAATTTTTGATAATATTTTTACTATCAAAAATTATCAAAAGCATTCACGCGAAAATATATTTCATTTTATGTCAAAAAAATAAGCATATAAATAAAAAAGAACTAATAAACTTATTCGCAACAGTTAAAATTTAAAGCTATTATATTAATGGCTAATTTTAAAGCTAATATTAAGTTAATATTCTCATATTTTAATTATTTAAAAAAGGTATTTGTATCACATATTATACAAACGTTCGTTTTATCTTTCTGTACTCCTTCTCAATATGAACTTTAACTATGTCAAATCTCACACTCCTCCGTGTGCGCAATGTGCTCAGAAAGGGGTATAAACTTTTTTCTTCACGTATTAATATATATCCATATATGTAAGAGTGAAGATTTACAAATTGTACTTATTAACTATAATAATCTATTCTCTATCTTCATCAGCATAGTAAGCTTCAACAAAAATAAATATATATATTTTTTTTTAAGACTGAGTGCCTATTAGTCTCAATCTGGGATTTTTGCGTTGTCGTTTTCGGTAGTTGGACATTTGTCGAAATCATTTTTCGATAGGTGGACATTTATCGAAATCTAAAATTTATCGAAAATATAATTGAATAATTTGAAAGCGATATTATAATTGGGAAGAAAAAAAAACTAATAGTCCTCCGTCCTAAACTAAATTCTGCTTTTGCCAGAATTTCATGAAAATCTTTTTTTTATTATTATTGAAAGAAAAGAAAATTAATAATAATCAGTATCGTTACAAGCGATATCGAAAAAGTTTTTTTTTTTTTTTAATAATTTTGAATTAGGAAATAAAAAGTGCGCGTGAAATAATATGAAATAAAAATAAGTAAAAAAATGAATTTAATGATTTAATGTTTGCGTATTAAAACGAGTCGAAGAAGGAAGCGAAATAAGTATTGAGTTATATTACGATAAATACGATAGATAATATGACACGATATATTAGACCTATCGTCCAGGGTTAGTAGGCATTTTCGTTGAAAAAAATAGTTCGTTCGGTGCAACTTGCACATTAGTCCCGTGAGGTACAACTTTCACATTAGTCCCTTGAGGTACAACTTTCACTTTAGTCCCGTCAGGTACAACATGCACATTAGTCCCCTTTAAATATAGTGACCAGCGAAGCTGGCAAAGCATTCGTTGATTCACTACCTCAATTGATTTTCTTTTCTTTTCTTTTTCTGTCAAAAAAAAAAAAAAAGATTTTGGTGAAATTCTGACAAAAGAAGAATTTAGATTAGGACGGAGAACTATAAGTGTTTTTTTTTTTTTTTTTTTTTTTTTTTTAATATACTGTGAATAATAATTAAATTCCCGTGCGATGAATGAGCACAACAGCTAGTTTATAATAAGAAAGCTGAGTATGGAAAGTTCTCAGACAACCTAGTTGCAGAAAAAGAAGAAAAAAAATCAGCAAATGTACAAAGAGGCATCTGAGGATTCGATATTTTAAATTAAAATTTAAAAGTTGCCAATTTGGCACATATGAAAAATTTAGCAATTAAACATATCTTTCTTTTCATCTCATTCATTACTAGCCGTTGTGACCGTTCTTCTCACGGGAATTTGATTATTATTCACAGTATATTATTAAAAAAAATACTTACTATGCTGATGAAGATAGAGAATAGATTATTATAGTTATTAAGTACAATATGTAAATTTCCACTCGTATATATGTATGAGTGGAAATAGATATATATATCAGGGTATAAATATATATATATATATCTTATATTTATTTATATTTATATTTATTTATTATATTTATACTATAAATATATATATATAGTATAAATATATATATATATCAGGGCGCGAAATTTCCACTCGCCAGCTCGCCATTGGCGAGTGGAAATTTTATTGTGGCGAGTAAAATTTCGATCTAAATGTAGATAGAATTCTTACAGTATACGGTGCTACAAATATATATATATATATATATATATATATATATATATATATATATATATATCGATTTAAAATCGTAAAATCATGCTAATCTTAGGTAAGGTGACCAGACATTCTCTTTTTAAGAGGACAGTCTTTTTTTTCAACGCTCTGCCCTCTTAAACGAAAAGAACATTACAGGACTAAAAAAGTCATCTTTTTTATGCTTTTCGTCCTCTGTCCTCTTTTTCAAATGAAAAAATATGAGTCCTTAATTTCAAAAATTTCGCAAAACTGGATAGCTCAGTAGGATGTTGGCTGTATCGAACGGTGAACACTAACTTTTTTCTACGTTAGGTTCGCAAAAGAACAACTTTCTAATAAACTTGCCAAAGCATATTATGGTATATGTCTATTCAGATTCTTCGAATCACAAAGAAATAAAAGTATCCCCTATATTTGTACTGTTCTTTGATCCAGAACACGGAATCACTATTGAAATTGTCATGAAATTATTAAGAAGGTGATACGCGGTGGTTTGACGTGTGTTCTCACTTTTTTCCTCATAAAAATAGGCCCACCAGTGACCGAGAGGTTCTGTCCTCGAAGCGGATATACGTGAGGCACTGGGTTCGATACCCGGTCGCGCTCGTTGGCTGAGTCGTTAGGAGATTTTGTGGTTTTCTCCAAAACTAGCGTAAATATGGGCTTAGAAAGACCCTACGGACGACTTTCCTACTCAAGCTTAAAGCGCTAGTGCAGACAATTGACCTTAACGATAACACTACCACCACCTCACAAAAATATGCAAAAGTTAATTGAATTCATTTTTATGTCCTCCTGGCAAAAACGCTCCCACAAAGCGACTGTTTCCTTCAATGAACGAAATGTAGACATGTGAAAAATATCCCCTTTACATACCTACTTTAAGAACTTATTATCTACTAAGATTAATTTAGGTTAACTTTTATAAAATGTTGATAAAGAATGACTGTTCGTTAAAACAAATTGTTTCATCTGCCGAATATTATTTTCTCTTTTTTGATTAAGATTTAAAAAAAAAAAATGTCAACCAACTTTTTTTATGTTACTGCATGAAAGTACCGCAAAAAAAAAAAAAAAAAAAAAAAAAGTTTTTGTCTATAGCAAAAATTAATAATAATAATAATAATAATAATAATCTATATTCTCCAGTAACACCTATAAAAATTAGCGATTTTTCCTCTCGTATCCGTATATTATTAATTTAAATTAAGGTGTACTGATCCAAATTCATCATTTGAGATAAAAATGTGTCCACCATTTGTGTAAAGTAGCTTTTGAATCGGTTTTCATAATCACTTTCATTCAATTTTGTGTCCTCTAAAATGACCTCTTTTTCAAAATTGAATGTCTTCTATTTTCTTATAAAATAAAAGACATTGCGTTGTTTCTTCTCTTTTCCCAACAAAAAAATTCTGGTCACCTTATGCGCAAAAATAGAGTAAGTTGATCATATTTTGCGGCGAGTAGCTTTTTTTTTCAGCGAGTGTAATCTAAGTTGAAATTTCGGGCCGTGATATATATATATATATATATACAAGCAGACCCGGCCACGCGTTGCTGTGACTAAGTTATACGTTGAATTATACGGCTGTAAACTATTTAGTACAGTCAAATTATTATTTACGAACAAAGTCGAAAACGTTGTAGCCGATGTAAAAACCCACAGGGTTGAGATTTGAAACTTAGGTCAAAATTTGGAAGCGATTGATAAAAATTTTCGTAGTGTTGATATTAAGCACAAATTAATTTTATTGTAGGGTCTATAAATTTTAATGGAGAAGTGATATATATTATTTCTAATGCTACGTTGGATAAAATTGCTAAAATGACTAATATATAAATTAAATTCTATTAAAATTCTATTAAAATAAAAGTATAAAAGAAACAGACGATTTTAAAATCAATTTTTATGGAGGAGTGAAATATAATATATGCTATAATGGATAATTTTACTATAAAATGACCTCATCATTTTAAATATTTTAAAGAGGGCAACAGCTGTAGTTATAAAAAGGAAAACAATAAGGCTAAACCAGAAAAATAAGTAAATTTGATAAATATTTTAAAACTTTAAAATTGGAAATCTTATAAAATATTGGACATTTAAAGTAAATACATGTATCATTTTAAATAAAAAAAGATTTTGGAAAAGTTTAGTGTATTTTAACGAAGTGATGAGAAGTTTTTGAGTATGTTAAAATTTTAATAGTAAATTCAAGTTAATAAAGATGGGAAACATTGAGGATTAAGATAAGAATAATTATAAGATAAAAAAAAAAAAAAAAAAAAAACTTTTTATATACCATGCTTTTAAATTTTAATATACTAATAATATACTAATTAAAAGGAAAATGATAAATATTCTATCATAGTTTGAAGTCAAATTTGTTTTCAAATGTCTAAATAAAATATCTGATGTAAGATACTAATATTTTGCAGCGGAATAGATTTCATTTCTGTCATCCTTGGAGAAAAAAAAAGAATATCGCCAAATTATCTGGCGAAAATATTTAATTCCTTTCAAAAATCATGGTTATTTTAACAACTTATATTAAAAGAGTAATGAATAATATGAAACAATATTTCGTACAATACATATTACATGTCATAATACGTACAATGAATAATACATATTACATTTCGTACAATGCATATATCTGGCATGTATATTTTCGTGTTACGCTTTTGATCGCCAAATAAAATAAAAATAAAATAAATAAATAAATAAATAAAAAGCCAAGGGTGACAGAGTTTTGAAATTTAAAATAAAAATTTTGTCAATCTGACAGCAAAATAACTCAATCTAACGCACGCGATAACTAATACATATCTATGCCCAAATATAAGGATTAAAATCGGGAAATAAATTTCCTCGATTTTTAATAATTTTTTACAAAAAATCCAATGGGCGATTAACATAGGAAATCTTTTTCTTGGCTGCCCAGACGGTCAGTGAGTCACACTTCGCTTGCGTATAGAACTCATAGATATAGTATAGCATATATAAAATAGAGCGATCATTGGGGAGAAAAAAGTTATTCATTTTCACTTGGTTAAAGACGACGTTTTTACCAAAATATGGCCGTCTTTCCCCGAGTGAATACACACGGGAATACATACTAATATTTTAGCAAATAAAATTTATGAATAATTTATTTGCTAAAGGTGAATGAAAAACTCCAGATACAGTTCCAAATTCATATTTCTTTCTTTCTTTTCTTTTCATTTTTTTTTTACCACTTAATGGCTATTTCCAAAGCTTTTTTTTTTTTTTTTTCGGCATTAAAAATCTTTGTACGATAACATGAGGATGAACGATCTATATATATTACTATATCTATGATAGAACTACATTAACACTTTATCAATGTGTATAAAATCTTTAAATTGATTATGACGTCAATTTTCGTGAGATGCATAATTTAGCTTTTTATAATTTTTAACGTTCACGTTTGATTATATGTATTTATTTTTATGTCGAAAGAAAATGAACTCGTGTTTTTTTTTTTTTTTTTTTTTTTTTTTTTTTTTTTGGGGGGGGGGGGGGCAACAATTAAATTAATGGAACTCACAGATATTTCGGAGCAACTTTAATAAAGGTCTATAATTGACAAATAATTGCAATAAAACAATATTGTGACAATAAATTGAGATAAAAACTATCCTATCTCTCAAGTTGGACCAAACTGCACACAGTGTGCAAAATTTCATTAAAATCGGTTCCTTAGTTTAGGAGTTTACCCCGGACAAACATCGTGACACGTAATTTATATATATATACAGATACAGATATATGAGGAGCAAACATTAAACCGTGTTTTCTCCTTCGAATACAATTTTTCAGAAAACACAAAAAACTGATAAAGTAAAAAATGACCCTTCTTAGACCCTAATTATCGTTTGTTTAGTTGTATTACTGGTTACTAGGAAGATCTGTAGGCACACTTTACCTAATAAACTTAGAGTTAATTAGAGAAATGCATTTGAAATTTGGAGAAAGCATGTTTTTACCGAAACACAGAGGAGAAAACATGTTTTGAATGTTTCCAATGTGGACAAAACATTTTTTGAATGAAAAAGTATGTAACTCGCATATTGATGAAATAACATTCTTAATGAAATAAAACTAATTAACAGAACAGACTTTGTTATGTAATTATAAAATAAAATTAAGTATTTACGCGTGAAAAATCATCCTGCATATTGTAGGGAAGAACTAAAATTTTTAAGCCAATTCGAAATTTAAATTTTTAAACCAATATCTTCACATAAGCAATTGCATGGTTCCTCTGTTTCTTCATATAATACATGAAAGTTATTAGTAATGATATCTTTATACCATTTAAAATCAGGTTGATTTTTCCACTCTTCACCATGCATCAATTTTAAAAGTTTGTCTACGTCATTTTTCTTTTCAAGTGATATTCCATGACACAGAGGAAGACATTGTAAGACAACATTTCGTATAATAGCAGTATTAATCCCCTTCCTAAAAAGTTTTGCTCCAGATTGTTCTTTTAATCTTCGAATTTACAGTTTTTGAATCCTTTGACCATCGCACTTTCTCTATTTTTTCTAAAACTATTCTTTTCAGTTCTGATATGTAAGGTAAATTTTCTAAATAAGCATTAAGTGATTTCGTATTATAAAGTTTCCAGTCAATCCTCAATATTTTTACATCACCAACTTTCTGATACAGTTCATAGTATTGTTCTTTGATGTCATTTTTACATTTTTTCTGAGGATCTTCTCAACACGACCGAATATACGACCTGCTGGAAGGAAACTATGTCCTCTGACAGGAAAATACAATACTATTTTTCAATGCTTGACGTTGTAGTGTAGAAAAAGTGCAATAGCATTTGAAGAATTGTGTTATTCTTATTTTGGACAATACACCCATCACTAAAGAGCCGCAATGATTTTTTACCTTCAAGGTCCATTTTGTTTAGGTGACAATATAAAGCCGACAACATTTCAGTGCTGCCTTTGCCTGCTGACTCCTCAGACCAAGTATAAAATGCTGTATTTAGGCCATCCAAACTCATTATGCATAAGCTGTAAAAGTTGAATTGCCTTAAGTAATAGGCATCTTGAATATTTGTTTTTGGCAACTGTTGAATCTGTTGTAAATCAAAACATAAACTAACGATTGATTGATGTGTATTTTCTTTCATAATGGACTAAAATACATTGGCTCTTAGTATATGATTTCTTTTGTCAGTCATATGATCAACTTTTTCTGTAGACCCTGCAGGACAGGACTTTATTTTTTAGTCAAGTAAAGAAAACGTGCTGCAAACATCACTAGAAGGAGACTTAAAGCCTATATTAAATTCATTTATGAATATTCTCCTGAACATAGCGAAATTAACTTTGTCCAGGTCGTCGTTGCAGTTCTTGTTGTAAACTTCATGCAACTTCCTTATACTTAATGTACAGTGCAAGTACAATCGCTTCCATTTTTGTCTTCCATAATGACTTTCTGATGCCTTTAAGTTTGAGATGAATTCTCTTACCTTATTTTTTTTTATTAATGCTTAAGTGGCTTTTTCTATCGCCCCCTCTCTTTTCCTCAATAGGTTCACCAGCACGTACTTTAGTAACAATATTGGCTAGCCTTGTACGACCTATTTTAGTTATAGCCATGAAATTGTTTTTACACACAAGAATTCTCCTACCACTACTATTAGTAATAAAATAAGAAGCAGAAAATGCAAGCTGTGAGTCAGATGATTGCGATTTATTTTGGATTGGGTTATTAGGTCTACGTCGATTTACATTTTTTGTAACAACCAATGAGGCTGTAATAGAATCTTGTCGCTGTTTGTCCGCAATTTCGTAAAGTCTATCCCGAAACTTCTTAACGTCATTAGGTCTAACATCAGTGCATGAAAAAGTATTACTAGAATGTTTGCATGGAGCATAAACGTTATCAGAAGATGCTGAATATCGTTTCTTTTTCACTTCTTTTCTTTTCCCACCAATTTTGTCTTTTTCTAGTTCCATAATTAGAAGTACTCACTAATACACCACCTATTAATTCTTCCATTTGAAATTTAAAAAACATACTCCTCTAAAATGAAGGAAACAAGATAGAACTAACAAAATAAACAAACATAAAAAGCTGGCATATGTACGAGTCACGCGACCAGAAAGAAGAGTTCTGACTGGTCAGCTGGAGAATTCACAGTTTGACTGAAAACAGGCTCTGGAGGAAACACTGTTTGATTGAAACCCCAACTTTCTAAGAGCGTTTATAATGTGATAAAAAAGTTTTTGGTTTAAAATTATGGTACAGTTAACTCATTTTTTTTTATTTGTGGAGAAAACACGGTTTGAATGTTTGCTCCTCATATATTGGGTTGTTCGGAAAGTAATTTCGTTTTTTTTCCTTTGAAAATGAAAGACGATTTTCTTATATTGTATAAATATTTTATTGAATTATATATTCTGCACTTTGATCGGTTTCTTACCGATCTCACGAGTTGTTATTTGGCACTTTTCATAAATCAATACTTTATTTTGTCTTCATTAGCATAAACTGGTTTTTCAGAACGTAATGCATCTTCAACGTCAAAATTGCCGGAACAAAATTTGGTAAACCAGTTTTGACACTGGCGTTCTTTAAATAAATTTTCTATATACACATCGTATACTTTTTTCCTTGTTTGAACTGTATTCTCGCCTTTTTGATAGCAAAAACAAAATATGCCGAAAATGTCGCTTCCGATTTTCTTTATTTGATAGGGCACCAATCAAAACCTATTGAGCAGAATAAAACGAACTTTTCCACAAGCAAGCCTTTCAGCTTACTTGTGAAGATGGTGTGAAAAAAATACAATTAAATCCTCTGCTGAGAAAAACGAAATTACTTTCCGAACAACCAATATATATATGTATATACATATCTTTTAATTTGCATGATTATTTGTGCATTTATTTGAATATAAATTTTCTCAAGTCCCAGAAAACATAATTTCTATTACCACTTATGTTCCGAAGTATAAAAAAATATTACCTATGAATCCCCATTGTCTGCGATACAATATGTACGATCGTTTTATATACAAAACAATCAAATTTTTAAAGGGAAATATAAATTTTAAAAAGAACATTCAAAAATTAGGAAAGATATCGTATGCGTAAAAGAATGCAGAGTTTATATCAAAAAACAGAACAATAACGAATAAAAAGTTTTTTTGTTAATTATAGTCATTTTAACGTACCTAAATACATATATATAATTCTTAGTTGGTTACAGAAGCGTTTTTGCTCCTATATCTGCAAATCTAATTAAAATTTTGAAAGTTTCGATGGATATAGTTTTAAATTGGGTAGAGACCTAAACTTCAGACAAGCGTCATTGAATTCCGTCCAGCCTCTTCAAGTGACACCTTGTCCAATAAAAAATGTTCTATATATTTTTACCCCTCCCACGCACACAGAAAAAATATTCTAAAATCATTTCGGGGTTCCCTGATGTTTAAAACGTGAAGATAACGCAATTTTTTTCCATTCAGGTTAGAAGAAACTATTATAGGTAGCATTAGGAAGTCCCATTTGTGTAAGCAAGCTGCAGAAAAAATATTTCAAAAAATTTTCGGAAATGTATATATTTACTAATATTTACATATTAGTTCTCTATTAGCAGTTTATTAAAAATAAAAAGAACATTTCACAAATATTTTGTAACTGTGCCATTTTAGTACATTTCTGCAAACTTATTTTTGATTTCAGAGAACGTTTCGATACTTTTTGCATGGTACAAACATTCCTTGCATATTAAAATAGTTTTTTCTTCAGATTTATTAAAAAATGTCCTTTTAAAAATATGTTGTGTAAAACTAAATATATATAGTGATAGATAGATAAATTATTTAAATATAGTTATTTGCTCAAATACATATAAATTTTTCATCACATAAAAATATGTGCGGTGAATAACTAACATTATCTTTTTATTCATTTTTCATTCACTATTCATTTTAACTATTCAAATATAAAGTATAACCAACTATACTTATGTTTATGTATATCATTTTTCCGTAACAGCTATTTCTTATCAGCCTTTAGTGAAAACTAATTTTCAACACACAGATAGGCTTCGTATATGGTGCATACATAAATTCATTTTACATGACATGCTAACTTTTTAATCGTAGCAATGGAGCAAGAAATAATAGAATATTTTTCAGATAAAAGTGACAGTGATTTGCTTCAAGCGTCTTTCTAATCTTTTTAATGAATAGTTAATCTTGCTTGATGGACACACTTCAACATATCTCCACACGCGATATTTTAAATGGAAATTACCAATTTAGTTTAAAAGTTCTAGTATCCCCATGTTAAAAGCTAGAGTAATAGATATTATTTAAAATGCATTTATTATTTGCATATTTTGAATACCATTATTAATTTTATTTTTGAAAAGAGTTTTTTGTCTGTTTTAAAGCAGGCATGAAGAATGTAATTGTGTAATGAAAAATTAAATATACAGTAAACACTCAACTTTTTTTAGGAACTCTCCTGGGGAAATTTTGTGCAACTGTGATAAATTTTAACCAGTAATGTTTCTAGAATGTAACTGTTAACGTGAAATGTATGAGTAAAAATACTTCTAAATTGCTGAAACCAAGAACATTTCATGAAGGAAACCATTTATTTGTAGGAAAATATTCAGACTTGTGTAAACTAGCAATGTTTCTGATACATTAGTAAGGTTACCAAATATTTTTTTTTCACATCGAACGAAAAAGGGTGATCGTGCATTTTGCATAGATGTCTTCTAATTGTAATTCAAACAAAGCTTTTCACCTGACTACTGTTGGATTTTTTTTTTTTTTTTTAGATTTTGTCCAAATCTGACAAATAACCCTATCTGTTTTCATACTGTATAGCATCCGAGGCAATTCCTTATTTCACATGTTAAATTTATTATATATATATATATATATATATATATATACCGCACTTTAAAATGTAGGAAACGGGGTGGAAATAGTCAAAAATCTATAGAAAATACAATGGAATGGAAACGAAAAAACTCACTCTCACAAGTGTACGAAAAATAAATTAAATTTAAAATTAAATTTAAAAAAAAAGGAACACCGGAAGAAATATAAAGTTTAAACACCAGAAGTAATATAAGGTCAAAATTGACTAAGTTATCGAAGCTCGGGAAAGCTTCACAAAAAGCTAATGTATGTGATAAAAATATGTATATAAAACTACTTTCAACTATTTTTAAAGTACTTTGGAAAAGTACAAATAAAGTATCACATTCTATATTCAATAGAAGGAAGTATTAAATTCCTAAAAATTTTCGACTTCCGATTTTCGATTAATTTATACGTTTTGAAAGATCCAGAAAGGACTCGACTATTTCTGGAAAATGGTTGTCTGTGTGTATGTAACAAAAATTTTGTGGCAGCTCTAGCTGAAAAACTAAGGCACAGAATTTATATGTAATTTCACCATGACATGAATTAGTGCCAAAAACATTTTGCTGAAAATCAAACTATTTTGGAAAAATATATAACTCGATATAAACCTTTCTAAAAAAGAGAAAAACTACAAATAATACTAATTTATTTTTAAGAATAATTCATATGAAATATTAGACATCTAGTTTAAACTGGTAAAAAAGAATACAGAAAAAGAAAGAAAGAAACCGAAGTTTTTTTTTTTTTTTTTTTTTTTTCTGAATAATAAAGTTATGTGCAAAACAGAATTTAATTTAGTACAACAGTACTTTTATTAGTCTATTCTTCCATAAAAGTCATGAGATAACTGTGCTGCTTTAGATATGAATCTCGAGCCCGATTCGGGCCTAATTTCTCAATTTGGTCTTGGGCCGAGTCGACCTCAGGCTTTTTTACTTTCTCTTACCCATAAGGTAGAGAAAGTATTGTTTTATTACTTTCTCTTACCCATAAGGTAGAGAAAGTATTGTTTTAGGCTCAAATTTTCGAACGCGAGATTTTGTTATATTTACACGTTTTGAGGTCCCCTGAATACGAAAATCATGTTTTTAGCAAATGGTCTGTGTGTCTGTGTGTGTGTCTGTGTGTCTGTCTGTTATCAGCATATCTCAAAAACAAATTATGGCAGAAAGTTCAAACTTGGTATTCTAAATATGTATCATATAGGGATGCTACAGTAAGCTTTTCGTTAAGATCAAGCAAATGGTTCGTGTACAGGGACAATCAAGAGAATTCTAATACATTACGTCTATGGGGGAAATTGCAGGTAAGTAGAGTTTAACGTCTATAGACTGCACTAAACCAAATGAAACAAATATATATTTTTTGTAATAGAGACAGTTAACTGGGAAATTTTTTTTTGTGTATGTAGGAGCCTCGCCTCCCCCCTGGGGGGGGGGAAGTCCCCCCTCGAGGGGAGTAAATTTTCATGATGGGTATCTTTCAAAAGAGCTCGAAAATACCTTTAAAACGAATGGTTGAACCATCGATCTGCGATAATTTAAAACAAAGTTATCGATTTTTTTTTACTTTTAACGAAAAAAAAACTTAGAAAAAAAATCATACTTTTTTATATATATATATTGAGAATAAAATGGACTTTTTTGGATATTTGGTGTTAAACTACTTCTCTAATATGGAAATCGTCTGCCTTATCATAAAAGATAATTTTTTTAAATAATAATTTTAATAAATTATTTTTTAAAAAGAGAAATATTTTTTAATAACCGAATTAAATTCTATATAAATGTAGGTGCATTAATGAAACGGGGGGTTGAGGGGGGCGGTAGACCCCCTCACACAGAACTAATTATCATATAAAACTCTTCAGAAACCTAATATGAATTGTTTAACATAGGTTTACATAACAGTACTCGTTATCTTACCTCTTAATCTCCAACCTGTATTTATAGTATTAAATTTCAGGGTAAGAGAAAGTCGTGTGAGTGACACACCAGATTATTTTTTGTTGTCGTTGTTTCGAGGGGGGGTACGTGTGTGTATTGTGGTCGGGACGGGTCTGGGTTCAACCCAGAATTTTTTTTCAACATTCCTCCTTAATGAGTGTGTATGTTTGGAAGTAAGGTCGATTGACTGCGCTAGGGGTCTCTAGGCCTGAGGAAGGAGTACCCGCCGTGACACTGAAAGGAGAAAGCTCCTAAAAAATAGAGAACTCCGAAAAACTGGGCCAACGAGTGCGACCTAAAATCGAACCCTGTATCTCACGCCTACCAGCTTTGAGAGAAGGAACTATCGGCTACTGGTGAGGACCCTCGTTAATGAATGAAGAAAGTGAATGATAAAAACCTTTCTTTAGTCATTTATTTTACATAATTTTATAAGCTCGTAAATCATGTAAAATTTTGTCTTGTAAAAAAGTATTTTAACTTCAACTTGATTGTCTGTCTGTCTTTTACGTGCTCTAATTTCCACAAATATTTTTAGCATGTCTGTGATCCTCCTATCCTCCCGTAGTAAAATAGTATTAAAATAGCATTAATTAGTTAATAGTAATAAATTTCTGTATATATTATCTTCTAAAAGACTAGTAGTTTTGTTAATGGATATTCTACTGCTTGGCTATATAAAATCTATAAAAAGTAAATACTAAAAAACTGTTGCATAGAAATGTATGCATCACTTTTACTTTCTCTTACCCATAAGGTAGAGAAAATATTGTTTTAGGATCAAATTTTCGAAAGTGAGTTTTTGTTATATTTACATGTTCTGAAGTCTCCTGAATACGAAAATCATGTTTTTAGCGAAGGGTCTGTGTGTGTGTGTCTGTCTGTGTGTTTGTGTGTCTGTTATAAACATATCTCAAGAACACATAGTAGCAGAAATTCCAAACTCGGTATTCTAAATGTGTATGATATAGGAATGCTACACGAAGCTTTTCGTTGAGATGAAGCAAATGGTTCGTGTACAAGAACGCCCAATAGAATTCAAATACATTACGTCTATGGGGGAAATTGCAGGTACGTACAGTTTAACATCTATAGACTGCACTAAACCAAATTAAACGAATATGTATATTTTTATATGCGTTAAAACATATCTCATATAAAATATGGTAGGGAAATCATTGACTGTTCGTTTACAGTGCTACACAAAAGAACTAGATAAAAGTGCGACAATTGTTGCAAATTCATGGAAGTATATTTCAGGCTGCGCCATGTTTGATTACTATAGGATTATATTTAGATGCACCATGTGGTCTGTATATAATCTTCAAAAGATATGCAGGGCTGCAAATATTTAAGCGATAGTATTCTTTTTTGTTGTTAGCGGATGTGCTTTACTAATAATATTTTGCCATTTCCAGAAAATCTGTTCGGGAATTGAAATAAATTCCTCATAGAGATATGGTAAATAATGAATGTTTAGCCTAAATATTCATCGCTTGTTTTTTGTATATTTACACGTTTTAAGGCTTCCTGATTACCGTAGTCAAGTTTTTTAACGTTTGATCTTTGTCTGTGTTTCTTAGAGAGACTTAAAAACGAATAATTTTAGAAGATCCAAATTTTGTATTTTGAAGTTAATGTAAGTTTGTTTCTGGAAATGTTCGAACAAGATTGGTGAATTTCAAGGAATGTTGCGTGTGAAAATTGTCTGTATAATTTTAAGTAAACTTTTAATTTTAATAATATAATTAAATTATATATATAAATGTAATTGCATTAATGAAACGGGGGGCTGAGGGGAGTGGTAGCCCCCCCCCTCACGCAGAACTAATTATATAAAACTGTCCCGAAGTCTAATTTGAATTGTTTAACATAACAGGTTTATATAACAGTACTCGTTATCTTACCTCCTAATCTCTAACCTGTATTTATAGTATTAAATTTCAGGGTAAGAGAAAGTCGTGTGAGTGACACGCCAGATTAATTTATTATTTTTAAATTATTTATTAATTTATTTCATCGGGTCTTTTGGGGATATCAGTTTTTGCTTGGGCTGGGAACCGCCAGACCACACAATACAAAAAAAAAAAAAAAAAAAATCGGACCGGACTTTAGAATTTCGGCCCGTACAGTTCTATGCTCATTTCGCAACGCAACGGGTTTATTCATTTCTTAAAATTTCTTTTACTTATTTTTATTTTTTTTTCTTTCAATTTTCTTTCTTTCTTTTTTTTTTTTTTTTTTTTTTTTACTTGACGGCAGAAAGAAAAGGGGAAAAGCATTTTTTTAATTGATCTAAATATTCAAAAGTGTAAAAAATTAATTAATTATTTAACTAAAATGAATGACTGATTTCTTATTTTAAAATGTAAAGTTTCTTTCTTTAGAAACGGTTACTGTATTAATTTTATTTCCTTTGTAGGTTTTATCTCAATTTTAGTTTAATATTTCTTAACTTCTTGGCAAGGGGAAAAGTATCTTGAAGCACAGCAAATAATGAAGACACGAAATATTAGACTGAAAACAATTGTCCTGTCATACTGAAAATAATTTTCTGTCTCACGTAGTGTATCATTTACTTCAATTACACGCCACATTATTTTTCTTTTCATAGGAATTTTTATATAATAAAAAGTCCTAATAATTATTTTATTCTAGTAATTGTTACTATTAAAAAGCAATTATTTATTTATTTATTTATTTATTTATTTTCTTTATTTATTTAATTTTATTTATTTTATTTTGTGTGTGTGTGTGCGTTACTATTAAAAAGCTTTTTCTTTTTACAAACGTATGAAATGTAGAGTAAATTATTTTGAATAAATGATTCCGGATTCTCCATCTCAAAGGATATTTACTCTAAATTTATTCTCTCGAAGAATAACAAAATGTCTCTTTTTCTGTCTTTCATCCGATTTAATAATACTTAATACTTATTATTATACTCGAGTTTTAACCTCTCAGGTACTATATGAGATATAGCGTAAATTATTTTGCGTAAAGGGTTCGTGTTTTTTTTTTTCTATATCAACAAATATTGAATCTCAATTTATTTTCTCAGAGATTTTCTTTGAATAAACATCATTTCTTTTCTTTTCTTTTCCCGTAGTGTATCATTTACTTTGATTACAACCAATTTTCTTCTAGAAATTAAAATTCTCTCTCTCTCTCTCTCTCTCTCTCTCTCTCTCTTTTTTTTTTTTTTTTTTTTTTTTTCACAAATGTACGAAACAAAGAGAATTATTTTGTGTAAATGATCCGATATTTCTCATCTCAACAGATATTTAAACTTATTCGCCCAAAAAATATTTTAGGGTAAAATACAATCAAAATTATGTCTTCCGTAGTGTAACACTTATTTCAATTACAAACACTTTTTTCTTTCTTTCTTTCTTTTTTCCAGGAATTTCGATCGATACAATCAAAATTACATTTCATAAGGAACCGACACGCAAGACAAATTCAGTTTTGTGTATTCAGTAGACACTTGATGATTGATTCTCTCCGACACGGTGTTTGTACGTGCGATGACTTTGAGCAGGAGTGCTAGCATGAAAGAAATTGGGGAACTGAACATATACGCAAGAGGAATTCGAAATACAAGGACGTTACAATTTTGATTCTATTCAGTCAAGACTATGCTACACGATGCGAAAAATTATAGTTGAGAGGGAAATAAATAAGATTAGAGCAGAAAGAAATAGATACCTTATTGGGTATTTCTATTGGTTTGTGTTAAAAATTATGTTTGATTGTCAGTATGAATTTCATTGAAATATTTTAAGATTTAGTTTATTTTCTTAATTTCTTCTGGTCGTATGATGATAGAGAATATATTCTTTTGGAATCAAATTCTCAAAATTGAATTTCTACTATATTTACATGTTTTGATGGCTCCTTGTTTCAAAAATCAGGTGTTTAACGGCTAGTCCATGTGCCTGGCCTGTGTGTATGTGCATCTGTTTGTGAGTAGGTAATCAGAATAATTCAGGAACAAATGTTAGCATGAAGTCCAAATTCGGTATTCTAAATCTCTATTCTAAATCTCTATTCGTGTACAGAAAACCCACTAAGAAGGAAGGGTCGCCAACTGTTCAAAAGATATTTATACATATTATATATCATCTGAAAGGTCATATAGAGCTAACAACGAAAATATCCATCTTATCGGCAAATGCGTCCCCTACCGCGAGTGATTCCCAATTAAAGTTTTTAAATTACAGATTCTTTAACAATGTACTTCATATAGTTTCTATCATTATAGTCAGTTTTGTAAAAGATTCTCATTCTAAAAACAATTGTATATAATATTAGTAAAAGTCACCCGTATATTGTTGTGGTTAGCGTCCCTAACTCCCTCACAGTAGCGCCGGGTTCGAATCCTGGACAAAGCATGGATTTGTTATCCCTGTAAGTGGTGGCGATGGCCGCCCATTGGGTACTCCTTCACAAATGGTTATCAGTTCAGCGACCGCACAGTCAATGCTCATTTGCAAGTACCGCGCTATTGAAAAATAAATAAATAAATATACATGTTGTTATATATATATATATATATATATATATATATATATATATTATATATATATTATTAAATGTAAAGTATTTTACTGTTTAATAATTACTTTGTGTCAACAGTAAATTTATACATGCTAAACAGTATGAAAAGTATTAAAAAGAAAAAAAAAGCAACTAACGTAAAAAAGGAGCTATTGTAATTTTTATAGTAAAGAAGAAAACTATTACTTTTATATATTCATTTTCATTAAAATATTATATTGCTGGTAATAACATAATTATTAATTTATTAAAAGTAGAAATTTATTTTTCCACTTATTTCCCCCCTCCATTACTGTGTTAGTGCATTAATTTTTTTTTTTATTGTTCCCCCATGCAATGTCAATATCCAAAATATCGATTATGCCGATGTACTGGAAAATATTTCGGATTGTAAATATTTTACGCATGGCTACATATATAAAGTATTAGATATAGAAATTTAATGCTGTCACATAATTATTAAACACATAATAAAATACTTTACTAACAATATAAATAGTCATAATTAGCACTAGAACCTATTAAAACATTGATTCTAATCATAGAAATTCTTCAAAGTACATTACTGAAGAGCCTACCATTTACAAATTTTAATTGAGAATAACTCACGCAAGGGGCGCATTTGCGGATAAGATGGATATTTTTATTATCACCTCAGTTAGAGCTTTAAGAGGATATATAACATGCATGAATACTTTTTCAAAAGTTGGTGACCCTCCCTTGTAAGTGAAAGAAAAAGAGAAACAAATGTCAAACGGATTTCAAATGAAATATTATTCGTCATTTTTATTATCAAAATTCTTTATAAATAGTCATACGTGTTTAACTGTTCTATTATTACTTTAAAATAAAAAATAAAACGTAAAATGTTAATATATTACGCTTCAAATTTGTACCTTTATATTATTTTCATTTTGAAAATTTATCTTTTAAATATGAAACTTATTATTATAATAGTAACGTTGTGAGATCGAGACTGTAGTAGGTCACAACGGGTTTTTTTTTTTTTTAATTATGCTGGATCCAGCGGCGAAAGTGTTGGGAAAGCTAAAAATACATCGGCGCCAGCAGTAGGCGAAATTTTAGGATGAAATAGTTTTGGGTCAGCATAGCGCTGCAACAAAGAAAGTAAGTTGCGGAGTGTGAGTGAATACGAAGAGGTTTGAAAGTTTTATTAAGTGAAGAGATTAGAGTTGATGGAGATTTAGTATAAACATGAATGTATTTGTGGTGTAGGGGTGTGGAGTAGAAGAGTATTGTTCTTAGGAGATTAAGTATCAATGTAAAGTATATCAGAGTAAAGTATCAATGTTCTCCCGTGGCCTTCTCGCTCCCCAGACTTAAATCCCATCGAAAACTTGTGGGGGATCTTAGCTCGTGCGGTTTACCGAAATGGGAGGCAGTTTATATGTGTCGAAGACCTGAAGGATGCTATAAAATGTGCTTGGGAAGAACTGTGTTGCGATATTTCGTTAGAATTGATAGATTCGATGCCGAATCGCATCTTTCATGTCATAAAAGACAATGAAGGCTCCACCAAATATTGAATAACCATGTTAGTGGATTTTCTTTTTAGACCATTAGTGTCTGCTAATTATGTTGACCACTGTATTTGGAAAAAACGGTTGGTGTCTTATATTTTTGTCCATTATGTTTTTAAGTTTTTTTCACTAAATTGTATGAAAATATCATTATTATAAAATAATTTGACGTATTTGATAAAACATTTTTAAGCTCTGAATCTTTTCTTTCACTATTTTTGAAATTAGATAGGTGTCTTATAATTTTGTCCACCATTGTAAGCTTTTACGATAAATGGGGGGAAAAAAAAAGGCAAGTAAACCAACATTTAGTTTTCTTTTGTCTTTTTTTTTATTATTATTATTATTTATTATTATTATTATTAATTTTTATTTAAGCTTCAAACACTGAGAAAAAATTCTGTAACTGACATCTAGAATCTAAATTGGGGCTCTAGAAAAAATAGTTCCATGTCATCCTTATAAATTCTAGTCCCCTTGAAAAGCGAGTTCTAGAAGCCCCTATTAGAATTCTACAGCGTTTGCCTATATTCTCGAGGGCAAAGTTATTTAAGAATCTCTGCAAATAAATGAGACTACAAGAGGCGGGTTTCTGCAACTATAATCTTGGTTTATTACCAAATTTTAGAAAATCAAGCGAGAATTTCTCGCAATACAAATGATTCAGAATATTTAGAGTATTCAGAATATTGTTTTACCATCTAGAAATGTGTACACCAGAAATTCTCGATAATTTCGTCTATTCAGTTTATTGGCGTGCCTTATGTGCATAGCTCGAAAATCTATATTTCTAATTAAGGGATTTAGAAAATGGCCACTTATTCATTCTAGAGAAAGGCGGTGTGGCGTACCGTGACATTTGAATCTGGGCATGCTCTGAAGCGAACTATGGAAAGAACACTACTGATCAAGACGATATCATTTCATCAAATTTAAGCTTGCATTTTTCCAGTTTCTTGGTTGGTTGGTTGGTAGAATTCAAGTCCGATTGACTACACTTGTGTCCTAGGCCTATGGGTGGAATGCCGTCCGTCTTGGGTCTTTCTAATGGGTCCTAGCCTTATTTACGCGTCTTTCGGAGAAAACCATGGAACCCGACACTTTCCATCTACCAACTTTGAGGACAGAACCGTTCGGCTGCTGGTGGTCCTCCAATTTCTTGGTAATTTTAGATATATCATATAACTAAAGGACTCTTATATTAACTTATTGAAGGCCCATTTGGTCGCTTCATTGATCACTGTATTTAAATGAATTTTCAAAGAAATTTAATCACAATTTTTTATATCACTTTAGAAACAAAAAAGAGAAAAAAAAAGAAAGAAAGAAATAAAGAAAGAAAGAAAAAATAGTGAGAACCGGCAAGAAAAAAACCCACTGAAATCGCTGAAAACTTGGCTTCAGGTGTTCGCTGCTTTCTGCTGTGTCTTCCACGACCGCACTATGTCAGATTGGGGACCCCACTGCTGGTGGCAGCGCCTTAAGCGAGCGTTTCAATGTAGGTACTTATCTGATCTCTGATAGTTCTTAGACAAGAAGTTAATTGTTACAATTTTTAATAAAGTTAAAAATTTAATAAGTTTAATTCTCTCTATCATATTACCATTTGATTTCGATAGAAACAATATATTAAAAATAATAAACATTCTTCTTCAAAAGAGGGTATTACGCCTTTACATACACAATTTTTGAAAACGCAACTATTATGTGTATTAAAAAAAAAAAAAGAAAGAAAGAAAGAAAGAAAACGAAACAATATTAAAATTTTATCATATAAAAACTATTTGATCGCATGACTTAATGCGAAAGAAGGAAAAATAAATAGAATAGCGATCTTTTATAAGAAATGCAGATGGATGAAAAAAAATAATAATAATAACACGCAATTTAAATAAAATTTAAGAAAATAAAGCAGAAAAATTAACGGAACATTCCAAAATAAATAAATAAACAAATAAAATAATTAATTTAAGAAATTCAGATTTGAAAATAAGGAAATAAAATAAGCACACATACACACACACAAAAGAAAAAAGATAAAAGAAAATAAAGAAAGAAAAATAAAGTAAAAATAAAGAAAGAAAAAATTCTATGCACACCTGCACGATCAAAGCTACGCATCTGTTATTTTTTTGTAAATTTGCGATCAGTGGCCTGACCTTCATAGCGCATACAGGCACACATGAAGAAGACATTTTGCTTTATTCATATTATTGAATAAACAAAATTTGTACATACTTTTATTTCTGGCGAAAGTCTTCGCTTAGAATAAGTTATTTAGATTTAAAATAATAATTATAATAAATAATAATAATTATAATAATAATAAAGAAACTTTTCTGGCACATAAAACAACTTTTGGAAATTTATCCAAATTTTATTTTGCAATTTAATCATCATTTTCAAATCAATTCTTTTTTTTTTTTTTTTTTTTTTTTTTTTCATTATTGTAAAATAAAGTATAAGTTTTAATTTATCAATCAGTCAGAAAAGCCAGCTTTCCTCTATGCAAACATCTCTGCCGAAGGTAACAAAATCCCTACGCTTTAAAAAATACCCCCAAACTCCAGAATATGCTCTCCTAGGGTAGCATGCCTTGGGTCGTTTATACAGCGGAACTCCCCTTGTAGTTAGTACGAGTGAAAATTAGAGGGACGTTGAATATTCCCTCAAATAGCAAAAAATCCCTATATCAGGGCATGCTTTACAAAGGCAGCATGACCTAAGCAATAACCGGTCAGCAGAAGAGAGGGACGATATCTTCGGGACGATACTGGTCAGCAGATGTCTCCTAAACAAAGCGGGAGGGAAGTAACGACAATAGTAAGAAAAAAAAAAATAAAACACTCGGATCCAGGAATAATGTAACAAAAAGAAATTTCCTTTCACTATAATTTTTCAAAACTGAATGATTGATACTGTATAAATGGAAGCGAGTGTTTAACAAAATTAGTTCAAATAATTTATTTTTAAATAAATTCTGTTTAAAGTTTATATAGTTTTTAGTGGGTATGCGGCGCATGCCTAGCATACCCAGAGAATACGCCACTGATTTTTTTTTTTTTTTTTCTCAGTGAACTATTAAAAGTTCGACAGCAAATATTACATGTGAGAAAGTATAGAGCTGAAAATATTTTCAACTAATATTACAAATCTCCGTCAAAATCTTATCAATTTCAAAACAAATAGTACACACAAAACACAAACCGAGATAAATATTTCATTATAGGCATATAAAATAAATAATTTTTAGAAAATTTAATAGATTATATAAAATTCGTTAAAAAGCAGAGCAATAAAAATAAAATAATCAAGATAAAATGTTTAGTTCACTTAAAAATTGTATTTTTTATTTTATTTTATATTTATTATTTTTTTATAATAAAGGTATTGAAATCTTTTATAAAGCGATGTTAGAGAAGAAATAACCAGTTGAAAGTAGCGTGAAGATTGCAAAGATGATATGATCTCCTTGGTGTCGTCCTAATTATAAGACTCCATAATAAAGTGCTGTAACTACAACAACAACAACAAAAAGTATAATTATTTTATAATTTGTAGGTGTTTGTTGATGAAATTGACAGAATGAAAATTAAATGAAGAAAATGTCAAGAAATTAATTGAAAATTAGATAGGTTTTAATTTATTCCGAGATGCCCAGAACTTTTCATATTACGGTGACCGCTTTTTTTAACTCTCGAAAGATAATGGCCAAACTGTTTGCTCTCTATACAGTTTTCCTGTTTTAAAAGCGGATTATCATTTGAAAATAATTGTACTAATTTTGACTTAAAAATCTTACCAAATACTTTTTAAAATGTTTCAATAATAATAATAATCATACATACATACATACTGCTCAAACTACTCTCAGTATAGAGAGAATTTAGAAGAAAATTTATGAGGTACTATTTCCAAAAGAAGCATTTGCCATTCTGAGAGAAATATAATTCAGAAATTTATTGTTATACGTTTTAAGACTTATTAAATGTGTTTGCATAAAAATATAATAATAAAAATAATTTATTGAAGTTCCGCATAATCTTTGATTTGCTGAGTCCCTTAAAGTTTAAGAAGTAATAAGCGTTCGTAGAATTAATAAGCGTATTAATAGTTTAAGTGTGTTAGCTCGTATCTCTAGCAAAGTTAATCTTTGAATGCATAGATATCCAGAGACTGAAACATGTCTGCCTAATATAATAACGCAGTCAGGTCATTACTTCAACATAGGTCTTTTATAACTTGCTGCGATGTCGAGTGACATGGCTGAGATGTGGATTGTTTCGATTTAATCATTTCTTTACGCTTAATGCTTGACATCATTAGTTAAAAAAATTCTTTAATTACAAGTGGCTGTCTCATATTGCTTGAGAGAAGACATTAGAAAAACTACATATTCATCAGTTTCGCAAATTAAATATAACTCATCTTAATACAAAGAAGAAACATTGAAAGAAAGAGACAAACTTATATACTTGGTAAGTAAATAAAATACTTATGTTAATACCTTTTATTTCATTTCATATAGATAATACAAGTACAAATAAAATTTAAGCAGACTAAATAATGATTTTTTTTTTTAATCTTTACATATGGATAAAATTAGTAACTTCACTGTGTATTAACATGTTTGTAAAATAAATAAATAATGCCCCAGTCACATTTTGACACTCGGTGAAGTTTCATTCGCATCACGACTGTGACTTTCGTAACTTGCAATAAAAACGTAATAACATCTATATATTTTTCCCAGAAAATAATGGCTTCTGTAAGTTTAGTAGAGCACACTATTATATCAATCGTAGGCTATATTTATAATATGTTTGAGAAGTTGAAGAGACTGGTGTTAATTAAGTTTTACTTTCTTATGAGAAATTTTAGATTTGTGAGTTGAGAAATTAGCAACTCGCCTTGCGGTGGTAATTAAATAAAAATTATGTCAACTAACTAAAATAAATATAAATCGTTTTCTATCCATTATTTCATTCAACAAAATTTACTTTTGTGACAAATGAGCTACTAAAGGGCAAAACGCCATTGGCTATTTACAATTAATTAAATTTTCCAGTTTTTAAATATAAAGAAAGTATTAAAATTTAAGAATGCGAGGAAAATGTTTAAGAAATTTTAAAAGGAAATTCTGCGAGAAGGTCCAATTATCAGCTGATATTTAAAATAACCCAATTGGCTCAGTAGACACAAATTATTAGCGTTACATTTGCGTGAAAATACTTATGAATTTGTATGTGTGTGTGTGAATTAATTATTTTATACATTCAAATGAAAAATGACTTTAATAATGACCTTAATAATAATTATTAAAAATAATAATAATAATAATAATAATACATGCATTTCAATGAATATCATTTTTAAAAGATTATTTTCTCGAACACATGGATATATTTTATTTATTTATTTGTACAAACAATTCGATAACTTATTTATTCATATGCGGAATAAAATGATATATAAAATGCAGACATATTTATCATTTTTTTAACTGGCAATTTTTATTGAAATAGTTTTAAAATTATTTGTTTATAAGCATTTTTTATATAGACTCTTTAATAAAGAGATGTGCATGAAAAGGAAATTTTAAAGTTTAGTAACATGGCTAAAAATACTTATTAAAAATCCCATCCATTCTTTATTCAGTGATAACTGAGGAATTCATTGTATCTCAAAACCGTTCTTCCATTCAATCTATTTTAAAATAGTTTAAGCTGGAGAGATTTCTAGGAATAAATTATATTTCAATATGCTTACATATTTCAGAGCTCAGTTTCGATTTCGCTTTTGTTGATATGCCTGACAAAATATTTCTGTAAAAATCTCAGACGTCTTTTCAATAGATGCATCTAACGCGCATATTTTCTAAATGTAAAGCTTGTCATATTTTAAAATTAGCTGCGATTTCACGAATTTCATACGAAATCTCTTACTTACAAATGTATATTTTAGAATTTCAATCTCAAATAAATTCATGAAAAGTTAGATAATGAATACTATTTAAAATGAAAATAATTAATAAAACTTTGTAAACAAACAACATAAATTCCAAAGTTTTTGCAATTATTGGTATTTTCTAACAAAACTTTCATCACATTACAATTGAACACCAGTGTTTCGATATATTTTAATTTAACTGTTTAAATTGACATAACTCCTTTATTTTATTTATTTATTTTTATTTTATTTTTATTTTTTTCATCCGCTTACTAAATTTCCATTGCATACTTTTTTGTTGTTATTGTTGTCAAAGTAGTTAACATTTGCTACAGTATGATTGCAAAAATTTTCTTTAAAAGGATGAATTCTTGGTGGAATATATCTTTTCAATAATCTACTTTTATGAACAATATTCGTTTCACACCAAAATCCTACTTAAATTTACCTTTTATTCTGAAAATGTTGTTAATAATTATTCTTACGGTTGTACGCTATGCCTTCTAAAACATTTCTTATAAAATTTTAAGCTCTCCAGTGGAGTAGAGTGGTAGGTTTTAAGTTGGACTATGACTATGCTATGGGCAATTGGCGACTGTCTGCGACTTCTCCCTTGCTTTCGTCCATAGAGACCTGCCATCTCAATTTTAATCCATTGCTGCAGAAAGAATGGCTCCTGGATTTGTCACATGTTTTGAATTAATTTGAGAGAGCTACAGAAGCTCATATATAATCAAGATTTGAAATTCTATTATAAAATCATTTAATATGTGATTCTCTGAACTGGTTTTAATTTAAGTAAGCACTACCTTTTATTTCATTTGAAATATTACATTTTTTAAAGGAGTAAATTATTGGAATAACGGAATATGGTCGAAACCAAAAACCATAACGTCTAGAATTTTGAATGTGTCTCGTTGCGTGATATCCTAGATCGTAATATAGGTTCTAGACATCTCGAGATAATACCTAACAACCAGTATCCGATCGAGTAACGGTAATAACTTCTGAACAAGATTGGCATTTGACGTTAACAACGTTACGTCAAAGAAGCCATACTGTCAGCCAATTTTATTTGGCCCCGAGAACGACTATAGGAATCACTGTTTTGAAATTAACTGTAAACTCTAAACTTATGCCGTCTGCTTTTTCCTGAAGTGTATACAGAAACATGTGCATTTACAATGGAGTTTAAAATATTTTTTATGTAATGGATAATATGGAGTGATTTCACAGTCAGCAATAAGTGAAATCTTGCCTGCGTAATGATTCTTGAGGTCAGTGGCAACATAGTTCGGTCAAACATTACTCATAGACAGCCACACAAACCGCTACAATTTCGACAGATAATCATTTGCAGCTCAAAGATATAAAACAAAATCTTTGATTCTACTGTTAGAAATCTGTTTCGGATACTGATAATACTGTTACGGTGAGGTGTTTAAGTTTATCTCACCATTATTTTAATTTACTTTAAACTTTGAATTTCTCAAACTACTAAATTACTTAAAAACGCGTTGTGTTATTAAGCAAAAAACCCAGGTTACCCAAATTCAACAAAAGTTTGTGCAATAAATTGCACCCTAGACAATTTGTGCAGTTGCCCTGCTATGAATATCCTTTCATCAAAATATGTAAACAAATTGGCATAAATTAAGGTCTATGGCAGCCTCTGTCTATCATTTACCCATCATTAAACTTTACTTAAATCATTATGCATAGACAGAGACTCTCATAAGTAACACAAACATGATAATAAAAAAAAAATACAGAGGGCAATTACCTCCCCCCCATAAATAAAACAAAAAAAAATAGAAATGTAGCCTGTGGTGAGTAAAGGAATAAGTCAAAGCAATTCACAACAATTTAATTTTCAAAGAAAGATTAAACATGATATTTTTGATCTAACAATTAAATTCTATTTAGACTTTCTTGCCCTTTCACCAAAGGCTACTCAATTGCCCATAAAAAATAAAATATCTATATAAATATATGTAAGTATATTTTTTTATTCTTTAATAAATTCAATCACATGTAGTGAGATGCTGTCTGTTAATTTAAATAAACTTTTTAAATAATGGGTATTTAAAACCCACTTTACCTCCTTTTAAAGAAAAACTCATAAACTCATGAAACTAAAATTTCTCACAGATAGCAGCTCACACACTAAGCTCTCAAAATATTATCTTTCAATAATTTAATAGAATCCTTATAGTATAAGAGTTCAGTACAAGTTAATTCCAAAATTCAATTCTTTATAATAAAAATGTCACTTCCCTTTCTTTCATAGAAAACAACAGAAAATAAACATGGATGCCACTATTATTAACAACTCAGAGTACATAACAACACATTACTTCTTTTACTTGAGTTGACAAATTGATCTTTATTAACTGCATTCACAATAATTATCTTTGAGTTTTAAGTATTAACACATTTTATTTACTAATTACTATTAAAGAGTTTAGAAAAAGATCATTCAAAAATTTAAGTCTTCACATTAAAAGTCCTACCTTGCATTTGATATAAATTAACAGCAATCAACACAGACCATTATTTTAACCTATTATTCTCTTAGGCAAATTTGGTTCATTAAACATTTATCTCTATACAGTCTAAGTTTATGTTAACACAGAACACAAAAGGAAAAATCATATTTACCTAAAATTCAGATGTCAGCGGATGGCTGGGGGTTTCACAATCGATTCCACGAATTTCATTATTTATCATTCTGTATCTCACGAGAAATTTTCCTTTGCCACCATTTACCATCGTAGGGCTTTTCTCCTGTATGCGGGCGTTAATGTCTAGTCAAGCTTTGATTGCGACAGGCTTCTTTAAAATATATGTTGTATAGGTGACCCCATTGTGAAAATCCCTCATGACACACGCCATAAGAATTCCAAATTTCTTCTTCGGAGACTCTGTATATGACTTTCAGCAATAGAGAGCCTTCCTTCAGGTGTAACTGGCCTTCGATACGTTTTGCTCATTGCCTTAGCTTCCGGGACTTAGTTCGGAGATTCCTTTTAACATCATGAGATATATTAAGAAACATTAAGACCGAAAAGCCTGACTTCAGGAGTTCATTTCTCTTGTACGTTTTCGGAGCCGTCGGGATTGGCACCCTTAAACCCATGAATAGGCCAACTTCAACCGGATATGGAAAGGGGCTCCAATACTCTAAGATCTTCTTGAAAAACTTTATCTCACAGATCGCCTCCCACTCTTGGATTATCTACTAGTAATGATAGTTCCACCATTAGTCAAATACAGTGTAAATGTACCAGCCTATAATCCAACGAGTCTTCAACTTATAGTCTCCCTCATCATCGCAGGATTCTCAACAATTGATGACTTACAAAATCCTTGACTCCATAATTTTTTTTTCTTCACTCGTAAAATAATTATCATCATCCTCAAATCATCTACAACCAAGACCAGGGCGCTTTTTCCAGTGGCCCTGGCCCTTCACGCAAAAGTCTTAACCTTTTGTCCTATCCGAAAAACATCGCGTGTTCAGCCTTCGACGTGACATCCACTCTCTCCGGCGTCCAGTCTGAGCGACGAGCGTCTCTTTTTTCCCGCCTAACTTCCAAGCCAGCGTCGTTTTCTCCGCTGTTGCCAAAAACTAAATTCATGGCGGAAGGGGTTTCTTATTCACCCGAAATCACCCACAAATCCGCAATTATCTTACTCTACTGCTTTCTCCTGGTTTCACTGACATGCGAGGGGTGGAAACATCAACCTCCCTGACCATCCAAGGTCAAAATCTCCCTAAGAGCAGTTATCTTTTTCTTTTTACGCGCTGACTGACCCTTTTTTTTTTTTTTTTTTTTTTTTAAATCTATTCTTCTGGATTTATTTTTTTCTCTTTATCTTTCTTTTCAGAGCCAAAAT
Organism: Salticus scenicus; assembly: GCA_963930645.1. Taxonomy (NCBI): domain Eukaryota; kingdom Metazoa; phylum Arthropoda; class Arachnida; order Araneae; family Salticidae; genus Salticus; species Salticus scenicus. The sequence continues at coordinate 217,418,445 of OZ005652.1, read as the reverse complement.
AAATCACTTATGTCGTGATAGTTAAGGAAACTCCTTAACAATACTGAGTCTTCTCACAGAACAGCCCTGTCAACCTTCTTTTTAAAGCAAAGATATTCAGTTCATGCAGTGTCTTACCAATTCTCTTGGACTGAATCCTATTGAGAAGAATAGTACATAACCAATATACAGTCTGTAACAAAAGTCTCCGAACACTAGCAAAAATTCCTATATAAAACTAGTTGACATAGGTGGACTCTGCTCAGTTCCCCATCATATTTATGTTCTCATAAATTTCTAGTTTGAGACATATAATCATGTTAAAAGAAGTGAATTTGACAAAAGCTTGATACAGTGACAGAATGAAATCCCCGCCTAATAGGCTATCCACTGTTCACTTCGATATATTTATCTTATTCTAATCTATTAATTTATTTTATCAGGGTCAATTTCGTTGTTTAGTTTTCATGCTGCTATTAGTTCCCCATCATACTATAGGTATGGGGAACTTAGGTAATCGTGAAAATTTTCGACCTCGGTTTTTTGACTTTTCTACACGTTTTCAGGTGTGAGGAATCCGAAAATGACAAAATTTGTATGGTGTCTGTCTGTAGGGTGTCTGTTAGTCCGTTAGTTCGTTAGTTTGTTAGTCTGTGTACACGATATCTCAAGAACAAATTGTCGCAGAGAGGTCAGATCAGTTTTAAAATGTTACTTTCGACACTGGCAAGAACCCTATTCATTTGCAACATTCGAATTTAAAAACTTCGCAAGTTATTAGAAATTTACGATTTTCTTAACATGGGAGAATAGGACAAAAATTCACTTAAACGTGCATTAAATGGAAACTTTTTACTGTAAAATTGTCAGACCAGTTTTAAAATATCAGTTTTGATGCCGGAATGAACATCAGTAACTATAAATATGCTTCTTTGAAAATTTCGCAAGTTATTGGAAATTTACGAATTTCTTAACATGGTGGTATAGGGCGAAATTTCACATAAACGTCAATTTTGAGAGATATTTTCATCGTAAAGATGTCAGACTACTTTTGAAATATTATTTAGGACACTGGCATGAATATTCATGGCTATGCACTCTCTCTCGTGGCTATAACCCATCTATCATCGATAAAGCTCTATATAAATTTAAGAATCCTAAACGTTCTGCTCCCAAATCAAACGATCACAGTCTCATCCCAGTTGTTTTACCACCGCCACTTTAGAATGTAGAAAAAGAGGGGGGGGGAAGCTAAAAACCCCATAGGAATAGCATGGGAAGAAAAGCAAAAAAACTCACAATGTCAAGTGTGTTAAAAAAAAAAAAACGCATCACACCGGAAGTAATAAGGGGACAAAATTGACTAGAAAAATACATTGAACAGCGGGAACCGGGTGGGCTGGGGCATGGGTCCTATCGTCCAGGATTAATACGACTCGCCTAGTATAAGATCCTAGAATATTTGTGGGGAAAGCTAGGCAATGATTGGCTGTATTCCATTTTTTGGGGTGCTGAATTAAGACTCATATAGGTTGAATTTAAGAAAATCGTTATCATGACATCGAATGGCGTCAGAGAGTCATGTCGCCCGTTGAAATTTTTATATATAATCAGTAATTTTTTACTGTATGCTTACAGATTTACAGAAATACATCTAATTTTGCATACAATGTTCAGTTAATATTTTTGATGACTGGTTGGTTATTGAATGCTTTTATTATCAAGATTCTGTTTACATATATATATTTTTTATCAAATCTTCCGTTTCTTCATGTGATGTCTTTTTCATTTCTTCCCGTGCAATGTTTGAAAAAAAAAAATCCTATTGCACACATACACACATATATATGTATATACAATATATATTTAAAATACTATATATAAATGACAGTACAACTTTTTAGATCTGCTGGTTCTATAAAAGTTAAGATTATTACAATAATTTTTTACAATTGATTATTTGTAGTAAATTAAAGTACTTTTAATTTATTTCAAAATAGTTATTTTTTTTTTTTTTTTTTTTTTAATAGAAACATATTTATTAAATTAAATTAAATATTTCTGTTTATAAATAAGCTAAAATTAATTTTGTATTCTTGTATTATTTACAATTTTATACATGTTTAAAGCCGAATCTGTCGTGAATTGCATGTTCCCTATTAACCACAGTCGTTTACTTTTCATCCTTTGCTTCATGTATGTACTTGTGAGTACTTTTTTTATTATTATTTATTTATGTATTTCCTTCTTATTTTATTTTATGTTTATTTTGGTTCATTCTCTTTTCTGAGTATGGATTGGGTATTGGCCGAATGTCAAGTTTAGCTCTGGCTCTCTCTGACATATAGGAAACCATAAATATTCGCCTACTCTGTTCCTACAATGCTCTTGAAAAAAATAGGAATTAGCATGCTTTCATTTATATGCATTTGTCTTGTTTTGATCTTTTTTTAATCAGCGTACTTGTTGCCGTGGGTTTGATCATTTTCTGTCGATTTTTTCAGTAATTTTATATAAATTTTAATGTATATAAGATAATACACAATATATATTGTATTCAGAATATGACGTATTGAATTTGTAATTTTTATATCTTAGAATAACTTTCAAAACAAAAGAGCCGAAAAATTAACAGGTAAATATCTTAAAACTGTCAAAATATTTTTTTGTACTTTATTGCTATTATGATTTTTAATTTAAAAGATTATATATAGAAAGTTCGCATAAAAAATATACATTAAATTTCACATATTAATATAAACATTCAAATGAATCAAATAATTCGCTTAAATACCTCAATTATAACATTGCTTCACATATTGATGCAAGATTTTTACCTTTTCATTTAAAAATATTTTAAGCTGGAGAAATTTATAACAGAGATTTGTTGTTGCGTTCACTATTCTGACACATCTTGCAGCTTAGTTTCGATTTAGCTTTTGTTGCATTATGTCTATCGCCTGCTGAAATATTTCTGTAAAAGTCTGAGCTTTTAGACAAAATATCTTTCAACAGCTGAATTTAATGCCCACATTTTCTAAGTATTTAAATTTATCATAATCAAAATTATCTGCGAATTTTACATTTCACATGGAAATTCCTTTATTTCAGTAATGAATTTAAAAGTTTCACTGTCAAATAAATTTATTTAGAGATATATAAAATTTTGTATAATTAATTTACGTACGGTTTCAAACTGTAATAGGACATGGTTTATCTTTTCATTGTAATTTTATTACAAAGATTAATTCATATCTTAATTAAAAACTGGAATATTTTTGCAAGTGAAAAAAGAAAAATTAATATTAATTTGTTAATATTTTACAATTCTCTTAGAATAAAATTCTATATATATATATATATATATATATATATATATATATATATATATATATATATATATATATATATATATATATATGTGTGTGTGTGTGTAGTGTGTGTATGTATATGAATATACTTCAAAGATTAATTCTTTAAATTAAGATTGAAATGGTTAAAATAAAAGATTAATAAGCATAAACTACTAATTGAAGGCAAATAACATAAAATTACCTTGTGACTTTATTGTAAATAAATTAAAATCTTGTGAACAAAAGTAGTACAAAAATTTGGCCAATGTCCTACCTATGTTCATTGACCGATATTTTAAACATCACTGAATATCATACATCAAACTTACGTTTTTTTTTTTTTTTTTTTTTTTTTCGATATTAACAGATACAACTTAAAATTATTACTAATAAAAAAACATTTAAAAGAACTGTTTTTTTTTATTTATAGCTAATATTATCCGAAAACAATAATTTGAAAAATAACATTCTATAATCTATATATATAAAAGAACACTTCCTGAGTGAGTTAGTGAGGGGGTGATCTATCAACGCCCAGACCAAACCCCTAGACCTAGAAGCATGAAATTTTGTGACAATATTCTTTCTATGACGTAGGCATCCACTAAGAAGCGATTTTACAAAATTCGCCCCCCAAGGGGGGGAGGGGGGGGCAAAACGTGATTTCACAAAATCCTTCATATCTCAAACAAAAAAACAGATATCCGTAAAACTTTTGCTTTAAAATATAGCTAATACAAATGTCAAAAAACCAATTTCTGGAATTTTCAAAATTCGGTCCCCAAGGGGGGCGGGGGGGCAAAACGTGATTTCACATGCGTAAAAACGTGATTTCGCATAATCCTATATATCTCAAACAAAAAAATAGATATGCGTGAAGTTTTTGCTCTAAAATATAGCTAATGCAAATATCTAAAAACCAATTTCTGGAATTTTAGAAATTCAGCCCCCAGGTGGGGCAGCAAGGGGGGAGAGAGGGGGGGGGGGGGGCAAAGAATAAAAAGAGAGTTAGATCGTTCAAAATTGGTATATAGAGGTTTTCGATACCTACAAATCGATTTCGGATATTTTCGAATTTGTAAAATTATTAGGAGGGGCGGGAAGGGGGGGGGCTATGGGGCAAAAACAAATAGAAATACAGTTAGGCCGTTCAAAATTGGTACAGTTAGGTTTTAGATGCCTGCAAGTCGAATGGGGATATTTTCGAAAGTGTAAAGCTATTAGGAGGGCAGGGAAAGTGGGAGGGGAGAGGGGGGGGCAAAAAAATAAAAATAGAGTTAGATCGTTCAAAATTGGTATATAGATGTTTTCGATACTTACAAATCGATTGCGGATACTTTCGAATTTTTAAAATTATTAGGTGGGGCGGGAAAGAGGGGGCGGGAAGGGGGGGCTATGGTCAAAAACAAATAGAAATACAGTTAGGCCGTTCAAAATCGGTACAGATAGATTTTAGAGGCCTGCAAGTCGAATGGGGATTTTTTCGAAAGTGTAAAGTTATTAGGAGGGCCGGGAATGGGGGGCAGAGGGGCAAAAAAAAAGAAAATAGAGTTAGATCATTCAAAATTGGTACATAGAGGTTTCCAATACCTACAAATCGATTGCGGATATTTTCGAATTTTTAAAATTATTGGGAGGGCGGGAAGGGGGGGGGAGTAGAGCGGTAAAAAAATAAAAATAGAGATATATCGTTCACAACTGGTGCATAGAGGTTTTTGATACTTACAAATCGATTGCGGATATTTTCAAATTTGTAAAATTATTAGGATAGACAGGAGGGGGGGGCGAAATGGGAAAATAATAGAAATAAGAGTTAGAGCATTTTGGGAATTTTTTCCGAAGGCAGTGAGAACCCGGAGCGACATTTTTCCTACTCAGATTTTGTTTCTCTTTTTTTTTCATGTGATAAAAATTAATGCAATTTTGAGAATTCATTATAGTGATTCATTTAAAAATAGGGACCAGCGAAGCGGGCGTTGCCTGCTAGTATATATATATATTTTCAATACTTTATTTTTAATATTTGTTAATATTGGCCAATATCGTAAAAAAAAAAAAATGATATTTCTTAAAAATATTTCCCAATATCTGTCGACATTTGAAAAGCAAGATAACTTTTCGGATATTGAGAGGCACCTATCGACATTATAAAAAGAATCGACGTAGTCTTTTTTAACCTGCGTCGCATCTGAGACGTTAGAATGTGATATTTATTCATGTCAAGAAATATTAGCAATATTACCCATCGGAAAATAATATCTGTAAAGAATTTTAGGAGAGATCATTTATATTCTCCAATATTATATTTTTATATTTGTCGGTATCTTTGTGCTGCCAGGGATTCGAATACATTATAAATCACATCCAATATTGTACTTATTCGCTACACATTTAACATTCATTACATTTATAGTGTAACCACATTTCCTAAAACTAGCAGTGAGGAACAGTCCAAAAGCTTGGAGGGATGCCAAATTGACCGATAGCTTGGGATTTGGAAAACATCCAGTAATTCGACGCTTTCTTATCCCTTATTCTCTCTGAATCAGATGACTGTCTCCCCTATTTTAACACTGGACTCGTTAAGTCAGCGCTTGCGCAGAGACTTTCATGGTCTCAAGATATGTGGTCGAAGAATATTTTCGTGGATGACGTCTTAAGACAGATATTGGTTTCAATTATGTAGGAAGAAATATCATCAAAACTATTCTTGAAAAGAACTTTAAAGAGAAAGTAGAAAGCGATATAGCTCGTTTAGTGTAATCCTATATATAATCTTAAGTAGTGGTCGCCAGCCAGTGGTCCGCATAGAATTCTTGACATTATTTGCGTTTTTTTTTATTTTTTTTTTTTTATTATTATTATTATTACACTAGGGGGCTCTGCCTCCTGCTCGCTCCTCTTATTAACCCCTGCGAGGCTTTTCGCAAAATAGGAATATTAATAGTGTATAACACAAGACAAAAGCAGAAAAAAATTTATAGAAATTCCCATATTTCATGTCAAATTGAAATACATAATACTTAACACTCCATTGCTGTCCTCAAAAAACTTACGTCATTGCTGTCATTGTATCTGTGAGATACATGATATAAATTCTATAATATGTCCATTTTTTAAATTCGTATTTTTGACAAAGTTGATAAATAACTAAAAATAAAACTTCTTTAACTATTTAATTGCCTTTTTATTGCTTGCTACAAAATGGTAAGTAAAAAAGCCCCGCCACCATATGGCTGCTTTTGCAATTAGAAAAAAAAAAACCTCGGTGTGTATCTCATAGATATGAGGACAGCAACGGAGTGTTAATACCACATTTTTTTTTTTTTTTTTTTTTTTATGAAATTTTATGCTTAAAATTTTGTGTTAAAAATGCTGAAAATGTTTATTATTATTATTATTAAAATAGAAAGAAATTTATATCTAGACTATTTTGTGTTTTAACTTTAGTATATGTCCCCTTTGGCATTTTTTTTAATTTTTTTCATTATTTGGCGATGAATGTTTTGGTGTAATTGCCTGTTCAAAAAAAAAAAAAAAAAAAAGGGAGAAAAACGAGAAGGAGAAAAAAGAAAAAAAAATCTAATACTTATAATCTAAAGCCTATACTTTTTCCTAATACCTATACTTTTTCCTAATGCTTATACTCTTAAGATGATGAATTTTTTTCTTGCTATAATTAAAATAATGAAATGTGTCCCAGAAATGTTTGATTCTGTAATGGTAAAAAATTATCAGTTAGAAATTACAAGATTTATAAATGAGTTTGATCTTGACTCTATTTGGAACAACTTGTAGGTTGGTCCACAACTCTATTTGGCGATTTTTCTTTTGATGATTACGGCGAAATGTGGTTTTCGAAAGCGGTTGCCATGGATTCCAAACGTAAACAAAGCGAAAACGCCTCTTTCAAAATGCGTCTGTTTTGTAATATACATAAACAAATTAAGCTTATTTTTAATATTAAAAATATTTAAAATTAACTTTCCTTTCTTTGCATGAAAAAATAACAAGGATTATCAGTATGCATAAATAAATAATATATATATATATATATATATATATATATATATATATATATATATATATATATATATATATATATATTCTTCCCGTACATTTAAACCATTTAAATGTTCTATAGTTGCTGAGAAAATACGATTATATAAACCAGATTTCCTAATCCAAATTCACAATCATTATTCGCAAAATAAAACATATAAAAATAATTAGGTGTGTCACTCACACAACTTTATCTTACCCTGAAATTTAATACTATAAGTACGGATTGGAGATTAAGGGTTAAGATTACGAGTACTGTTATGTAAACCTATGTTAGAACAATTCAACTTAGGCTTCGGAACAGCTTTATTTGACAAATAATTCTATAACCCCCGTTTCATTATTGTATCTACATTTATACAATATTCAAATCAGTTATCAAGTTCAAAAGTTCATTTAAAATTATTTAGACAACTTTCACACGCATCATTCCTTGAAACTTACCAATCTTGAACAAACTTTTCTGGTAACAAACGTATTAACTTCAAAATACATCATTTGGATCGCCTGAAATTATTTGTTTTTAATTTACTTTAACAAAGACAGACAAAGATCAAACTATAAAACTTGACTTCGGTATTCAGGAAGCCTCAAAACGTGTAAATATACAAGAAAGCAATCGATGAATATTTAGCTTTAAAAAATTCGCTATTTACCATATGGCTTTGAGGAATTAATTTCAGTTCCTGAACAGTTTTCCTGGACATGATATAGTATTTTATAGTAAAGCTCTTCCACTAACAAATAAAAAAGAATGTTATGGTTTAAATATTGGTAGCCCTGTATATCTTCTGAAAGTTATGTACACATCACATGGTGCACATAAATATAATCCTATATTAATAACACACGGCATATACTGAAATACACTTAAATTAAATTTCAAGTATTGTCGCATTATAATCTAGTTCTTTTGTTTAGTCCTGTAAACGAACAGTGAATGATTTCTATATCATATTCTACATGAAACATGCTTTTACGCATGTAAAAAATATATATTAGTTTCATCATGGTTATTTTAACAACTTATATTAAGAGAGTAATGAATAATATGAAACAATATTTCGTAAAATACATATTACGAAAATATACATCTGGCATGTATATTTTCGTATTACGTTTTTGATTGCCAAATACAAAAAACGCCAAGGATCGCAGAGTTTTGAAATTTAAAATAAAAATTTTGTCAATTTGACAGCAAAATTACTCAATCTAACACATGCATACGATAACTAATACATATCTATAACCAAATACGGGGATTAAAATAGTTCCTATGTTAACATAGGAAATCATTTTCTTGCGTACGATCAGTAACGTCACACTTCGCAGTTTAAACTTCTTTAGGTTCATTACATATATTTCTTCCTTCACAGTTAATGCATCTGACCTTTTTCTAAAATAATTTTACATTTGGTGTCACGTTTATTTAATGCGGTCAAATCCGTGAAGTGTTATTTTTTATGTAAGTACAAATTTCTTACGTATGTATCTTCCTTCAGACTAAATTCATATTATTCTTTGCTAAAAACATTTTTTTTTTTTTTTTTTTTGACATAAATTTTTTTTTTTTTTAAGTATTATTACCATTATTTACATGTGAGTAATAAACTTGAATTCGATTTTGGTCAAAAATTAAACTTGCATGTGCGTATAACTAGCATATTGTGACCACCACAAGATTTTCTTCTATACAATTTTATACAAATTCACGCAATGCAAATTATTTATTACATTATTATTTATTTTTATCTCACAGAAGTATAACACTAAATTCCGAAAGTGAGTGAGTATCAGTTTCGTTAAAATAAAAAAAAATAAAATAAAATAAATAAATAACAATGTTTTAAATTATCACAAATCTACGGTTCAGCCATTCGTTTTAAAACATACTGACGAGCTTTATCGTAAGGTACCCTTACTGAAAATTTACACCCACCGAGTGATGGTACGAGTGATGATCCTACATAATTCACATTAATTTTACAATTATACTATAACTTTCATTGTGTACATTTATACGGAATTTCATCCTATACTGCCATGTTAGAAATTTAAAGAAAATGAAATTGAAACGCCACTTTTTGAACAATTGATACTCAAATCTAATCAGCATCAATTTATGCCAGGGTTCAACTAAATACCAAATTGGTTAAAGTTCGTGAGAATACGGCTACCACAAAATTTGTGATACACCCACAGAGACAGATCACTGGGGTTCGACACATTTTTGCCAGAACTGTACTATTTATAGAAAAATGTAACTTTTATAAAGAAAAACGTGTAAATAATAGCATAAGCAGATTTTTTTTTTTTTTTTTTTTTTTTTGGGGGGGGGGGGATAGAGTGCGAGGCCTTTTAAAGCGCGAGGCTCTGTGCAACTGCACCTGTCGCGCACCCTAAAGACGGCTTTGTCCTCACACAGATCTACACTGGCCATGGTGCTTTCCCAGCCTATCTTCATCGGTTCAAGAGGAAGAGAAGCCCGGACTAAGCCTGTGGTGAAACTGGCACCTCAATACACTATTTTACAGCCTGTCCGCTAACAGAACAATTCCATCTGACGCAAATTGCACTGAACAACGAACAACTATGGTACAAACAGCTCACAAACAATAAACATGTACAGAACAAGGCCAATAAACACTAAGTTAGACGGATCACAAACAGCATAGATGGCATTTTGCAGTAGCACGGTGGAGTCAAAAGAAACAAAAATATCAAGACAACCTTAGAATCAACTCAACCAACAGGAAATACCCAAGGGGATCCGTCAAGTTTAAAAAAAGATAGAAACAACTTTTTGTTTATTTTTAGCCAAGACCGTGGTCCATGCCGTTAAAGCTGCAAGCTCCGAGTTAGCATTGAGTTCTAGTCAAAATAAAAATTGTAACATTTGAAAATCCTTGAATAAAAGATTTTAAAATACATAAAAATGTAAAAAAAAAATAAATTATAAAAATTAAAAATGTATAAAAAATTAAAAATGTAAAAAAAAAAAAAAAAAAAAAATTAATAAAATGTACAAAAAGCTTCAAAATATGTAAACGATTCTCCGCTAACTTTGGTCTGTAAAGGAACCTTTATAGTGGCCGCTCCGTTCCGCTGTCCGCAAGCACTGAGCAATAATGCAAGGAGTGAGAATTTCCAATTCAATTCAATTTAATTCAATTTCTCATTCAATATGCAGTTATCACTCCCTACATTCTAGCTCAGTGCTTGCAGAGAGCGGATCAGAACGGCCATTATAAAGCGAGCTTAAGTCCGCACCATGATCATGGCTGAGCATGAATGGTTTATTTTATTTATTTTATTATTATTATTATTATTATTTTGTATGAATGGAACTAAACAATCCTTAATTCAATTATTTTTTTTCCCTTGCTAAAATTCTCTCACCAATTCTCTCCAGCCTCAAGATACCAACTGTACGAAATAGCCAAATTCATCAGTTGCAGCATCTAGCAATTAGTCGTTGCGATAGTAACCTGTTCAGTACAAATAACCCTTCAGTTCAATAGAACCTAACATCCCTCAGTTCAATAAAATTTAATATTTTCCCCTTCATTTTCGAGGGTGTGGCGGTGTCTGGTCCTCATTTATCTGCGCTGCAGCGTCAAGTGCTCGATGGGGTCGTTAAGCAGTCATCGGGCTACCAACGCGGAGTACCATACCCCCGTGGTGGATCAAAATTGAAATGGTCCCTATCTATCTCCTAATTTTAAGCCATTCCGTGGATAACTTACTTTTTCTTTTTTTTTCCTTCCTTCTTTTAGGCCGAAGCCACAAAGAAATTCCCCCTTAAAATTAAAGTTATGCATATAAATTACATCTTCTATAACCCTGTGGCAGCCCCAAAATCAAAATCGAAATTTAATATTTTTTTTCTCCTTTATCTTGCATTACTTTCGTTCAGCATTTTGGCTTAGGTGTCAACCCCCCCCCCCTTTCCCACTGTCTAACCTCCTCATTTGGACGTAAATCCGTGTGCACAACTACCTACTGCCCTTGTGTTTCCCCCTCCCCCTAAATTAAATTTTTATTTTTATTTTTTTTCTCTTCCGGAAGCTAGTTATGCATTTAGTAAAAATTGAATCACCCAGGTGAGGTGCGTGTCTGTGCTCTCCATTGTGCTATCTTGGAGGTGCGGTTGTGCCGGTCGAGCTGTGTCCAAGAAGCAGGTGCCAGCTACTTAGTATACTGTGTAACACTGATGAGTTCCAGTTGAAGCAGTGGTCGTTCACCCATGGTATCATGAAGAACCTATCCTAGATGTCTGAACGAAATTTCCCCAGACACAGCTTACTTCTATGTAGCAACTAGAATACTGTCTGGTAGCAGCCAGTCGCTATATGGTGATCTGGCGATTATTCGCTCCCGAGGACAGCACTCCAAACCCGTTAAGCTTGGCCGAGTCCAGGCAAGTTCTAAAGGTTTCTGTCTAGAGGTTTCTGAATCCCTTAGATAAATAATGAACAAGATGTAGCGTATGTCTTTTGGTTTCGGTGTGCTAAATCAAGGAATGCCGGGTATTGAGGTTGTAACAATGCTGTAGTCTGATTGGTTGGCGACTTGTTGGCAAGATTTCTCGTCTCTCTGTCAATCAATCAACGATGCAAACAACACCCACGACAAACAGCAATAAATTCACCAAATATGGAGACCCTTCTTCAAGAAAGATAGGTGCGTAGGTGTAAGCGCTGGCAATTCGCTAGTCGGGGATTGTAAGCATTTGAGTATTGACTAGGCTGACCAGATTAGAGTACCTTTATAATAGAAAAGCGTAAAAAAATTGCTACAGTTATCCAATTACGGATGTATTTTTTCATTAAAAATAAAACATTATTGATTAATACAATTGTTCTTTCTACAATTGTTTAAAACTTAGAAAAATTCTTTCAAAATAAAGGCTGTCCCGAGAAAATGGGGACATTTGGTCAACTTAGTATTGACACGTCCCATCTTATAGAGCTCTAACAACCACGTGACTTTCTTCTTAGCAACCGTACTTTGGTGAAGGAAAACGCTAATTTTTTCATGCCTTTGGAAGCGTAGTAGTCGAATTTTTTTATTCTTTTGCAAATACATTTACAACACTGTGTTACAATAAATTTGTAACCCTATTCCGCATTGATAAAATGGGTCAGTGGGGTCAACTGTCCCTCAGCAAACATGCTGGTGACGTCATCTGCTAGAACCCAATTCATTATTTATCTAAGATCGAATCTAAAATTAAGAACTCGGCTTAAAAACATAAAATTTACATCATCTACTGCATTCTAAAATAAAAACATAAAATTAAATCGCTCTGTTACTGTTTTGGGTTTTTTTTTTTTTTTCTGTGCTGTTTAACCTATTAACGGCCAAAACTACAAATAATGATTTTTTTCTAAATACAAATAGTAATACTCATTATTTTGATCATATATAACAATAATTTAAAATAAAATTATTAAAGTTAGTCTTATCTTACTAAATACAGGGCGTTGTATTTGTACAATTTCAGTGGAATAAGAGTATAGAATGAATACAAATAAATGTTTACGTATTTTCCTTGACGGAGCGTAAAACAGCAAAAACTACAGGTGACTTCAAAAGTAATTATTTTATTATGAAACTTTTTTTTCACAAGTTATGTAAACTTATTCAAATATGAAGATTTTTAGAAGTTTTGGATTGGTTAGTGCTTCAAGTTTGAAATTTATTTTTAAATATAAAATTATTTTTCAGTTCAAATTTTTTGTAATAAAATAAGCATCTACCCTCTCTTTATTTAAAAACACTCATCATAATCATCATCATAATTATTTTTTCAGAAACGGCGTTCCTTCACCTCTAATATTAGTGTGTAGATCTGAAAAATTCAAACCCATAGCCAAGGACCAGCAAAACAGAGCAGTGGTAACAATAACAAAGACACGATGCTCTCAGAGTAAAAGTTTACGAAAAGGTAATTAATAAATAATAATAATAAGATATATGTAAATGATAAGAAAAAAGTAAAAATTAAACTAAACAAAACATAAGGAATAAATAATAATTATAATAAGTGAGGATAATATAAAATATATAGTAGAATATTTGTCCAGGAAGGTCCAATAGGCCCTACCAATGTAAACAATAAAACAGGAGAATTTTAACCAGGGTTTAAACCCTCCGGTAGGTGGAGGGTGGCACGAGGCCGTCTATAAATTGTTCTAGCGTCATAGTCGGAGATGTTGAAGATTTCTTCGTTGGGAACGGAGTATAAATTTTCAAAAAAATTTATAGCCTGGTTTTTAATAGTAGTTCTGATTGTGCCAATGTGAAGGTCATGATGAATAACAAAATTGCGACAGTACCAAGGGGGCATTCCAAATAGAGCAAAGGGTTTTATTATGGATGATCTGTATTTTTTGAAGATTGGAGTTAACCGCCGAACCCCAGATCTGAGCACAATAAAGCAGAATTGGTCTAAGTACAGTTTTATACAGGAGAAGTTTATTACCCATGCTCAAGTCTCTACCATACAAGAGACAGGCAAGGTCATTCTTAGCTTTATAGAACTTCCGGACTGTATAGTCAATGTGCGTACGCCATGTAAGTCTGCTGTCCGAATGAAGTCCTAGATATTTGACCTCTCCTCCGAAGTCGACCGAGGAGCCATAGAGATTGAGAGGAGGAGGGAGATTTCTCTTATTTGAGAAAAAAAACTGCCTTCGATTTATTAGAATTAATTTTTATTCTCCGTTTATTGAAGAATATTCCTAGATGGTTGATGTAATTTTGTAAATATGAATGCATAATGTTAACATTAGCATCATGGGCTATAACTGTGGTGTCATCCGTATATAAAGCCAAAAGAGTATGTGAAGATTTTGGGATATCATTAATGTAAATTTTATACAGCCATGCGCCCAATTTTGAGCCTTGGGGAACCCCGGCGTTTACGGAGCGGACAGTGGAATGCTTACTGGCGTACTGAACCCGAACAGTGAAGGTCCTGTCACTGAGATAGGATTGAATGCAACGGACATAAGCATTAGGAATTTTGAGTTTCAACAATTTGTAAATAAGGCTACAGCGTCTAGAATAAACAGTGTGATAAGCGGCAAATAAAATTGTACTAGAAAAATTAAGCCTGTCACCAGATGTCACTGTAATCGAAGCTAGTGTCACGTCATTAAAACCGAGACTCAATATTGGTAATTATGTGCTTAGATCACGTGATTGAGCTGACGAAACTGGGAAAAGTCAATCAGGTCTTTCATTTGAGCAAAAGCTACGATCACAGCGACATCTGGGGAAGCTTAATTTTTGTAGCATTATTTTAACATTACGGTTATAGGCGATTTCCACACTATTTTAGACGCTGGTAATAAGGCCTCTGTGCCAAACAGTATCAAAAGCCTTGGAGATAGAGATGCAAAAAACCCGGGAGTTTTGGGGGTAAAACTGAGAATTTTGGGAATTTTGCGGGGGAAAAACAAATTAGAAATCTCTAAAGCAAATAATATGTTGTTTACTTAATCTAAAAGGCAATTTTAAAGACTTTGATATACTGAAAAGCTTATAACATTGCTTTAATTTATCATTTTATTTTCAATTTATCAGAACTGCAGCCAAATCATTAGCTTTTCATATATAAACATGTCATACTTTATACATCTGAAAAGATATTCCAATATAAAATCCTTTTTACTAGATTTAATATGGCGATATTTATATAATTAAATATAATTACAAAATATATAAACTTAAAAGATAATGATATGATTAAGAAAAAATGATTCTTTGAATCATAACATGTTACTATTCTTAGGCTTGCTGATTGGCAAAAAATAGATTTAGGATTGTTATAAGCATTTTTCTCCACGGACACCTCTTACATATAGTTTTTAATTCCACAAGATAACATTGTTTCATAAGCCTAAAATTCAATTAATTTTACTACATTATTCTAGATAAAGATGTATTAGCTACTTTTGTACTCAGTAAAAGCAATTGTCTTTTTTTCCTTTAAGCACTGCAAACTTTAATATTATAATTGTTATTAATATAAAGTTTTATATAAATAAATAAAATTATAGACATTTTACTTTTGATTCAGTTGGTAAAAATGCTAATATTAATGAATATAGTGATAGAAACTTACCGTTAGTGTTAGCGACGAATTAATTATAATTAATTATTTTCTTTGTTTACGGAATGAACATGAACATCGAAGATGCTAGAATTAGCGGGAAAGGGACATGAAATCTACGCAGAAGTTAAAGTTGAAATTAATTTAAGATTCGAAGGCTATTTATACACAAAAAATATTTAACAAATACAAAAATTATAAAAATATTCATAATTTCAAAATTCCCAGTTTTGGGGAATTTTCAAATTTTCCAATTTTGTTTTAAATTCCCAGGGAAAGAAACCCGGTGTTTTTTTTTTTTTTTTTTTTTTTTTTTTTTGGGGGGGGGGGGAACCTGGTGCTTTGAAAGCCTTGCATCTCTACTTGGAGACATCGAAAAACAGTGCCCCCGTATGTTCCGAGTTATATCATACCCATCGTGAATGAATTCAACCACACGGAGAAGCTGGTGGGCAGTGGAATGCTTAGGCCTAAAGCCAAACTGTTCAGGAGTGTCTTTATAGAATTGCTTAATGCGGGCTATAAAAACATGTTCCGTGAGCTTTCCCAGGACAGGAAACAAGCTAATAGATCTATAGCTTTTAGCAATCGCAGGATCTTCACCAGATTTTTTGATAGGGATAACATTGACCTGTTTCCAAGTCTGAGAGAAGTAAGAAAAAGTGAAGATGGCATTAATTAGGTTTGCTAAGTAAGAAGCATACTGAATCAGCAGGTTTTTTATGGCAGCGTTGTAGTCTACAACGCTGCCATAAAAAACCTGCCGGTTAAAACCTGCTGCCATAAAAAACTTAAAGCCCGCTGGCTATGATGGGATTTACAACTTGTACATCCCACCATAAACAGGGGCTTTAAGTTTTGGGAGTTTTTTTTTTTTATAACAGAAATAACTTCTTCAGGAGTGGTTGGTTCGATAGATCTAATAGCCTGTCTTGCAGAAAATTTATTAATAACATAATCAACCTCAACTATGATTTAGGGATTAAATATGTCTGCATGAGCAGAAAATTGCGATTCGTACTGGTCAGCGAGAACCTCTAATTTGTCCTGGTCGTCGCACTTGAAGTCAATATCAGTCGAGGGACAGGCGTAAAAGATTTTCAAACTCTCTTAAGATAATTCCATAGGGAATTATCAGTAGGAGCTAAAGATGAAATGAATTCAGAGCAATTTTTGTCTTTATTCCTTTTAATCTCACGTTTGATGATGGCATTGAGTCTATTTCTTTCACTCCTGACACTAGGGCATCTAGTGCTCTGCCAGAGTCTTCTAAGTCTATTTCGGGAATTTATTTTAAGTTTGATTTCATGTGGGAGAGTATAAGAATATTGGAGAGTTTGATGAAACTTGGAGGATTCATGAGCATTTTTGATGGAATTTTGAAGCTCGCCAATAGCGTAATCAATATCGGAGGTAGAACTAAAATCAACATAAGTAGGGGGAGACCGTGCATTATTTTGGTGAAAATTTTTCAGTCAATTACAAAGAGAGTAGCAATGAAAGGAAGATTACTTAATATAAAATATCTTTTTTAGTTAACTGTTAAATGCAATTACATCTAGTGTTGCGTGAACGCAACACCAGCGAAAAACACTGAGCTGAAGAACAACTGGAGTAAATGGTTCCAATACCTTTACATGATATTTGTACTTGCCGGTTTTTGAAGAATTCGTCTGCTAACGTTAGAGCCAAGGTCAATCCTTGCACGGCAAGAAGAATGTAGCGTCGTCTGTTTATATTGTGCTCTTAATGAATTAAAATTAAAAATGGTTATATCATGTTCTGCATATGGTTGTACGAACAGACAAATCACGAATAACTCTTCAGAAAAGAAAAAGATAACATTTCACAGGTAAATTTTAAATTAACTGTCAGATTATGTAAATATCATAGCATTTTGCAGACATATCGACATATGTATGCATTTCTTTCTTTCGTTAACTTGATAAAAATACATTGAATAAATGAACATTATGCATAATAGATTATGAAAATAAATAATATAAATGTAGATAAATGTAAATGTCAAAGAAGGGCCATTTAGAATACAATGTTAAAAATGATACACGGTTATCCATATATGCTCATATAGTAAATGCATACAAATTGTTTGATTATCATGGGAATACTTTATATTAGTGGATTCATTGTAAAGATAATACATTACACTTGCATTTTAACATTTTAGCCTTTGAACATTTTAACTACATGTTCAAATCTTGCTATATAACTATTGTCACTATTTCATTGTTTATCTAATCTGTAATTATGCGATAGGTTGTTCAAAGTACAAATGATGCAGTTTTTTTTTTATGTAAAAGCATGTTTTTCATTTATATAAAAATAACAAAAGAGGAATCTATATAAAAATAAAGTAAGACATATGTATATACACCCTTGTGCAAATTAATTGAAACAAACTCGAAAAATTGAGAAAACTAAGACAAAATGCTATTTTATTTAAATTTACACAAAATCAGAAACTTTTCGTACATAATATGATCCCCGCGACTCTTTATTAACATTTGGACACAATTCAGCATGGATTCTACCAAATGTTTACAGTCATTTATAATATCTGTGTCCTTGTACCACACATCAATTAGCACCGTGATTAGCTTCTCCATAGTTATACAGTCTATGTTTAATGAGCAATTCTTGCATATAGCCCAGAGATTCTCCACTAGGTTGATATCAGTAGAGTTACAGGGCCATTTCAATGTCTCAATGTGGTTCTCAGACATGAATTTCTTGACTATTTTGGATGTAGGGCACGGGGCAAAATCCAGCTGAAAAATTCCCGTTCTATTAGGGTACCGTTTCTTCAACTTTGGAACAACCTTTTTATCCAAAATAGTAATATATTGCTCAGAACGCATCATACCGTCAACAAGCAGCAAAGAATCAACCCAACTGTAACCGAAACAACCCCAAAACATCTTCTTTTGAAGGTGTTTAACAAATTGGTTAATGTGGCAATCCTAAATTCTTTCGCCTGGCGATCTCCGCACATGTTGAGTTCGCTGGCCATGGATGAAAAAATGATTTTCGTCGCTAAATAGTACTTTAATCCAACTTTTGAGTATCCATTCTTATATTTTAATCCCCACAAGTAACGTTTTTTATTCATTGATTGGGTAAGAAGCTGTTTCTTCATAGGCCGACAAGCTGGCCTCCAAGAAGATACTTCCGAAGAGTAGATGAGATAATATTTATTTTATGCTGTTTAAAATCTCTTTTAAGTGCAACACTAATCTTTTGAGGGTATTTTTTTCGTTGTATAAGTAGAAAAGAGTCATCTTTTGACGTTGTTTTCTTTTTTCTGCCACATTTCCCTCACCGCTTTGGAGATATGGATCCTGTTTCTTTATTTTGTTTTGTAATACGGATCACATTTGCAATACTAACGCCAAATATCTTCGAAATCTCTCTTAAGTCTTTGGTGTATGTTCGGAAAGAGTAACAATGTTTGTACGCTTTCGCGACGTCACATCCATCGCTGACGACAATGAACTCTCAACTGATGTGATCATAGCTGGCGTTTTCATCTACGAAGTTCCTGCGCGTGCGCTGTCAGAATCCCTCTGTTTAGTGGCAACTGTTGCTAGGCAAAGGATTTATTCATCCCACCCATATTTTAACATATTTTAGTATGACTGTTGAAGAATAATAGGAATGATTTTAAAATTCACGAAAAAAATAGTTTGTTTCAATTAATTTGCACAAGGGTGTATATATATTGAAACCTTTTCAAACATCGAATAGATGAAACCAAGAAACATTGAATAAGATTAATCCAGAAAAATACAAAATATATATATTAAACTTAATCAAATTATATTTTTCATATTGAATATGTTAAATGTATATTGAATATATTAAACTTAATTATGTAATGGTAATAATAATGATAATAATTATTAATGATATATTGAATATATTAAACTTAAATCAAATCTGGTAGATTTGAAGGTGCTGATGTAAGGGTTAACACCAAATGGCTACACAGGAGTTCTAGGCATAGGTGGTGTACACGGGGGCTTTTTCAGTGTTCCTATCCCGTATTTATTAGAGTTTTCGAGAAAACCACGAAAAACTCCAAAAAACGAAACTGACGAACGTGACCTAGGATCGAACCAGCACTCCCCATCTACAAGAAAGAAAAAAAATGGAGAAAAAATCATACTTTTAATTTTTTTGCTTAAAAAAAAAAAAATAAAATATAGCTATTTTAAATCTACACTGATGCATGGTTCAACCATTTTTTTAGAGATATATACACGAGTTATTTTTAAAAATATTCACATTAAAAATTTACTACTTCAAGAAAAGAGAGGGCTGATATTGGTGTAAATTAAGGCCGTTTGTTTACACAAGTGTCCTAGACCTAGGTGATATGCCCTCCGCAGTGGTCTTTCTAAGGAATCTTTGCCCATATGTACGCGAGTTTCGAAGAAAACCATCGAAACTCCAAAACCGAACTTCGGACAGATATGTCTAGAACATGATCTGGGCTCGACCCTCGGCACTTCCCGTCTACCAGCTTTGAGAGTAGAACTGCCCGGTCATTGATAAGGGGTGCAGGAGCGAGGCTATTACTATTCTAAACACTTTTTTTTTTTCATTTATATACATACGTATATATATTTTTTAATTTGTCTCATTTTGTGCATTCATACTAAACTTTGTTTCATACTATCAGACTAAAGATAACTATAAAAATTGAAAAGCAGCGGCGTTATCTCTTGAGCAATATGCACAAAAAGCTCATAGATATCAATTAATTTCAAGTTGCATTTAAATATAACTTTTTATGAAATTTTGTTCGTTGATTCTTGATCGAGAGCTGCAACAAAATGTTTGTCACACACATCCAGACATTTTCTAAAAATGATTAATCTGTTAACCCATTAGGCGCCAAAGTTCGTGCTGCGGGAACATTTCATTATTTTTTTTCTCTACACGTAATTAAGATAAAAATATATATAGTTTTTTTTTTTTTTTTTTTACATTGAATACTGAAGTGCCTAACTTTATTGTTTTTTTTTTCTTAGTTTGTAATGTAAATTCTGTTTTTTTTTTTTTTTTAAATATTCAAACGAAAATGTCTGTGTTAACTGAAGAAAAAGAAGGAAAAAAAATATACTGAAAATAAGCCATTCGAGTGCAGGGGTTTAAAACAATGGATATAAAATAAAACAGTTTTTTTTTTTTTTTTTTTTTTTTTTAATTATAACAAACTGGGATCAATATAACTAATTTAAAAGGGTTTTTCAGTTTATCAATATCTATTTTACGCTCGTTAGGTGCCAAGTCTCCTATTTTGGAACCATATTATATCGTCTAACAAAATAAACCTTTTTTTATTAGTTAAACTACATATAATTAGAAATGCACGTTGAAACACAACACATACGAAAATTCAAATATTTTCAGTGGGATTCCTATAGCGGCATTTAAAGGGTTAAATAGGTAAGAAAATGTATAAATCTATCGAAAATCCACAATCGAAAATTTTTACGCATCCAATACTTTCTTCTATTGAATATAGGATGAAATTAATAAACTGCTAATTCTACCAATTTATCACAGAAATGCTTGCATATTTAATTAATTAGCGGTGAAAATATTTATAATCAGGGACCAATTCGTATTGTTAAACAGTTTCATGAAACCTGTTTTGTCGTAAAAATAGGGCCAGTTGAAAAAAAAATAATAATAACAACGATAAATAGAGAAGGGGAAAAAAAAAAAAAAAAGGATCAGCAATCTGGAATTCTGACTGCTTAACTACTCAAAAGACGATATATTTTTTTGTAATAAAATTAATTTTTAAAGTAATATAGCTTTTGAAATCAATAAATTATTTCTTTGTCTTTCATGTTCCACCAAAAAATTCATAACTATATTTCATATAAAGCCGATAAGAAAACATTCCTTTGCGCAATTTTACATTAAAATATAAAGGTATCAAGTCCTCTTTTGCCGTGCAGCGCTCAGAAAACGAAACTATGGGCCGTATTCTCCCCTCCTTCGGAATCGTAATTTCATGCGGAATGGGGAGATTTCGAGCGGGAATCCGAAGAAGAGTTATTCTCCCAGCAAAAACCGGAATCCAGGCTTTTCGAATGAACGGAATATGGATCTATCTTTTCCGACAGCTCAGAGCAGCCGGAATAGCATTCGTAAGCGGAATATTGTGTGTGGAAAGATAAAATGGCGGACGGTTTGTTATTATTAGAAGTGTATGACTGAATTGTTGTGTTGAAAAAAAGCACCTTTCTTTTTAATTGAAAGTTTGCCGGAGTTTTTGCAACCGAAGTCTTATGTAAAAGCTTTGTATCCTGAATGAAAGTAATATTTAGTGAAATTTCTTCTTTATATTTTCTGTTAAGTTGTTTATAGTCAATGGTTGTTTACAAGTTTGATTTCATAAGTGCTTTATACATTCGTTAAAATTTCGTTCATTTTATACCTTGTATTCCATAACTTTTGAGACATAACTTACTCTATGTGATGCACTGTATTCATATTACCTTTTTTTTGTTGCATTCATTATGTTAATCTGGGCACTTTTCTCCATTAAAATGACATAATTCATTAAGTCATGCTTTATTATATTTGAAAGCTTAAATAATTTAAAGAGCTTTCAACTTGCTTTTAAAGTAATATGTATGTATTTCATAGTTATTACTTATTCTAAATATTGAAGATTTTTGAACTGATAATTACAAACTTTTGTACTTTAAAAACTAATGCAAACTTTGCAGAAATTGATTGAAATATCCAGCACTTTTAAGTACAAACAACTTTTTCTTAATTTGTTAAAAAATATGTATTAAATTGAATACAGGCTTTGGAAATGCTCTTTTTTTTTAAATATAACTTTGATTTTTTAGTTGTGTGCTATATTTCTGTTCTACACAATGTAAATTCATTTAATATATTTATTTTTACATGCCAAATGAATTATGCCTTCAACTCACTTATTACATTTAATAAAATAATAAGTTGTAATTGAAAATTCAATGATCCCATTGAGTAGTTCCATTATTTTAAATGTTTTACACCCTTTTCTAAGTGTAGAAAATAAAATATTGTGTTAATTACAGTGATAAAAGTAACATGTAATGAATGATTTTTTCTTTAATCAGAAAAAGTAAATTATTAATGATAAATTATGCACAAGAACTAGCAAGTACCATATTTCTTTTGGTCATTTATGGAGTAATTAGTGTTAAAAATATTTCTTGCAATAAAAGAAAAGGATGAAGAAAAGTTGCATAGTAAAAATATGTCATTTATGTGTTGATAGTTAATGTAAGAGGAAATTCTTAAAGATTTCTGACAAAAAATTAAGTAAAATTATTTAACATAGTGTGTGTATATTATATTATATGTATGTATAAATTCATATTTTTAAGACAATCCAAATTCATTTATTATAAAATCAGACCAGTAATGGCAAACCTATTCAAGAGTTTGTAGATTATTATTATTATTATTTTTTTAATAATAGTTCATCGGCAACTTAAGTGAGCAAAGAAAATGTTGTATTTTCCCATTAGCCTTGTGCAAATGATTTGTTGCTGACTCTTAGTTAACAAAGCACCACATAATGAAAACACATTTAATAGTAACACTTTTAGCAGTAAAAATAAAAGTATTACAATTAATTTTCAATGATTTCTCACAATGTTTTACCGAAGCTGACCTGTGGTGACCTGCAATTGACTCAATCTTATTTCCTCACAACTTTTCTATTTATTATTATTATTAATTTCCTCCTGCTTTCTTATTTATATTTAATATTTACTTATTTTTCAATGTGTACTAGATCTCTTAATTCTTTAATATTCATTGGTTTCACACAAAAGAGTGAAAGAAAAGATTTCTCTCTTGGAACTTAAATGGGTTACCGTAAGTAAAGCACATTTTTACCCTTAAATGTACTCAGTAAGACAAGGCTGAGAGCTGAGACAGCCCTCCTACAGAAGAACTCTTGACAGACCACCGTCTAAGGCACCCCTCCTGAAGAGGACAATGTAAATTAAACTGATTGTAACTAAAGCCTGGTGAGTGTCTAAATTGTGCAATGTTTATATTAAAAAGCTGCACGATTGAGACACATCTCCCTGGTAATGCTTTGGAAACAAGTTGACGTCACATCTAAGTATGAATTGCTATACAGGTAATAATTTTATATTTTCTTTTTAATTCAAGTTTAAATTGATTTTTTTTTTTTTTTTTTTTTTTTTTTTTTTTTTATTTACTGATATTAATTTTTTCTTTATGTCCTTGCTTTAAATTACTTCTATTAATAAAATAACATATTTTTATGATGATTAAAATTTAACTTTTTTGTCTTTAGGATGTGAATTTGTTCAATCGGTAAATCAAATAAAACTTAATTGAATACTAAAGCATAAAACAATTTCTCTTTTTTTTTTTTTTTTTTAAATTGAAGATTATAAAATATATTTATTGCTCAAGTATAATAGATTTTGTCATAAAAATTCTAATACTTAATTTTAATGTATTGTCTTTGCATAGTTTCATCTTTATCTTTTTGCTAATCACATCCCTGATTAAAAGATAGTTTTGTTATGACTCGCAAAGTTCAATTATGATGATTATATTACAACAGTACAGAGACACACCAAAGTAAAAACAATCTTTTTGTTTTCTCCATTACTATTTGAATACAACTGTACTTGTAATTAGATAGTTTGACTATAAATAGTGTCCAAACAGTAGTGAAAAAAAAAAAAAAAAAAAAAAAAAGTCTTATTCTCAATTTATGTTAATTTTAATTATAAATTAAAAAAAAAACAGTTCAATGTATGAATATTTACATACTGTTAAAAATATCAATGTAAAAAATATTAAGAGCAAACTGCATTTTTTTTGTACCGTATAGCATACTGCACCTGCACTACATACATTGGCATCAGGGCCTGATTATCGCACAGGCCCACTAGGCCTTGGCCTAGGGCCCCTCTATCTAAGGGCACCAAAATAATTTTTAAAAATTAAAATGCTACTTTTGGCAAAGATTTTCTTTTAAAAAAAATAATAAATAATTGCAATTCTATGCAAGTGAATTCCAACAGTTATAGAAGAGTGATATTCCTTAAAAAATAATCATAATGATTTGAGATCTCTTTGCAAAAAAAAGTTAAAACTAATTTCTTATGAAGGCGAAGCTTTAACTTTGTTACCACCATTCAAATTTCCTGCAGAAATAAAATATTTCTTTCGAGAAATTTGCTTTATTTTGTTGGAGAGAGGGGGGCACCAAAATCGTCTTGGGCCTTGGGCCCCAACAGGCCATAATCAGGCTCTAATTGGCATTTGATAAATTTATATTTCTGTTCAAGTCTGGTTACATATTCTAACAGTTCAATGTGCTAAAGATCTGTCGTTCAAATTTAATAAATAAACTTTGTCAACAAATACCATAAATTGAAAAAAAAAAAAAAAATCATAGGTCAACATAATAGCATAACCCTTCATCACCCCCCCCCCCCCCAAAAAAAAAAAAAAAAAAAAAAAGTGTGTGAAAATGCCACTTATGTCTACTTTTTTGCCTGATGAAATGTTGTACTATTATTTTTGTCCAAAACAACTGTGGTATATATATATATTTTTTTTTTTTTCAGAATTATTTTATATTTTACAAGAGCTGCACCAAGAATTCAATATGTATTCTGTGAATACTGAGTACATATTCACTGTCGTTCAAATTCAATAAATAAACTTTGTCAACAAATACCATAAATTGAAAAAAAAAAATCATAGGTCAGCATAATAGCATAACCCTTCATAACCCCCCCCCCCCCAAAAAAAAAAAGAAAGAAAAAAGAAAAAGTGTATGAAAATGCCACTTATGTCTACTTTTTTGCCTGATGAAATATTGTACTATTATTTTTATCCGAAACAACTGTGGTATATATTTTTTTTTCAGAATTATTTTATATTTTACAAGAGCTGCACCAAGAATTCAATATGTACTCTGTGAATACTGAGTAGGTATAATAATTTCATTTTTAAGCCTTCTGGAAATAGATGTTAACTAGTAAGTAAAAAGCTTCAAAAACTAGCAAGTAAAAAGTTTCTTTTACTTGTTTTACTAAAAGTTTCTTGTCAGGTACGACCACTCCAAAAAAATTTCTTGACCGCGATTTTATTTTGATAAATTGTATGTTGTGTTATATCAGATTTTAATTTGTTTTACAAAGTAAACTGTTCCACCTTTTTTTTTCAAGTAATAAAATTTTTCCCCTTGATTTTGTTATTCATAAAAGTAACGTTGACACAGCTTTAACCTCTTTGGTGACTTTTATTATTATTTTTTTTGCTATGTGATGATTGATGTCAAGGTCTTTACTTATGCAATTGGCAGAAGTGGCATTCTTAAAGCTGTGCTGAAAATAGTCGCCAATAATCATTAACGTTTATTTAAATGCTTAAATTATTTAATAAATATATATATAAAACTGACATCATAATATTTTATTTTAATTATTTATTTATTTTTGAAATATTGATTTCAATCAATTAAGTTGGCATATATGTTCTTTCTTTTCTTTTTCCCCGTAAGGCAGGCAAAGCCTGCTTTTATACTAATAAAAGAAGATATTTGTACACTGTAAAAAAAAAAAAAAAACCTATTACCAGCTGCAATCTGTGATTTATTTTATCCAATCACAGAGAATTTCTTGCAATAAATTCTCTGTGATTGGATAAAATAAATCACAGATTGCAGCTGGTAATAGTTTTTTTTTTTTACAGTGTATTTTTGCCTGAGTGCGATGTAGATTTAAAATATATATATATATATGGCACAGTCTTTTTTTTCCCTTCTAGATAGAGGATTGAATTTGGGAATAAGGCCGATTGACTGTGTAGGTCCTGGGCCTGAGGGATATGCCCTCTGTGGGGGTTTTTCTAAGGGGTCCTAGCCCGTATTTACACAAGTTTCAGAGAAAACCACGGAAAACTCTGAAAGGCTAGGGTGACGAGCGCGACCTGGGATCAAACCCTGCACCTCATGTCTACCAGCTTTTGAGCGCAGAACCGCTCGGCCACTGGTGGACCCTCTAGATAGAGGAATATGTGCAGATTCACAATGCACTTTAAAATTTCGATAATTTTAAAAATATGATTTTTTTGTGTTTTTCCCCAACATTCTTCTTTGAGCTGTAATTTCTAGCACAGACCAACAATATAACATGTTTACAACTTTTTATTTCATTTATTTATTTTAATATAAAAATGAAACACTTCTTTGCACATGAATGTTAAATTTAAAAATTATTCCTGTTTAAACAAAAATAGCTGCTAAAATTGATGTCATAATAGATGATTTATTTATTTTTTAAATGTTCATTTAAATTAATCGAATTGTCTTATAGGTTTTTTCCCCTTGATTTTATCATCCACAAACTAAAATGGGTGCAGTTTTAGTATAGAATCCCCTTCGCGACTTTTATTATTTTTTGCCACTTTAGTGATGAATTAAAATGGCTATTGCAATTGCATAATAAAAGACTTCCGAAAATCACTCGAGCTACTTAGGAGCCAGTTTTCAAATTTCATCAAGAGATCTTATACTAAAGCTGTTTCTTAATGTCAATGCATTTTTAGTTTATTTTGAAATAACAGTGTTTCTAATCAACATAATGAACCTCAAATAATTGAATATCATTTATATTTTCTTAATAGCTGTACGTATATGATAGCACTTAACTATGGCTTTGATTTGCTGAAAATAGAGCACAGCTTTAGTATGGGACACCCTTGGCCAAATTTGTGACTTTTTTTTTTTTATTGTTTTAGTAATGGCAACAGTTTACAGTGTTACTTTTCAGAAACTTGGGCGTTTGGTTTATTAGGATTATTAATAAAAAAATAAGCTTTTAAAAGATTAGCTTAATATCAAGTAGCTGCTTATAAAAACTATATAAATAAAAAAATAAGCTTTCAAAAAATTAGCTTATTATGAAGTAGCTGCTTATTAAAAAAAAAAAAAAAAACACTTATGTTGTTGCAAGTTGTGAATTTTTCATTACATTTTACTTTAACAGATCCTTACATATTACAGAGAGCCAAAAATGAATCTTATAGTGAGGAATATGGCATTTGAGATTGTTTTTTAATAATATGTTGGTTACTTTTTGTTTTTCATTCATGATCTATTATAACTTGGGAGTGATTCATAATTTGATATCATAGTTAATAATTTTAAATCCATTAAATGTGGAGTTCAAACTCAGCACTAGCATTTCAGCCTAGCAGTTCAGAGATTTTTCTGAAACTTGCATGAATTTGAGCCAGGACTCTTTAGAAAGAGACCCACAGAAAGAACGCCACCCAGGCCTAGGGTCCTCTCATAGTCAGTTTACCTTAAACAACACAACACCCTCCATTATATGTGATGTTGTGGTGGGGGATGATCTTTTAAGAAGAATTTTCTTAAATGAAATCGATTGTACAAATACAGGTAATTCAGAAAATTGTGAAGTTTCAATTGATATGAACAATCAGTGTAATGTTCAATAACGGTAAAGGGCAAAACTGGATTGTGTTGTGTGGGTTGGAACTGATTGACTATGCAAGGGTTCTAAGCCATATTTATGCAAGTTTCAGAGAATACCATGTAAAACTCCAAACTGCTCAAATGAATTTGACCTAGGATTGAACCCAGCACCTTCTTTCTTACGAACATATCAAGTGAGAGACATTTCATTCAGCTACTTTACTTAAACACACACAGCGTGGTCAATTTTCCCAAAAGATAGTATAAAATAATGATGACCCGCTGATCTCGAATCTTTTAAAAACCATTAATACATTTCACTGACAGCCTTAAAAAGAAAAAATAATAACTAATGGCTGAGCTGCCTCTTTTTTTAAGGGAAAAATACAAGACAATTTAACATTTTTTTCTGGCAATCCTAATTGCATAAATTTTATAGGTAGTCTAAATAAATGTTATTTCATAACATATTAGAGGTGAAATTAATAGTAAATTAAGGTAGAGTGTATGTATGGGGGGGGGTATATTTTTTTTTCTTCTCACAGATACGAAGCTTCAGCAGACGTCTAACACACAGACAGCCAGTTTCTGAATGGTCAAATCATGTTTGAAACACCTTTAAACATGTAAAATCCATCAAAGACTAGAAGTTTAAAATTTTTATGAATCCAATACTTTCTTTTGTGAATATTGCAGAATGTAAAAATATGTTTTAAAAGAATACCTCTTATAGACTTTCATATATTTTTATAGGTTCTTGTAAAAATTGCTAGAAAATATTTTAATTTAGGATGTAGAAGGTTTGACTTGCGACTGGAAAAATTACAATTAAAAATAAAAAATATTTTTCCACAAATCATGACATACTAGCAATAACTTTGTTTCCTATGAATAATTAAGACATTGAAAAAATTCAGCTTATATGTTTTTAAAAATTCTTTCAAATTTCTTCATGACAAATTATCTAAAACCTCTGATGAAGAAATTACTTGAATATAAAATTATATAACAAGTAAGCTAACCATTAAATTAATAATTTAACCAGTCACCATATTTAAACGAGTATAAATTTAAAATTATTCAACTAATTAACTAAATAATTAAAAAAAAAGAACTCCATTAAATCAATAAACAATTTTAAAATTATAAAAATTTCCTGTTAATTTTTTTAATTTTAAGGTAAAAATCACAAATTAAGTACACAATAAAAATGAAATACACATTAATAAATGAATAATTCAACAACAGAAAGAATTAGATAAAGTATTGTTAGGTGTGATAAAACCTCGCAATATGATACATTCAAAATGCAATGCTATACAGCAAATACTGTATTCGGATGATATTCATGTTTTAGTGTTATAAAGCAATCGAATCCATACCATATGTAGTAGGAATAAAGTATGTGATGTGAATAAATTTTATGAAAATTTTACTACATTAATCATACGATTTATGGAACGGTAATTTTTTTACCGATCACATTTTTAATTTTTAGATGTATCTTTCTTTTCAAACACACTCTGAAATATCTGTTTAAGCAGAACTAAATATGAGCGATTTTAAATATCTGAGAAAATACAACCTTCGAGTGGTTGTTTGTTTACTAACAAGCGTGATTTTTCTCTAACTGCTGATTGGTTTGAGCGTCTCAAATGCGTCACTTCCTCTCGAATGCTTCGGAATGATTTCGCATACGGAATTCAATGAAGGGAGAATAGAGGTTTCCATTCGGATCGGGATTTAGACTCCATTCCGGCTAGTGTCCATTCCGATTACGTTCCATTTTCCGGTTTAGGGAGAATACGGCTCTATGGGAGAAAGACGAATCTTCCAAAAACGGCACTCGAAAACCGGTCTAGCATACGCTATACGCAAGCGAAGTGATGATGTCACTGGCCGTCAGTGGATGCAAGAAAAATATTTCCTATGTTAAACGCCCATTCGATTTTTTGTAAAAAATTATTAAAAATCGAGGAAAACCCGATTTTAATCCCCATATTTGGATATAGATATGTATTAGTTATCGTGTGTATGCATTAGATTAAATTGTTTTTGCTGTAAATTTGATAAAATTTGAATTTTAAATTTCAAAACTCTAGAAAAAAAAAATGGCAAAATTCCATATTCGATTGAAAACATAAACATTTCATTTCAAAGAATGATATTTACACAATAAATATCCAAGTAATATACTAATTAAAAGGAAAAGGGTAAAAATTCTATCATAATTTGAAGTCAAATTTGTTTGCAAATGTCTAAATAAAGTGTCTGATGTAAGATACTAATATGTTGCAGCGGAAGAGACTTGATATCGGTCACAGATTATCATACAGATAGGACAGTGAAGCTAAAACGCGAACCGGAAATATAGTAGCACCACTAGTGTCAACAGAGGGGAACTACATGTAATAAATCTACATGAATAGCATCTTTGATCGAAAATTGTTTTTCTATTTCGCGAATCGCCAGTAGTTAGTAGCAGGTTTGTATTATGGGAAGTTTTCTTTTTCTTCACTTTCTATTGTTTTTGAATTCACAAAATTATCCTCAAAACATTCACGGCTATTCTTCTAAGAAATAAAAATTAATTTTTATAATGTTTAAAAATATGCTTTGTCAAACATATTCATATTCAAGTACAAATTAAAATTACAAAATGTAATTCTGAAATAGCAGTATGAAATCGTTAAATATTTAACGTTGCTTGGTTTAAATAATACAAAATGCTTTAAAATGAAAAAATGTTTTTATTTTATCTATATTTTCAAAGTTTGTTTTCTTAATATTTAGCACTTGCTTCTTAAAATAAATTGCTTTTGACAATCAAGTTTGTAAACAATAATAAAGTTGCCAAACGAAAACGTATGTGCAGTTTTCTTTCCTTCACTTTTTAAATTCACGAAATCATAACATTCACAGTTATTTTCTAAGAAATAAAACTAATTTTTATTATGTTTGAAAATAGATTTTGCCAAACACATTCGTATTCAAGTGTACAAATTAATATAACAAACTGTAATGCTGAAATAGCAGTATTTTATGAAATCTTAAATATTTAACATTGCTTGGTTTAAATAATACAAAATGCTTTAAAATGAAAAAAATATTTTTGGTTTATGTATATTTTCGAAATTTATTTGCTTAATATTTAGTACTTGCTTCTTAAAATAAATTGCTTTCGACAATCAAGTTCCAAAACAATAACAAAGTTGCCAAATGTAAACATTATACAATGGTTAGTTGGTTGGATGTTGGGTTTAACGTTGCACTAATATTACGATATGAACATAGATAGTAAAAATAAGACGAGCTATTGCGTAAGCTGGAGAGCTCGAGAAACTTACAGCCGTTGACAATAGGGTCGTTGCAGTCAAATTTTGGTTACCGAAGAATATACGGGAGTGTCCTATCTGTATAATAATCTGTGATATCTGTCCTCCTTGGCAGAAAAAAAAATATCGCCAAATTATCTGGCGAACATAATTTAATTCCATTAAAAAATCATGGTTATTTCAACAACTTATATTAAGAGAGTAATGAATAATATGAAACAATATTTCGTACAATACATATTACGAAAATATACATCTGGCATGTATATTTTTGTATTACGTTTTTGATCGCCAAATATAAAAAAACGCCAAGGATGACAGAGTTTTGAAATTTAAAATTAAAATTTTTTCAGTTTGACAGCAAAATAACTCAATCTAACACATGCATATAACTAATGCATATATATACCCAAATATGGGGATTAAAATCGGGAAATAATTTTCCTCGATTTTTAACAATTTTTTAAAAAATTCCAATGGGCGAGGAACATAGGAAAAAATCATTTTCTTGCATCCACGGAGGTCAGTGACGTCACACTTCGCTAGGGTGACCATACGTCCTCGAAATTAGAGGATTGTCCTCGAATTTTCATCTTTTTTATTTTTGTCCCCAAAAATTCTTCGACTGATTGGGGACACTAAATGTCCCAAAATGTAAATATTTGTATCTGTCTTTCAAAATCGCAGTCCCTTCCGTGGAAGATCAAAACCACGGAGTTTGGGTATCCGTGGGTATAGGTTAGATAGAATTTTATTCATTTTTTGTTTATCAGTTATAAATCGTGATAGTGGCAACACAGCAATTTTGCACGTTTCGTTTTTCATATTTTTCTGGTGTGTTGTGTTGGCCGGGTTTTTTAAATTTAAATAATTCTAATTATATCAGGTAAAAAGGTTTGTTTATTATAAATGTTTTTATTATTCTGTTTTGAATATGTTTCGTAACCGGTTAGTTTTCCCAATTTTGAGTTTCATCACAACTTACGAGCCTTTGAAAGTAAATAGTTTAAATGTACCACGTGGATACTATAATAAAAATCTTTTTATGTAGATTAACGAATATAGAAGTTTCATATTTGAGCTGAACAAGTTCAATAACATTACGTTTAAAAAATCATCCAAATGATATTTTATCATGGTATTATTGGTTCCTCCTCTCTTGTCTGTCATGAAATACCGTGCAACTTTGAGGGGGAAATTTGTTTGTAAAATTACTCATTACATGTGTTTCTTTTTAAATCACACTCAGTGTACATATTTGGAGAAATTACAATCCTTAAATTAGTACTTGTTTTCTATATATATTTTTTTTTTATTTAAATGTATGTTCCACATACGGTACGTTGAACCAAAAAGTTGATTTTTCCGTAAAATATGCTTTTATTTTAAAAGTTTTCCCCATCTTCTGATCACTAATTACAACCTATATATTTTTGTCGTGCATTAAAAAAAAAAAAAAAAAAATGATCCTTGTAGGGTTAAGGGATAAGGAGAGACAGATTACCTGTCTGTAAATTTATTAAACTCCCGATTATTCACGGAATTGAGTCGTGCAGTAATCCATAGATAATCAGAGCATGCAGATAACTTGCAAAATTTATTTTTTGTTCTCTCACTTTCTATGAAGTTCTCATTGACCGCTGTACGCTGTTTAAGAAGTTTACTATTTCCAATCTTCAAACATTGTAGTGACCGTTTCGGCATAAAAGATACAGGGTTGGCAAAGTTTTTCTGGCGGGCCCACCAACAAAAACCCACTGGGTTTTTGCAAATAAGCGGTTTTTGTTAAAAATTATTTATAATTTACAAATCCCATCTATAAAGTATAGAAAACACCTTGCCTTTGAAGAAAAAACTCTTATTTTTATTCTAATCTATTAATTTATTTTATTAGGATCAATTAAGTAGTTTCGTTTTCCTGCTACTATTTCCAATGCAACAATCCTCAAAAGGCATATTTATATGGGATATCGCCCCAATTTGCTATGTTGATAAAATCTTAAATTATGAGTTACTTGCAAAATTTTCCTATTAGAATATTTGTAGTCAATTATGTTCAAACAAGTATCATAAATGTTATTATGAAGTTGTCTGATATATTTATGATCCTCAAAAAGGGACATTTATGCTCAATTTTGCCCGATTCTGCCATTTCAAGTAAATCGTATATTCCAAATTATTTATGAATTTTTTAAATTGAAACATGTATACTCTATGGTAATCATGCCAGTACCCTAAATAATATTTCAAAAATGGTCTGACATCTTTACGATGAAAATATCCCTCAAAA
Organism: Salticus scenicus; assembly: GCA_963930645.1. Lineage (NCBI taxonomy): Eukaryota > Metazoa > Arthropoda > Arachnida > Araneae > Salticidae > Salticus > Salticus scenicus. The sequence goes on along the minus strand of OZ005652.1, from coordinate 217,384,763 downwards.
TTGACATTTATGTGAAATTTTGCCCTATACTGCCATGCTAAGAAATTTGTAAATTTCCAGTCACTTGCGACATTTTCAAAGTAGCATGTTTCTAGTTGCTGATGTTCATTCCGACATAAAAACTCATATTTTAAAATGGTCTCACATTTTTTCAGTAAATTTTTCCATAAAATTTTGCCCTATTCACCCATGTTAAGAAAAGCACAAAATTTTAATAACTTACGAAGTTTTTTAATTCGAATTTTGCAAATGAATAGGGTTCTTACCAGTGTCGAAAGTAATATTTTAAAACTGATCTGACTTCTCTGTGACAATTTGTTCTTGAGATATTGTGTACACAGACTAACGGACTAACACACACCATACAAATTTTGTCATTTTTCGGATTCTGCACACGTGAAAATGTCTAAAAAAGTAAAAAAAAAAAAATTAGGTAAAAAATTTTCACGATTACCCAAGTTCTCCATCTATAGCATGATGGAGAACTAAAAAATTTAAATATGTATTGTACTTAAGAATTTAAATTCTTTTATTTTATTAGTTATTGTCATTAAGAATATTTATTTTGAATAAGCATACATTAAAATAAAATATAGCTTAATCTTACTAATTAACACTATTTTAATATCAGAATCAAACCAATTTTTAATTCCAAGATAAATATTAGATTAATTATTAATTAGTAGTTTAATATAATTAGGTGTATTACAACTAATATGCTAAATAACATATCTAACATTGCACAGCAAATGTATTCAAACAAAAGCCCAGAAAAACCCAAGTGCGTTGGGTTTTTCTAGAAAAACCCGGGTTTTTGCCAACCGTGAAAAGATACAGGTAACACAAACAACTTTTGGAGATGTTTACAATTCTGCCCTGCCGCTTTCGGCGCGAATTTTTACAGTTTTTCTTAGCTTGCAGAAAATTTTTAGCCTTTAGGTCATGTGTGCAGAAAGCTTTTTATTTTATACAGGTCTAGTTTTGACTTTAGTACATAACTTTGTGATATGTCACTTGTATCCATTTGTTTTTGAAGAAATGCACTATAACTAACCTTGAAAATTGTGTGTGATCATTGTACTGGTTAATCACTGGCATATAGTTAAAAGTTTAGTACCATTTGTAATTTTCAGGGGTGCAGAAAATGTTCAAACCTCGGAAATTTCCCCCAAACACAGTATAGATTTTCCTCAATAATGCAAAAATCTACTTTGCTATACAAAGTCATTTGTTCTATGTAATAAATCTTTAAGATAATAAGTAAAGTATACAGTGTAACATAAAAATATCGCTGTTAGTGTATAAGCACTTCAAAGTAGCAAATTGTTATTTTTTATTTACATTTTTATTTTCTCTTAAAAAAATATTCAAAATTTCCCCAGTCAGTTTAAATTTCCCCTGAACCTCGTTCGGGCGTTCGGACATATTCTGCACCCCTGGTAATTTTATGTGTAATAATTGCTCTATTAAAATGTTAGTGATCTTAATAAAATTTCCCTAAATTTTCAAAAACATTCTGTTGATTTACATTTATTTAGTAAAGTTTTCAAAACTTTCATGTAAAACTATTTTTCCATATTTTGATAGTATTAAACAGGGTTCATACTCCTCAGGGAATACCCAAAGAATTTGGAATTTGTTAAAAAAAGTCATGGAAAATAAAAATTTTCATTAAAAGTCAGGGAAAATCAGTTATAAAACCTGGTAAAACAATTTTTTTTTTTTTCTCTCAATTTATGTTCTTCTTGTTTAGCTTCGTATCAAAATTTAACTGTGAAAATACGCATGTAAATAATGATTTCTACCTGAATTTCTATCATGATCGGCAGTAATATGCAGACCTGCCAACTGCTACGAATAATTCGTAATTGCTACGAATTTGGGCCGTAAACTACGACGCTACGAAAATCAACTCAAAATTATGAATTTTTATCTAGCACCAAAACTGCAACATTTCTGACATTTTGCCTTGCAATTCTCAATCTTTTTCCATCCACGCCATAAATGTCAATTTTCATTTTAAACTTGCTTTATTAGCTTCTAGAATGTATAAAGAGATAGAATTGTTAAATATTTCTCATTTACGTATTTTTTTTTTGTGCCCTCCCCTTCCCCCCCTAACGATCGGCAAACAAACGCCTCACGAAAGCCTTGGGATTTCTAATCTTTTTCCATTCGCAACATAAATGTCAATGTTCTTTTTAAACTTTTTATTAAATGCTAGAACCTATAAGGAAGTAAAGTTGTTCAATATATCTCACTCTTTTTTTTTACTGCCCCCCCCCCCCCCCCCCCCCCCCCCCACCAATCCATGATCAAACGTCTACGGAAACCGTTGAATGTGTTTTAATATTTATATTTTAATATTTTTAAATCAATTATCCCTATACTAAGATTAGAATTTTTTGCAATCATTATAATTTTTAAAATTATACACTTAAATTAAACATACAACAAAGAATATTTATTTAGTAGGTAGTATTTTTGCTGAATTTCAATGGCTGGTTGAATATAGTGTAAAAACAGAAATTCTGCATTTTGAATAAAATTATTTTATACCTGGTTTCATAAATCATGTTTGTTTCTTAAGCAGTTTTTCATTATATATGAACACTAATGGAAATTATTTAGGTAAAATTAATAAATTTAAAAAAAATGTTTAATCTGAGGGGGGGGGGGACGTTAAACATAATGTGGCCAGATTTCGGTGGCAAATAAAGCCGGATTCTGGCATCCGGCAGTGCATATTATCTGTGGAAAATTTTTAATCAAGGCTGAAAATAGTACCCTGCGGATTATACACAAGAAAATACAGTAATATACATACATTTATTTGTTCAGGATTCGTGTGTCACATGATAAAAATGAACCAATCAACCGTCCAATCTATTTTTAAAATTGCTGTGCTACTAATTGTCATTTTCAAATGTTGGCAGGTATGAATATGACATCATACAGTGAAAGTAGCTGTATTTTGTCTTGTCTAGAAGAGCGTTTCTTGTAGGGATGGACCGGATATCTGGAAAATATCCGGCTGATTTTTCAATATCCGAAATATCATTGGATATCCGGATCAAAATCACCGGATATCCGGTTAATATGCCGGATATCCGGTTTTTTAATATTTGCTTTTTTTCTTGTTTTCTTTCATTAAGATATGGTGAGAAATGCGAGAAGCAACTTTTCTCCCTCCGTTTGCGGGGAAACTTCAAAAAATAGCTTCTTAAATCACATCACTAAATTAATAATATCATAAAATTACACATTTGTGTCTCCGTTAGTTTGACTCGGCGTTGCTGAGCGAGCAAGCACGTCAGTCAGGAGACCTGCTTTTATAGATGTAGATTCCTGCAATTCATTTCTTTTAATTAAAAACAAGTATGTTGTGAAAATCACAAGACTTTCTTCTATATTTTCCTATATAAATTCACTAAGGGCAAATAATTTATTAAAATTATTATTTATTAAAATTATCTAACATTATGAATACAAATAATTTTCATCTTAGAAAAAACTGACATTAAATATTCAAAGAAAGACAGTTTTAATGTGTACTAGCAGGCTTTGCCCGCTTCGCTGGTCATTATATATTTAAGGAAACTCTTTTCTATATCCCTTTATTAAAAAAAGAATAAAAAAATACTGAAATCGATCAAAAACTCTTCTTGTGTTCCCGCTGCCAGGTTGACATAAATTAGTGCCTATCAACAGTTGGTGTCAACCAATCAACAAGTGGCGCTGCTATGCAGAGACTTCCACAATTTGAAAAAAGGCAATATCTCAGGAACTACTGTGCAAAATTGCATAAAAATTTACATGTGGATGCACCTTGACATAATTTACAGCGGATGAACTTTTGGAACTAGTTGCTCAATAGGCGGCGCTCCTATACAGCGATTTCCTCAGCTTAAGGGCAGATTAAATATGAGACATTACACCGATTTAATCTGGATGTATATCTACCAATATTTTGCGCTGCTATAGTGCAGTTTTTTCCAGAGAACGGGAATGCATGCTTCAACTTCTATGGCATTTAGCTGTTCGAAACTTCATACATGAGATAACCAGTATGAAAACGTATTTTTTAAGGTGTTAGTTAAAGTTAAACTGTGTTTCTTTGAATATTTAGTATTAGTTTTCTCCAAGATAAAAAATCGCCTGCATTCATCATGGTAGATAATTTTAATAAATAATAGTCTTTGTAGTTTATTTTAACTGAGTGAATTTATATAGGAAAATATAGAAGAAAGTTTTGTGGTGGTCACAACATACTAGTTTTACTTTCTCTTACCCATGTAAATGGTAGAGAAGTAATGTTTTTGGGTCAAATTTTTTAAGTCGAGTTTTTTTTTTTTACACGATTTAAGGTCCCCTGAATCCAAAAATCCTATTTTTAACGGTTGGTCTGTGTGTCTGTGCGTGTGTCTATCATCAGCATATCTCAAGAACAAATAATAGCAGAAAGTTCAAACATGGTATTATAAATTTGTATGACATAGGGATGCTACACTAAATCTTTCATGAAGATCAAACAAATGATTCGTATACAGGGACAGGACACCCAATAGAATTCAAATACATTGCGTCTATGGGGGAAATTAAAAGTAAGTAAAGTTTAACAACTGCAGTAAACCAAATGAAATGAATTAATATTTTTTATATGCGTAAAAACATGTTTCATGTAGAATATGGTATGGAAATCCATCACTGTTCGTTTAATGAAGTACACAAAACAACAAGATTATAGTACGACAATACTTGAAAACTGATCAAAGTGTATTTCAGGTTATGCCGTCTGTTATTAATATCGGATTATATTTAAGTACATCATGTGGTGTTTACATAATCTTCAGAATATATACACTGGCCAATATTTAAGCCATAGTATTCTTTTTTATTGTTAGTGAAAGTGCTTTTCTATAATATTTTACCATGTCCAGGAAAGCTTCTTAGGAATTGAAATTAATTCTTCATGGCCATGTGGTTAATAACGTATTTTTAAGCTAAATATTCATTGCTGTTTTTTTTTTTTTTTTTACATTTACACGTTTTGAGGCTTCCTGAATACCAAAGTCAAGTTTTAATGCTTGATCTTTGCCTGAGTCAATTAATTAGAGTAAATTAAAAACAAGTAATTTTAGACGATCCAAATGTTGTATTTTGAAGTTAATATGTTTGTTAGTAGAAAAATTTGATCAAAATTGATAAGTTATAAGAAATGTTGAGTTGAAAAGCTGTCTGAATAATTTTAAATGAACTTTTGTATTTAATAACAGGCTTGTATGCTATATAAATGTATGTATAAGAATTAAATGGGATGTTGAAGGGAGCGGTACCCCCCCCCCCCCCCCCCCCCCCCACACACACACACACAGACACACATATTATTTGTCAATTAAATCTGTTCAGAAGCCTAATTTGAATTGTTTTAACATAGGTTTACATAACAGTACTCGTTTTTTTACCCCTTCATTTCCAATCTGTATTTATAGTATTAAATTCCAGAGTAAGAGAAAGTCGTGTGAGTGGCACACCAGATTATTTAAGTAAGTTTTGACAATTATATGCATAGCAAGGCAGACAAAGCACGTAGTTAAGACAGCATTACACATATTCTGTTAACCTAACTATTAAAAGTGACACATAAACATAAGAATTTACATTAAAAAACTAGTATGCTGTGGCCACCACAAGACTTTCTTCTACATTTTCCTACACAAATTCACAAAGGGCAAAACATTTATTAAAACTATTATTTATTAAAATTATCTAGCATTATGAATGCAAATGATTTTTATCTTAAAAAAACAATCACTAAATATCCAAAGAAAGACCGTTTTACTGTCTATAAATAACATCTTTAAAAATGCATTTTTATAATGGTTGTTTCACACAACTAGTTTTGTACAGTTATATGCCACACAAGTTGAGATATAACCTTTCCGTTATCGAGGAAATTTTCAGTATTGCAGTGCCATCTATTGCCCTATAAGCATCCAACTTGAATCAGCATAATGTCTCATAATGGCCTTCACATATATCAAGTTTTGTTTGATGATACGCAATAGAACTTGAGATATAACCTTTCCTTAAACTGCAGAAATCGCTGGTGTAGCAGCACCACCTGTTGATAAGTTAATATTAAAAGTTTATATGCGCTAATTTTCGTCAAGGTGCATCTACATGTAAATTTATATGCAATTCTGTGCAGTAGCTCCTTAGCTACAGCCTTCCCTTAAATTACGGAAATCGCTGCACAGCAGCACCACCTGTTCGACGATAAGTATTCAAATTGAACTGGTATTAGGTCTCATAATGGCCTTCTTACATATTAAATTTTATTTGATTGTACGCAATAGAACCTGAGATATAGCCTTCCCCTTAAATTGCAGATATCACTGTATAGCAGCGTCACCTGTTGAGCGGTCGACAACAAAAGTTGGCAGGCACAAATTTAGGTCAAGTTGCATCTGTGTATGAAACTATCTGCATTTATGTGCAGTAGTTCCTGAGGTATAACCTTCCTTTAATTTGTAGATATAGCTGTATAGCAGCGCCACCTGTTAGCTGATAAGCATTCAAATTGCACCAGCATAATGACTTACAATGGCCTTCTTACATATTAGTTTTGTTTGCTTATACGAAATAGATCCTGAGATATATAGCCTCCCCTTAAATTGAGGAAATCGTTGTATAGCAGTTCCACATTTTGAGCAGTTGACACCAAATATTGATTGGCACTAAATTAGGCCAAGTTGCATCTGCATATATTTATATGTGATTTTAAGCAGTAGTTCCGTAGATACAGTTGCCACAAAATTTTTGTTCTCTCTCTCTCTCACACACATACACAAACGGACAGACATTTTCTAAAAATGATTGAATCGTATTCTAGGCCTTTCAAAACGTGTAAATCCATCGAAAACGGAAGTCGAAAATTTTAACGAATCCAATACTTTCTTCTATTGAATAGAGAATAACGTAATAAAATAAAATAACTCTGTTATGGCTTTATTATCCCAATGATATTTACAATTTTACTTTATTCTGTATGTATATATAGAAAAAGTATTAGATTCGTGAAAATTTTCGAACTCCAGTTTTCGATAGATTTACACGTTTTGGGATGTCCTGAACACGATTCGACTATTTTTAGAAAATGTCTGTCTGTCTGTCTGTCAGTTTGTGTGTGTGTATCACAATTTTTGTGGATGCTGTAACTCACGAGCCAATAAACGAAATTTAACCAAACTTGGTATTTAGTTGAACCCTGACATAAACAGGTGCTGATTAGATTTGTGGAACAATTGCTCAATAAGTGGTGCTGTGATCGCATTTTTTCTAAATTTTTAATATGCCAGTAAAGGACAAAATCTTGTATAAATGTACATAATGAGAGTTATTTTAAACGTGTGATTGTAATGGGGGGGGGGGAGTAAATTTTCAATATGGGTGTTTTGTTTTGAAAGACTTTGTCATTACCTTTAAAATAAATGGTTTAAGTATAGATCTGTGATAAATTAAAACAAAGTTATAGATTTTTTTTTATCTTTTAACGAAAAAAAATTAGAAAAATATCTTATTTCTTTTGATATTGGCAAAAAAATACTTTCTTTCGGCATGTAGTGATATAATTCTTTCAGATAAAAATCATCTGCATTTATAATAAAAAAACAATTTAATAAAAAAATTATGTTCAGTGAATGTTCATGTGGTGGCCACATCATACTAGTTATGTATGCGAATGAAATTCAGTTGTATAAAAACGAAATGCAAATATCTTTTTTTTTTTTTTACTTTCTTCTATATGCAATAGAAGAAAGTATGGGATTCGAAAAAATTTTCGACTTCCGGTTTTCGAAGGATTTATACGTTTTGTGAGGTCTAAGAACATGAATTTACCATTTTTAGAAAATGTGTGTGTGTGTGAGAGAGAGAGAGAGACAAAAATTTTGTGGCAACTTTATCTCCGAAACCACTACTCAGAATTGTATATAAATTCGTATATAGATGCACCTTGACCTAAATTAGGGCCTATCAACGTTTGGTGTCACTGCTCAACAGGTGGCGCTGCAATACAGTGATTTCCTCAATTTAAGGGGAGGCTATATCACAGGTTTTATTGCGTATGTTCAAACAAAACTTCATACGTAAGAAGGTCATTATGATACATTATGCTGATTCAAGTTAAATGCTTATCGTCCAACAGATGGTGCTGCTATACTCAATATAAGGAAGGTTATATCTCAGGAATTACTGTACAGATTTGAATATAAATTTATATGTAGATGTACATTGACATATATTAGTATCTGTCAACTTTTGGTGTCAACCGCTCAACAGGTGATGCACACACAGCGATTTCTGTAATTTAAGAAAAGGCTATATCTCAGGTTTTATTGGGTATAATTAAACAAAACTTGATATGTGAGAAGACCATTATGAGACATTATGCCGATTCAATTTGGATGTATATCTACCAATAGGTTACGCTGCTATAGTGCAGTTTTTTAGATTGCTGTAAGATGAAAATCGCCTGCATTTATCGTGGTGGGTAATTTTAATAAATAATGCTTATCGGCCAACAGGTGGCGCTGCTAAAAAAGCGATTTACGCAATTTAAGGGAAGGCTGTATCTCAGGAACTAATGCACAGAATTGCATTAAAATTTATCTGTAGTTGAATCTTCACATAAATTAGTTTCTATCAATTTTTGATGTCAGCCGCTCAACGGCTGCCGCTGCCACACACAGATTTCTGCAATTTACGAAAAGACTATCTCAGTTTCTATGGCGTATAATCAAACAAAACTTGATATGTGAGAAGGACATTATGAGACATTACGCTGATTCAAGTTGGATGCTTATAGACCAATAGATGGCGCTTCTATACTGAAAATTTCCTCGATAACGGGAAGACTATATCTAAACTTGTATGAGATATGAGATAACCATTATGAATATGCATTTTTAAAGATTTATTTATGGGCAATAAAACTGTCCTTATTTTGATATTTGTTTTAGTTTTCTCCAAGATAAAAATCATTTGCATTCTTCATGTTAGATAATTTTAATGAATAATAGTTTTAATAAATTATTTGCCCTTAGTAAATTTGTATAGGAAAATATAGAAGAAAGTCTTGTGGTGGCCACAATATACTAATTTAATTATTGTGTGCTCTTAAAAAACTGAAAATTTCATGTGAATTGGAGAAGGGGACTGCCGGATATCCGATGATATATCTGGATCCGACAAAGTAAAAAAATATACGGAATGCCGGTTATCCGGTAAAATCCATATCCGGTCCATCCCTAGTTTCTTGTAATATGTCGCTAATATTTTCTTGAAAATTGTCTGGGAACTCAGGGAATTTTTCCCCCATATTTGAGCATAAACCCTGATTAACCCTTTAACGTTCACTACTTAATTTATTTTTAAAATTACTAAACTAATTTTAAAAATGGCTTTTAGACACATAGCTGATATCATAAATATTTAAAATATAAAGAATTAGCATTGTTCCTTTTCAAGAAATTTTCGGTTTGAAACATCTGTAAGTTAATCTTATTAAATTCAAATACATATTTAATTTAATAAATAAATCACTTTTTAGTAAACATTATCAACAACAAAAACTCGTAAAAGGTGCATAGATCCCAACATTTCAATTTATTCCGGAGTATTTTAACCCTTTGCGGTGCAAGGTGATTTGGATCATTTAAATTACACTGCCACCGGAATTTATGAACAAAATTAAAATAAAAGAAATTTTTAATTTTCACGTTAAAAAAAACGGCCTTTTCTGCTATGTTATATCAGCGGGAACACTGTGACTGAAAGGGTTAAAGGAACTCTGTACATATCTCCAAAGGAAGAAGCCAATGTTATTCTATAGAGAATTTGGCCCTGTTATAACTCATTAACTAATACATACATTTAAATTCTGTTTTCATATTCAGAAAATTCGCAGTGGCTAAATGCTAAATAGGTAGCTTTCTCAAAATTTAATTTTCAATTTTTAATATTTCGTTTTGAAGTTGTATAAGGGGAAATTTTGCATTTTTAAACTTAAAAATGAAATATTAAAAAAAAAGAATATTTTTTTTAGAAAGCATTAGCAGTAACCTGTTTAACAGTTGTAATTTTTCTGAATGTGAAAACGAAATTAAAAAATATGTATTAGTTAATAAGTTATAATGGGGCAAAATTCTCCATAGAATAACATTGGCTCTGGCTTTCGGGGACAATAAGTACAGAGTCCTCTTAATGCAAAAAAATAGAAACTCAATCTGGAATTTATAGTGGTTACTCCAGAATATGACCATTCAGGGAAGGGGGGAACTCAATAAAAATACAACTTGCATTCAATGTGTGTAATTTAACCACCCTGTGTGAAATTTAACATTTTCCAAAGTTTAAAAATATTTAGTTGTGAGCAAGTTGCAGAAATATACCTTTTGATTTAGAAGGATACTATTACTGAATTTGCTAAAATTTCATAAAATGCTTTTTTTTTTTTTCCATTTTATTTTATTGTTCTAATGGTTGCACAAAAATTTGATATCTATAAACTTTGTTTTATATTTTCATAACAAATTTACTTCATTAAGGCAGAATTTCATAGGCTATTTTATAAATTTTTATTTTCAATCAGTCATATGCATCAAATCCTTTTTTTAGCGTATTAAAAATTGTTCCAGTAACTTATATAGATAATACTACAACAATGATTTTTAAAACATTTTTTAAAGAATGTTTCCTATTCTACAAATTCAATATTTTCATACAGGAAAAGAAACTTTTTATTTATAACTTGCAAGAATTGTATGTCCTCAGGGGTCTTATCAGAGTTTAAAAATGGTGAGAATTTCTCACCTTTACTTAGAAACAAAGGTGAGATTTCTAATAAGAATGTGAGAACAGATGTAAATTGCTAATGATTTCTAATTTTATAGTTTAAAATGGTATTTGAGCTTAATCACATTTAATTGCTTAAATTTGTCGATTTTTTTTTCAGCTACTTTGTTAAATAAATCCTTGTCGGATCATGTTCTTAGTCAGTCTAAGACAATGATTCAGCAAAGATTTATTCAACAAAACAGAATTAAATGTTCTTTTTTTTATATATATATATGTAGGAATTATTGCTAGCTCTCGAATAATTTTGCTGTTGACTGTAAGGCATTCACAATTTGTTACACGGTGATATGATTTGGTGTATCGTACATTTTTTACTGATAATCTTTTTGTATCAGAACTTTGTTTTTGCACCGGTTGCTCGTGTATGTTATCTATATCATATGAGGTTTTTTTTTCTTTATGGTAAAATAGAATTCTAAAGGTTTTTTTTTTTTTTGCATGTATTTTTAAATCATTTGCAGAGCAAGATGCTTTAAAAATATCAATTTAAAACAAAAAATATGTTTTATAATTTTTTTTTTTTCTTTCAGGTTGAATTTTTTTAAAAATAAAAATTACGTGTAATTTTTTGTGTCCTGCCTTCGAATTTTTGCGTTATTTACGGGCCATAGCACAGAAACAATATCACTGTACAAACAACTTTTTATGACTAGCCAGAAAACATTGTTTGTACTCCCAACTCTTTAACACTAGGCATTGAGGTGATTTGAGCCAAAAAAAAAAAAAACCGATCAAAAAGTTGTGTGAAAAATGTGTAAAGCATAAACCTAATGCTTTATTCAATCGAACAAAAAATTTATACACTTTATACAACAAGGGTGAAACTTTTTAGGGGCTATTCCTGAATTCAAGGTTTTTGAAAATATTACTATCTCTGAATTTCATGTTAAATTATTTTATTTTTATAGAATTTTATCATTTTAAATGTTTAATTTGTCTTATAATGTATTAAAAATTCTCCATGTATCACTTATTAATGATATAAAGTGCAATAGCGTAAAATTAAAATATATACTATATGGAGAAAAATACTCAAACACCCTGTTATAATTTTCACTTTTCTTTATTTAATGACTTCTCTTACTTTATTTGTGCAACTGTTAATTACCTAATGCTCGGAAAGTCGAGTGGAGGTCGCTCTAGATTTTTTAAAGAATTAAACCACTGTGTTATTAATTTTTTCTATTATATTACCTTATTTATATATAAAGTGATTTTTGATAACTGAAAATCCTTTGAGTATGGAAAAAAAAAAAAATTCTTAATGAAAATATCTAACTTTGTGATTTTTCTAATTAAAGATTTTATTTGTAAAAATTAGAAATATTTATTAATATATTTTTATTTTTAGAATGCGTTACGTTGCAGCTTATCTTTTAGCTACCCTCGGTGGTAACAAAAATCCATCTGCTACTGATATTGATAAAATACTTGGAAGTGTGGGTATTGAAGTTGACAAGGAGAAGAGTAAAAAAGTTGTTTCAGAACTTAGTGGGAAAGATGTAAATGAAGTAATCGCAGCTGGTATGGATTTTTTTTTTTTTTTTCACTTAAATATTACCTAAAATATACTGTAGATATATAACTTCATATTATAAAAACAATTTTTCTTTACATTTTGTCTATATCTGAATACAACTTACATCAACACCAACAGGGTTCTCATCAGGGTAAATATTGGATGAGAATTTCTAATTTCTAACCCTTACTCTGAAACAAAGTGAAATTTCTAAAAAGAATGTGAGGTGTAAGAACAGGCATATACTTTATTTTTTCTATATTATTATAAATTGCTAATAATGTCTAATTTTACAGCTTATTGGTAAATTTTGATTTTACTTATTTAAGCAATTACTAAATACAATTAAAGTTTTTCCAGTGTCGATCACTGAAGTAGGCAGCTAATGTGCCACAAATTGATGAAATTTGCTTGTATATATATTAGGTCTTTGCCTAAATTTGTGCGTTTTTTTATTGCTTCATTTCATAAAAATATATCCAATCAAATGACAATTTTTAATCAAAATACTCTCCATTACTTTCTACAACATTTGCCCATTTTTCGGCTAACAAATGTATACCACGGCAATAGAAGCTCTCGTCTTTGGAAGCAATGAAATGATCCGCGTCCACACGAACTTTTGCAATGACCTAATATATATATAATGTGTGTATATGAAATACAAGATTAGCTAGCTAAAGCTCCAAAATTTACCTGCTTTATTGGTGTTTCACTGTAGAAATTTTATGTAATTTTGCAGCTGATCAGCAGGATGGCCACTAAACTCGGGGCAAACCTAACTTGAGCACACTGTCAAAGGCTGAGCCTGTGTGATTCCGCAAGTGATATATAGTTCCTTTAAAATACTTATTTATGTTATTAAAAGTATACTTAATTTAACATTAAATATCCGTATTAGATTCAGTAATATTAGCTAAATCTATATACTCAGCTTAAAATGTATATTTTAATGATTAAGGAATTCTTTTTAAAAATAATAAGTTATACGTCACTGTCTACTTATCCAGTCAAAAGCTTCCTTTGTTTGGCGATTTACTCAGAAGAGCGAAATTCTGGCAACCCTCAAACCCTGGAATTTTTTGTGGGGTCATTCTTTTCTCGGACTCCGGAATTGACACTTGCTTTTCTTTTACCCTCTTTCTTCTCTGTTCTTATCTTATCGTTTCAATGGCATCTCCTTCAGTTGGATCCCCGTTTACTTTTCAACCTCAGAGAAAGGGGAAAGCTTTGCAAAGTTCTGTTAAGGTTATCATCTTAAACGTTTTTATTAAACTCAGAGAACAAAATCTTTTGAAATCGGAAAATGAAATTACTGAGATGTGTTCTGAGTTGACAGGAATTTCCTGATCATCTATAAACAGAATAAAAGCTGAAAAAAAGACGAGTGGGAAACTTTCGACTCCAGGAAAGAAACGTCCTTTGAAAGTTAATACAAGTACAAGGATGCAGAGATATGATGACTTTACAATAACAGCTATTCGAAGAAAAGTGCATTCTTTTCTCTTCAAAAATGAAATACCCACGGCCTTGAAAATAATGCACGCAATAAATGAAGATGATGATCTCCCAAATTTCAGTATTAGGACCGTAAGAAATGTTCTTCATGATTTGGGCTCTGTTTTTCAAAAACGAAAGCGTTTATCAATGCTTTTGGAACGTGAAGATATTCAACAGTGGCGGCATGAATATTTAAGAAATATCCGACGATACCGTTCTGAAGGAAGAAAAATATATTATACTGACGAAACATGGGTAAATATCGGGCATACAAAAGAAATCATATGGCAAGATTCCACTATAAAATCCAAGAAACAAGCCTTTTTAAGTGGTCTCTCAACTGGATTAAAAGCCCCAACCAGCAAAGGAAGCCGATTAATTATTATCCATGCCGGGAGTGAAGATGGATTTGTTAACGGGGCACTTGAAATTTTCAAGTCTAAAAAAAGTGGGGATTATCATTATGAAATGAACGGTACCCATTACGAAGAGTGGTTTATTAATAAATTTCTCCCTCATGTACAATCAAATAGTGTAATTGTTATGGATAATGCTCCCTATCACTCAGTACATGTTGAAAAAATTCCCACGAAATCCACAAAAAAAGAAGATATACAAGCATGGCTGACAGAGAAAAACATCCATTGGACTCAAGACATGTTAAAAGTCGAATTACTTAAACTTGTTAACGATAATAAAAAAACTATGAAGCTTACAGAATCGACAGAATAGCTTCTCAGTATGGCCATATGATTCTTCGACTCCCTCCATATCATTGCGAATTAAATCCAATTGAGCTGATATGGAGTCAAGTAAAAGGACATGTTTCCTCAGAAAATCGTACATTCAAGATAGATGAAGTTGAAAAGCTTACAGAAGAAGGAATAGAAAAAACATCATCTTCTTGGAGTAATTGCGTGAAACACGTAATTGAAGAAGAAAAAAGAATGTGGTTATTAGATGGTTTGGAAGAACAGATTGTTGAAACCATGAATTTTAATATTGATAGTTCTTCGGGTGACTCTGAGCAGTCAACGGATAATGATGATAGCCTTAGCGGAATCGAGCCATTAGACGAATAAGAATATTTTTTTCAAGTCTAATAAAAGTTCTTTTCAGAACTAAAAAATAAGTCCTTTCGAGGACAAAGCCTTGTGAAAGGCTAAAAATTAAAAGATAGAAAGATTAATTATACTAAGAATTTTGAACACAAATTACTCAATTGTCTTTTTCAATTACCCCTCCCTTAAACAACAATAAAATAATAATGATAATGAGTAAAATTAAATATATTAAAAATAAATGAAATAAATAAATATTAAGCCTTTTTAAGATTTCATAAGTAAAGCCTATATTTTCAATTTTCAACTCTACATACTAAAATTTTAAATCCTTAACACAGTACTTTTTTTTTTTTTTATCGCCCTCCCCCCATTTCCCTCATTCATTTTTCTCTCCGCCAGGAATTGAGGGGTTCTTTTAAAACTGGGAGAGGGGCGGTACCGGGTTCGAACCCAGTTCGTACTTGGCAGCCTAGCTGATCAGTGTATTTCGTAGTTTTCTCCAAAACCCATTTAAATACTAGGTATCCTGAAATCCCTCCCTTCCCACTCTCTTAAAAGGCATTCCATCCATAACTTGGCACCCGTACAGTTATTTGGCCATACCACAGTCATTCATTTTTCACTGAAAAATTGCCTATTTGTTGAAAAATAATACTTTGAAGTAACGAAGTTCTGAAACCTTTTCCCTCTTTTTCTCTCTCTCTCTTTTTTTTTTTTTTTTTTTTTTTGTGTGTGTGTGTGTGTTTATGTGTAGGTTTAAACACTAAATCGATCATTCATTATTTAATCTACTTCTATTTGTACTTTATTCTTTTTCAATCAATTTACCTGGACTACTTTTCTGATTTCACCGCTTTTACCAAAAATTTTAATACAAAAAAATTTAAATTTTACGCAATATTTTTTTTCTCTTGGGAAAATAGATATATCATTTGCTAAATTTCACATCTTCTGCAAATTCCAGTTTCCTTTTTTGTTTTCTTTCTATAAAAAATAATTATTTTAGCGTAAAAAAAAAATAACTCATATAATATTGAGTGGTTAGAGAGTTAAAACTTTATTATTATTATTCTTGTATAAAAAAATTTCGAGTAAATTAAACAAATCTGTATAACAATAAAGTGTAAAATAAAATGGACTTATAACCATGCATTTATGGATAACAAAAATATGACTGATAACATTGTTTTATTTTAGTGGAGTGAGAATTACACAATGTTACCTGTAAAACAAAGCCCACCAGCAGCCGAGCGGTGCTGCGCTCAAAGGTGGAAGATGGGAAGTGCCGGGTTCGATTTTTGGTTGCGCACTCCTACCCATTTGGAGTTTTCCATTGTTTTCTTCGAAACTCGCGTAAATACGGGCTAGAACCCCTTAGAAATACTCCCACGGAGACCATTCCAGCTAAAGGCCTAGGACCCTAGCATATTCAATCCCTACAAGGAACCAACCTGTTAAAGAAAGATAATTCATTCTGCTCTCAAAGCTGGTAGATAAAAGGTGCCTAGTTCAAAATTCACAATCGTCGGTTTAGCCATTCGGTAATTCTTGCGGATTTTTTCGAAACTCGCATGAATACAGGCTAGGCCATTTAGGCCACTGTGAAATCTACCAAAGTGTGTCCCTTTTCCCTCCTGTAATAGAGGTAAATTAGTATTAAGTCTTCTTGAAAAAATTGGGGACTGGAAAAGCTGGCTCATAAATAGAGGTGGACTTTCAAAGAGGTTTTACTGCATTATATAGCTTTTCCAACTTCATTTTTCCATTAAAAATTAGTTCACCTTTAATTTATTTTACCAAAGTGATAGCACCTTAAAATTTGTTTCTTTTTAAAAAGAAATCATAAAATACTTTTTGTAGCCCTGAAAATTGTTTGAAATTGCATACACATTATATAATATTCTAAAAAAAAGAAAAAAAAAAAAAGTTACATGGGGGGGGGGGGAGGAGGAATGGATATCATTTAAAATATTGCTAGACATTTTGTTTTTAACTGGGTTATAAATAAAATCGTGCATCTGACGCATCTGAATATTTTTGCATAGCCCTGTAAACCAGTCATTAATACTAAACATGCTATACTCAATGAGAAACATGCCTTTTGCACCTAAATAATGTATGTTACTTACATTATGCTTTGTGATACATAAAAAAATTAAAAATGGCTTTAAAAATACAACTTATCGACCATAATGTACCCGAATCCTTTAGTGAAAACTTGTTAACAAGGCAATAATTATAATCGCATTGTTTTCAATAGAAATCATGCCACAGTAGACATGAGCAACATATATAAATTTCAAGGCATTGAAAACATGTACAGAATGCTAGAGAGATGAACTGACGTCATAAATAATTTCTAAATTTTAATGAGAGTTGTTTCAAAAACATTAAATGTAGCTATATGCATGCAATTTAAAACGCATGTAATAATACTAAATGAATGCTTTTTATTTATTTATTTATTATTATTAATATTATTTACAATAATATTAGTAGAAAATCTTTTCATTAAATTCAGACTTCTGAAAATATATAAAAATTAAATTAATACTTTGATAGATTAAATTATGATTGTAAATTTATAAGTTAAAAAAATTGTATTAAGTTATTTTGAGCCCATTCAGTATTGTATCTGTACTTATATAAACGCACACACATACTATTCTTTGAAATAATATTTTAACGTTTTTTTCAACATGTAATTCTTTTCTTTTCTTTTAATTCAACACCAATTCTTTCAATAATAATTTTTGAATAATTTAAACACAATGCGCAATTTCCCCCCACAAAAAGTAAGGAAAAACAGCCAAATCTAGTATCCCTACTACCTCTTATTTGTATGAATACAGGGAAAAGGGAGTAAACTGGCTCCTGTAGCTTTCCCAGTGTGCTCAAGTTAGGTTTGCCCCGAGTATAGTCAGGGAATTTAAGTGAGTCTGTAAGAGTTATGCAATAGATGGAGAATTTAATATAAAGTTAAGAAATTTTTACAAATTTTGTGAAAATAAACTATATTTGAAAGCTCATTATTGTAAATTGCAAAATTGTTTAATTTTATGAAATACTTTGGGAAATGAACAGTGTAAGTCAGGGAAAATAGTGAAAAATAAGCCATGGAAAAGTCAGGGAATTTGGAAGTTTCAGTGTTAGCCATCCTGCTCAGAAGAAATTCTCATATGCAAATTCTTTGAAAAAAAAAAAAAATTCATTGAACTTTTTTAAAGGGTTAGTTTGAATTTGCTGATTTTAGTGAAAGGTTCATTTCAAGATTGTCTATTTTTATGTGACCTGTTTTTGGACCAAAAATTGTATTGACCTTTAGAGGAGTGCATGAATTTCTGTGTTAACCCCTTAACGCGCGCTGTCCTCGCTGCGAGGACGCAAAATTTAAGATCCAGCTGCAAAAATTCATCCCGGAAATTTTTTTAGCAAAAATTTACGTTTATAACAGCAGAAAAGACCGTTTTTTTAACCTGAAAATTTAAAATTTCTTTTAGTTTAATTTAGTTCAGGAATTCCGGTGGCAGTATAATCTAAATGTTTTGAATTGTCTTGCGCCGCAAAGGGTTAAGCATTCTATATTTCTATGTGAAAAAAAAAAAATTGCTAACACTCTATTGGGGACTCTGATTAATATTTGATGATCAATTTAAGAATATTTATTTTAGACGACAAGACCCTATTTAACTTGACTTTAGTGAAACTAGGGCAATAAATCAATTATTATTTTAGTTCATAATAAATATTCAACCATCCTTTACAATTGAACAACCTACATCTTTAATTTATGCAGCAACACTTTCAATATCATAACTTACTTAAATATCTATATTTAATGGCACAGGTATTGTTTGCTTCATTTTTTAAGTGTAAAAACTTATGTTTAAATATAAAATTTGCATGAAGATTTTAATTAATTTTAAGTCTGATTCAAATATTAAAAAAATGATGAATAAAGCAAATTATTTACTCAAATGTCAGATCATATGAATAGATACAAAAAACAAATGGGCACACTTTTAAATTGATCACTTACGATTTTGATTAATACTGAAATAATACTAAAGTACTCACTCTTCTTAACATTCACACACAAAATTTGAAATTACCGGAAGTTCAAAACTTAGGTAAATATTGTTCATGCTTAATCTTATAATATAGCCTTTAAAGACATTACAAGGGTGGAAAATTGGTGCAGTGTTCATACCAGTATTTAAGAAACAAAATTTTCTTCTTAAACAGATGATTTTATAAGTAGTGAAAAATTTCAAACAAATACTGGTATGAATCCTGTGCCAATTTTTCACCGCTGGACACTATCAGACAAAGTTCAATGAGAGCAGGGTTTAAGCTCAGTAAAAATTTTCTTTAGCAAAAAAGCTAAAATCAGAAAAAAAAAAAGCTTTAGCAAAATGCGAAAAATCCAGAAGCAGTAGAAAAATATGAATATCAGTTTACACATTATTCTAAACGCCTCAACATGTTTGATTTTCATTTGTAAGTTAAATTTAAAAGTTTTTAATCAGGTCTTCAAAGAGTTATACACAGAAGATAAAAAAAATTTTAATTTGAAATAAAAAACAAAAAAGTAATTAATAATTAAACTTACCACTGTAACCAGATCATTTCGAATATAGTACAAGCATATATTTTAACACATTTATTGGCAGACATGAAAAATATTAAACTTTTTAGATTATTACTTTATTTTGTAAACTTTTTTAAAGCAATATGAACATCTTATATATTTTTCTGGAGATATAAATATCACTATGGCACGTAAGACTACATTAAGCTTATACTGTATCTGAAAATCAAAACATAACTTACAAAAATAAAAGTAATATAAGTGAAATTTGTTTGTTACTATTGAAAGCTTTTTGGTTTACAATTTATATTTTTTCTTTCTTTCATATTAGACCACTTTAAAAATGCCTCATGCTTATTTACAAATTGATTTCCTGTATGTGATTCTTATGCATAGTTCAGCATTTGATTTTCCTTATATGCATGAAACGATGGATTTTTCTTTATCAATGTTGCAATTTTTTTCCCATGAAAGATTCGTTAATATTTTCGAAGATTTTTTTTTTTTTTTTTTTTTTCCAATTTGTCTTTAGTAAGATGCTTTAGCAAAAAAGCGAAAACATGTTATTTCATTTTCGCATTTTGGATAAGTCTTGCGGAAACACTGGATGAGAGAGGCATTATGATATAATTTCCAAATAGATTTTTCATGAGGAAAATGGGTGTAAAACTACTGCTTGATTCAATTTAACTCTCATATAGTCTTCAATCACAAACTTCTGTCTGTACAGTCGGTAACAAAAGTGTTCGAACACTAGCAAAAATTCCTATGTGAAAAAAGTACACTTCATACGGTTATGTTAAATAAATCCTTATCGAATCATGGTCTTAGAATGACTAAGAAGTGGATTTGGCAAGGATTTATTTAACAAAACCGTATGAAGTGTACTTTTTTTACATAGGAATTTTTGCTAGTGTTCGGACACTTTTGTTACCGACTGTATTTCCTACAGAAGTTTTCAATATGAACCTCACTCCTTTAATGAAACAGCGATTCCAGAATATCTCCTATTTTTATTCTTTTCAAACATTCTTGGGGTGAATTATCACCAAATGTTGTGTCAACTGTTTACATTTGTGGATTTTGTTTATGCTTACAAATAACTCTACATTCAGCTCGAAAAATCTATTCAGTAGCTTTCAGAGAGTTATATCTTATGCTTAAGACAATAGACATTCTTCCATGTGATTAGCTTAAGAATAACTCAAATATAATTTTAGTGCTACTGACTTTAAAAAAGGGGGTTCATATTTGCAAAAAAGGCATTATTTGCCTAATGTTTTGCCCTTCAGGTTGCAATTTTTGTACAAGGTAGGTATGAGTAAATTATTACTGTTTCTTGTGTTTGTATATATGTATGATCTATGCATTTGTTTTTGCAAAAATGCTCTGAAATTACTGGCTCCCTGCCAAATTAGTGTAACAAGGAAAGGTTGCGACATAGAATATTCAGACCGGGACGGAATTGTGCAGGATTGTAGTATATACAAATGAAGGTAACAACATATTAAAGCAGTAGGACCCACTACTCACAGAATTTCGAGAAAAAAGTGTTTAAAGTTTCAGTAATCTTTAAATACAAGTTATTTTGCAAGCGAGTAGTCAGCACTCCATTGGCATGAGCGTAAAGCGCTGGGCTTTCACCCAGACGACCTGGGTACGAGACTACCTACAGGACTTTTTTTTTTTTCCCCTTTAATTTTTTATGTAATCTAAACTATTTATTTTACTTTATTTTATAATTCAATTCAGAGTTTGAAAATTTTAATTAACGATTTAATTTTCTTGAATATAAAATAATTTTTTCTATTTTTAAAACTTAAAAATTAATTTTAGTTTTTTTTAAACTGTAAAGTAAGGTAAAACTAAAGAAACTGTTTTTAATTATTTATCTAATATTTTATTTTTGGTATATTTTAAAACAATACTAAATTTTGTTTTTTAAATTACTAAAAAAATAAAAAATATTAGAGAAATGATGATTTTAATTGCATGTATAATTACTATCCAAATTAAATAATTACTTCTTCAATCAATACAGCTTCTTGAAAAATTGTAGTATAAGATTACGATGCTATTGAATTATTACAGCCAAAGAAATTTTATCTTTAAATGTAGATTTTAAATAAAATGTTAATCAACATGCTTTCTTCTTCGACGACGACTTGCTTTTTTTTTTTATTATTCTTCTGTGCACGAAATAAAATTCCATCAGCTCTCTATTATTAACAAGCTTAAAAAGTGTTTATGTAATTTATACACATTAAAACCAAATCAGGAAGCTCAAACCAAGATATAAGTACACCTGCTAAATATTTACAATTTGTTTTACAGCTTTCTTATTTTTTAATTATTTAAATATTTTGTTTTTCTTGATTATTTGTTATTTAGGGTTTTGTAAAACTAAAATTTATTTTTTAAGTTATAGAAATGTATTGTATCTAAGTTATCTCTATATATTAAAAAAAGTTTCTGTCGCTGGCGTCAGTTTTATTTTCTTTGCGACAGCAACTTCTCGCAGAGGGCAGGGTTCTTTGCATCATGAGATATATCAGTGTATTCCTATTACTTCAAGGAAGGCATTTGAGCTGCTAAAAATTTTTATCATTTAAATTAATGAAGTTATTAATAAAAAACTTCGTGTTTGTAAAGGTACTCTATTTGCCACCATAGAAAAAGTTTCTCTTATGAAGTTACTTTTCTGTCATGACATAATTTTCCACAGGAAAATTAAAATGCGATCCATGGTGTAAAAAATAATAAAATCGATGTCTATTTTGCTGTTAAGAAAAATATTTCTATTACTAGAAATTTTTTATGCTGTTAATGAATTTCTTATGTGTTCTTTCGCGAACAATTATCAGGATTATCCATTATAGGTCAGCATTTAATTTGGTGATAATTTTGATATCTAAATCTGTATTATAACAATTTTTACTTTCTTCTATATGTAATATAGAGAAAGTATTGGATTCGCGAAAATTTTCGACCTCCGTTTTTTGACGGATCTACACGTTTTGGGATGTCCTGAACACGAATTGATAGTTTTTAAAAAATGTCTGTCTGTGTGTCTGTATCATTTTTTTGTGGACGCTGTATCTCACGAACCAATGAATGAAATTTAACCAAACTTGGTATTTAGTTGCACCCTGACATGAACTGGTGCCCATTAGATTTGGGGATCAATAGCTCAACAGGTGGCGTTGTGATCGCATTTTATGCAAATTTTTAACATGGCAGCATAGGACAAAATACCGTATAAATGGGCATAATGAGAGTTATTTTAAACTTACGATTGTAAAATTAATATGAATTATTGATAATAGTAGTAGTTAACTAGGAAACAAATTTTGTGCATGGGGGGGCATCGGTTCCCCCCACAGGGGGGAAAATCATCCCCCCCCCCCCGGGGAAGTAAATTTTCAAGATGGGTATCTTTCGAAAGGTCTCGTTGATAATAGTAATAGTTAACTGGGAAAAAAATTTTGTGCATGTGGGGGCATCGGTTGCCCCCCCCCCACACCGGGGGGGGGGGAAGTTCCGACCTGGGGGGGCAAAGTTTCAAGATGGGTATCTTTCCGAAAGATCTCGTCAATACCTTTAAAACGAATGATTGAACGATAAATCTGTGATAATTTAAACCAAAGTTATCGATTTTTTTTACTTTTAACAAAAAAAAAACTTAGAAAAATATCGCAATTTTTTTTTTTTTTTTTTTTTTTTTTTTTTTTTTAAACGAAATTTAACCAAACTTGGTATTTAGTTGGTCCCCGACATAAACTGGTGCTGATTATGTTTGGGGATCAATAGCTCAACAGGTGGCACTGTGATAGCATTTTATCTAAATTTTTAACATGGCAGCATAGGACAAAAATTCGTATAAATGTGCATAATTAGAGTTGTTTTAAACTTGTGATTGTAAAATTAATATGAATTATTGATAATAGTAGTATGTAACTAGGAAAAAAAATTTCTGCATGGGGGGGCATTGCTTCCCCCCCTAGGGGGGAAATACCCCCCAGGGGGGGTAAATTTTCACATTGGGTATCTTTCGAAAGATCAGGTTGATAATAGTAGTAGTTAACTAGGAAAAAATTTTTGTGCATGTGGGGGCATCGGTTCCCCCCCCCCCCCCTGCCGGGGGGGGAAGTTCCCACCCGGGGGGGCAAAGTTTCAAGATGGGTATCTTTCGAAAGATCTCGTCAATACCTTTAAAACGAATGGTTGAACGATAAATCTGTGATAATTTAAACCAAAGTTATCGATTTTTTTTACTTTTAACAAAAAAAAACTTAGAAAAATATCGCAATTTTTTTTTTTTTTTTTTTTTTTTAACGAAATTTAACCAAACTTGGTATTTAGTTGGTCCCCCACATAAACTGGTGCTGATTATGTTTGGGGATCAATAGCTCAACAGGTGGCACTGTGATAGCATTTTATCTAAATTTTTAACATGGCAGCATAAGGACAAAAATTCGTATAAATGTGCATAATTAGAGTTGTTTTAAACTTGTGTTTGTAAAATTAATATGAATTATTGATAATAGTAGTATGTAACTAGGAAAAAAATTTTCTGCATGGGGGGGCATCGCTTTTCCCCCTGGGGGGGAAGTACCCCCCCGGGGGGGATAAATTTTCAAGATGGGTATCTTTCGAAAGGTCTCGTCAATACCTTTAAAACGAATGGTTGAACTATAAATCTGTGATAATTTAAAACAAAGTTATCGATTTTTTTCACTTTTAACAAAAAAAAAAAAACAAAAAAAAAATCGTACTTTTTTTTTTTTTTTTTTTTTAATATTGTTACTGATTGAATATGTATAGGTAAATATAGAAGAAAGTCTTGTGGTGGCCACAACATACTAGTTTTGAAAAGTTACTGTGAATTTAAGTTTGGAAATTTGATTTCAAAATAGCAATTTTTATGAATCGAATCATTTATTCTTTTCTTAAATTATCATCCTTGTGAGCACCACACCATTTCAAGTATATTTATCTTTTTATTATTATTATTTAAACTTTTTTTATTAAACAAATTAAATAAATAAAAAAAAAAAAAACATTTAATATTCAGTATTCTATTCTATTTTTGCCATTTTATTTTATAAAAGATAGGCTTATTTTATGGAAAAGAAGGTGAATGTATTGGAATTTTTTTTTTAATCAGTTGTTTAGAGAGAGAGAGAAAAAAGGTTTTTCGAGTTTTGGAAAAAATATGGGATACAAATATAGTGATGGTTCACAACTCGATTTAGCGATTTTTCTTTGATGCCGTTTTGAACGATAATGGCATAAATAATTAAAAATAAGCTTAATTTTGTACACTAATAATACGCCATTTTGAAAAACTAATTTTGCTTTTGTTTACGCTTGGAATCCATGGCAACCATTTGCAGAGATGCCAACTTCTAATGACAAAAAAGCAGGAGATTTTTTAACAGAAATCACGAGACTTTTTCCAACAAGAAAGTTTGTAAGAAAAATGAGTAAAATACTGCAAATTTAATTTTAAGTAAAGCTTTTTTACAAAGCATCAGTATTAAAATTAAATGAATAATATGTTTCTTGCATTAAAACAAACTATAAAAAAAAAAAAAAAAAAAACCTCAGACATAGTTATTTAAAATTTAAGTCAAAATAGCAGATTTGATCATTCTGCTCCTAATATAAAACAATAAGAATCTTAATTATCTTTGTAAAAGAAAAGGTAATAAAGAAATGAAAATATCAGCTATATTCTAATGTAATTTGAATTCTTTAAGTTTTCAATAGTTATGGTATTAAAAAAAAAAAAAAAAAAAAAAAATCTTTTGATAATAAGACATTTTTCATTATGCAAAAATGAAAGTTAAAATTTTATTTTTAGCAAAAATTAGTTTCAAAGCATTATATAGCAATTCACATTTAAACTGAACTTGATAAATTGCAGGGCAAGATAAACTTCAATTTTCTTTCAATTTTTTTTACCCAATCAGACAAATTTTAACCATAAATTATGCTAAGAGGGATCGATAAAAATTACATCAGAAAAGCAAGAGAAATGAGTGGAAAAGCAGGAGCATAGAAAAACAAGCAAAAAGCAGGAGACTCCTGCCAAAAGCAGGAGACTTGGCATGTCTGCGATTTGTGAAAATGGCATTTTGCCATAATCACCAAAGAAAAATTGCCAAATACACTTGTGGATTAACGCTATATTAGTTCTCGGGAAGCATATGTGTGTGTATATATATTTATGCATACTGATGATCCTTGTTATTTTTTCATTCAACGAAAGGAAAGTTAATTTTAAATATTTTAATAATGTTAAAAATAGGCTTAATTTATTTATGTACATTACAAAACAGACTCATTTTGAAAAACGCGTTTTCACTTTGCTTACATTTGAAATCCATGGCAACCACTTCCAAAAATCACATTTCGCTGTAATCACCAAAAGAAAATCACCAAATAGAGTTGTGGGCCAACATGCAAGTTGTTCCAAATAGAGTCAAAATCAAACTCATTTATAATATAAATCTTGTAATTTTGCACTGATAATTTTTTAACATTAGAGTTACATTTCTGGGACACATTTCATATTTCTAATTATGGCAAGACAAAAATTCACCACCTAAAAAGTGCAGGCACCAGAAAAAAACGTATTTGGAAAAAGTACAGGCTTTAGATTATAAGTACATTTTTTTTTTTTTTTTTTTTAAGAAGCAATTACACAAAAAAATTCATTGCCGAATACTAACAAAGGGGGTCATATATCTGTACTGATAAGTATAAAGGATTTAAGTCCAAAAATGTCGATTTTGAGTTAAGTACATAGTCAGACTCAGAAAAAAAATTCTCAATCGATTGGTATAAAGGATTTAAGTCTGTCATTTAGTCTTTGAGAAAATCCATTGGTAAAAAAAAGTTCAAGTCATAAATTTACCATTCATGTATGGTATAAAATATTTAATTCAATTTTTTCCCGTTATTAAATGAAGGTTGAAAACCACTGAATGGTATAAAAGGTATAAGTCAACGAAATCCCGTTTTCCTAATCGATTCTTCTGCTTTGTTTTTGGTTAGTTTAACTTTATTTTTCGTCGCTTGAGAAATCAAGAATATGGACTTAAATCCTTTATACTTATCAGTACAGATATAATAAAGTTGTAACACAAAGTGGTCTAATTATTATGAATTTCTTTCTATTCTTAAAAAAAGAGATTAAAAAAAGGCATTTTTTTTTTTTTTTTTTAAAAAGCAAAAAAAGAAAGTGGTGGTGAATATTATGTATTTCACTTTGACATTAAAATATGGGAATTTCTATAACATTCTTCTACTTTTGTCTTGTGTTATACACTATTAATATTCATAGCATTAATATTCAGGCCTCACAGGGATATTAATAAGTGAAACGAACTGAGGGTTGGTGAGCAGGTGGGAGAGCTCCCTAGTAAATATTAAAAAAAGAAAAATTTATTTACTTTATATACAAGAAAATTAAATAATTTTTAATCAAAATTTTCCAATTTGAATTGAATTATAAAATAAAGTAAAAATATCTGGGTGAAAGCTTCGTGATTTACGCTCACGCTTCTGGGGCGTTGGCTCTCTTGGAAAATAACTTGTATTTAAAGATTACTGAAACTTGAAATGCTTTTTTCTCGAAATTCTGTGGCTAGTGGGTCCTACTGCTTTAATATGTTGTTACCTTCATAGTATACTACAATCTTGTGCAGTTTCGTCTCGATCTGAATTTTCCATGTCGTGACCTCTCCTTGTAAGTCAGCACATAATTTTAGATAAATATGATGCTGTTCTGAAAAAAAAAAAAAAAAAAAAAAAAAATCTTTATTTGATATTTCATTGGAAATGTCTAACAAAACATTTTTATAACAATATGCTGATACTAAAAATCAGGAAATCATATTATACTACATATGCATTAATATAAATTTTTGAAAAAAAGAACAAAATCTGCCTCAATTGGGCTGTTGCAGTGAATGTAGATTTACAGTCTTCATTGGTAACCTGCTTTTCGGAATGGAAAAAAGAATTACTGTAAGTAAACAGCTTTGACAATAAGGAAAGGGCACGTGACATCACTCGCAGACAAGTTATAGGTAAAGTGGCATAACATTGGCATTTCCACCAATACAGGTTGATCTTTTGTCACTCGAGAGTGGCAAAGATTGATTGACGGAGCGTTTGTTTGTAAACATGCCCTTTCCTTATATCAAAGATTAAATGTTATTTCTTGAAATAGGTTATTTCACTACAAAGTTTTATTGGAGTAACTTACTTATCAAATGGAAAAGGAGGAACAATACAGAAAGCAAAGTGTTTTAATTACCCCCCCCCCACACACACACAACAACAACACAAAAAAAAAAAAAAAAATCATTGTAAGATGAAAATTTGAGTCTTTTTGCTAGATTAAAAAATCATAGTATGACAGAATTTTTATACTATATTTTATATGAATTTCACCATATAAAAAATTTCTATATTGTGGTACTTATGTATTAAAACTTTTTTTATTATTATGATGTTAGTTATTACTACATTTTGTTGATGTTGCAATGTTTTAGATTTCAAATATTTATTATAATATCAATTCATTGATCATAATCGTTATACCCTTTAGTACTGGACTGAATGTATAATTACATTTAGTTTAATCGTTAGAGGGTTAAATCAATTGCATACCTGGAACCATGCTTTTATTTTTGGCATTTTTAGTTGTGCAGACAAAATAAGTATTGTTTTTTATATTTGTTATTTTAAAATTTTATAACGTTGATCTAGGCATATGCTGTTATTATTATCATATATAAAATTAAAGGTTAGAAACGTTAATACATGCCAAAAGTATTTAGAATAGTTTTTATAAAATTTTGATAGGCTTAATTAAGCATGATGATACTAGGGTTTAATACAGATTTTTTAAAGTGGTACCCCCATTTGTGAATTTATAAAATAATTTATGAAAAATAAAGTCAATTTGGGAAAATTAATGTTTCTAAACAGTTAACCAAAATGCATAAAGCAGTTTATTTAATTTTTAAAATAAATACGTAGTAAGTGGGGCGAGTAATTTCTTATATTTAAGGTAAGAAGGTACTACTTATATCTTAGATATTTACTGCTGTCTGCAGTAACTATTCAAATTGAGGATATTATATGTTCAATGCAGCAAAGCTTATAGAAATTTTTAGTGTGAAGCTATATTGCTGAGAATTGACTTTGTGAAGTTGCTTCTTTGCTGAAAACTGATTTTGTGAAGGTGCCTCTTTTCCAAAATTTGACTTTGTGAAAGTGCCTTAGTGTGGCACTAAATTTGTTCTGTATTAACCTCTGGACACAATAACATGCTTAGATCCAGGCTGCCTTTTTACAAACTATACTCCTATAAAAACACCAAGCACAAAAACATCAAGCAGTTTTATTAGTTCATTCTGTTGCGAAGGAGTGTCGTTTGCTATTAGGGAATTATGAACACCTTTTATTTTTCGAGTGTGATTTATTCATTATTCACAATAAAGATGGAATTTTCTCAACGTATTCATATGAATACTACAACCGAGAGGTTGCTTTAAAATTTTGAAAATTGGATTGTGGAGAACAATACAATTTTAATTCACTCCAGTGTAAAATGTATGAGTGACGTTAATGATGAATGGGTTAAAGTGTTTGGAAATATAAAACAAATACTAAATGGAATGCCAGTGATTCATGCCTGAAGAAGGAGAAATATTTCTTTTAAATTAATTTTAGTATTTCCACTTTAAATGTGGAGTGTGTTTAATCTTCATTTCTTGTTTTGTTCTTTCTCTAAATAGGTTTTGTTTCTTTCCATTTGGAAAAATTTAAATTTTTAGCATAAAATATTCAGAAATCAATAATATGTGCATTTTGATGCTTTTTTTCTTTTAAATATTCTTTCATTTTTAGTGTCACATGAAAACACTAGCTTTGATGTTAATATTTATTTCTAAGATAAAGTTTTACCATATAATCATGGGTGAAAGTCTTCCGTCTACAGGACGGAATTCAGTCTTTCAAAAATACCCCAGGACGGAAGCGAGACGGAAAATCAGACGACTTTCCATACTACCTTTGCATGCAGCTTACCTAAAACATGCGTGATCGTTGCGTTTTAGTGCAAACCTCAAGGAAGTTAAATTGAAAAAATTTTCAGTCTTGGCTACATCTTACAACTTGCAGCCATGCATATAATCAAATGGTAATCCTGAAATATTTTTTAAGTATTATAATGACTTCCCTTACATGCATTTGAAATTACTGACTCTTTTCAAGTTAATAAATCAATAATAAAATGTTTTTTTTTAATTTCTGAAGTTCAATCAACTTTAAATTAAACTTTTTTTTTTTTTATCTTTGCGATTAACTTCCTTCAAAGTCAGAATCTGAATTATTCCTGCATTGGGCCAGGTAATCTAAATTTATGCGGACCCGACCAGCGGTTAGGTTGACTAAATTTTTTCTTTGTGGGTCAGATTAGGTTAGAATTGACAGATTTATTTTTCTTGCAGAACAGGTTTGGGTCAGGTTGACTGAATTTTTTTCCTGCTGGTTGGGTTTAGTTTTCAATGAGTCGGGTCAGCTTAAAAAACATCTTTCAGAAAATTTCATCATAATAAGCAGAAATTTGTTTGATGTAACTATTAAACACATATATTCTTATGATTAAATATACATATGCCCAAATTATTTTATGCAACATACTGGGAAAAAGCAATAAACAAAAAAAATCAAATATGTACATGTATAGAATGTAAGTTTTAAACAATAAACTACAAAACTTAAGTTTGAAGTATATTTTTGTACACCTGAAGTACCCAACACACACAAATGATTAAAAATTATCAATCCATTTTACAGATTTTTGAATTTATGCTTAGTGTATCAGTAATTGTATATATATTTATTGGTCATTGGCGTTTCAGTGATCTTGTATCTGTTGCTTGGCTTCTACTATGCTTAATAGATCATCTTTATTATATATATATATATATATATATATATATATATATATATATATATATCTTACAATTTGTATTATTTCTGTAATTTCTCTAATTTTTTCAATATGTTATTTACTGATTTAAAATTTATATTATGATTCTTGTAGTGTTGTGAAGTTTTGCGACAGTGTATTTTGTCACTGGCCCTGGATCATTTTTAACTATCCACTGATAATTTTTTTTTTTTAATCTTATTGGTCATTGGTGTTTCAGTGATCTTGTATCTGTTACTTGGCTTCTACTATGCTTAATAGATCATCTTTAATATATATATATATATATATATTATTGATTTACTAGCTCTTTGACGGTGAAAGTTTATTGTATATTAAAAAGGTTTTGCATGATTTTTAGATAAGTTATTAAATTTTATTTAGTTTTTGGATTTCGCATATACGAAAATCTGGTTTGGGTCATCAAAAATCTCTTACATTTCTAATCGATGAAAAAAAAAAATTTTTTTTTTTTTTTTTTTTTTCTTTGTCAGGTTTGAGTAAGGTAAAATGCGACCTGTGCAGGGCTCTAATCTGAGTTTATTGAATCAATACAGCTGGGAAATGAACATTCCATAGTAATGCATACCCCACCTATAATTAATGGTTGAATGATGATTTGATTAGTTTTTGGTAGTAGAAGTCATAGAATACCTTTGGCAATGCCTGTTATGTTGATAGTTCAAATTGAGTGGTCTGATGCCTTATGAATCTCTGGAAAAAATCTAAAATGAATTCTACAAAGTGGTTCTTTAGTCTTAGGAATAAAGTTAGTCCCATGGCCTGAAATGTGGTGAGTGGTGCAGCTTTTTAAGTCCCATTGATAGAACAATCCCATCAGTTCATTTTAGAACAGTTTCAGTTTCAGAGGTTTTTTTAGGCTGCTTCGTTATAACTATTAGTATTAACACAGTGATGATTACAATGGAGGACAGTAGAACTTTGAAACTTTTTTTTTTTTTTTTTTTTTTTTAATCGGATCCCAGTAGCAGAAAGTGCAGCGAGCACTGCAGATTGTTTAAAACTGCAGATTAATTTAACAGCTAAAAAAGAAATGCTATGCATAAATATAATTTGTATTATGTTTCTAGATTACTGTACTTATTGCATGTTCTTAATTTTCTATCTTTTTTAAATATAATTTATTATTATTATTATTATTTTTTTTTTTTTCCTGATATCTGACTTGATAAGACATTTCTGGATTGCAGATGAATTTTGTTTCACTGCAGATAGATCCAGAAATTTCTGCTACTGAGCATCAGATGTAAATAAATAGTTGACATTATTATTCTAACCCTCGTATATAAAGGTAAAAACCTCTGATACTTTTGAAATGTTGGATAAAGCCACTAACTAGGTGTTAAGATGTTTAATTAAAAGAATCACTGGGTGCAGCACTCTTGCCAGAATTAAATTTATCAGCACTAAAAGGAATCCTTTGTTTTAAGTTATTTCAGTTTGTAATTATGAAAATTTTCATATCAGGATATAAATGAAGAGCTTGTTTCCAAATGGCGTTAAGTCACTTTTTTCAGTTCTTGAAAAAACGCTATTTTGTTCTGTAAGATTTATTATTGAATTTAAGGAAAAGATAATTTTTCCCAGTAATCTATGGATGATGATAACATGAAATTACATGTTTAAAAAAATCCTGATAGTATAGTTATTTAGAAATAAAAAAAGAAAAAAATGACTTAACCCCTTTTGGAACAAAACTATGACTTACGCCCTTTTGGCACAAACAAATAAATAACAAAATGAAATGACTTACTTCCATTTGAAAGTATCCAAGTATTTTTTTTTTTTTTTATGTAAATACAGCATAAATTTTAGCTATACAATTTTGGAAGGTAATTACTTACTACAAATCTTTATTTACAGATTCTATTTCTCCATCATTATCATTATTTTCACTTATGTTAGCGTTAGCAGTATCATTGCAAGATTATTCATAAAAATAAAAACATTTGTGCAATTTGTTAATTCCCAAAACGTTAATTAATTTTAAAACATCTGTTTTTCTTTGCTTGTTTCATATTGTTTATTGTTTCAGAAGGGGCGCATGGGAGAATTTTGTTTCCCTCATTTCAGGATCTTTTGACGGCAAAACGAATCACAGTACGTTCTCTTGATTCCCACATCTCACTTCGTAATTTCCAGTGTTTTTGCCTCTGAAATCAAAAAACCTTGTTTGCTTTTCAGACGACTATGCTCAAAAATTTTCCAATCTAAAATATTTGACTGTTTCTTACTCTCGAAAAGATTTCCAACCTTAGAAAAATGTTCAAAATATTCATTAGAGAGTAAAATTTTATTCACTTTTTTTAAACTAGTCTCCACTCGGCCGATCGTTCTATCTGCTGATAAGTATGAGTGACCAACGCACTGGTAAATAGTATGTGAAGATGAGGTCCTTTTGTGTACGAGCATCCACTGCTGAAAGCATTCCTAACATGGTATAATTTTTTAATCCCTGATTTTGCATCAGTCAAAACATATTGTAATTTCATCTTTTCCTCTAAGCTTTTCCCTTAAAAGTGAATAAAATATTTTGCTCCGGTGTTTATGAATCAAAAGTTCGGTTAACAGGGTCTTTTCTTTTTTTCTGTACATTTTTCTGAATTCATTTGTATTTTTTCCCTAATACTGAAGGAACAAATTTATTTTTTCGGGGTTACAAAACCAATATTAAAATCTTTTACAAATACATTATAATAAAGGTTATAAGTACATTCCTCTTTATATTTTTCTACGAAAAAAAAAAAAAAAAAAAAAAAAAAAAAACTGTGAATATGACAATCTACAACAACATCCTTTTCCTTACTTTTGACTTTTCACCGAAGTCCAGACAAACCACGTTATCTCAAGGCACGCTACAATTGGTTGAACTTGACTTAATTCTTTTTGGAAAAAAAACACAGATTTCACTATCTGTTTTCATTATGACTAAACTTCGTTTGGGACTTCTACTTATTGAAAATATATTGTTAGACGTGTGTTGCGACCTTTTGCATCGAAAAGTCAATTTTTGACTTAATGCCTTTTGGAAACAAGCTCTTCAAATGACTTTAATCAAATGATTAAAATCAGATGATAAAAAAAAAATCATATTTTTCTGTTTTGTTTTGGACATTTCTTGTATATTTTTCTAAAGTTATTAAATTCAAATAAAAACAGAAAAGTAAGGAGATATATATCTCAGATTCCACTCGCATACTTCAGCATTTTTATTCCTATATGACTTGTTTGCTTTTATTTTGGAACATTTTTTATTGTGTATATTATTCAGCTTATCAATTTTTCTACTGTAATAGGATGTATACACTAACTTGTAAACTATTGATTCACAATAGAATCCTATTTCTATTTTACTAGTTTATTTCAATCTTAATAGTTTGAGCAATTTACATATGATTCCAGCCATGATCTTTAAATAATTTGATATTGTACATTGTAGATAAAAATCATTTTTATTCACCCTGTTTTAAATGAATGTCATCTGTAGGTAAATCAAAACTTGCTTCTGTGCCTGCTGGTGGAGCTGTGGTAACAACTAGTGCTGCACCTGCTGCTGCAGCTGGATCACCAGCTAAAGGTAACTATTGGATGTCTAAAAATTTCCCCTGTACTTTAATTTTGTTTTCTCTTGCAGGGGTCGATCCAGACAAAATACGGGTCCCTTTTGCGGCCCCTTCACAAAATTCCACATAGTAAAAAGGGACCCTTCACAAAATTCAAATTCATAAAAAGGGACCCTTCACAAAATTCAAATCCATAAAAAGGGACCCTTCACAAAATTCAGATTCATAAAAAGAGTCCCTTCACAAGATTTTGTTTTATAAAAATGATCCTTTTATTAAATGTTTTCATATTTTCAGTATTATTTTTAATTTATGCCTTAATTCGGCTCAACAAAACTCTATTAACTTGATATTAAACATTACATAAAGTGATTGTAAAAACTGAAGATTTTACACAATATTTTACTTTTTCACAAAAATATTTTATATTTCACAAAAATAAATAAAAATTTCACAAAAATATTTTGTTTTTCACAAAAAAGGGACCCAAAAATTAAAACCTGGATCGACCCCTGTCTTGTATATACAAATAGCATATTTATTAGACATTTCTCTTTTGTTACAGTACTTTTATAATCAAATTATTATTTTGTTTTGATGTTTAATCATTTTTCTAATACCAGGTTATCCAAAAAGTGACAGAAAAAATTAAAAATATATAATTAAAAAAGTATTGACCATAGCACTATGCATTTTTCACTGAAATGTGCAGAAAAGCATAGGATTTATTAAATTTTCGCCAACGGATGGCACTATATTTGCAGTATCCTCATATTTTAAACATATCTGCTTTCTCAAATAATGCCATATTGTGAATACTGATTAATCTGACTTTGAAATGTTGCCTATGATTTCAGATTTTAGTGAATAATATTCAAATTAAACATTTATTCAGGGTTCATTGTGTTCTAGTAATTTACCCGATTTCTGTTTTTTTTTTTTTTTTTTTTTTCAGTATCAGAATGCCAGATTTTCTGATAGATTCATTAAATAAGATTAAAATACGAAATTAATGACTGCTAAACATAATTAAATTAAAACTAATAAATTATTTCAGAAAATTTTGGGGTAAAATTTACTCCAAAACACAAACAACTTTTTTACAATTAAATTATGTGAAGTCACGATCACCCCTGAAGCTTATTACTGCTGTTAATTATTTTAGAAAGAAAAATGCTATTGTTAATTAATTTGACAATAAATCTTTTGTTATTAAAAAAAAGTCTTTAGTGCAAACTGCATAGTGCTATGGTTAATATTTTTTAATATATATATATATATATATATATATATATATGTTCCGTGACTTTTGGATCCCGTGGTGTACTCAGAGTGGCTACGATATCTGAAATTCAAGGAGAACCTGAAAAACTCGGAGAATTTTAAAATTAATTGCAAAAACAGGAAATTTTGAAACTTTTTGGAAAAACATTGGAATTTTTTTTTTTTTTTTCCCCATGATGGAATCTTTTTTATAATTTTAGTGCTTTATAATGAAGAAAAGAAAATTGTGTTTTTTCCTACCTGTAATACAGGATGGAATAATATACCCTAAATATGTTCAATTAACTTATAAAACATGTAAGATTCTAATGCTGCACAGTTGAATGTCATAGAGACAGGAAAACCAGGGACGAGACTTTTCAGGAGCTATCCCTGAATTCAGGGTTTTTGAAATTTTTGCTGTCTCTGAATTTCTTGTTAAATTATATTATTTTTATAGAAATATCTCATTTTGAATGTTTAATTTACTTTGTAATGTATTAAAAACTTTGCAAATATCACTTATTGTAGATAGCCAAATTTTAAAAGTATCGTTAAAGACGAAAAATCCCCTAATATGTATAACATAAATTAAAATTAAATATACTATGAAAGAGCAATAAAAACTTACCTTAAACATGAAATGAGGCAGAAGATATTTCATAGAAAGTAAATTTTAATTAAAAATGTAAGTTACACTTTCGTGAAAAACTGTAAAACGGATGTTTGTTTTTGCCTATTATGCCTACATTTTTCAGCCAGCTTTTCTATTTGAAGTAGGCATTTCAATTCCTTATCAGAAGAAGGTTCCATCTGAATAAATGTTTTGAGAGTTTTTATCGAGTCCATTATGGATTGATCATTAGGACGCTTAAAAGTTTCTTCAGTCTCATCTGAATCCGATAAGGTTTCTTCTTTCTCATCTTCTCGGATAGTTTTTATTATTTCATCATCGTTCAGTTTTCCACAGATTTCTACGTCTTCATCTACACTTACATAATCAGTAAAAGTAACGTTATCACATTTAAATTTTTTGAATTCAGGAAAATCAGTATCAACAGTATCACATTCTTTGGTTTGATTGCTCTCTTCGGCATGCATGAATTTAGCATGACGAAAGGAATTTCTGATTGTGCTTTCTTTAACAGCATCCCATGCAGCATATAGATCATTTATAGCTGTCAGCAGAGAAATGTCGTAATTTTCACCACAATCTAAAGAAAAAAAGATTTGTTTTAAGAGTCTCTTACGGTAATTTACTTTAAGATTCTGTATGATTCCTTGATCCATTGGTTGTAGCTTCGCAGTTGTATTTGGCGGCAAATATTCAACCTGTATGGAACTCAGTTCTGGAAGATTATTGTGGCAGGATGCGTTATCCACAAATAGGAGAATTTTACATTTTTGCCTCGAAAACTGCTTATCTATTCCTTTTAACCAATTACTGAATATTTCTCGTGTCATCCATGCTTTTGTGTTGGATACATAATCAACTGGTAGTGTTTTGATTCCTGTAAAACACCTTGGATTCTTGGACTTTCCAATCACTAATAATTTAAGTTTTTCGCTCCCATCCATATTAGCACAAACTAAAGCTGTAATCCTCTGTTTACTGCTTTTACCTTCTACGCAAGCATCCCCTTTAAAATGCAATGTTTTGTTAGGCAAAAGTTTATAAAAAAAGTGCCGTTTCGTCCGCATTAAAAATATCTTTTGGCAGATAAGTAGATAAAAGCTCTGGGAGTCTCCTACCGAAAATATTGCATACATCTTAGTTTACATCAGAGCTTTGGCCACATACATTTTTATAAGAAATATTGTGCCTTGACTTAAATCGGGAGAGCCATCCATCACTGCATTTAAAATCTTCAATTTCCATTCGACTTGCCAATTCATCAGCTTTCGCCTGCAATAGGGGTCCATTTATTGGAAAATTTCGAGATCTAGCATCCTTGAACCATATTAGTAAAGCTTTTTCTAGATCTTCTTGGGACGCATTTCTCATGCGTTTCCTTCCTTTAGAAAATTTAGATTTTTCCCACGCATCTAAAATTGATGCCTTGTTTTTCAAATAAGTTGACAATGTATTCTTTTTTATTCCATAATCAGTTGCTAACTTTGTTTTACATTCGCCATTCTCAACTTTCTTTAAAATTTCAACCTTTGTCTCTAAAGTTAGGGTTTTGTACTTTCCACGTGTAGACATACGAATTTTTACACGTTTACAACACACACTGAAGGAGAAACACTTGTCTGAACTGCAGAAAGAATTTTCTGAGAATCGATAACAAAGAAACAGATGATTCACCCCCCCCTCCCCCAACCATGATCCATTCATAAAGAGTTTTGATGGAATCCAAGAAAGCAGATGTCAGGGAGTTTTAAGTACTGATAAGAATTGGACAATAGCGATTAATGTTTAGCGGAGATAGGAATGTCATGTGCCTCTTTACACACACATACTAACACACAAAATAAAACAACCAAAAAGAAAAAAAAAAAAGAAAGAGAGAAAAGAAAAAGAAAAAACCTGATTATTTTATGACACAAAATAACAAACACAGCGTGTATTTTCTCCATTAAAAGAGAAAAAAAATTGGGGGATCATTTTTTTTGTTCGAATTAACCGAAGTGACAAAAATTTAGTTCGAATTAATGAGATTTTATTAACATTATTCCAATGCGAGCTTTTGTGGGATTTTGGATTAGTTCGAATTAACGAGCGTCCACTGTATTTTCTCAAATAAATCATTAAAAAAAAAAATTGAGTCAGTTTCACACAGCAAACAATTTTTTGAAATCTTGGTATAACATAAATATAAGACTACTTATTTTTTTTATTCAAAATCGTTTGAGTTTTCAAAAAAAAAATTGTTTTTTCTTTCAAAATCGTAGGTAAACTGTAACTTTACATCGCAAAAAAGTGCAGGCGATGATATTGTAAAGAAAATAGAATTTTAAATTGTTTGTTTTTATGAGGAAATTCACAATGCTGCATGGAAGAGAATTATCTGAGCTAGAAGTTTGGAAAATTTGGTTTTATAAGAGCTCTTGAAAATCGGAACGTGAAATAAGTAAGATCCTTAAACTTTCTAAGACTGTTATTCATAGTGTTTTAAGTAAAAGAGATTTTTATTGAAAATATAAAAGATCTGGGAGGAAGAGTAAATTATCAGTTCATGATAATAGACAAATTTTAGAGCTTGCAACGAAACAGAACTTGTCTACATGTAAAATAACACAGCACACAAGTAAAACTATTTCACATATGACAGTCTGGCATACTTTAAGATCCAGTTCAAATGTTTCTCTTCAAAAATTAAAAAGAAAACAAAGACTGTTAAAGCATCATAAAGAAAGGCTGAAGTGGGCAAAGGAAGTCATGAATTGGGATGCTACTTGAAAAAATATTTTTTCCAATGAAAAAAAATTCAATTTAGATGGCCCAGATGGTAATATTTACTACTGGCATGATTTACGAACGGAACCTCGGGATTTCTTCAGTAGGCAGATAGGTGGTAGCTCTGTGATGGCGTAGGGAGCTTTTGCATATGGTGGGAAATGTGACCTGCAGCGAGTTCATGGAAAAATAGACTCTAGTTGTTATCAACAACTGCTTTACCAACACCTTATACCTTTTGGTCCATTTTTAGGAGGGTCAAACTGGAAATTTCAGCAAGACAACATGCCATGCCATGTGTCTAAATCAACTAAAAACTGGTTTCAAAAAGAAAGAATCGGTCTTAAGCTGACCAAGCCGTTGTCCAGACCTGAATCCCACAGAAAACTTATGGGGTCATTTGGCTCATCAAGTGTATGCAAATAACCGTCAATATGATTCTGTATGCGAATTGGAAGTAGCAATCATGGATGAATGGGACAGATTCCCAAATCTTTGCTCGAAAACCTGATTAATTCCAATAATGCTACCTGTTGTGAACAATTGTCCACGCTGTTCCAATGTTGACATCCATCTTCACCGCCAACATTCGCATTGTGACACGCTGATCACTTCTCACTAGGTCGTCCACTTTATCGATGGGATTGGCCATGATGACTGTTTTTTCCATTCCTGGTCAAGGGTCATCAGCCAAACTCTCACGGCCTGCACGAAAACGAGCACTCCATTTTCTCACTGACTTGTTGGACACACATTCTTCCCCATATATGGTCACTATCCAGCAATGAATAGCGGCTGGTTTAATACCTTCTGCTCTCAGAAATCTGATAATGCCTTGCTGCTCCTCAATCGTCGAATTTTGCAATGTGAGCACTATGCTGTCTTCACAAGAGCCTAAGCTCTCTCCTGCGCATGCGGGTGCCTGTGCATGCTCAAGTCCACACTGGAGACTCCAGTCGCATCCCTAGATGTCTTGCTATGTTTTCCCTTAGCGGTATAGGCAAATATGTTAACGGTTACGTTGTTATGACGTTTCGTACCTTTTCATTTGAACATCCCTTGTAAAGAGTTAATTATAAAGGAGTTAATTACACCCTTCTGGCCCCTAATCTAAAAAAGTTTCTCCCTTATTGCCTTTTGTTGAAAATAACCTTCAAACTAAAGGTATATTATCTATATATTAATAGGAAAGCATGAAATTTGTGGTACACTTTTAACATATTAATTATGGGAGTAGAGGGTTGAAAATGGTATCATTCGAAAGGTATGGTTAGCTAGATGTGTAGAATACAAAAATTATTTTCTTACGATGTCAAGAAGGTATTTAAAATACTTTTATTTTTTGTGCATTTTTCCATTTTATACGTCTATTCTTTTATATTGAAAAATTCCTTAAATAGAAAGTTGTTAAATCTGGTAATTTCTGAAAACTCAAATAAAACCATAGATGCAGTAATCTGTACAATGTTTCATCACTATACTCTCGACTACAGATTTTTTTTTTTTTTTTCTAACAAGAAGATGTCACGACACGGAAAATTCAAATCAGGACGAAATTGCGCAGGATTGTAATATACTATGAGGGTAACAACATATTATAGCAGTAGGACGCACTATCCACAAAATTTTGAGAAAAAAGCATTTAAAGTTTCAGTAATCTTTAAATACAAGTTATTTCGCAAGTGAGTAAGTGCCTCAGTGGTGTGATCCTAAAGCGTGAGTCTACCTACGGGGCTCCTTTTTTTTTTTTTTTTTTTTTTTTTTTTTTAACTTTTTATTTATTTTACAACTCAATTCAAAATTTGAAAATTTTAATAAAAAATTATTTAATTTTCTTGAGTATCAAATAACTTTTTCTATTTTTAATATTTATAACTTAAAAATACAATAAATTTCTATAACTTAAAAAATAAAGTTTAGTTTTACAAAACCCTAAATAAGAAACATAAAGAAAAACAGACAAATATTTAAATAATTAAAAAATAAGCAAGCTGTAAACAAAGTGTAAAATAGTTAGCAGGTGTACTTAAATCTTGGTTTGAGCTTCCTGATTTGATTTGAATGTGTATAAATTACGTAGACACTTCTAGCTTGTTAATAATAAAGGGCAGGTGGAATTTTATTTCGTCCACAGAAGGATTAAAAAAAAAAAAAGTCGTTATCGAAAAAGAAACAATGTTCATTAACATTTAAAATCTACATTTAAAGATAACATTTCTTTACCTGTAATAATTTAATAGCATCGTAATCCTATACTATAATTTTTCAAGAAACTGTATTGATTGGAGAAGTAATTATTTAATTTGGATAGTAATTATATGTGTAATTAAAATCATCATTTCTCTCTCTCAATTTTTTTTTTTTTTTTGTAATTTAAAAAATAAAATTAAATATACCTAAAATAAAATAAAAAAATATTTAGATAAATAATTAAAAACAGTTTCTTTAGCTTTACCTTATTTTACAGTTAAAATAAAACTAAAAGAAATATTAAATACCTTTTACAATCCTTCATTAATGGCAGCTTTAATTATATATTTCGACTACAATCGTAGTCGTCCTCAGATGTTGTCTCTGCTGCACTGTTGACATATATCTTCTCTCTCTTCCACATCACTTTTCCTCTCGCCTACGTCATCGTTTCGTCGGTACGTTTTTATCACCTGTTGCCAGTCTTCTGCTATGATACTATGCTCTCTCTCATTTACTGCTGTGTTTGAGGTTAGAATCTCTAAAGCTTCGCGTTTCAAGGCGTAATTGTGTGAGTTGTAGGGAGCTATTTTAACAGTTTTTAGAGAATTAGTTATTATGGGGTTAGTTTTATGTGTCCGTGATAAGGCTGTGGAGCTTCTATTGTATTTTAGATCGTTGATATGTTCTGTTTCTCTGTCTTTGATTTTCCTCTTTGTCATTCCGATGTAGGTTGCCGGTTTATTGTTATTTTCTAGATTGAAAGTGATTTTATAAATTCCCGATGTTTCTTTAGGGTCAATGAGGTCTTTTTCATTTCGGATTCTTTGAATGATATTCTTATTGGGTTTAATTGGTATGTGGATATTATGTTTGGAACCTTCGTTTTTAATTTTATTTGCTATGCCATTGCAGTAGGGAATGGAGGTGGTGAACTTGGGTTTTATTTTTTGAGCGTCGTTAATTTTATTGAAAGTTTTTAAGCGCTTTTTATAAAGTTTTTGAATCATAGTGTTGCTGTATCCTGCTCTTTTTGCTATATTTTTTATGAATTTTATTTCAGTGTTAAGTAGATTTTTGTTGGAACAGATTAGGATGGCGCGATCGATGTAGGAGCGTATGGCGGCGGTTTTGTATTGGAGCGGGGTTTTACATTTGTTGTGAATAATTTCGTTATTATTAGTTGGTTTTCTATAGACTGTAGTGTCGAGGCTATTATCGGGATTTTTAATTACTTTAACGTCAAGAAAGTTAAGGCTATTGTTTATTTCGATATCGAGTGTAAATTTAATATTATGATCTAGGGTGTTTAATTTGTTTAGTAGTGCATGCGGGTCGATGTTGTTTGGGATGACGGCGAACACGTCATCCACGTAGCGTAACCATGTTTTGCAGTTTTTAATGATATCGTGAGCGGATATTTCGAAATGTCTGAGTTTCATTTCAGCAATGGCGCCTGATATGGGGGACCCCATAGGCACGCCTTTCGTTTGTTTGTAGATATCTTTATTGAATGTGAAGTATGAGTTATTCAGTAATAGGTTATTGGCAGAGATTAGAGTTTCACTTATTTTATTATTACCGTAGTGGTTAATTATTTGGTTTTGTATAATATCATTAATTTCGCTTAGGTCTATTGAGGGGTACAGGTCTTTTACATCGAAACTAACTAGTGTGTCATCATAGTTTATGTTTATATTTTGTATGGATTTTATAAAGGCTTCTGTTGAGTTTAGACTATGAGTTGAGGGGGGAAGGAGGATTTCATAGATATTCTTCATATATACTTCGAGGTTGTATGTGGGGCCTTCTGATTTATTTACTATAGGTCTAAGTGAGGGAGGGGTTTTATGATCTTTATATTTTCCAAAAATACGGGGGATAATGGGGGCAGAATTGTTAAGTTTTGGTGGTTTATCGTCAGGCCAAGAGCCAGTTTTAATTAGAGATTTAGTTTTGTCCATAAGTTTTTTAAGTGGGTCTTTATCGATTAGATTTACTTCAAGTTTATTAATAGTGTCGATTATCATTTTATTATAGTCATTCCTGTTGAGTATAGCTATTTTGCCGGTTTTATCAGTCATTAGTATTGTGATGTCGCGGTTCTTTTTTAATTCATTAAGGCATTTTATGTCTTCTTTATCGTTGTGGGTATTAACATTAGAGTTTTCAATTAGTTTAACAGCGGTATTTCTGATGTGGGAGCGTTTAGGTGGGGGGACAAGATCTAAGGCAGTTTCAATGTGTGCTATTGTGTCAAGATGGTTGAAGGTGTCGTTTAGTATGAATTTTGGTCCCATTTTTAAGAGTGCATCTTGATGAGTGTTTAATTTATAATCCGATAGGTTTAGGTATGGGTAATTATGTGGGGTTTTCTCCTGGAGGACGTTGGGATTTTCGCGTTTTAACCAGAGTTTAAGTTTTTTATTATGACGATTTTGCAGTTTAGAGTTATCTATATTTATGAAGTGGTTAATTTTCTCAATATAGGTCTTAAAAGTCTGCAGGTCTGCTGTATGCTGTAGGTCAGTGGAGAGATTCTTGTTTTGTTCCCTTAGTTTATGGATAAATCTGGATTTTTGTCTAATATAATTCTTTAACACCGAAAACTCGAAGTGTCGGACCATGCCCTTGAAAAAGTGTTTGATGAATTTGTTGCGCGTTTTTAAGAATTTAGGAATAATTTTGTAGTTTAGGCAATCTTCCAAAAAAGTACGATGTGCAACCTCGCGGTTTAATTTTTTCGTATTTTTCTTAAGTCCCCGGTAAATATCGTAAGGATTCATTGCCAAAAGAAAAGATCTTGCCAGTAATCAAGTTGATTTAACAAGTGGATGGGGGAGCACAGGTAACACTACGCCCGAGAACAACCGATAATGAAAATTCTATGATAACTAAAGGGCTAAAAAGCTAAAAGTTCATAACAAAGGGTTAAAAAGTGATAGACACTTAAAAAGGATTAAAAGTTTCAATGGGCGAACTAAGTTTAAGAATAATAAAAAGCGATATGTGTAAGGATTGGTTAAAATATCAGCGTTATGCAAATTAAAAATCAATAGTAGGATTAAAAAGTTAAAAAGGTTAAAAAAGAAAAATTTTAAAACGTTTATCATAAGCTACAAAAGTGAAAATTAGAGGCTAAAATTGAAACAAATGAATAAAGGTTAAATAATACCTAGAGGTAGCATGTAAATGGATCGATGAGAGCATTGCGCCTTTCATTATGAAGATGTATACGAAGTCATTATGATGCGAAGTCGTTTGAAGATCAATCTTTCAGTCATTAATTAATTCCTTAGGAACATAAGTCCGGTATTGACCAAATTATAAATATTTGAAGAGCTTTAGAAGGACGAATTAACTTTAGAAATATTAAATACCTTTTACAATCCTTCATTAATGGCAGCTTTAATTATATATTTCGACTACAATCGTAGTCGTCCTCAGATGTTGTCTCTGCTGCACTGTTGACATATATCTTCTCTCTCTTCCACATCACTTTTCCTCTCGCCTACGTCATCGTTTCGTCGGTATAATTTTCTCAATATAGG
The DNA here is from genome assembly GCA_963930645.1 of Salticus scenicus. NCBI lineage: Eukaryota > Metazoa > Arthropoda > Arachnida > Araneae > Salticidae > Salticus > Salticus scenicus. The sequence continues at coordinate 217,340,164 of OZ005652.1, read as the reverse complement.
TCTTAAAAGTCTGCAGGTCTGCTGTATGCTGTAGGTCAGTGGAGAGATTCTTGTTTTGTTCCCTTAGTTTATGGATAAATCTGGATTTTTGTCTAATATAATTCATTAACACCGAAAACTCGAAGTGTCGGACCATGCCCTTGAAAAAGTGTTTGATGAATTTGTTGCGCGTTTTTAAGAATTTAGGAATAATTTTGTAGTTTAGGCAATCTTCCAAAAAAGTACGATGTGCAACCTCGCGGTTTAATTTTTTCGTATTTTTCTTAAGTCCCCGGTAAGTATCGTAAGGATTCATTGCCAAAAGAAAAGATCTTGCCAGTAATCAAGTTGATTTAACAAGTGGATGGGGGAGCACAGGTAACACTACGCCCGAGAACAACCGATAATGAAAATTCTATGATAACTAAAGGGCTAAAAAGCTAAAAGTTCATAACAAAGGGTTAAAAAGTGATAGACACTTAAAAAGGATTAAAAGTTTCAATGGGCGAACTAAGTTTAAGAATAATAAAAAGCGATATGTGTAAGGATTGGTTAAAAGTTCAGCGTTATGCAAATTAAAAATCAATAATACCGACGAAACGATGACGTAGGCGAGAGGAAAAGTGATGTGGAAGAGAGAGAAGATATATGTCAACAGTGCAGCAGAGACAACATCTGAGGACGACTACGATTGTAGTCGAAATATATAATTAAAGCTGCCATTAATGAAGGATTGTAAATAGGTATTTAATATTTCTAAAGTTAATTCGTCCTTCTAAAGCTCTTCAAATATTTATAAAACTAAAATTTATTTTCTAAGTTATATAAATTTATTGTATTTTTAAGTTATAAATATTAAAAATGGAAAGAGTTATTTTATACACAAGAAAATTAAATAATTTTTTATTAAAATTTTCAAATTTTCAATTGAATTGTAAAATAAATAAAAAGTTAAGATTACATAAAAAGTTAAAGAAGGAAAAAAAAAAAAAATAGTAGTCCGTAGGTAGCCTCGAACTCAAGTCATCTGGTTGGGAGACTCGCGCTTTAGGATCACACCACTGAGGCACTTACTCGCTTGTGAAATAACTTGTATTTAAAGATTACTGAAACTTTAAATGCTTTTTTCTTGAAATTTTGTGGATAGTGGGTCCTACTGCTTTAATATGTTGTTACCCTCAAAGTATACTACAATCTTGTGCAATTTCATCCTGATCTGAATTTTCCATGTTGTGACCTCTCCTTGTAAGAGAAAATAGATATTAGACGGTAGAAATCTGAGTGAGTGGTAGATCGAAAGTTAATACTGTTGAAAATATGCGCAAGTTAAAAAAAAAAAGGGATTTGATTTATGAGAGTTCTATTTTTTATTTATTTATTTATTTATTTTTTTCTAATTTATTTACGATCTTTTTTTTTTTTTTTTTTTTTTTAATATCATTTGTGATTTATATCAGCTTTAATTTAAAGACATTTTAAAACTGAAACATAATGCATTCCAATTAAATAAAATTGATTTACTTAAAGAAAAAAAAAAAAAAGCTCTGTACTAAACTGAATTCTGTCAAAGACAGAATTTAATTTGGTATGTAGGACTATTAATTTCAATCTGTAAAATTTTAATTCATTTTTTGACTGTAAAACTAGGCCACATACTTTTTTAAAATGACTGAAAGGAATTAAAATGAAGTGTTGCCATTTAAATTTCATACTTTAGTTAATTAAAAAAAAATTCATTGTTGTGTTGAAAAACTGTTTGCACCTCTGGATTCAGAAAAATAGCCCCTTTCATTTGATATCAAATTTGTGACGATAAGACTGATAATTCTAATTTATTTTGGAGTTACACAAGACTGGTCTACAAAAACTCCAAATTGATACTAATAGTCCTCCATTCTTAGGAAAAAAAAAAAAAAGAGGAAGAAAAAATGGATTTATTACTATATCTCTTTCATATATAAGAAGAAAGCTTAAGATTTGGATAAACTTAAGATTTCTGGTTTTTGATGAATTTACACATTTTGAAAATTTCCTTACATTTCAATTAACTGAAAGTGACTACTTATTTTTACAAAGGTGCATATATTACTATCTTCTGCATGTGAAAGAAGAAAGTAGAAGAATTCAATTTCTGGTTTTCAATGAATTTACATGTTTTGAGATATCCTTGTATCTCATTTAACTGAAATTGACTACGTATTTTTAAAGTGGATTTACTATTCTATCTGCATATAAAAGAACAATTTTAGGTTTTCGATTAAGTTACACCTTTTTGAGATTTCCCAAACTCAATTGGACCATTTTAGAAAATGTCATTTTGAGTTCAAACACTGTACTTAGAGATGCCAACATGTCCGGAAATTCCGGAGTTGTTACGGAAATAAGGTATCAAATACGGTAATACGGAAATGACATAAAAAGTACGGAAAGTGGTAGTTTCTCCTCTAATTTCGTCTCTTTGCCGGCAATCCGCTTTCGCGAGTCACGGCAGCACCGATTTCCATACGTGGCAGCAAACGTAAACAACAGCGAGAGGTAAGTGCTAGATCTACCCTTACGGAGAGAAAAAACGGCGAATCAGCGTGCAGTATAGCGTAACTCCGATGACGTCAGTTAAATGCTCTGCCCTCCAGCGGTATGCATGGTAGATTTCTTCCTCCCTAGCTTGTATTAGAGGGAGAAAATTATATTTTATTCCTTGTCAATCGATAATTTCACTCTAACCGTAACGAGTATCTACCGCGTTTGTTTTGAGGAGTGAGCGTCACCGTGGTTCATGTTGTGATTTGTTATTTTTGTCTGCCGCGTTATTGAATGTTATAACTCTTCAATGATAGTTGCCTTTAATATTTTTTATGAAAATGTCAGATCATCATGATCAATCCAAAAAACGCGTCGCAAATCAAAAGTTTATTGAAGATTATGCAAAAACAATGGCCGTGTTTGAAAGCCGGCAATGCACAATTTTCGGCATTTTGCAGAAAGGAGTTCTTTGGAAAATTTCGCATCATAGCGCTTTTTACTTTTTGATAGAGAACTTACTTTCTCTACCATTAAATCTGACAATAAAGAACTAGACAAATTAGGTCGATAATCATTAAGATTTTGAATTCGTATTTTTTATGCTGTAGAATATAATATTTTAAGTATTTTTTCCATCTTATAACCTTTTCTATCTTATTCCTTTCTTAATTTCTTTTCTGTTCTTTTAATTTTTATCAATTTATTCAATAAAATTTTATCTGAATAGTAAAGAGGGGCTACAAAAAAGTTGACCTGGGAAAAAAAAAAAACACTGACCAGATTTTAATTAAAAAAGACCGGACTAGTCAGTTTTGATTAAAAAAGGACTGGAAATAATTATTTATTTATTTTTAACTTGTATATCTTACTACACATTTAATTTAAAATCATACTCATATTCTTGTTTATTATATAGCATCAAATAATAAAAGAATATAATAAAAATACCCTTTATTGTAGGTATAAGGGCATTTCTCATTATAATTTAAATAATTTTTCATATAGATCTATCTAATTGAATCTGTAAAAGAATAAGTCAAGTTTTCTAAAAGAGCTATGAATTCTGCGAAAAAGAGAAAAAGTTTATTATCTAAAAACTCAGTCAGTTTCAGGAGGATGTTGCACCTTGCCTGCCCTATGACTAGAAAAATAGCAAAAGTGTCTGGATTTTAAATGTTAAATGTGCCCCTAAGAATTCAAAACAGCCCTTGGGAATCTAGAAAAAACCTTTTTTTTTATTATTAGCAGCATCCTGCCCTTTTTTAAACCTGGGGGAAACTCTGACATTGTATTTTTAAATAGTATGGTTGTAAGATTGACTCCTGAAAAAACTCCTGAAATACGAATTTTTGACTCCTGAAGAAGGGTGTAAAACTCCTGAAATTGAACTTACTCACTCCTGATGTAAGGTTTACAATGTTGGCGTCTCTGTACTTAATAAACTAATAGAATTAATTTAATCGAATTTGATATTTGTTTGGACTTTGATTTGACATGGTGCCTAACTTTTAGGCTATATCACCCAACAGGTGGTGCTTCCACGTTGCAATTTCCTCTCATTTCAGGAAAAGCCCAACATCCACAGTATACCAAATTTAGAGAAATATATTAAGTAAAACTCTGCTGATTCAGTTTGAGTACATATCAACAAACAATTGATGCAGCTGTGTTGCAATTTAATTTTGTATAGCAGAAGGCAATTGCTTTGCTTCCCCTTTGCAAAAAAAGTGGCCGAGTTTCGACCACTGGGTGATACTAGTAAATATAAATAAATATATTGTGCATGACAATCAACATTTGTTCATACATCAGTAACAAGTAGAATTTAAAGTGTAAAGAAAGTTAAAATTTAAAACTTTTTCTTCTATTTATATCTAAAATTTAAAATTTTAAAATAAATATATGCCCTTAAGAATCCAAAAATCTAAAAAGTACCTTTTTTTTAAACCTGGGTCAAACTGATATAAAAAGAAAAAATAGATGCATAATTTTTTCGTTAGCTCAATAATAAGAAATTGTAAGATAAATGAAAATCACCTGGATGTTTTTTATATTTATTCAAGGACTAACATAGATATATATGTCTAAACAATGTAGAAATATATGAAAACAAATCTGAATCAGCAACGGAGTGGCTACACTAGAGTCCTTTACCCAACCCAAACCCGACAAAATGAGTTTTAAATCAACCCGAACCCACTTATGCTCAAGTGTTAGTAGCTCAGTGTTTGAGTTTAATGTTTATATTCTAAAAAATATATATATGTATGCATCTTCATTTATTGTTTTCGTTCAATGTGAATATTTACTTTACTATAATAATTTGTGTAGCATGGATATGATTCACAATTAAACATCTGCTTTCCTACTAAAGGGCAAAACTGGGAAAATTCATTAGTGGCCAGTGGGCGGTACTGTCAGTTTCATTAGTAGCCACTTTTTTAAGTTAGTGGCCACTTTTCACATAAGACTATTTCTTTCAGACTGCAAAAAGCTATGTCACCACTTTGTGGTATAAATCACTACAAGAAAAATAAGAAATATATATAATAATAAAATTAACACATGGACAATGAAATTGTAATTTGTAATTACGCTCTTTTTAAAAACCCTAAATTGCACATCCTAAATTAAAATCTGCTTAGGGCTCTAATAACAGCAAAAGTTCTTATATTTCAGATAATTCATTAGTACTTTTTTTTTTCAATTTATTTAAGTGAACTAAGCTGTTATCGTTCACAGTTCACACTGATATTTTCTGGTAAATGAATCAGCTGATTCATCATCATCACAACCTTTTACATGGTCATGTGTAAATACAGTTAGCAGTTTTATTATTTTTTATTTCTAAAGACACACTTTTTTAAATGATTTTATTTCAATAGAGTTAAAATATGTCCTTAAAAAGTATAGATATGGAAACTTAGCTGCTTCATTAAAAATAATTTACTTAGCTGCCAAATTTGTAGCTTTAAAAATAGGAAGATTTCTACTTTAAAATGGGAAGGAAAAGGGAATATATCTATTCAAAAGAAAGCAAATAACAAAATTTTTGAAAAATACACATTTAAGCCAAACCAAATTTTAATACACATATTTGTCAAATATCTTAAATGGGTTATAAATATACACTAAATACTATGGAGATAATAATGGAAAAGATTGTGCTTTGCAGGACATTTGATCATTAACTGCCAGTTGAAATGGAGCGCACATGTGTGTGTGGGTGGGGGGGGGACATCTATATACTTATTTATAGGTTCTAGAATCTAATCAAGAAAGTTTAAAATGGATATTTACATTTATGTTATGAATGAAGAAAGATTGTAAATCACAAGGCTTCAATGGAGCATGTGATTGCCAATCGTTGGAGGAGGAGGGGGGGGGGGAATTACAAGAATTATGAGTAAGAGATATTAAACAATTCTACTTCTTCAAAGATTCTAGAATCTAATAAAGCAAGTTTAAAATAGATATTTAAATTTTTTGTGTCAAATGGAGAATGATTAGAAATTATAAAGCTTTCTATCAGCTGTGTGATCACGGATCGTTAGGGGGAGGGAAAGGGAGGAGCTCCAAAAAATAATGAGTGAGATATATTAAAACATTCTACTTCTTTATAGGTTGTAGAATATAATAAAGCAAGTTTAAAATGAACATTGACATTTATGCCATGGATGGAAAAAGATTGGAAATCACAATGCTTTGATTGCCTATCGTTGCTCGATTTTTTGAATCTTTTAATAATCACAAAAAGTGGCGACTTTAGTGGCGATCGATGCATAATTTTTAATCGCCATTTTGACCATTAATTTTGCCCTTTATTTCCTACGATCACTTTAAATTCACACAATCAGCAAATTAGCTTCCTCCAGTTGCAATATCGTTGCATTGTTTATTTGTTCTTGAAAAGATAAAGAATATAACTACCCTTTATGGAATCAGTTTTCTAAATGTGTTTCTTTTACATTGCTTTTTTTCTTTTTTTTTTTTTTTAATTAAACAAGTATTATTTCTGTATATTTGCTGTATATACAAGTATAAATGAATGAAAATTCAAAATTTTGTTTACACAAAAGTGAAAATTGAAATTCATTGAAAGTAAAGGTATCTAAAAAAAAAAAAGTAAATTCAGGAATCTTTTCAATTCCCAGAACATAAAAGCAAGGTTATACAGCTTTTTTTTTTTTTTTAAATTAACAATAGTCAGTAAAAATGTATATTATTTCTTGCGAATGTCACACAAATACGGAGCTCTGACAGATATCTAGTAAGTATCAGACATGGTACAAGCTTACAGAAAAAAGGCTGAACTCCCCCCTCCCCCCTTTCTCTCTCAAAAGTCACAATATAAATTTTTCAATAATAAAAATGTTAAATCTGATTGCATACACATACACACAATAAACAAAATCAGAACAATAAATCTTATATTAAATATCATATTAATTATAATTAAAATAGTCGTAAGTGCTTAAAAAACAGACAAAATTATTACATATACTTGAAAATAAGTTTATTCTGTAGAAGCATTGTTTGCTAGGGCAATTGATTAGCAAAATAATGTAGTTCAAGTTCATTAGGAAAATGCAGTTGAAACGCTATTTCTTTTTCATGTTCTCCAAGTTTGTATTTGACATTTCTTGAAAGCCAATCACATAGAAATTGCTAATAATATATTGCACAAATTCAGGCTGACCCCCCCCCCCCCCCCTATTGATCCCAAGAATAATAATTTTCAAGCTTAAAAAGGCTGAAAAGTAACATGTCTGAAGTAGTGATGGCACGAAGCACAGTTTGGCCGAAGCACCGAATACCGAAGCTTCGGCCAACTAATCGCCGAAGCTCCGGCATCATTGTGGGATTGTTTTGCAGAAGTCATAAACAATAAATTACTCACAGAACACTTTGAAAATTCATCGGCTAAAGAGCTGGAAGTATATATAAGCAATCTGCTTTTAAATATAACACATTGTCTGTTGGAATTGGTGGAGATGGAGAGAAAATTAAAAAAGATTATCTAATTCGGCCAAACGCTATTTATCTGCTCCAAGCAGCAGTATATATAGTGAAAGGTTATTTTCTGAAGCTGAAAATGTGTATGAGGAAAAAAGGAATAAATTCTTCCTAAAAATGCAAAAACATTGATTTTTTGTGCATCATAATTTAAAATTGTGTGATAAATGATAAAATAAAGTAAGGTTAATTAAACCTTGTATGTAATATGATGAAAATAAACATAAAAAACAATTTACAGTATCTCAGTTATTAACCTAGAAAACATTTTATCATGTGATAATAATAAATAATCTAGAATAAATTTTAAAATTTTAATTATCTGGAATAAATATTTAGAATTTAGATCTAGGGTGGATGTGCAAGTAATAGGCATCCTCCTCATATTCTGGCTTATAAAAAATAAATAAAAATTCAGCTTTTATTTATTTTTCAACAATTCTCTGCATGTTTTATAATCCTGGGTTATTGTTAATCTTGATTATTGACTATATTGTTAATTTTGATTATTGACTATACATGACTATGACTAAGTTTCAAAGCTAAAAATATTTAAAGAATGTTTCATGCAATATTTTAATAGCTTCATTTTAAAGCAACTAAAGTTGTTCGTATAATTAAATAGTTAACTAAATATAATGTAATGTAACTTATTTCTTAGCAACTTCCAATTTAAATAGAATATATTATTAATTGTTGTATGATTTATGGTTCCAAAGGGTCAATGCACACAAACTTTTAAATTAAACATAAATTTCTACTATGTTTTATTATAAGGTACCATTGTGTATAACTTAAATGACAATATTTTATATAATAATAATTGTTAAAAGAATATTCACAACATAAATTGTTATAGGCCGAATCGGCCGAATCACGCTCATTATTCGGCCAGGCCAAAGCTTCGGCAAAGTGGCCGAAGCTTCGGCCTTGCCGAAGCTTCGTTCCATCTCTAGTCTGAAGTATGTATATATATATATATAGTACGTTTAAATCAGTTATTAATTATGTCTCCAAATTTATGCTTATAATCGTAAATTTTTTTTTTTTGAAAGATGTTCTTATTCTCAAGTTGACCCGACGCATTGAAAACTAAACCCAACCCGAACTGCGCGTCGGGTTGGATTCGGCCCTTAAAAAAAACTGAATTTGGGGGTGGGGGGGGGGGATCCCATTTTCCCATATTTGTTCTGCTTTTTTTTTTTTTTTTTAACTTTGTTCCAGAAATCCAAATTTACACAAAAAGTCTTCCCCCCCCCCCCAAAAAAAAAAAAAAAAAAGCTTTATAATACTTAAAAGAATGATCTGTGATCAAATGCCTTGCAAGAGTTTTGCAACTCTTTCTCCGTCCATAGTATAAGGTTTAATATTTATTTCAAACTTGCTTTATTATATTCTAGAATGTGCATGGGTGAAAGTTTTCAGTCTATTGACTGAATTCAGTCTTTTTTTATGTGTTATAATACAGATAGGCCAGTTTTATGGAATTAATCTTTGTTAGGGGCAAATAAAGGTCCCATTTTTTTTTTTTTTTTTTTTTTTTCTGAATCAACCCCTATTAACAGGGTTCCCATGGTCCTTGAAAGTCCTTAAGAAGTACTTGAATTTCATTTTCTTTTTCAAGGGCCCTTGAAAGTACTTGAATTTTGCGCAAAGTCCTTGAAAATCCTTGAATTTTCCACTCCAATAGACGGGCTTAACGCAAATTCTGTCAAGGCTAAACTATCTGTCCATCTATACAAGCGCACGCCATTGTCTAATATAATCATTTTGTCATAAAATTCTTATTTCATTGTCTTGCTTTTGCATATAGTTTCAACTTATTTGTTTTTTTTTTTTTTGCCAGTCTCATACCTGTTTGATGGACTGGTCATTAATTTTGAGCAAAAAGTGACCAGACCAGGACTCAGACCTAAAAACTTTGGAATAATCATAATGATTCCAAATCTTGAACTAATCGTTTTTTGACTCTTGTAAAAGTTAATTCGGTCAATCCATCAAAAATGTATTGTGAAAACAGGCAAAGTTATTCTAATTATAAAAAAAAAAAATTACTAATGAAAGTAGTTACTAAAGTTTTGTGTATATGCCTAGCATTCTGCGATTTTCCCCTAGTCCTTGAAAAATTTCAAATGGTCTTGGAAAGTACTTGAAAAGTCCTTGAATTTTTTTCTTTTTTAAGAGTGGGAACCCTGTTAATGTTAATTCAATTATATTAATAAATAATTTTCCTAAGTTTTCATACTTATGCTTATTAATGTAACCCTTGGAAATGTATGTTTTGAATATCTACATACATTATATATGAGTTTATTATATTTTACCCAATATTATAATATATATATATATATATATATATATATATAAATATATATATATATATATATACTTCAGTCCAGCGAAATTTTTTTACTTTTACCCATGAGAATGTGTAAAGAGATAGAATTGTTCCAATATTTCTCATGTAATTTTTTCTACCCCCCCCTTGCCTAATAATGATTAGTAATCACACCTCAGGCATGCTTGTGATTTCCAGTGTTTCTCCATCTACAACATAAATGTCAATATTCTTTTTAAATTAATTTATTACATCCTAAAACCTATGAAAAGTAGAATTGTTCAATCTCTAAGTTATTTTATTATTTTCTCCTCCCCACCTAATAACGACTGGCAATTAAACTTATTACGTAATCCTTGTGATTACCAATTTTTCTCCTTCAGCAGTATAAATGCAAATGTTCTTTTCAAACTGTCTTTATTAGATTCTAGAACCTATAATGAAGTAGAATTGTTCACTATCTCTCACTCATATAACCAGTTTCCCTCCCGCTATTGATTGGTGATCAAACGCCCTCAAGAAGCTTTGTGATTTTCAGTCTTTATCTGCAACATAATAAATGTTAGTGATGATTTTAAACATGCTTTATTAGATTCTAGAATCAATAAAGAGGTAGAATTGTTGAATATCTCTCGCTCGTGTAATTTTTATTGTGACATCCCCCCCCCCCTTCCCTGTTTTAAGGAATGTTTAAAAACTTTTTTATAAACAATTTGTGTAGTTAAAGTTAAAATGAATAATAATTAAAAATTATTTTACTATAATTAATCTATATATTAAGTAATTTTAAGTGTTGACAATCCTATGTGTGTGTGTGTATATATATACATAAAATAACGGGTAAATTTGGCAAAACATGTCGTGAATTCATTCCTCGCACAAAGTGTTCCTATTTTTATTCCTGTTGGGTTGGCAGCTATGCATTTGAAACTTTCAGAGTAGCTCAGAACCCAATGACAACACAATATTTTTGAATTTTTGATTAGTTTTCTTTTAATTAATTAAAATATGAAAATGATAACCTTCTAATAGCTTTAAAAATAGCCATTAAAATATTAGCTATAATTTAATTGTTGCCAAAAAAAAAAAAATTACGAGTTCATTTTCTTTCGGCATAAAAATAAATACATTAAATTAAACAGGAACATTAAAAAATTATAAAAAGTTAAATTATGCATCTCACAAAAATTGACTTCATTATCACTAAATTTTATACATATTGATAAAGTGCTGATGTAGTTTTATAGCAATGATTCAACAGAAAATTTAAAAGCATAGTGTGTAAAAAGTTTCTTATAATTATTTTTAATTAATGAATTAATTTGACTCAATGAAACTGGGAACTTGATGTTAAACATTATGTACAATGACTGTAAAAATGGAAGGTTTTACATATTTTTTTCTCAAAAAAAAGTTATCCTAAAAGTAAAACGGGATCGATCCTTGTTAACTAAAAATATTTTTATTGGCTTGGTTGAAAATTGCATAATATGTTGTGATTTTTAAAATATCATTAAAAATGCTTGTTTACTTCTTAACTTTAAACGGAATTTTTTATCTCTTTGCAGAAGAAAAGAAAGAGGCAAAGAAAGAAGAATCCGAAGAGTCTGATGATGACATGGGCTTTGGATTATTTGATTAAATAATTTTTTTTTTGTTTTTGTAAATAAATTTTTATTTATTAAAATATTCTTGTCTTGTCTTAAATGTTACTGATTTGTACTCTCAATTGGTGCATCAGTTAGCCGTTTACCCTTTATGCACTACTTTTTCTGTTATGTGCAACAGTTACCTTTATATTTAATATGTATATATAAAATGTAAGAAATGAATTAACAGGGTGGCGACAATCGGGGAAATCATAGAAATATCAGGGAATTTTATAAAAACACCTCAAAATCATGGAAATTTTCATTGTTGTCCAGCCTATCACGACTGAAAGATCGTCAAACAGGTGTTATCTTAACCATGATTGCACAGGATTGGCTGTTTTCTAGTTGAAATTATGGAATATATATAATGGGTAATGGAAATCATGGAAATTTGTCAAAATTAGTTTTGGAAATTATGAAAAAATCAGGGGAACTTTTTTTTTCTGAATTTCTGTAGCCACCCTGATTAAGTCTGCATATCAGATTCCTGCTTTCTTCCCATGTTGTCCAATTGTATTTTTGTTGCTTCATTTAAGACTGTCTCATTCAAAAATGGAGATTTTCAAATTGTTTTTTTTTTTTTTTTTTTTTTTTTTTTTTTTTTTAATGTTGCCTTTCAGCTTAGTGAACAATAAAAAAAAAAAAAAAATGAAATAAACATTTCATTTAGAGATCCAAAATTTACTTAAGGGGGCGTCCATTAATATGTGAGGTGTTCAGAAGGGAGGGGGTCGCGCCGAATCTCACGTGGGGAAGAGGGAGGGGTCTTGGCAAATATCACGTAATTTTTTTCCCCCGCAAAAAACAGTGTAAAATTACGAGAAAATTGAGTTAAATTCAAGTAAAACATATTTCTTGACTTAAATAAGGCAAAATCTGACACAATAATATTTATCGCAGCTATCCGAATGCCGCAAAGCAGCACAGTAATCTTAATGTGATGATTTAGAAAAGAGATGCTGCAGTACATTCGGTATCTACTTAGCATCCATCACAAGAGCTGCAGAGCATTAGCATGCGGTTCACAATGCACTAGCTGCGCAAGCACACAAAGTGTGACCCTCACAGATTGTCACAATCACAAGACGAGCTTCTGTGTGCAAGTGACAATGGTTTAGAGTGGCTAAATTAAATCAAAGCAAAGTTGAAGGAGCAGATGATTTTACTGAAAATCACATGGGTATGTTGGTTCCAATAGTTACTCTTGAGACTGTGCACGAGTCCCCATGGACTGAATTAGAATATTGTTTTATTAATTTTAGTAGTTGCTATTTAAGTATTTTATTGTTCAGTTTTATTACTGTGATTGTGTTTTTTGAAATAAATCCAACGCTACAGTAAAAGTACGAATTTTGAAAAATCTCACGTGAGATTAGGGGAGAAGAGAGGTCAAAAAATCATCAAAACAGCCTCACATAATTATTGGACACCCCCTAATGAAATAAAATAATTTTTTTCAGATATTTGCTCATTGAGATAAAAGGCGACATACTCGAAGAGATATTTAAAAAAGAAATAAAAAAACTTTACTTGCAAAACATTTAAAATACCTTATAAAAAACTTTTATTTATTTGGCTTATTAATTTCAAACACTCTGTGTTCATCTTCAGAGCCAATAACTAAACGTCGTCGTTCTTCTGATGTATACTCTGCTGGGGAACGTTGTGGTTGCCGTTTCGCTTCACTTCACAATCTTTCAGTAGTTGTTGCCAGGCAGTGGGGATGAGATAGTGCTCTCTATCGTTTACAGCATTATTGTTAGTTATAATTTCGAGGGCCTCCCGTTTTAGTGCATAGCTATGGTTATTGTAAGGGGCTATTTTTTTTATGTTAATGGAGTTAATATTTATGGAGTTATTGTTATGGGTGGTGGAGAAAGCTGTAGAGGATTTTCCTAATTTTAAGTCTGTACGGTGTTCTTTTTCTCGTTCTGAAATTTTACGTTTGGTCATTTCCGATATAGCAGGCTTTATTTCCGTTAGTATGTTCAAAGTCTATTTTATAAATGCCGGGGGTAGAGTTTTGCTGAATGAGGTCTTTTTCGTTTCGGATGTGTTGAAAGATGTTTTTGTTAGGTTTTATTGGAATGTTTACGTTTATATTTTTATCTTCGTTTTTTATTTTAATGCTGGCGCCGTTACAATATGGGATGGCTGTGGTGAAGTTGGATTTAGATTTCTGGGCACTGTTGATTTTGTTTAAGGATTTTAAGCGTTTTTCATATAGTTAAGTTCATTATTGAGTAAGTGTTTGTTAGAACAGACTACTATAGCGCGGTTAATATAAGATCGAAGGGCTGATAATTTATGAGAGGGGGGGTGTTACAATTTTTATTTATGATTTCGGTGTTAGCAGTGACATCTTTCAACACATCCAAAGTGAAAAAGACCTCATTCGGCAAAACTCTAACCCCGGCATTTATAAAATAGACTTTGAACATACTAACGGAAATAAAGCCTGCTATATCGGAATGACCAAACGTAAAATTTCAGATCAAGAAAAAGAACACCGTACAGACTTAAAATTAGGAAAATCCTCTACAGCTTTCTCCACCACACATAACAACCCCATAAATATTAACTCCATTAACATAAAAAAAATAGCCCCTTACAAATAACCATAGCTATGCACTAAAACGGGAGGCCCTCGAAATTATAACTAACAATAATGCTGTAAACGATAGAGAGCACTTAATAGCAGGAGACTTGGCGTTGGAATATTAAAATAGGAATAAACTACTACGTCAGAAACGCCAAAGAAAAATTATTGAGGTGCATACAGCTGTTTCGGTAGCCTAAAGCGTACCGTCTTCAGTGCAAAAAGAATTCTGAATCTGGAGAAGTACTCGTATATATAGGAGAGGGACCGGATTTAGTTCAACCAATAAGATTACGGAAGAGGTGGGGAGTGTGGCCAATAGGAATTAAGGAATGTGTAGCTGTGTAAACAGTAGAAAAATTAATGAAATGTGGACTGAATGTAAAATTTCCAACAATCAGACAAATAGGGAACAGCGAAACCACAATTTACAAGGTTTTTAAAATTTTTATAAATATGAAAAGCTTCAAAGAAATCAAGTTCATGAATGGATTTAGGTCTGCAAATTATTTCAGCTGAATTAAATTTAAAATTATGATTTTCCTCCCAGCAATGTTTAGAAATAGCCGATTTATTGGTTTCTTGTTTGCGGACGTAATTCATATGTTCTTTTAGACGAAATTTAAGACTGCGTTTAGTTCGGCCAATATATGATAAACCACACTGACAGGAAATACTATAAATGCCCCAAGAATTATGCATATCAATAGGATCTTTTAACTGAGAAAAGGTGAGTTTATTGGAAGGCGAAAATATTATTTTAAAATCATATTGTTTGAGAATTTTAGCTATGGTTTGACTGGTTTTAGAAAAATAGGGTAAAACAATACTGATATTAGATGTGATTAATTTAGTAGACGAAATACGAGGGGTGGGGGGTATTTTCCCCCTCACGTCCTGTGTGCTGCCTCAAAGTGGCGAGGGGGTGTGCCTGGGTGGAATGGGCGATGTACGTCGGGAGCTTTTTGCTCCTTGTAGGGTCACCCATGGCGAGAAGGCCATTCCGCTTTACCCAGCTAAATGCATACATGCACCCCAATCCAAGGTGTTAGGTACCGTGCTGATGGATGAATGGCACCAGGGGCTATGGTGTCGTGAACGGTCCCCTCGAGGAACCAGGCGAAACCTTGTTGTAGTTAGCCTTACACCTGTATTGGGAGGCTATGCAGGTGTGGACCTCTCTTTCCTCCCAGTTCTGCGTTCCTGTATGGATTTATCTCTCTCTAAAGGACTGTCTATGCAGTCAAATAAGGACGATGTTCCTTCGAGAACTCGTCATATTCAGGAGGAAACCTGCAAACCTTCTGGATCTACTATGGGGGCAGCAGGCTCTGGCCAGCAGCACCCTGGTGGACCCGCTGATGAGCAGAAAGTACTCACAAAAGCGCAACAGAAGGAAGAGGTTGCAGAAGGGTTTACCACCAAATACGGCTGGTGACCAAGATAAGGATGGTGGATGCAAGAGGCTTTGGTCACAAGTGTCAACTCCTTCTCCCAAGGTCTGTGAGATGACGAAGAAGCCTAAGCTTCAGTCATTTGCACAGGTAGCAAGGTCAACCAGGATGGCAGTGGTGAAAGAATCTTTTCCTTCCCACAGGCTAAATTCTTCGGAGGCCTTTGCTATCCAAGAGGAAATTTTGAGAAAGGGTGATTTACTTCCTGTGAGTGAACACCTTCCAAAATTAAGCAGCCCTACACTTGTCGATGGTGCTCTCATCTTTCAGTGTGATGACGCCTGGACAGTGGAGTGGCTGAAGAAGGAATTCGACCAAAACAAGAATGTCCTGAAGGAAGAGTCCCTGCGAGTCATTCTTGCGAGGGAACTTCCGAAGCCTGTGAAGGTAGCCTTCAAAACAAAGGATGTAGTCAATAAGGAGCCCAAAGATCTTCTGAAGCGGATCTCTAGGTACAACCCAAAGTTGAAGTCTGAAGACTGGCGTGTTCTGCACAGGCTTGTAGAACCACAGTCCATTAGATGGATCTTTGAGGTTAGTATCGAGTCTGCTAGGGAAATCAGGGCTGCTGACTACAAAGCCTATACTGGTTTAGACAGAGGAGCCTTCAAAATTTTGAAGGATCCAAATGTACATACCCTTGCTGTTGTGCAAGATGTAGGTAGAGGTAAGGAGGATGAAGAGGATAGTGTCACTACTGGTGAAGCATCCTCTTCCAAGGTAAGTGAAACAGTTATTCAAATTAATATTGATTCGCTTACTTTAAGTGAGCTAGATATTGAATCTAACTCTGAAGGCACGCTTACTCCCTCATCACCTATGTCTTTGACTGAGGTTGAGGCGCTGCTAGGTAACTCCTCAAAGGAATCTAGTGCTACTCCTTCATCTGAGGGAGATTTAACTGGCACTTAGTTGTGCCTTTTTCCTCCCTGATTTATGGATTGTAGCATTAAGATAGTGCAAATCAATCTGCACCATAGCCAATCGGCTTCTGCCCTTCTTGGCCAAAAGCTGGCTAGTGGTGCTGTGGACATAGCACTCATCCAGGAGCCATGGGCTAAAGATGGTAAGATCCTTGGTCTTGGTATAGACAGCAAGAGGATCTTCTTTGATAGAACCTGTTGTAGGCCCAGAGCATGCATTTATGTTAGCTCTAAGCTACATGCTCTGCTCCTGGTAAATCATCTTAATGGTGACAATGTTGCTGTTAGAGTGAAATACCAGCGCCAGGGTAACAAAGATAGTTTTACTTTTGTGTCCTCTTATCTTCCATATGAGGATAAGGATACTCTCTCAAAAGAGATTATTAATCTCATTGAGAACTGTCATAATCTTAAATTCAAGCTCATCATTGGCTGTGATGCGAATGCTCACCACATATTGTGGGGTAGTAATGATTGCAACAAGCGGGGTGAGGACCTTTTAGAGTATATTTTGCATTTTAATCTGTATACTCTAAATTCTGGCAATGAACCTACTTTTGTTACTTCTAACAGGAGTGAGGTCATTGATATTACGTTCTGTAATAGTATATGCTATGACAACGTCAGGGATTGGAGAGTCTCTGATGAAGAAACTCTTTCTGATCACAGGCTAATTTGTTTTACTGTTACAGGTCCAATAAGACTTGAGACCAAGGGTAGGAATCCACGTCATACCAAGTGGGGTTCCTACTGTGAAGACCTAAAGAAAGCTGCTTTTGGCCACTTTGGTAAGTTGTCTTCGGTGCTGGATCTCGAATTGGCTGTTGACCAGTTGCAACTTGCAACAGATCATTTTAGAATCCTACCACCAAAATTGTAAGGTTATGCACACTAGCTTACCAAGGATTGTTCCTTGGTGGTCTAAAGAGCTTAGTTGTATGCGTAGCAATTGTAGAAAGCTCTTTAATAGAGCTAAGAAGAATGGTGAGTGGCAAACCTATAAGGCTGCACTTACCTCTTATAATAAAGCTGTCAGGAATGCCAAAAGGGCATCCTGGAACAGCTATTGTTCTGGCATCAGTGATATTTCAGCCACAGCTAGGCTAGTTAGGGTGATGTCTAAGGACAGGATGTGCAATCTTAATGCTGTTAAGTTGCCTAGTGGTGATTACTCGGAGTCTGGAGAGGAGACCCTGGCAGAAATGTTTAGGGTCCATTTTCCAAACTCCAGTACTTGCCATGAGACAAGTTTTTCTACTCCTCTCAACACTCGTACTTGTGGAAGAGAGAAATGGAATGCTGCCAGGAAGGTTGTTACATATGAAAAAATTATTTGGGCTATTAACTCCTTCAAGTCTTTTAAGACTCCTGGAATTGATGGTATCTTTCCAGCACTTCTGAAAGAAGGCGCTGAGGTTTTGACGCCCATCCTCTGCAGGATTTTTAGATCATGTTTGGCACTTGGTTATACACCAATGGCTTGGAGAAATTCCAGTGTTATCTTTATCCCTAAGCCTGGTAAAGATAATTATTTTGAGGCAAAGTCTTTTAGACCTATTTGTCTCACTTCTTTTCTCTTAAAGACTCTTGAGAAGCTTGTTGATAGGTATATCAGGGAAGAGGTCTTATGTGTTCGGCCACTTTCCAATTTTCAGTTTGCCTATCAGCCTGGCAGGTCAACTGACACTGCGTTGTATCACTTAACTCATATTGTTGAGAAGTGTCTGGTCTCTAAGGAGGTGGCTCTTGCTGTCTTTCTTGATATCGAGGGTGCCTTTGACAAGGTTCCTGTTGACACCATCATTGATGCGCTTTCTAATAGGAATATCAATAGTACCACTGTGAATTGGATCAAGAGTCTTCTCACCAACAGGTTTGCCTCTGCAACACTGCTTGGTGATTCTCTAATGATCAAAGCCAATACTGGATGTCCACAGGGTGGTGTTCTTTCTCCACTGCTGTGGTGTCTCGTGGTTGATTCACTTCTGAATGAGATTGGTCACTCGGGGGTGGATTGCATTGGTTATGCTGATGATATTGTCATTGTAACCAAGGGGAAGTTTCCGGATACTGTTTGCTGTATCATGCAGAATGCCCTTGAGAAAGTTGAGTCTTGGTGTTCTTCCAGGGGTCTTTCCGTGAACCCTGCAAAGACACATATGATTGCCTTTAATAGAAAAAGGACCATTATCTTAAAAAATATCAAGTTTTTTGGTCATAACCTCACTTGTTCAAGTGAGGTGAAGTATCTTGGTGTCTATCTGGATGAGAAACTCAACTGGAGGAGTCATCTTGATTATTGTATTTCTAGGGCTAAAAGGGCGTTTTGGGCCTGTAGGAATGCTATTGGTAGGTCATGGGGTCTTAGTCCTATGGTTATCCGCTGGATTTACTCCATGATCATTTGTCCAATGATCACTTATGGTTCTATTGCCTGGTGGTCTAGGACTAGGCTTGACACTGCTAAGAAGAATCTTAATAAGATTCAAAGGATGGTGTGTGTCGCGATGACTGGTTATTTAAGGACAACACCAACTGGAGCTTTAGAGTTACTCTTGGGCTTTATATATGCGCATTGAGGCTGAGGCTATCTTGTGTGTAAAGAGGTTAAGAAGTTTTGGGCATTGGAATAATTATTCCAATTATCTGAACTGGAAGCATCTTAATAAGGAGATTTCGGATCACCTGCATTTTACTATGCAGTATAAGGTTCTCCCTAGGTATGCTTTTTCTAAGCCGTATATTATCCACTTGCCCTCTAGGGACATTTGGATGAATACTCCACCTTGGGGTAATACGAATCACATTAAGTGGTACACTGATGGCTCCAAGATGGATAATGGCACTGGTGCTGGTGTTTGCTGTCCTGAGGATGGTACTTCACTTTCCTATCCTTTGGGAGGTATGCTACTGTCTTTCAGGCTGAAGTCTTTGCGATCCTTATGTGTTGTAGGACTTGCATGAATAGGGGCTATAAGAATCGATATATTGGCATTTATTCTGATAGTCAGGCTGCCCTGTTGGCTTTACAGAAGTCAGTAATGACTTCTTCTCTTGTTTGGGAGTGTTATCTCACTCTTTGTGCTCTTGCTGCTAACAATAAAATCTTCCTGTATTGGGTACCAGGTCATACTGGTATCCTGGGAAATGAGTTAGCTGATGAGCTGGCTAGGAAGGGTTCTGATACACCTTTTATTGGTCCTGAACCTGTCCTGAGTATTTCTGGTAGTTTGTTGAGGGGTACTATTTTCTCCATCATGAGAAACTTGCAGTACTCTACTTGGCTCAAGACTGAGGGGAGCAGGCAAGCTAAAGAGCTTAACTGTGGTAATCCTAGTGCAAGGGCTAAGGAGCTCATGAAGCTCAATAGAAATAGCATCAGCAAGGTGATTGGTCTCCTTACGGGACACTGTCGCTTAAAAAGACATCTTTATGTCATGGGTATTGCTAGTGATCCATGTTGTAGGGGTGTCAAGTACAAGGAGGAAACTGCAACACATATTTTATGTGAATGTGAAGTCTTCTCTGCCTATAGGTTTGAGCACTTGGGGCGGCATATAATTGAGCCTTGGGAGCTTCAGGATATTCCGGTTAGATGTCTGCTGGGTTTTCTTTCTGCCACAGGTCTTTTTAAAAATTAGGTTTTGTGGGTTAGTACAATAGACTTCTGGTCGCAGTGCTTGGTTTCTTGTAAACCACCCACTTATAATAAAAAAAAAAAAAAAAAGATTGTGCAACTGTACTGGTATGTGCAAATGCTGCAGGCACGCATAAACTCAAAATATTTGTTGTTGGCAAGTGCTGCAATCCACGTTGCTTCAAAAACATCAAGAATTTGCCTGTGCGATATCAATCACAAAAAAATGCGTGGATGAATTGTGACTTTTTTAAAGACTGGTTTCACAGTTTATTTGTGCCCAGTGTCAAGGAACATTTAGAAAAGAAAGGATTGCCAAGTGATTCTCTTGCTAGATAATTGCCGAGCCCACCCCGCAGTTGAAGATTTAAATGCGGAAAATATGTGTTATGATTTTACCGCCAAATGTCACCAGTCTTATCCAACCAATGGATCAAGGAGTGATTCAAAATATAAAAACAAACTATCGCTCCGTGTTCATGCGCCGATGTGTGAATTTTGAAGGAACTGTTGAAGAATTTCAAAAACAGTTTACATTGAAAGATGCAATATTTGCGTTATCTCTTGCCTGGAGAGATGTAAAAAAAAAAAAATGCCTATGCGGGTGTTGGAAGAAATTGTGGCCTATGATTATATTTCAAGATGGCGAGTCGAGTGACAAATTCTTTGGTTTCACCAAAGGCGGGCGCTCGGCTCGTCCAAAAGGATTATGTCAGGATCAGGAGCCCGTGTCCGACATCTTGGATATTGTCGCGTCTTCGAAAAAAATTAAAATTAATGAAGAGTTGCAGGCTAGGGTGGAAATAGACAGTTCTGTTCCTGTTACTCTCTCTCTTGATGATGAAATCATCGAACAAGTGCTGGGAAAGGATCAGGATGAAGAACAAGAAGAGGAGGAGGAAAATGAAGACACAAATACAAAAACAGTTACGTGGAAGGAAGCCGATGAGGAATTATCAACTTTTATACGGTTTGCTGAACAATGTTCAGCTATGTCAGCACATGACGTGATGAAATTGCATTACATTCATAGTGAATTTTTTAAAATCGGGAAAAGAATCATGTAAACAAACTGATATTCGAAGTTTTCTGTCTAAGTAATCATAATTAATTTTTTTCTTTTTTTTTTTCCTGGAAATGTGAATTTAGCGTACATATGTTTTTTTTTTTATTATTTTAATTAATCTGTGATATTTTTGATATTGTGTTTATGTATTTCGATCTCGCAGCCGTAAAATATCTTTAAAAACTAAAATACACTTACGGTGGTATGTGTTTTTGCTTTATTTTATTTTTTTCTTATTTATTATTTCGGGGAAGATGTCAGTTACTGGAGCATGTCAATCACTGGAGTAGCTACTCTGTCTGCATGTTAAAATATGTAACTCTGAATAACACAAGCTTGATACTAATGCTCTACACTAGCAATTAAGGTAGCCACTGATGACCAAAGTCCTAAAAAAAAATGGTTGCCATTTCTCTGTCAGTAATATTAACAAGTAAAAATGGGGGGGAAAAATGGTACTCAACGAAAACATTTAATTTTAATAGAATTATAGAAAAAGCGAACTTTAAACAGTTTTAAACCATAGACGACAATCTATAAAAATTCTACTTTGTATACCTGTAGAAAGAAAAAAAATAAAGAGAGAGATTTGAAAACTTTGTTTTGCATTCATGTAAATAAATCTCTACTGTTTACATTTTAATCAAATGTAGAGTTTACACTCTATTGCACTTATAATAATTTGATACCATAGATCATAATGGCGCAGAAGTTTTCTTTGCGTCTCTGTAAAAGACCTATACCCCTTCACCCATGAAAATCTGTAAAAATCCTGTAATATTGATCTACAACCTACCTACCATTTCTTTAGCTCAATCGAAAAACACATTCAGATGATATCACACTTTAATAGTTTGAGTCCAAAGGCCGTAATGATAAAGAATTTTATCATACACATTTAGAATAGTAAGTTTGGACTTTCTGATATTATTTGTTCTTGAGATATGCTGATAACAGACACATAGACCAATTCGCTAAAGACATGATTTTCGTATTCAGTGGACCTCAAGACGTGTAAATATAACAAAAACTCACGTTCGAAAATTTGACCCTAAAACAATATTTCTCTACCTTATGGGCAAGAGAAAGTGATTGCAATTTTGTAGCATTTAATTATAATCTCATTCAGACTGTGTTGCTAAAATAACATAATTTGTCATCCTGGATGTAGAATTATTTAGATTAATATTTGAAATAGAGTTTTAGAGTAGTTCTATTATTGAAAATATTTTTCGACTCGAATGAATAAAAAACAAAAAGAACAAAAGTCCCATTTCTTATTGCAGTCACTTGTTTGTCTGCGAATCTGTTGGTGACACCTTCATATCAGTCTTTTTTGCTTCAACATGCTGTGCAGGAAGAGGGAGGCAATGGGGTAGATCGGAAGAAGTACTATGTTCGAAAGAAGTACCACTTGTGAGATAGGTCGAATTAAACATCCAGTGGATGAAGTTTGAACTTCGACAACTCTGATGACTCTGTCTTATCCATGTATCGTTCGCAGAATTCTTCCTAGGCTCCACTGCAGTAGTGATGATTATTGGGCTTGGATAGCAGAGCACACAATAAATGTTGCATATTGATTAGTCCATATTTAAACAAGACTTAATTGGACGATTACACACAGAGGAACAAATATTCAACAGGTACATGAAAGATGCACCGTACAGTTCAGCAGATGGTGCGCAAGTCGTTATTATAATGATGTATTTTACAGTGAGGGAGGGTAAATATAAGAGGCATTGGTAATAGAAAATAAATGTAACCTAACACTCCCCCCCCCCCCCAAACAATGTCGACATATTTACCCAAATACCAATATTACATCTTCCAGTCCCATAATTTTACAACAGTTGTAATGTTTTGCTGATGTTAATGCTTTTGTAAGTATGTTAGCCCCCATATTTTCAGTAGGCAAAAATTTAAATCAATAGTTCCATTTTTCAGTTAATGTCTTATGAAATGATGTGTGATATCAATATGCTTAGTGTGTTTATGAAAGATTGGATTTTCAGCTAATTTAATAGATCCTATGTTATCTGTAAATATATTCAATTTTTCCATTAGATAACAGTAATTTACATAAATAAATCCCCTCCTTAGTGGCATCGGATAAAGCCATATATTCGGCTTCCGTTGATGAGAGAGTCACGGTACACTGTTTATGGCTTTCCCATTTAATTGCACTCCCACAAAATATGAAACAGTGACATGTATATGACCTACGGTCATCGAGGCAATTCTAATCAACATCAGCATACCCGACCAAAGGCATCATTACTTTTTCTAAATATAAGTCCAAAATTTATTGTTTTCTTTAAGTATCGTAAAACTTCATATTAAGTAAATTGGAGTGTAAAGGTTGATATATTTTTTATATTTATCAACTATGTGAAAAATACCAGAGCCGGGAATCGAACCCGGGCACCTCCGCTTAACGCACGGATGCTCTACCACTGAGCTACCCCGGCTGGTGACTTGGCCAACACATATTATGTGAGAAATGCCTAGCTGGTGGTTGTCAGCCGGGGTAGCTCAGTGGTAGAGCATCCGTGCGTTAAGCGGAGGTGCCCGGGTTCGATTCCCGGCTCTGGTATTTTTCACATAGTTGATAAATATAAAAAATATATCAACCTTTACACTCCAATTTACTTAATATGAATATTTACGGTTGATGAATTCATGAATAAATATTTCTAAATCGTAAAACTTGTTTAGCGGCAGTCCAATGAGTTTTATCAAAACAAGTTAGAAATTGACTTAATTGACTGACTGAATTTGCAATGCCAGGCCTGGTGGAAGTTGCGAGATACATTAAACATCCAACTAATTCATGGTACGGATATTCGTTTCCACAACATTTTTTGGCCTTTTGCAATTGAATGCTTGTATCCATAGGACAAGCTATGGGCTTGGCTTCTGTCATGCCAAAACTTTCTAAAAGTTCTCTAATATAACTATGTTGACTCATTGTTACAAGGCCATTTCCTAACTGAAAGTTTATTCCTGGACAATATTTAACTATGCCTGAATATTTAACATCTAGGTTTTCATTAAGATGAATTCTGAAGTTTTCGAACGTATTAGGATCCTGGGACATAAACAAAATTTCATCTACAATAAATCATTATAAGAGTCAATGCTTTATCACTTTTAATATAACATAAACATGGATCTACATTTGTTTGTTTTGCTCCGAAATCATTCAAAATTTTATTTAACTTAGTGTTCCAGCATCTGTTGGCCTGTTTGAGACTATAGAGGGATTTTTTTAATAAAAGAACTTTATTCCCTACATTTAGATATTTAAGAATCTTGGCTGCTTTATCAGATATGTCTTTATCACAATTTTTGTTTACAATTATTTGAAGTATTTCTTTAAAGTAATCAGGGCACTCCATAAAAATTTCCTCATCTAATTTTCCATTCAAATATGCTGACATTATGTCAAATTGGTGTATTTTTATTCCCAATTTAGCAGCAAAACCCGCCATAACTCTAATTGATCCCATTCTTGGCACAGGAGCAACAGTCTCACGAAAATCTTACACCTAATTTTTGACTAAACCCACGGGCTACTAATCTCGCTTTATATTTCAAAAGAGATCCATTTTGATCATATTTATTTGGAAGAACAAGTCTACCTTTTATGCATTCTTTCAAGGGCCTGTCTACCACTTCGAATGTATCATTTTTTAATATTTTTCATTTTCATAGCTCTATACCAATTAGAGGCCTGCGAGCCTTTTAGAGCATTATTTATTTCTATTTCTGAATTAAAATTATAAACAACATCAGCGCTCAGTTGCGGCATTATTTCACGATTACGCAATGATAATACATGTTTCTCTTCGAAAAATTGGCGTGTCTGGGTCACGTGACAACTCACTAACTAGTTTCGCTTTCTCTTTTAATATGAGAACTTTTCTCTGACTGTATGTGTGACTCATTTTGCAATTCGCTTAATTGTATTTCTCGATGAGAGGCATCTGGATACAACTGACCTATTTTTAAAAAAATCATTAGATTTCTCTTCAAAGAATTTAACACTACGTGAAATAATTACTCGGTTTGATTCTGGTAGATAAATACAAAATGCTTTAGAATTTTCTGTGTAATCTACAAATAATCCTTTTTTAGACCTTGCGGAAAACTTATGTTTAGGTTGATTATTGAAATAATAAGAAATGCAGCCAAAAGTCTTAAAATAACTGACATTTGGTACTACATTATTCTGTAATTCATATGGGGTTTTTCCATTTAAAGCTTTAGTTGGGCTTCTGTTTCTTATATAATTAGAAGTGTTAATTGCTTCTGACCATAAATTTAGAGGTAATTTTATTGTGATAAAAGATAACAGGCCATTTCGACAAGAGTTCTATTCTTTCTCTCAGCAACGCCCGCTTGTTCTGGGCAATCTATGCTGAACACCATTTTCTTTCAAAAAATTTTCAAATTCAATCCCAATGAATTCCCCCCCCCCCCCCATTATCACTCATGAATTTTTGTAGATTTTTCATTTTCCCAATGAACTTTAATTTCCTTAAAAGCATTCAGGGCCTCATTTTTAGTTTTTAAGAATTTTACTGCACAATAACAATAGTCATCAATAAATGTAATAAAATAAAATAAAATGTAATAAAATAAATTGCCTATTGAGGGTATCCTTATCGGGCTACAAAGATCCGAATGAACTATTTCTAATATTTTTGTAACATGATCTGAGTGCTTAGGGAAAGCACGGGTCATTTTATTTAACGTGCATACTTCACAAATGAAGTCATCAGATAATCTTTTAACATTTTACCCTCTAATATGATCCTTTAAATTTGAATCAATCAAATCTTTTAAATTAAGATGACCCATTCTACAGTGCCACTTTTCAACATCAGCAAACATTTTTTTAGAACTATCGATAGACTCACTAGAAAAATTAACTCCATTATTTACATTAGTATTATTATCATGCAAATAATAAAGTTCGTTTTTCCTGTCCGCAATTAGTCACATTTTTCTTTCTTTTATTTATAATAGCATATTTGTCTTTAAAAGTTACAGTGAAAGCTTTGTCGCACATTTGTGACAGACAAATTAGTTTCAATTCTGGAACTAACAGACCATCGTTTATTTCCACATTAAGTTCTGAGTTTACTTCTGTTTAAATTAATACTTTACCAAGACTGGACGCATCAGTAGTTTCATTATTTGCTAAACTTACAGATTTAATTTCCATATCCTTTAAACTGTCAAATTTGGAGTCATTCTTGCACATATGCCGAGTGCAGCCGCTGTCCACACACCAGAGATTTTCAGATTGTTCTTTTGATAACATGAATGCATTAGTCGAATTTGTGCTGGCCAGTAGTCCTAGACTATGTCTATACTTAAATGACTTTTCTTTATCACACTGAGCAGCACGGTGACCGAGGCGTTTACATTTCCGACAAGTGATTTTGGAATTATCTTTCTCGTTCTGAATTGACTGTTCAGCATTTTTCGGATTTCTTTTATTTTTATTCCGCGGAGGAGGTTTCTTTCGAAAATTACTAGTCATGAACGCTCCATCACTCTGTCTGTCATCATGGCGTCTGGCGCCGTTTTCTTCCACTATTTTTATTCAGAGTACTTCGGGTTTTGGTAGCTCGTCCCCGTATTCTATCGCACACCGGAAATTTTCATAGCTGGATGGTAGACTGTATAACAACATCACAGTTTAATAAATCATCATCGATTTTAATATCCATTTCAGAGAGTTTATCAACTATTTCAAAAAACTTTCGAAGATGATCACGATCACGAATGCACACAGAAGAAGAGGAATCTGCCATTTTATGCTGAATAAGCGATTTCAACAATGATGCTTTTCGGTCTGGGCCTTTGGATTGATATATTTCTTCTAACATTTCCATATATCCAGAGATGTTTCACAATTTTTTATTTGTTTCAGTTCTGAAGGCGATATACACAAAATTATGTCGGCTTTAGCTTTTTCATCCATATCAATCCATTTATCGAACTCTTCTTTTGATTCTGTATCATTTTCCACGAACTCTGGTTTTGGTTTCAAACCAGATACATATATCCAGGATTCATTTTTTATCAAAAGAGCCTTCATTTGTATCTTCCAAGTTTCGTAATTGTCTTTGTTTAACGTTCAATACGTAATGTTCCATATGACATTATTTTCAAAAATGATCGCCTAGCAAACAGATAAGTCTATTTATCGCAAATAAAAGTTAATTTGCTCTGGGTCCATGACCTAGTGGGCTTAGATAGCAGAGCACGCAATAAATGTTGCATATTGATTAGTCCATATTTAAACAAAAAACTTTTAATTAGACGATTACACACAGAGAAACAAATATTCAACAGGTACAGTCGATAACAAAAGTCTCCGAACATTAGCAAAAATTCCCATATAAAAAAAAGTACACTTAAAAGAGTTTTGTTAAATAAATCCTTGTCGAATCCTGTTTTTAGACCGACTATTTTTTGTTTAATTTCGGACTGATTCCCTTTTGGCTTTCGGAACAAACCTTTCGCTGGAATATATGTGGTACAACATGTTTTTTTTTTTTTTTTTTTTTTTTTAACACCCCTAAAATTTCAAGAATATTCTTGAAGTATTTATTTAGATATTCGACAAAAACTTCTAGATTTCAAAATGTGCTTTCACTTTTGTCGATGATTAAGTTTTCTTCCATTTTCTAAGATTTAAAATTTCAGAAGGGAAATAAATGATCTGTTTACAAATAATTTTGATGACAATGAAGTTTCCAGAAAATTAAAAGAGAAAATTATATTAATTTCACGATTGGAAAATACTCTTTCATTGAAATTTTGTGTAGCATTTTGATATTGTATACGACACAACAGTAGAATTTTGTAACCAATCTATAATTTTTATAGCAATGATTCTTAAAGTATATATTATATTTTGTATGAATTCTTAAAAAAAGAAAAAAAACTAAAGTTAGTGGAAAGCTAGTTTAAAGTTAAGCCATAAAATTTGTTGACTAACATGTGTTTTCTTTTTTTTTTTCTTCCCTTTTCTTTTCTTCCTTCCTTCTTTTCTTTCTTTCTTTTCTTTTTCTTTCTTCCTTTCTTTTTTTTTTTTTTTTTTTTTTTTTAAGTACTTTCTTCCAGAAAAGAATAAATAATTTGTTTAGAAATTGTTAAATCAAAAAGTTATTTTGAGAAAAATTAATAAGCATTGACCAGACTAAAATAAAACTAACATACTTGCCTCTGAAGTAAATAAATTGTGAGTGAGATGTGAAGCTTTTTGTGCATGGTAAGTCACTTCATATACATTTTTCAATGACATAAACACAAAATTATCATTTATATTTAAAGAAAAAAAAAAAAAAAAAAAAAAAACTTGAGTTACTTTCCTCGCCGGGGCATGGTATGTTTAATAAAGAAAAACTTGTGTTTATTTTTTATTGCGAATTAATAAGCTATCTTTTTTTTTTATTTATTTTTTTTTTTTTTATGTAAGTTATCCAAAACATATTTTTAAAATCATTTTTATTAACTTAAAAATATCCATGACTTCGAAACAAATTCAATTGCCATATCTAAAAATATTTATTTCATTTCTCTAAAAACATCCCAGGTTAGTATAGAAAAGAAAAATAACTTATTTTATTTAATTATTTGCACCTTATACGGGGATATAATACTTTTGACATTTATCCTATATGTGAACTTCAAAATCCGTCAAAGAAAATTGTCAATTTCAGTTGCTCTTTTATTTTCTCCATGCTAAAAAATGTTAGAAGCCTATTATTTGGCATTTTTTGTTTCCATCTTTAGAAAAATAACTTTTGACTATTATACTGTAATAAAGTCAAAGATCATTAAAATAACTTCTAAAAATGTCATTGTTAGCTGATTCTCCCCCCCCCCCCCCCCACACACACACTTAGTTCTACTCTTTCAACAATTTTATGTATTCTTAAGAGTTTGATTAGCGATGTTTTGTTGAAAATATGTACAATAGAATTATGTTTTTGTAACCGAAGGAAAGGGGTTTTTGCTTTAAAATAAAATTTAATAAATTAATACATACAATAATTTTTTTTAACAATATTAATTTCTGAAAGTTTTAGATGATTTTAATTAATGATTTATTTCACAGACGCTTGTGAGTGTATTTGTGCACTATAGTCCTCAAACAAGGTGATTTCAATTTATTTATTTATTATTTTCCGAATATATATATGTAAGGATATGTAATCATGTCAAAAATATGAATTTGAGATTTTCTTGCTTCTACTCGTTTTGAGGTTCCCTAAGTTCGATTTTGCTATTTTTAAGGTGATCTATGCATATGTGTTTGTACGTATGTGAGTGAACACTGTCTAAACGCTTTGTTCGAATATGCTGAAAGTTAATACTTATGTTGTAGGTTATCGTAGCACGAACCTTATTGATTTTGGTGAAGCTAGAACTTACAGTTCTTTCAAAAGGCCCACAAGGAAAAATTCTCTATCATTATGGCCTGTGGGCCTAATTTTTTAAAGTGCGAAAGCGTCTAAACGCCTTATTCGATTGAGCTGAAAATGTATACACATATTATGTGTCACCGCCATATGAACTGTATAGATTTTGATGAAAGTACCACTTATAGTTTTTCTACAGACACAAAAAAATTCCTTATCATTATGGCCTACAGGAAGTGCAATACCGTCTACACGTCTCATTCGATTGAGCTAAAAATTTATACACATGGTATAGGTCACAGTTGCACGAACTGCATAGATTTTGGTGAATTTAGAGCTTATAATTCTTTTACAGGGACACAGCGGAAAATTCTTCATCATTATGCCCTATGGTGTCAAATTCTTTAACCTGAGATAGCATCTAAAAGCCTTATCCGCTTCAGCTAAAAGGTTATACACATGTTAGCGTTCAGCGTCACACGAACTCTATGAATTTTGGAGAATCTAGCACTCATAGTATTTTTACAAGAACATGATATTTCATTTTTAATCATTGTGGCTTAGTTATGGGCTCAAATTCTTTAAAGTGCGATAACGTCTAAACGCCTCATCCGATTGATCCGGGAATTTATATACATGTTGAAGGTCACCACAAACATCGCACGAACTGTACAGATATTGGTCAGTCTGTACAGTTAATTGCTTATACATTTTTACAGGGACACAACGAAATTTCTTTTTCATTATGATGTATGGGTTCAGGTTATTTAAAGGGCAATAGCGTTAAATTAAACAACATACTATATAGAGAAATGTATCAAACATCCTATTATAATTTTCTCTTTTGTTACTCGGCTTTTGTTACTTTGATTTATTTATACAACCGTTAGTTACTTAACGTTCGGAAATTGGAGTGAAGTCACTTCAGATTTCTTTCTTTCTGTTTTTTTTTTTTTTTTTTTTTTTGATTAGAACGCTACATATTTAATCGGGATGGTTCTTAGATAAAATCTATTTTATAGACATTTTTGAAATTAATTAAAATGTGATTTTTCAATTTATTTTACATTCATATTTTAAATTTTGCGAGCTCACAATCTTTCAACTTCAAAATCATGATGATAAATCACTCTTTTTAGGTAGATTCCTTATAGGAGATCTACCTATTGCAATGGTTCTCATGACACGACTTCTGGAAAATTTCTTCATATCTTCACCGATCATGACCCCTAGAACACAAAACCACCCTCCGTTCAAAAGTTTATATATATATCTATATTAATAAAATCAGAGTTTTGTCTGTAAATTTGTCGGAATCTAAAAATTTTGCGATATCTTCACGTTTCACACCCCATGAATAGTCCAGTCAAAATAGGAAAAATAGAAGAAAAAAATCGTGTAGTTTTGAAATTTTGCATACTCATAGCCGAGGGGGTCCTGAACAACATACTAAAAGTCCCCGCCCGTGGGAGGTGAGCGGGGGGCAGGGGGGGAGACAATTTTCAGTTTTTATTAAATATCTTACAAACTATCTCATTTAGAGAAAAAATGTCAATTACAAAATTAATCTACGTAAAATTTCCTACAAAAATGTATATTACATTTTGTTTGTACGATCATTAGTTTAGAAGATATAGGGAGCTGAAATAACACATTTTCTTGAAAAATTCTTTTTTGCAATAGTAAAATCAACTAAAGTGTGCATTTAAAAGGGTTCTTGTCAAATATTTTCTAATGTAAAAAACAAATATATACATAGGGAATATGCAAGGATAATACAGCATGTTTTGTAAGTTTTAAATAATTTTAAGGCTAGCAGGAGCAAGTGGCGATTTGAGTAAAAATCTAGATAACGAAGACCCAAAACCGATCAACATTTAAAAAAAAAAAAAATCGTGTAGCTTAGAAATTGAGCACAGTTATAAAGTTAAGTGCTCTGAATAACATACTAAAAGTCCCTAACCATAGGGGGGGTTCATTTAAAGGGGGCACATTTCAGTTTTTATTAAGTAACTTTAGAGAAAAAAAAATCTCAATTGCAAAATTAATTTACGTGAAATTTCCTAAAAAAATTGTATATTCTATTTTGTTTGTATGATCAATAGTTTAGAAGATATAGGGGAACGAAATAACACATTTTCTTGAAAAATTCTTTTTTTTTTTTTTGCAATAGTAAAATCAACTAAATTGTGGAATTAAAAGGGTTCTGATAAAATATTTTCTAATGTACAAAACAAATATATGCATAGGGAATATGCAAGGATAATACAGCATGTTTTGTACGTTTTAAATAATTTTAAGGTTAGTAGGCGCAAGTGGTTTTGGTAAAAATCCAGATAACGAAGACCCAAAACTGATCAACATTAAAAAAAATCTTATATCTTTGAGACTTTTTTTTCTCTAAATGCGATAGTTTTCAAGATACTTAATAAAAACTGAAATGTGCCCCCTTTAAATGCCCCCCCCCATGGTTAGGGACTTTTAGTATGTTATTCAGGGCACTTAACTTTATAACTGTGCTCAATTTCTAAGCTACACGATGTTTTTTTTTTTTTATGTTGATCGGTTTTGGGTCTTCGTTATCTAGATTTTTACTCAAACCGCCACTTGCGCCTACTAGCCTTAAAATTATTTAAAACTTACAAAACATGCTGTATTATCCTTGCATATTCCCTATGTATATATTTGTTTTTTGCATTAGAAAATATTTGACAAGAACCCTTTTAATTGCACACTTTAGTTGATTTTACTATTGCAAAAAATAATTTTTTAAGAAAATGTGTTATTTCATCTCCCTATATCTTCTAAACTAATGATCGTACAAACAAAATGTACGGTACATTTTTGTAGGAAATTTTACGTAGATTAATTTTGTAATTGACATTGTTTCTCTAAATGCGATAGTTTTTAAGATATTTAATAAAAACTGAAATTTGCCCCCCTTAAATGCCCCCCGCTCACCCCCCACGGGCGGGGACTTTTAGTATGTTGTTCAGTACCCTCTCGGCTATGAGTATGTAAAATTTCAAAACTACACGATTTTTTTCCTCTATTCGTCAAATTTTGGCCTTCGTTGCCTGGACTTAGAAAGCCGAAAATGACTTCAGAAAATTTTGCCTGTGTGTGTGTGTCATCGTGTCCGAATGTCGCTTTTTTTGTCCGGCCATCACTCGAGAACGGCTGGACGGAATTCAACGACGCTTGGCAGGAATTTAGGTCTTCACCCAACTTAAAATTATATCTATCAACTTTTTGGAAATTCCCCCCCGTCCCCCCCCTAGGGGGTAAAAGACTAAAACACGTTTGTCCGGGCATCACTCGAGAACGGCTGGACGGAATTCAACGGCGCTTGGCAGAAACTTAGGTCTTCACCCAACTTGAAATTATATCTGTAGAAATTTTCAAAATTATGATTAGTGTTTAAATTGTGGGTAAAAAACGCCTGCGCATGCGCCATAAATTTTTTTCACTAAAATGCTTTGAATGGAAAAATAAAATGCAAAAATAAATTTTTAAGATAAAGACTTTTTTTATTCGCGTGATTCGCACTACAAATTATGAAAAGATTGAAATGAAGCTTTGCCATCTGAGTTTCATACTTCAGTTAATTTTAAAACATCTAACTGTCGTATCGAAAAACTGTTTACACCCCAGGATTCTGAAAAATCACCTCTTTCATTTGGTACTGAATTTGTAACGATAGGTCTGATACTTCTAATTTATTTTTCCCCTTTTCCGTTTTTCCGTTGCCACTTAAATTTCATACTTTAGTTATTTTTCAAAAATCTAATTGTCGCATCGAAAAACTGTTTGCACCCCTGGATTCAGAAAAATCACCGCTTTCATTTTGTATCAAATTTATAAATATAGGTCTGATATTTCTAATTTATTTTACCCTTTTTCCGTTTTCAACGCGGATTCGGTAAAAGGTTTTATATTTATATATAGGCATTTATATATTTTTTTATTTTCCAGAAATAAAATGAAATATTTTTAATTTCACGCGAATAATAATAAAAATTAGAGAGAAAAATAAATAGTTGACCTACAAAAGTTGGTGATTTTTTTTTTTTTTTTTTTTTTTTTTTTTAATGAGGAAGTTGCACGTGGATAAATATTTTCATAGAGATATTTGGCATTAGTTTAATATTTTTATTTAATTAAACAGTACTTTTCTTTCCTGCAGTAAAACAACATTTTTTGTTGTTATTATGTACCTTATAAGGTTTTTTTTTATGTTCTCCCTTAATTGTAAATGATCATAATTTGGATTTTATTAAGATTTTTTATTTTGTAAATATCAGAAAAGAGATTTTATTTTATTTTATTTTATTTATTTATTTATTTAGTGTATGGAATAGCTTTAGTATTGGATCCCTTTGGCAAAATTTGAAATTCGGAACCGAAGTAGCTCGGACGTTTCTCGCCAAGATCTTTGATTGCACACCCCTTTCATTCGGTATCAAATTTATAAATATAGGTCTGACATTTCTAATTTATTTTACCCTTTTTCCGTTTTCAACCCAGATACGATATGGAACAGCTTTAGTATTGGATCCCTTTGGCAAAATTTGAAATTCGGCACCGAAGTAGCTCGGACGTTTCTCGCCAAGATCTTTAATTGCACAATTGAGATAGCCAATTCAGTTTATCGCAAAAATGGCTTAAAATATTTAAAGTCACCAAAGGGTTCCCATACTAAAGCTGTGCGTTTTGTACTTATTTATTTATATTTTCTGTTAAAGACTTCTGTGGTCACGAAATTTGGTGCGTAAATTGTTTGTTTGCATCCGGCACTTATTGTAACTGGATTTCACGAAATTCGAAATCCCTCTCCCTTCTCGGAGTCGGAGGGCAATAAAAGGTATAACTTCAGTATAACCCCACAGCTGAATTTGACGATTTTTCTTTGGCGTCGTTTTGAAGGATAACAATGTCGTTCTGGACTGTTTGCGATATAATATGGCAGCCTAATATATTGCTTATTTTGGATTTATGATTTAGATTATGATTTTATCATTTATCATATATGATTTTTAGATTTATGATTTAGCCATAATCGCAAACAAAAAAATCGCCAAATATCGTTGTGGGGTTATACTGAAGTCGTTCCCAATAAACATGTATAAAAACATTTTTTTCCGTTTGAAATCGCTTTTAATTATCTTAGAATGGCGAATTTTGGTGTGCGGATATTGATTAAGTGTACGCATTATGTACATTAGTGGGATTTTGCAAAACTTCGAACTCACCCGCTGAGGATGGGGAAGTAAGAAGTGGGTAAGTTGTGCCGAAGACAGTGGAGACCTAGACTCCTCACTTTGCGAGCGAGAAAACCTCTACCAATCACAGCGAGAATTTAGGTTATTATAAAAATATGGGATTTTGACAACTCATTTAAGTTTAATGTCCAGCGAAGCGGGCAAAGCCTGCTAGTATACTGTTAAACCGCAGAAGGATGATCCCTGGCGTCTTCTGCGCATGAGTGAAAAGGGTTGGTCCATTTATAAAATAGGAATGTCCGTAGTACCTAGGGATGTGTTTGTTTATTTGTATGAAAAAATTATTAACTCACTGATTGCATTTCTTTTCCTTCTTTGAACTGATTCTTGAATATCTGGTTATATAAATATTTTACGATTAATTAAAAGAAAGAAAAACTGATAATATTATAAAGGGGATAGTTTTAAGGTATAACTTTAGTATATCCCCATAGCTGAATTTGGCGATTTTTCTTTGGCGATATAATAAGGCAGCGATATAATATGGCAGCCTATATGTTGTTTATTTTGGATTTATGATT
This sequence comes from Salticus scenicus, assembly GCA_963930645.1. Taxonomy (NCBI): domain Eukaryota; kingdom Metazoa; phylum Arthropoda; class Arachnida; order Araneae; family Salticidae; genus Salticus; species Salticus scenicus. Next base: position 217,304,727 of record OZ005652.1, on the reverse strand, counting down.
TAGATTATGATTATGATTTTATCATTTATGATTTTTAGATGGTACAACTGTAGTATTTCCCCTCAGCTGAATTTAGCGATTTTTCTTTGGCGCCGATTTGAACGATAACGATGTCGTTCCGGATTGTTTGCGATATATGGCAGCCTGCATGCTATTTATTTTGGATTTATGATTTATAATTTAGCTTACGATTTTATCATTTATGCTATATGATTTATAATTTTTAGATTTATGATTTAGCCATAATCGCCAACGAAAAATCTCCAAATCTAGCTGAGGGGAAATACTATAGTTGTTCCGTTCTTTGAAGTGTGTAACACTAATTTAAAAATTATGTCAATTAATATTTACAAACTAGTATATAACCCCGTAAAAAAATGACGAAATGTGAAATCAATTAAGGTAGTGAATCAACGAATTCTTTGCCAGCTTCACTGGTCACTATATTTAAAGGGGACTAATGTGCAAGTCGTACCTGACGGGGAAGTTAAATCCTATTTCGTGAAGAATTCTTCTCAAAGTTTCTCTTTGATACTTAAAATTTATCTTTTCTTTAAGTACAGGAATTAATTTGGGAATTGTATGTACGATCTTATTTACTGCGTAAAACTCATGTACTGTTCTTCGAATAACATCGCAATCAAAATTATCCAGAGAAATGTTTTCGATGGTACTGTCCTTTTGCCGCTTTTTTGGTGATACAAACATTGGATTGTCTTCTCCTTTTGATTCTCTACGTATTCTTTTAATAGTGGCTTCTGATATATTAGTTATTTCACTCGTACGTTTCACTGATTGGGAAAGTGGAACAATAGCTTCTCCTTCTAAAGCTTTTTATCGCAAAACTTAATGACATTATGTACAATACGCTTCGTTTCACTATGAAGAGGTTTAATCCGAGAACTCGTACCACATGTACGATCCATTTCAAATATAAACAGACTGTTATACAGAAAGAAATAACAGTAAACGAAGCAGGAGTATTAATTATGCTACACATAACAGAGGAAACAAGAATAATAGAAAAATTTCCCCTCTCTCTTCATTGCTGTGTCTCCCAAAGCGTGAGTGGAATCGTCCTGGCACTTTGCCAACCAGGTATCAATCTTCGGCGGGTCAACAGTATATATATATATATAGAGAGAGAGAGGGGTATATATATATATATGTATAACGCTTTTTCCCATGTTAAGTTGTGAACACGATAACTGGAGTAATTTTTATTTAAATTTAACCAGCTCGGGATATCTTGTCAGGACAGTAAAAATCTCGGTCGAGTTCGTAGATGGGGTGTCCTGCTCAAAGGGGGTGGAAATTTTCATTTGCCCATAATTTCTTTAATATTGAAAATAGGAAAATACCTCAAATCAGGCGAATCACCGCCTTACCCTAAAGAACAACTTTTGTATTTAAACTTTTTCAATAACTTCAATTGCTGAAAAGTTACAAGTTAAAAAGTGATTTTTCTTGTGATGAAGCCGACATTTTCTGTAGCTTTCATTGCAAAAATTTATAATCTGATGCTTATGTCACGTGCAAATGATAATAAAAAAGGTCACTGAAAATATAATAAAATTTTAATCATGTTTTTAAACAATATAATAATCTGATAAAAAAAAAAAAGTTTAATTTAACAGAAAATATGACGTCACAATTACAACAATGTACTGAGAAAAATGAAATAAAATTTCATCCGTGATTTTAAACAAATAAAATAAAAGTTAATAAAAAAATAAGTATATAAAATCAACATATATTAGGGCTAAGCAGATTTAGACTTAGCTTTATGACATAGATACTCCGTGCATAGATGCTATAATGTAAAAGACAAATGTCATCGTTAAAAAAAAAAAAAAAAAAAAAAAAATCTTGTAAATTGATGCTAAACGAATTAAACTGGCATGGTAGAAAAGGTAATAAATTTGGGGACATTTAGGTATCCCCTTAACAAATGAACTAGGGAAGATTTTAATGAATTTTCCGTTGAAGCTTATTTTCATGAAAATTTAAATTTAAATTAAAGTATTTCATTACTCGAATTCCCTTATTTTGATAAATAAAATTATACCATTTAAAAAAAAAATAAAGAACACTCTTTTATTGAAAAATGAACTAATGAAGGTTTTAGAAAACTATTACATACTTTTAAATCTTTATTTAAAAAAAAAAAATTAATAGTTGCCACTCGACATTATACAAAAACATCCAAATCCTGTGTCACATACGATAGTTTTGTATAAGTATAGATTTTTTGTTTGCCCTTGGAACCTGCCCCTGATGGGAAAAGTGCCTGGAAACACTTGTATCTAGTATTGTCGTTGATTATGAAGTCGTGTGCAAAATTTTAGGTCCTTTGGAAGACAAGAAGTTGCCGAAAATTGAATTGCAAAATTCCGTTACATACATTAATAGTTGCATCATATCAAGTTAATAAAAGTGTGTTAATTAAAAACCTTGTATTAAGTAGAAATCCTGGGATTCTACTGTTAAAGTTCCAATTAATGTCCAGGCCTGTATAGCTGAAAAAGATGGCGTTAAAGTAAAAAGAACTATTAGTTCGCCGTAAAACACATTTATTTTTATTTTGTAGAGTTTTCATAAGAAAATCAACAGTACATTAATAGTGTAATTTCAGCATGACCAAAAGTTACGAGAATGCAAAAGATAGGGGTGAGAGAGAGAGCTACGGGGTTACATGTTATTCAATCAACAGTTGAAGAGCGAATTCTGAAGTTGACTCTATTGCAATTAAGATCAGACTGATGAATTACGCCAAAATTATTAAAACAGTGCCAAACTTTCCAGCCAAAGCTAATCCTTTGTTTGTAGAATAATTTAATATAAATATTTTGAATTTAGTAAGTTCGTTACAGCAGTTTATGCCAAGTTTTATCGCCAGAAGACCGTTATTTAAGGGAGACACCCAGACTAGGATTTATTGCACATCCTGTGATAAAAAAAATATAAATTACTCTTTAATGATATTAGAACGGAAATGTATTGCTTAATTTAGCTTCGAATAAATAAACATACGCAATTTAAAAGAATGAAAATGTAATTATGTATCCAACGGCTTATGACTGGAAATAATATTATTTTATATTTTATTTATTAAATGATTTAGAAGAGCTTATGAATGTCATTTAAAAGGAATATGTTTTTTGTTCTCAAAAGATTTATTAATAGCATAAGGGATAAAGTATTATTAGAATTACGATATCTATTATAGACAAAAGCGAATAAATAAAAGTAATTTAGAATTTCGTTATCTATTTTTATTAGCCATTTAATTTATTGAAAATATAATAATTACTTATTGCCTTTATTTAAAGTTATGATTAAAACTCATATATGTGAAGGAACGACTTCACATATTTCTCCCCAGCGACGAGGAGAAAAAATGAATTGTCAAAATGGACGAAAATTATAAAAATATAGAACGCTCTCTCTCACCTTCACAACAGCATAATACAATTCAAAAAAATTTGCATCCAATTGTGAGAAATGTAAAGTAACCTTTTGCTAAGCAAGGAAAAAAAATTGTGGCATATAACAATAAATTCGAAAAAAAATCAATAATAATGACAGTTATGGAATCATGAGACATATTCACTCATTGTGATGCTAAAGTGACATTCTGAAACAAATCACATAATCAATAAATTATATAAATATGATATATAAAATGTGTAAAATATTAAAAATAATCATTCATTACAGTGTATGTATGGTTGAAAATAAGGAAATGAAATCAGTAACCAGAAATATGAAAAACAATTACATTTGTATTTTGTTAATTTTCAAAAAAAATTTAATATTGCATTAATATGAAAAAAAAAAAAAAAAAAAAAAAAAAAAACATTTTTGATTAAAAAGGACCATTATCGTACACGTGAAAAATTAAATTCCAACAAAGTGAGCCAGAGAGTGTATAAGAGAACAATAGCTATGACAGATATGATGGTTTTGTGATGCCTAACTGAACATAGCGTACTGAACAATATGTGTGAAGCAGAAGAGGCTTCATGTTGTGCAAAAATGACAACCAGCATTCTGCAAAGTGACATAATGAAATGTCCCTTGTATGTGTAAAAATGTGTAGAAAAAAAAATCTAGCCCTATGTCACAATAAAAGCGCACATGTAAGAGTTCAAGAAAAATTATTTATTTTATTTTATTTTAACTCTTATTTATTTTTATGCCTTCTAATTTTTTTTTTTTATATATATATATATATATAAATTAATGAACCAACTTTATTTCAATAGCTTGTGTTGGTAAAAAAATATTAAAATTTACTTGTATGAAATAATTTCCTCTTCCTGAACAAAATTTTTAATAAATGAATTAGCATTTGAATTTCTCACAAAAATATGATCTAAATAATAATATAATTTTTAATGCATAAACTCTGAGTAGACCTGAAATAGGTGATAAGAATATAACTCATAAAAATTGTCAAAAAACAGCAAAAAAAAAAAAAAAAAAATCTAAATATACTATTGTTTTATAATTACAATTGAACTATTATTTTATCGAGCCCAATTAATATTCAATATCTTTCTTAAAAAGGATACTTGTATGTTATACAGATAATTCCATAATACTGCTCAGTAAGAAATAGTCTTTAAAAAAAAAAAAAAAAAAGGAGAGTGAACCAGCCACATACTTCTGCACAGACTACTTCTTACAACGCACAGATGATTTCAAGGCCGTTTAAAATACATCTGTGGTGCAAACCTTACAAAAAGGAATTATTTTAATTAAGAAATTTTAAGTAATTAAATATTTAATTTAAGCTGAACGAAAACTCTCTGCAAGAGTTTTTACTCTTTACACAAGAAAAATAAATTTGATAAAAACAAAATTTTAAAACGTACAGACTATGTACGGAAATTTCACTTTTTATGTATTTCTTTGAAAAACAAATAGGCTCTAAAAACATAACAGAATTTACTGCAAGCTAACAAAAAAAATTATTTACTTTTATGTATGTGTGTATTATTATTGTAACTAGTTTTTTGTGCAAAAAATTCCTGTGAAAATTTAATAAAAGAAAATGTAATTATCTCCACATGTGAACCAATGAAATAGCAATTAAATAGGTCAGATAAAATTTTGTGAGTGTGTGTGTGTGTGTCAAACATTGGGTTGTGAGGCCAAGTTTGAGAATAATGAAGAAAGGCATGGAAAACATGCATGTGAAAGATAATGGAATACTATTGGTATTGGATAAATTTGCATTATGACTGACAAACTGAGAAACCGGCCAATAATACAATAAATTTCTGACCCAAAAGAAAACATATACAGGAACACATGCAGAAACATAGGAAAAAAAATATAATTTTGTGTGTGTGTGTGTGTAAGAGAATTATTAATTATAGTGTTTGCAAACGTTAAAATAAACTGATCATGTTATTCAAATGAGATAAAAAAAAATAGTGTGAATTTGTTAAAAATGAATCTTGTGAAAGAGGCGATGTGTTCACGCAAAGAATCTTTGACAACTAATGAAAATATAATTAGGAAATTATACAATCCAAATATTTTCAAAAGTTACATACATCCTCATGTTACTTATTTAAAATCTATTAAGTAATCTTATATCAATATCTTTTTTATTTATTATTATTTTCATTATTTTAATTATTTATTTTTGTCACCCGAAGTATTTATAGAACATGTGTTAATGAATTATAAGTGTATATGAAAGCCAATAAAACATAACCTTCGAACATTGTTGTGAAAGTGTGAAATCCCCTATACAATTACAAGTGTTGAAACCAATATAATGGTCAAAATCCGTAGATTATAGAAGTCATTAATATATTGACAACCAGAGCAACACAATTGTGCTTAGAGGGTAAATGTGTATATGTGAAAATTAAAAATATAACTAAATGGGTGATATGTCAAAATATTTAAGCAATATTGTAAAAATGAATATCAAGTGAAATAATTTATATTATTAAAAATTTGTATATGTCTGTAAGTGTTCCAACAAATATTAAAATTTTAAAAATTTAAAAAAAAAAATGCCACAAAATAAATTTCCATAGCCGCAGATGAAAGCGCAAAAATTGCAAATTTAACGTGCACAGAAAATTATAAACACAAAGTAAAAGTAAAAAGTCATGACTAAAACAACAGTATTATCTACTGAACTGAGCATATATGAACTGAGATGAGCTGCGATGATCTGAGATGAGGCCTCAAAGATTAAAAATGCGCATAAAATAGATATATAAGAAATAGCTTCAAAGGCTATAAATTGCTCAGTAAAATAATAATAAAAAGACTCGAGTACAAGAAGTGTAATCTCACTTCAAAAAGGTGAATAAAAAGAATTTCACCAAATCAGCTGATAAAAAGAACAGTAAAATAAATCTGTTCACACATGTGCAAAAGATGTTTTTATCTTTAAAAAAAAAAAAAATAAAATAACTGCAATTATTCAGCAGTGGGCCCAATTCGATGTTAAAGTAAGCTTACTATATATCTTGTTGTCATAATTATTTGCTATCAATAGTAATAAAATATTCCCATATATATATGATAGACATACTGACATAAACACCAATAAACAAACATGAAACAGTGAATAAATGCGATAAAAATATATCATATGTACAGTAAAAATAAAAAAATTTCTCTGCAATCAACGTATTTGAACTGAATGAGGAACAAAAAAACACTATTATTATTTGAATGTAAACAAACTCAGGCGAAAACGGCGAGATGTTTATCCCTGTTTGAGAGAAAAAAAAAATAAGCAGTCTTCCCTTTTTTTTTTTATCATATTTCGATTACTCTTAAACATTTCTGTTTTTTTTTTTTTTTTTACGTAAATGAACGAAATAAAACTATTATGCACATAAAATAAATTTCGTATGAAAGGTAATTAAGGGTTAAAATTTTAGAAAATAATGATAGGTTTCATCTAACAGAACTGAATGAATGTGGAGAAGAAAAAAAAAAATGTGTGAAATGAAAAATTACATTAGATGTCAAATTTCACGACCAGCATAAGAGTACATGGATTTAAGCGATAACATCTAACTGACAAAAATATACAATGTGTTATAAAATTTCTCAACGTTTATGAAATTAGAAAAAATAATAATTAAAACATTTGTGTCAAAATGTAACATTTTAGTTAAAATGGGCAAAGAAAATACTGTGTTATGTTATTATAAAAAAATTGAAACTTGAAAAATATACGACAACCAAAAATAATATTAGAATAAAATTATGTTTATGTGCTTAGGTATCTAAGATATACAACCAACTCCCTTTCTATATAAGTGATTGTACATGATTATTGAAGAATGCCTGGTAAGTATAATAAATGAAACATTGAACCTTATGTTCAAGACTAACAAATTTGTTAGGTTTACATGAAAGTCAATGTACATAATATCCGAAAACATGAGAAAAATATGTAAATTTGGAAAATTGTGTGTTAAATTTATTTAGGACACTTGCATGCAACAAGATACGGCCAGTATAGATTCATAAAATATATTATGTACTGGATTTACATATTGTCCTGAATACATATAGTGTTAAAAAAGAAAATTGTTGGAGATACAATCAATTAATTAATATCTTATTCAATATTTTATTTTATTTATTTCTTCTGTCATTGTGTGCGTGAGTATGTACCTATGCGTTGTGAGAAAGATCTTTTTATAGAAACAATATTAGTAAAGAATGAGAAAAAAAAATACCCTAATTACAAGCCATTCTATTCGATTCTGTAAAATAATATTAAATTTATGTAAAATTTAAATAGTAAAAAAATATTATGTAAATGAATTATTGTAACCACAAAATATTATGTATAACTCAATGCAAAATCGTGCAAGGTAAGGCATACAACACAGGCCCCCTTCATCAAGAAAAAAATTTGGCCAATAATTCAAGATGAAGGAACATGGTGCTGAACATCAAACCAGTCACTTGTGCATTGGAGCTAGCATCCAAAACACAGTGATGCACAAAATTACACAGACCTTTATTTTAAGAAACTAACTATAACTATCCTTGATTTAATATAACCATGATAAGAATAAAAAAAACTATTATCTTTAAAATTAGAAAATGAATATCAATCATTTATGTAAAGGTGTGAAAGTTATACATGTAACACACTGAGTAAAAAAAACGAAAGAAAAAAAAAATCAACTAAATTCTCTAAAATGTATTTTTTTTTTTTTAATTTTGCTTCAAAATATGACCTTAAAAATAATGAAAAATATGAATTTATGAAAGAAAGGCATGGGAATACCTGAAATTATCACTCTAATTATTTTATTTATTTATTAATTTGTTATGCAATGGCAGTTCCAAGCAGGTTAAAATAAGTGAACAAAAAAAAATATGTGTGTGAAAAGATGAGAAATAAGTGTCTAGATATCGACTGATATCAAAAACGAATTTTCGCCGACACATCTCTAAAAGGTATGTAAAAAAGGTTATGTGTATTTCCAACCTGCCCGGAAACGCCAACATGAGAAATAACTTCGAGTTTAGTTCTTAAATTAAAAAATTAATTAAATTCAATTATTGACAATAAACAGAATAATACACATTTTTCAAAATGAAAATCTGAATATGAAAATAATATATACTGAAAGGTAATGCAAATTTGTATAAAAATTACACATAAAATTTAAAAAAACAAGTCTTTTTTTTTTTTTTTTTTATCATTACTATCATTACTTTTAAAATTGAGAAACAAAAATATCTTATATGAAAACAGAAACAAATATATATATACAGAAATCTGACAATATTTAAGCATCCTTGTTGTTTGTATTATCTAAAAAGTTTTTAATTAATGATGCACCAAGAAAAAAAAAAATTATGTATCAACAAGGATACTTAAGAGTGAAAAAAAAAATATGCAAAACACTCACCAACCTTTCATAATCTTGACCTGAAAATAAAACTTTATTTTATTAATTTTAATAAAATATGAAATGACTTCCTCCGCGTTCGGATCTCCAATTACCCCTTCATTTTAGCAAGATCTTGTGTCCTGATGAATAGGTGCATATTTAATGATTTATTTCACTTGACGCAAAATTTTACAAATCTTTCAGGCCTTAGTTCTAAGTGATATTTCTCCTCACGAAAATTAATGTTCGATTCGCCATGTACAAAAAGAACATTCCATTAGTGTCCACGGAAATGTTATCTCATGTATATGTTTTTTATTAAAAAAAATCATATGCGCAAATCGTTCTATCCCATATGAATATTATGTCTCAGCAGGACTTCAAAAAAACAAAAACTGTCGAAAAGACGAGTAATAAATTTGAAGACACTGTAGCAGAGAACATATGAAGCAACACAGGATGAAACAACAAGCTATGAAACCACAAAGGCCACAGTAGGAAAAGCGGCGGTAGTCCAGGCAACGAAGGCCAAAATTTGACGAATAGAGGAAAAAAATCGTGTAGTTTTGAAATTTTACATACTCATAGCCGAGAGGGTCCTGAACAACATACTAAAAGTCCCCGCCCGTGGGAGGTGAGCGGGGGGCAGGGGGGGCAATTAAGGGGGCAATTTTCAGTTTTTATTAAATATCTTAAAAACTATCGCATTTAGAGAAAAAATGTCAATTACAAAATTAATCTACGTAAAATTTCCTACAAAAATGTATATTACATTTTGTTTGTACGATCATTAGTTTAGAAGATATAGGGAGATGAAATAACACATTTTCTTGAAAAATTCTTTTTTGCAATAGTAAAATCAACTAAAGCGTGCAATTAAAAGGGTTCTTGTCAAATATTTTCTAATGTAAAAAAGATATATATACATAGGGAATATGCAAGGATAATACAGCATGTTTTGTAAGTTTTAAATAATTTGAAGGCTAGTAGGCGCAAGTGGCGGTTTGAATAAAAGTCTGGATAAGTCCAATCAAAATAGGAAAAATAGAAAAAAAAAATCGTGTAGTTTTGAAGTTTTGCACACTCATAGCCGAGAGGGTCCTGAACAACATACTAAAAGTCCCCGCCTGTGGGGGGTTAGCGGGGGGCAGGGGGGCATTTAAGGGGGGCAATTTTCAGTTTTTATTACATATCTTAAAAACTATCGCATTTAGAGAAAAAATGTCAATTACAAAATTAATCCACGCAAAATTTCCTACAAAAATGTATATTACATTTTGTTTGTACGATCATTAGTTTAGAAGATATAGGGAGATGAAATAACACATTTTCTTGAAAAATTCTTTTTTGCAATAGTAAAATCAACTAAAGTGTGCAATTAAAAGGGTTCTTGTCAAATATTTTCTAATGTAAAAAACAAATATATACATAGGGAATATGCAAGGATAATACAGCATGTTTTGTAAGTTTTAAATAATTTTAAGGCTAGTAGGCGCAAGTGGCGGTTTGAGTAAAAATCTAGATAACGAAGACCCAAAACCGATCAACATAAAAAAAAAAATCGTGTAGCTTAGAAATTGAGCACAGTTACAAAGTTAAGTGCTCTGAATCTGAATAACATACTAAAAGTCCCTAACCATGGGGGGGGGGCATTTAAAGAGGGCACATTTCAGTTTTTATTAAGTATCTTGAAAAATATCGCATTTAGAGAAAAAAAAAGTCTCAAAGATATAAGATTTTTTTTAATGTTGATCAGTTTTGGGTCTTCGTTATCTGGATTTTTACCAAAACACCACTTGCGCCTACTAACCTTAAAATTATTTAAAACGTACAAAACATGCTGTATTATCCTTACATATTCCCTATGCATATATTTGTTTTGTACATTAGAAAATATTTTATCAGAACCCTTTTAATTCCACAATTTAGTTGATTTTACTATTGCAAAAAAAAAAAAAGAATTTTTCAAGAAAATGTGTTATTTCGTTCCCCTATATCTTCTAAACTATTGATCATACAAACAAAATAGAATATACAATTTTTTTAGGAAATTTCACGTAGAATTATTTTGCAATTGAGATTTTTTTTCTCTAAATCTACTTAATAAAAACTGAAATGTGCCCCCTTTAAATGCCCCCCCCCCCCATGGTTAGGGACTTTTAGTATGTTATTCAGATTCAGAGCACTTAACTTTGTAACTGTGCTCAATTTCTAAGCTACACGATTTTTTTTTTTTTTTTTAATGTTGATCGGTTTTGGGTCTTCGTTATCTAGATTTTTACTGAAATCGCTACTTGCGCCTGGTAACCTTAAAATTATTTAAAACTTACAAAACTTGCTGTATTATCCTTGCATATTCCCTATGTATATATTTGTTTTTTACATTAGAAAATATTTGACAAGAACCCTTTTAATTGCACACTTTAGTTGATTTTACTATTGCAAAAAAGAATTTTTCAAGAAAATGTGTTATTTCATCTTCCTATGTCTTCTAAACTAATGATCGTAAAAACAAAATGTACTGTACATATTTGTAGGAAATTTTGCGTAGATTAATTTTGTAATTGACATTTTTTCTCTAAATGCGATAGTTTTTAAGATATGTAATAAAAACTGAAAATTGCCCCCCTTAAATGCCCCCCTGCCCCCCGCTAACCCCCCACAGGCGGGGACTTTTAGTATGTTGTTCAGGACCCTCTCGGCTATGAGTGTGCAAAACTTCAAAACTACACGATTTTTTTTTCTATTTTTCCTATTTTGTCTGGACTTATCCAGATTTTTACTCAAATCGCCACTTGCGCCTACTGGCCTTAAAATTATTTAAAACTTACAAAACATGCTGTATTATCCTTGCATATTCCCTATGTATATATTTGTTTTTTTTACATTAGAAAATATTTGACAAGAACCCTTTTAATTGCACACTTTAGTTGATTTTACTATTGCAAAAAAGAATTTTTCAAGAAAATGTGTTATTTCATCTCCCTATATCTTCTAAACTAATGATCGTACAAACAAAATGTAATATACATTTTTGTTGGAAATTTTACGTAGATTAATTTTGTAATTGACATTTTTTTCTCTAAATGCGATAGTTTTGAAGATATTTAATAAAAACTGAAAATTGCCCCCCTTAATTGCCCCCCTGTCCCCCGCTCACCTCCCACGGGCGGGGACTTTTAGTATGTTGTTCAGGACCCCCTCAGCTATGAGTATGCAAAATTTCAAAACTACACGATTTTTTTCTTCTATTTTTCCTATTTTGACTGGACTACGGGGACTGCATCACAAAGCACTTTATGGCGAATAGCAGAAACAGCGGCCGGCCAGCACAGATCGCGGAAAATGAGATAAAAAGTTCTCTGACTAGAGTCGAAAAGGACCAGCGCCGGTAATCCATTAAAGGAGATAGACGAAACACTGTATGGCTCTCGCAAGAGAGAAATATCGGAGAGCTGATGGGTCGAGCGTAACATATAAACACAAGCTGTTATTCTCGGCGTATTGTCCCATACACAGCAAAAAGTATTTCCCGAAGGGAGGATCAGAAGAGGACAAACTGCCGATACGATGCGTCCAATCCATAGTGTGCTCCAATCATAGACATCCACAATGATTTTTCTCACAATTTAAAAATAATACAGCGATGACAAGTCATGTAGATCAAAATCCTTCAATTGAGATTTAAAAAATTGTAGTAAATAAGTTTCTATCTTCTTAAAAAACAAGCAGCAATGATTTTATATTAACTTATAAAGTCATTTTAAACAAAAATGCCCCTCTCTCTCACCAATGCATCTCGAACTGGTTGGTCACTGATCTGGCACCATATTTATATTAAGTAGAAATCCTGGGATTCTACTGTTAAAGTTCCAATTAATGTCCAGGTCCGTATAGCTGAAAAAGATGGCGTTAAAGTAAAAAGAACTATTAGTTCGCCGTAAAACACATTTATTTTTATTTTGTAGAGTTTTCATAAGAAAATCAACAGTACATTAATAGTGTACTTTCAGCATGACCAAAAGTTACGAGAATGCAAAAGATAGGGGTGAGAGAGAGAGCTACGGGGTTACATGTTATTCAATCAACAGAGCGAATTCTGAAGTTGACTCTATTGCAATTAAGATCAGACTGATGAATTACGCCAAAATTATTAAAACAGTGCCAAACTTTCCAGCCAAAGCTAATCCTTTGTTTGTAGAATAATTTAATATAAATATTTTGAATTTAGTAAGTTCGTTACAGCAGTTTATGCCAAGTTTTATCGCCAGAAGACCGTTATTTAAGGGAGACACCCAGACTAGGATTTATTGCACATCCTGTGATAAAAAAAATATAAATTACTCTTTAATGATATTAGAACGGAAATGTATTGCTTAATTTAGCTTCGAATAAATAAACATACGCAATTTAAAAGAATGAAAATGTAATTATGTATCCAACGGCTTATGACTGGAAATAATATTATTTTATATTTTATTTATTAAATGATTTAGAAGAGCTTATGAATGTCATTTAAAAGGAATATGTTTTTTGTTCTCAAAAGATTTATTAATAGCATAAGGGATAAAGTATTATTAGAATTACGATATCTATTATAGACAAAAGCGAATAAATAAAAGTAATTTAGAATTTCGTTATCTATTTTTATTAGCCATTTAATTTATTGAAAATATAATAATTACTTATTGCCTTTATTTAAAGTTATAATTAAAACTCATATATGTGAAGGAACGACTTCACACCTTGTTAAACGTTTTAATTAATCATTTAAAAATATAAAATTAAAATAATACGTCAATCTTAATACAAATATCGTTTGTGGTGAATAGTTTAGAATGTCAGTTTAGGCAAGAATTTAAAATTTACGATTGAGAGTAATACGTTACAGCTTCCTTTGACTTTTTATCTTGTCGAAACAAGATATTGGTCTGTGAAGAGATATGAGGTTTTCGCGTGGAAAGAAAATATAATGACGCCAAGGCTGCCTTTCTCCATCTCCAAGCTCGCCAAATTTTGTCGCCAAGTAAAAAATTTCGTCGTCAACTATCAACTTTTGCCGCCAAATCACAAATTTCATTGCTAAGTCGCAAGTTTTGTCACCAAAATCTCGCCAAATCATGCAATTTACTAAATTCATAACAATTAACATTGAAATTCAGCGGTGCCAAATGCTCAAATGTTAACTAATGTTAATGTTCCAGCTTATGTGAACCAAAACAGTTTCACTTTACAATTTTTACTCATCTGACAATAAGAATCACAAAAACACAATACAAAACTTTCAATAATACAATAAAAATTACAATGAAATAACTATTCAAAAGCTGCTGCCACTTATCTGTATTTGACTTGACCATAACAACGCCAGGCTTACCAGAACTAGTGAGATCACAAGTGCATTTTCACGTTTCTATTACTTTTTCTTTTAAAAGAAAGATATTGAACAACAATTATATGGATTTTAAATAAAAAATATAATTTTGATTAAGCTTGGGTGGGGAGGGCGGTGTAGCCCAATAGCCCCTTCCGGGATTCACCATTACTGGGATTGTATATCTTTAAGGCTTTTATTTGTTGAATGATTATGAGCTTGAATTTTTAAAAATTGAAACATTTACAAACCAATAAATTTAGCCTAAAATTTTAAGTAGAATGAATAAAACCCTTTTGTAGTTAAAAAATTAAATTTCTTGAAAACAGAATAGCGATGTAAATAATGCAATGTGTGGGAACAAAGCCATTGGCTAGGTATTAATGCATATGTAAAATTTCTTTACAATTGTAACATTAACGTAAAGGACCTTTGCCTTTAAGCTTGCCGAAAAGGGATTTTTTTTTTTTTTTTTGATTGGAGTATGAAATACTTTAAATTAAGAGACGCGAATTTTAAACTGATGTTTATAAAAGTTAAAATTTAGTTATGAATAGTGTACAGATTTGTGTATGTATGTGTGTTTGTTTATTGGAGTATAAAAGCATTTTAAATTAAGAGTCGTGAATTTTAAACTGATTTTTATTTTTTACTAGCAGGCTACGCCCGCTTCGCTGGTCACTATTTTTAAATGAATCACAATAATAAATGAATTCTCAAAATTGCATTAATTTTTATCATGTGATAAAAAAAGAAAAAACAAATTCTGATCGGGAAAAATGTCGCACCGGGTCCCCACTGCCTTCGGCAGCGTAGACCCGTGCGCTGCGCGCGCGTATTCCTTCACCATCCTTATGATTTCTCAAAATTCCATGTTATTACTCATAAACTTTCATTCTTAAGAAAAGGAATTAAAGAAAAATATCATTTAGCATCGGATAAAAACTCGCACCGTAACCCCACTGCCTTCGGCAGCGCAGACCCGTGCGCGCACGTGTGAGGATATACGTGCGCTGTGCACGCATATTCTTTCTCAACTCAAACTTTTATTATTAAGAAAAAAAAATCTTTTATCATCGGGTAAAAGCTCGCACCGGGTCCCATGCGCGCTGCGCGCGCACATTTTAAGATATACGTGCGGTGCGCGTACACATTCCTTCTGAAATCAGACTTTTATTCCTAAGAAAAGAAAATTAAAAAAATCATTTCTCATCAGGTAAAAAGTCGAACCGGGTCCCCACTGCCTTCGGCAGCGCAGTCTCGTGCGCGCTGCTTGCACCTATTCATTCCCCACCCTTCCAGCCCCTCCTAATTAACCTACATATACCAATTTTGAACTGTCTAACTCAATTAGCTGAGATGCAAAAGAAAACCTAAGCAGGACACCTTAAAATTGTAAATCAGGTGAAATCTCGAATTCCACTTTCGATAATATAAAAGTACTTTAAAATATCTTTCAAATGATGTATTAAATATAATTTAATCATAATTAGAATTTGAAATTTTAAAATATTACAGCGCCATCTGGCGGTAGAAAATTCTGTAATCTACCGTTCAATTCCAAATCAACAAAGCTTTCAAATGATGTATTACTTATGAAATTATTTTAATTTGTAGCTGAGATACAAAAGAAAACCTAATCAGGAGACCTCAAAACGTGTAAATCGGGTGAAATCTCAAATTTCACCTTCGATAATATAAAAGTACTTTAAAATATCTTTCGAATGATGTACACTCCTTCTCATAATTATAAGGACACCCGTTTTTCTATATTAACTAAACACTGAACACTATTATTTAAACAAATATATTTTAAATTAATTTGAATTTCATTAATAAACTATATTTAAAAATAATCTCTAAAAAATAAAGAGTTAAATTGAACACGTGTCATTTGTATTAAATATATTTAAACGTATATTAATACGTGTGTTTAAAGTGTTTTAAATATATTTAATATATTTAAAAAGTTTTATCGTTTTCCTATCTTAAAAAACTTTAAATATGGTAAAAAGATGATTTTTCAGGTGTTCACAATTATAAGGACAGCTCGAATTTTAGTAATTTTTTTCAGTTATTCTTTAAATTAATATTTTATGGGGTCTCTTTTTAGGGTTAAACAGTCAGACATTCTCTCTGATATATATATATATACATTTTATTTTTAATATTCAGTTTCAGTACCATTTCGTATAGTATGTATGATATTCTTAATACATTTTAACTATTTAAAATTGCTTTCCGCTTGCATGCACTTTTCTAATATCATAAGTTAAGCTTTTTTCAACTTTTAGGCCATGGAAAAGGCAATAATACAGTTTCTTTCTTCAAACTATTTCCTATTGCTCTAAAGGTAGAGCAAAAATGTAAGTCTTGTAGAAAAAAACATTATTACCCCCCCCCCCCCCCCCAAAATCTAACAAAAATCTGATAATTTCACGTTTAAAATTTGCGGATATTCTCTTGTTGTTCATAATAGAAAAAATTACTAAATTCATTCTGCCTTCAGTAGAAGCAGCTCCCCAGAGCACCATAGATCCACCTTTAAAATGCCCTATTCATATCTGCCTTTAAAAAATCTGCTCTGTTTTTCGCTATCTTCAGATCGTGCCAGTAACTGTTAAAACCATTCGGTAAATCAAGAATAAAATGTTTTTCATCCGAAAATGCAACATTTTACCATTTAATATTGTCTTTATTTAACTTTAACACAGGCGTCTTTTCCCCCATTAAATGCTGATTGATTATTACAGATTTTTTATTCATTTTAACATATTATTAATTATTTTAAACATGCATAAATGTGGACCCTAACCTTTCGTTACAAATTACGAGCAAATTCAGCAGCAGTCATTATGAGTAGAACAGTAAGAGGAATTATGAGTCTTCGATCTCTGTAAAACAACTCTGATTTTGCATCTGATCTCTCTCCTATCGAGCCAGCAGTTCAACGTTTGATCACATTTCCTTCAGCAATTTTAGACCTTCGAATTTCATTAGAAATTCGGCGGATTGAAATTATCCTTCCACTTAAAAAACACATTTATCATACTTCACTACTTGAACATTCTTTTTTTCGAGGAATTATCAGTAATGTCCGTCCAAGAAAAATTGTAGGCTTATACATGAATCAGTC
This sequence comes from Salticus scenicus, assembly GCA_963930645.1. Classification (NCBI taxonomy): domain Eukaryota; kingdom Metazoa; phylum Arthropoda; class Arachnida; order Araneae; family Salticidae; genus Salticus; species Salticus scenicus. Next base: position 217,287,311 of record OZ005652.1, on the reverse strand, counting down.
TAGCCCAGTAGTTAACAAATTCGCATGTTAACTGTAATTTATCCGCTCGTAAGTTAAATAAAACGAAAAAATCTGGATTGTTCCTATAATTATGAACATCTAAAAACGTGGAGAAAAACACATTTTGCATTATTTTTCATTAATTTTGTTTCATATTAAAAAAATTATAGGAATTTTGTTTTTAGAATACTAGATATATTAAGTGCACTTAGTATAATCTTGTTCACAATTATTTTTACATTAGTTATTTCAAAATATAAAGTGTCCTTATAAATATGAGAAGGAGTGTATTAAAAATAATTTAATAATAATTAGAATTTTAAATATTGAAATTTTAAAATATTACAGCGCCATCTGGCGGTAGAAATTTCTGTAAACTACTGTTCGATTCCAAATCAACAAAGCTTTCAAATGATGTATTACTTATGAAATTATTTTAATTAGTAGCTGAGATACAAAAGAAAACCGAATCAGGAGACCTCAAAACGTGTAAATCAGGTGAAATCTCGAATCCCATTTTCGATAATATAAAAGTACTTTAAAATATCTTTCGAATGATGTAGTAAAAATAATTTAATTAGAATTTGAAATACTGAAATTTTAAAATATCTGGCGGTAGAAATTTCTGTAATCTATTGTTCAATTCCAAATCAACAAAGCTTTCAAATAATGTGTTACTTATGAAATTATTTTAATTAGTAGCTGAGATACAAAAGAAAACCTAATCAGGACATTCTAAAACATGTAAATCACGTGAAATCTTTAATTCCATTATCTACGGTAGTCGGTTAATGGAAGTAAAAAGAAAAATAAATATTTTTTAGGTCCCCAAAACCTATGTATACCACGGTAGTCAGGTAATTCATGTAAAAAGAAAAAGAAAAAGTATCTTTTAGTTCCTTCAAATGTATTTTGTTGCTATGGAAACTCCTATCGTCTATTGAAGGATAGATTACGTGTTAGAATAAAATTTTATTTGCAATTAAAATGTAACTGCTTTGTTTATTAATGAAAATTGATGAAATTTTAACTGCAGGTTGGTTTTGTGCTGAATAGGTTGTATATTAAGTGTTGTGTGCGAAAAAGAAAATTTGAATCACTTTGAAATTTGCAATTTTTAACCCCAGTTCAAGATCATGTGACATAAATTACTTCCAGATGTTTTGTTTCCATTCCAGATAACGGTTAAAATCGTCTGCTGATAGAATGCCTCTTTTTGAGCAATAAGCCGTGGATTTTTGTTCATTTTTCAATCGACATGGGTCGACGTTTTAATTAATATCTCCGAAACTAATTAAGATTTTTAAATTCTGTTTTCAGAAGGACCTCGGAAAAGCTCCAGAGCATCCGTATGTCATTTCTTGTACTTCTGCGTTCAATAGGGGCTGAACGTATAGAAGAACAGACGGACAGACAGACAAACATTTCCTTTTATTATTATAGATAAAAGTTAAAAATTAGTTACAAATAGTGATTCTGAGTTCGTCGTCCAAAAATCTGGAAATTCGGTTAAAAATTTTAGATTTTATGGATATTTAAAAAAAATTAACTAAGTTGTAACTTTTTTAAGCTAATTTGTATTGATATGATAAAATTCGAGAGCTGTCAATCTTCCAATTTCCAACATTTTTTTTTTTTTTTTTTTTTTTTTTTAAATACTAGCAGGTTACGCCCGCTTCGCTGGTCACTATATTTAAACGAATTTTCAAAAGAATTTGATCAGTTTTTGTTTTTTACATCACATTATAAATAAAAACTAAAAAACAAATTATATAGAAATCACTCTAGACCTCGTTTCGGATACCCGCTGCCTACGGCAGCTCTTTTTTCCGTCCGTACTGCATCGGGTCCAGGTTCCCACTGTCTGCAGAAAGGTCTTTTCCTGGGCACTTCAATCTGGGTATTTATCGACGACATGTGGATCTTCTGTTATTTAAGAACTACGATTTTAAATATGACTGTATCTCAGCATCTATTATATATTTTAGTTTTTGAACCATGTGTTTTATAGCCCCGTTATTTACACTATATTACGATTTGATTCCGACCAGTTTAATAAAATAAAATAAAAAGGAATGAAAAATTTTTAAAAGGAATTAAATACATGAAAAACAAATAAATTTTAATCAGTTAAATCCTTTCTACTATATACTACCATTTTTTCCCAATAAATTGTAAAAAAGAAAAAAAAAAAAAAAAAAAAAAAAATGATACATAAACAAAAAAATTTATTTCTTTAGCATTATTATTTGATTTTCAATAAATATAATAATAAAAAAAAAAAAAAAGATTTCGCCTTCAAATGAATGCATTAGATGAAAAATAAATTGCCTAATAGACGTATAAATTCATGAAAAATGAAACGTAAAAGCCAATATTTAAAACTGAAAAAAACAACAAAAATTAAAAAAGTTCAAATTCGAAATTTGAAAAAATCTCGATGAGGTGCACACCTACAGGGTCTCAGGTACCCATCTGCCAAATTTTGTAGCTCTGCGATTAGTAGCGTGAGCACCAGAGCACAGACACACAGACACTTACTTCTCTTTATTTATATAGATAAAAGAACGTTTTTTAAAAATTAACTAATTTTTAACAGTTTGACAAAAATTAAAAATTATCTATAAATTAGTGAAAAAAAAAAGAGTTTGTAAATGAGATACATTTTAAAGAGAATTAATATTTTATTTAATTCAAGGCCAGTTCCTGCCTTGGCATTTCATAATTTGAATTCTTCCAATCAAAATTTATATATTTTACAGGAAAAAAATGCTTAATCATATTCAATGTTGGTGGTTTTTATAAAGTGGTTTTTGCACTTTTTATTAAAACAAGACAACACAGACTTATGAAAAATTAAAAATGACATAATGATAATAATTATCACAAATCTCATAACATAATTGTTTTATTCATTTTATAAATAACTTCTAATAAGTTATTTGTCATTTAATTGGGAGTTTTAAGTTATCTGAATAATTTAAGCACAAAACGACTTCCTTTGAAAACGAACGATTTCATACTTTATATTCCACGGAAAATTTATTTATCTTGACACAGAACAATACTTTTCAAACTATTCCCATAGCTCCAACCAGAACTATAAATTAAGTTTTGCTCCTTTTAATTTTCATCTATGAGCGTATGTTTGTCACTGGAACTGTCATTTACCACTGTGTATTAAGCGTACTCTATTTACATCTTTGAAATTTCGCTTTTGAAATGTATTATATATGCACTGTCTAAATAACAAGCATTCAACGTATTTAAACGTTCTGTTAATGACTAAACCAAAACCTTGTTTCTGTTTCAGTATAGCTAATGAAGCTCGCTTTACACTTAGAATAAGAGACTCCGTGAAAGTATTTGCTCATTAACTTTAAAAAGGATGAGGAAAACGAAACTATTGAAAAATTCTTCTCGTGGAATAGATGTCACAGTTTAGGTTAGGGAAATATAATGCTGACTGCGTGAAAAGTTGAAAATGACAACATGTAACATTTTCATCAATAAGTTAAAATAAATAAATAAATAATAATAATAATAAATAATTTGATTAATCTTTTTAATGATAAAAACTGAAGTTTACTGGATATAACGCTACAAACTAACGTTATAGCAACAAAATTCTATTGAAATAAAGAAAATATATTTTTATCCTTGGTTTGGAGGAATAAATAAATTAATAGAAGACGGATGATTTAGCAGAAAAAACTGCGTCACATTGCAATAATGTATTGTAAAAAAAAAAAAAAAAAAAAAAAAAAAAAGAAAGAAAAGCCTACGATTTAAAACAAATAATATAAGAATCTATATAAATAAAGAGAAGTGTCTTTGTGTGTGTGTGTCTGCGCTCTGGTGCTCATATTACTAATCACAAAGCTACAAAATTTGGCAGACGGGTACCTGGAACCCTATAAGTGTGCACCTCATCGAGATTTTTTCGAATTTGAACTTTTTAAATTAATTTTTTTTTTTTCAGTTTTATATATTGGCTTTTATGTTTCATTTTTCATGAATTTATTCTTCCATTGTAATTGTCTGCGTATCTTAGCAACGGCTATTACGCAATTAATTTTTTACTAGCAGGCTACGCCCGCTTCGCTGGTCAATAAATAAATAAATATATAAATAAATAAATAAAAATAAAAATACATTGAAATCGCTGTAGACCTCGCTTCGGGTACCTGCTGCCTAAGGCAGCTCTTTTTTCCGCCCGTACTGCATCGGGTCGAGGTTCCCACTGTCTGCAGAAAGGTCTTTCCTGGGCACTTCAATCTGTGTATTTATCGACACTTCAATCTGGGTATTTATCGATGACATATGGATCTTCTGTTATTTAAGAACTGAGATTTTAAAGACGACTGTATCTCAGCATCTGTTATATAGTTTGGTTTTTGAACCATGTGTTTTATAGCCTCCGTTATTTACACTAAATTACGTATTATATTTATTTTACTGGCTTGTTTGCCCGATCAGTATAATAAATAAAATAAAAAGTAGATTTTATTTTAAAAGGAATTAAATACATGAAAAACAAATAAATTTTAATGAGTTTAATCAGTCATACTGGAGAAGTTCAATACAGTTACAGTTAAAAAATAAGTCTTGTAAAAATCACGAGTCATTTAAGATCACTTGGCGTCACACTAGGGTTATACAGCAAGTTCTGTGGAGAAACGTTGACACATAAAAAGAAGGTCCAGTTCACAAAAAGTCGCACGTTTTTCTACAGAACTTGCTGTGTAACCCTAGTGTGACGCCAAGTGATCTTAAATGACTCGTGATTTTTACGAGACTTATTTTTTAACTGTAACTGTACTGAACTTCTCCAGTATATAATGCTGTCTACTCTGCTGTTAATTAACTACACCTGAGGATGTTATTTTAATAATAGCGAAAAGCTTTGTGTTTGATTTTAATAAAAAAAAAATTATATACGTGTTTTAAAAGTGATTTTATACTTTTTTTAATATGTTTATACGTGAAGTCATTACAAATTTTAAACTTACAGTAGTTTTTAATTTTAACTAATTCATGTTTTATTGTCAGAAACATTAAGTATAATATTTCACATTGCAGTTGATTCTTACAAAAATATTTCATTATTCAATAGCGTATATTTTTAAATAAAAAACAATTATACTTTTATTATTAAGTAATGTAATTCATTAATAAAATATATCAGCTGCATTCATTTCTAATTATTTCTAAATGCCATTTTCCTAATAATAGTTATGCATGCTTTATTGTCATAAAATATGCATCAAATTTCACATGTGAAGCTGTTTTTTTCCGAAATATTATCCCGCTTTCAGATTAGTTTGATTTTTTTTTCCTTTTTAGAATTTGATTACTTTATTTTTGCCATTTTGTGATTAATTTTCTGCTGTAGAATCAATTTCAAATTTTCTAGCAGAAAATACAGAAAACTCGATAAGAGTTCAAAATTCAATTTTAAAACAGGAAACTAGAAATAGAAAACTTGAAACTATTTTTGTAACTTAAGTCTGGATTTATAGAAAAGAATGAAAAAAGGATTTATTGGAAAAGATAAATTTAATCAACACTAACCTATCGTAACTTTACTTCATTATGATTAAAAATAAATAAATAAGTAAATAAATATTAAAATGTATTAAATATGGTTAAAATTACACCAAAGAATTATAGATGGGTAATTCATGTAATTCATAAAATGACATAGAAACTACGGTATCACATACAGGGAGGCGCAGAGGCAACTGGCATTTTTCATCTTGTTATATATTCTATACGGAAGGAGGGGAAAAATAAGAAAAAGTGCTTATAAATACAACCAAGTACGCCATTTATTTACTACCGATTGCATGATTATTTTTTTGAAAACTACATCAGGCAGATGTCTGTCATTTACAACAATGCCTTTTTGCAAAAGTTTTTTTAAATTGTCTTACACGCGCTTCCGTAGGTCCTGACCAATGGCTGTAACTTCTTGGCGAATGACTTGCTTGAGTTCTTGTGAATGCTCATGAGTCCTGATACGCCATTCATGACGAAGCTGCAACCACTGATGAGGATCTACGGGGCACACGTGCGATAATTTCAAGAAACATTTACAGCAATGCATTGATGTAAATGAAGGCCATCTGCCTGATGTAATTTTCAAAAATTTCTTGGTAATCGATGGTTAATAAATGGCATATTTGGTCGTATTTACAGACAATTTTACTTGTTTTTTCTCTGTTACGCATGTAATATACGGCAAGTTTAAAAATGTCAGTTAGCTCCACGCTACTCTGTATGGTTTACCTGTCTATTTATTAGGTGAAGACGAATGGATGTATATTAAAGAATAAAAAAGAATAATTAATAATCACTCGTTTGTGTTATGAATGAGATTGGATGTATGAAGGATGTTCCGAAAATAAATTTCGTCTTGCTTTTATGCAAGGTAGCTTTATTACAAGTAGAATATACAATAGCATAACAAAAATAATTTTTGTTATTTATTTATTTATTTATTCACAATTGCTACAGATATTTATACATTTGTCTTGCCTTGAAACCAATTTCAAGAAACGATCCTAATAAAAATTGATTCCCAGTGGTTTAAAGAAGGGCTTCACAGCCTACAGCACCTCTTCAATACTTTGGAAGAGACAACCTATTAGTGCTGACTTCAGTGCTTGAGAAAAGTGGAAATCTGATAGGAAAAGATAAGTTCTCCAGTTTGGGTGATTCAGCCTCTCCTTTACTAGGCGATTAATATGTTCAATTGCGTTCTTTGTTGAGTTTGCTTCCTTAAAATGAAAGAATGAAAATAACTCAACTTGAGTGAATTTTCACTCATTTGCCTAAAAGAAATACGCCCTCTCATTTTGAGTTAAATTCAGTAAATTGAATGAGGTAACATAACTCTTTCCGACCCGAAACGTTCCCCCCTTAAAACATTACATTCTTCTGTTTTTGCAAACTGAAAGAAAAATATGGAGTATAACCGACATCTGTTGATTGAAAATTATACTTCATACTTTCTGCTAATTAGCTCGATCGTTCATTTCGTGATTTTATTACATACGACTCTTCCAGATGCAAAAATGTAAGTGGATGTCTAACCCGCACGATCGTACGGCCTGGGTCGAAAAGGGATAATGCACTCAAACTTGAGTTATTTATTGTATTTGAATTTATTTATTTTATTTATGATTTTAACAAACTGGATCACTTTACAATGGCGTTGCACCTGCACGTTGCACTTGCGACGTGCTACTGAAGAAATGCATTGAGCGAGAGCGATTTTGCCACTTACATGTGGTTGAATGAGCCGAAGTAACTCAAGTATTGATAAATATCGATAACTCAAGTTCGCTTAAATAAAAAGCTTCTATTTAGATCAAAGAATTGCATTTTTAACTCAAGTCGATTTAAAAGAAATAACTCCTACTTGACACTATTAACTCAGTTATTTTAAGAGAGTGCATTATCGTTCAAGAACAAAATCCGTTATTTAAGAGTCCCGGTCTCTTGAATCGAACTGAATGTAGAATTTCAGTTTGATGAAAATATGGGAAAAAAAACGTTGATGTCCCTGATGTAATCTATCAAAATGTCTCCTTTCGTGACCCAGAATACTTTCAGAATCTTGGAGGAATAATATAAAAGGAGTTGCCATGTAGCAGTCTGTAACAGTATGCAGAACAAATAAAGTTACCAGTGGTCTACTCAAAATGGCTGCCGCAATAGTCGTCAAGGCTACCACAGGAGCTATATTGAGTCTACTAAAATACTGTGTAGTACAGTGTTATTTTATGTATTTGACAGCTTTGAGACCTATAGTTACAATGACTTTTCTGTCAAATGGTCCATATTAAACAATTTCACAATAACTATGCAGAATTTCGTATATAACTGTGTTACTTAATGGCTTTTGGGATTACACTTTTGGCTTTCATGTTTTATTGGACATGTCTCCTCTTAAATAATTTCTCCAAGGTCAGCGTAAACTTCCCTGCAGACTGCGAAGTTTTAATATATGATTTTTTTTTTTTTTATGTTTTACGATGCAATTGGGTCTTCCACTTTATTAAAGCGGATACTTCCGGAAGAAGTCACTTCCGAAGCAATGCGTCCTTCTAAACGTAAACAATCCAAATAAATTACGTATGAATAGATAGAGTTTATCATACACTATGAAAAACTACACAAGTTAAATCGAAATTATTAAGATGAATATTAGAAGTTAGGAAAATGAATGAAACAGCAAAAATTTACTTATCAATGAAAAATAAATAAATAAATAAAAATCGTAGTAAATGACTACTGCACGTGGGTAACACTGCAAAACCACAATGCTGATTGGAGAAAGTAATAAGAAAATCAATCTGTAGCTTGTTGCGCCACCTATCCATAAACAGGCGAATTATGATGATTGCGCCTACGTACCCCAGTTGCCAACTAGCTCCGGTCTCCCTTATACGATAAATTATTTATATAAATAAAGGCTTAATATTATAAATTAATAAAACTGATAAAACGAAGTTTAAATTTCTTTTTTCCCTTTCTCGAGCCGACCAAAGACCGTCGTGTACACTAATGGTGGCTGGTGCACGTAAAATCTGTCGTGGCTGCAATGTCCTCCATGCTTCCATGCAAATTATACCTCTGGGAATCACCGAAGCGAGGGAGCCATCCTTTCCGTGGAGGATCAAAATTGTGATGGCAAGTCTCCAGACCATCCTTAAGGGTGTGTCCCAGACCGTCGCCAATTACCCATTGCGCAGTACTAGTGCGACGTTAAACTCACCCAGCCAACAAAATTTTTTCCTTTTCAACTAGCCAACTCACCTAAGATATGATTCAAACACAATGACAGAAAAAAATATTCTTTTATCGTAAGAATTTCACAATTTACGTCTTTCACTTCACACACATCTTTCGAAATCGAAATTTAATAGTCTATTTCATATATTTTGTATCTAAGTGTAATCTATAGAAGCAACATCACTGTATATTCGAAAAGTCTATGATTACTTATCTACAGTTCATAAGAAATAAGATATAATTGACAATGTCTATAACAAAACAAAAACTTCTTTCCAGTTTTATTATCTATAAAGCAATTTTAAGTTACATCTAAACAAGCAAAAGAGAATGTCACAGATCTTTCTGGAAAAGCAATAATATCTATAACAACCGAGAAAGTGAAAATCAGAAATGATTTTTGAGAAATCTTCGACCATCATGACAACAGCATTAAAAATAAATCTTATTCCTCGGAGAAAAAAGATACTTTGTTACTCTTATTGTGTCGAAGTTTTCGAAGGATATTGGATATCACGTAAAAATGACGTATTGTCAATGAGTATTTAAACAATGTTGCGAGACGAAATTCTTCATTTCAGAGGTATTCTGTTTAGTGCAGTATTTATTTATTTATTTTTAAATATTAGAAAAACATTATTTACAATTTCAAAAAATTGTAAATTTCTCTCATATAACAAATGATCAACACCAATCTATTTTTTGATTGGTGTTGATCATTTGTTATATGAGAGAACTTATGTTTGAGATAGATAATACACAGTGAAAAACACTTTATTTATTTATTTATCAACATCAATATAACATAGTTAGAAAAGTCAACTTATTATTTCATTCCTATATTCATAGAAAGAACTAGTTTCGTAAAAGTTTTATTAAAAAAATATTTAAAATATTTAAAAAATTTATGATATTTTTTGGAATGTCTGCCATATTTGGTTAAGAGAAAGTGAAAAAAAAATTTCAGGTTTAGTTTATTTGTTAACTATAACTTACTTTTACACAAATTTCGAAGACTTGATTTTAAATGTCTGTAACTGTAATGTAACTTAAAAAAGCACTAATTCACTAAAGATCATATATAATAACAGAAATATGCTTCCAATACTTTCTACCCTTATTTTTATGAGCAGTGATTATTTTAATATTTATTTTCCTTTTTCTTAATTTCGGAAAAAGTTTTTCTCCTTCAATATTCTTTTGTTATTGTTTACATTTTCCTTCTATTATTGAAATTATTCATACCTCGCTGCCAAAAACATTCCGTATAAAGTTTCACATAAAAGGCAGATTATTTTACCAAACTACTGTGCTTTATTTTTTACTTAAGTTTGATTACTTTTTGAAATTCGAATTTTTATTTTACGTTTTTGATTAATATTCTATGATAGAATTTGTTTGTAATTTGACGATGCCTTAATATATTTCCTAATTTATCTGCCGCTTTTAGATTAGTGAATGTAAATTAATTTGAATAGGTAAAAAACTAATTAAGAAGTTAAGATTTGAAATTAATGTAAAAGTAATTTAAATAATTTAAAAATTAATTAATCTAAATTAAATTATCTAGCGAGTTTAGTAAAAAGCTTACATATTTTGAAATATTCGTTAGCTTTATTAAAGAATTTAAATAAAAATAAAAATAATTTAATGAACTTAAAAACTAATTATTTTAATTAGAATTACGAGAGAAAATTATATAAATTTTAGCCATTCTATAATTTACTTTGTTTTTAAATTACTAAAATATAAAATTTTAGTCTTGTTAATAAATGTAATTATATTAAACTTAAAGAAGGGGACATTTTAAAATTTTACATATTGTATTCTTTATAAGAATAAATTAATTAATTTAAACTGTTTTTATAAAGATACGTTTTAACATATTTTTATTACATTTTGAAGTAAACAAAAAATGTTGTTTCAAATGTCTTCTTTCAGTTACTGAAGAGTAATTTGTAAAGATATAAGCAATAAAAATTATGCATATCACATCATAATGATAACTAATGAGGTTTTAATGAGATGCTTTATAAAAATAGCGGCCGTACTTACGGGTAGAAAAAATGATCAAGTAAATTTTTTTTTAAATCTTTTTTTTTAAATCTTTATATAGAGGAATAATAGGAATATGGAATCGTTTAAACTTCAAAGTTGCTTATGTGTTCCCAAAATGAATAGACAAAAAGACAGACAGTTAGACTAATTGAATTGATAATCACTCTTAAACCTTGTAAAATGTAAAAAAAAAGCTTAACACAAACGAAAATGCAATACTGGAAATGTATCCTTAATATATCTGAATATATTAGTGTACCCCTGTAAATCTTAACACTAAACATAAAACATTTTTTTATAGCATATCAACAATACAAATCAATTTCATTCTGATTTGTGCAGTGCAAAGTTATTTACACTTCCCGACATAGAAAATGCAACACCATGAAAGAGTGGGTAGAATATGATAAAAATAGATACAGAGACAGAGAGTGTATAGCTTGATAAGTGATTTTATTGACAAGGAGATCACTTTAATACAGCGATGAAATACAGGTTTATCAGTAGGAAGTAGGACCACCTCTCGCGGTGATGCAAGCAGCAACTCTAGGAGGTACTGATTCAGTTAGTGTGCGGATAGCGTCCTGAATAATGGAAGCCAATATGCTCTCAACCAACGTCCATAGTTCGTCCTCCGAGTGAGGCTGGGGCAGAGCAGACAAACGACGGCCAATCATATCCCTCACATGCTCGATGGGTAAGGATATGGTAACATTGCAGGCTAAGGAAGCAACTGGACATGTTGAAAAACTTGTCTGCTAATGATTGCCGTATGTGGTCGTGCGTTGTCCTTCTGGGAAATACCATTTTGCAGCCTCTGCATGTAGGGTAGCACTACCGGCTGCAGTACCTCATCAACGTATCGTCATGCATCAATGTGCCTTTGATGCGCGCCAGGGATGACCTGCTGTCGTGACTGATGGCGCCTCAAACAATTGTGCCACGCTGACGAGCAGTATGGCGTTCAGCAATAGTAGTCGGGTTAGCTCTATCTCCCCAACTTCTACAGACTCTTACCCGGAAACTGTCATCAGCCAAACAGAACCGAGACTCGTCACTGACCATTACAGAGTGCCATTCAGTCGTCCAAGTGGCTCGGTTTCGACACCATCTACATCTTTCACGTCAGCGAGTTCGCGTCAATGGCAGTGTTCTCATAGGCCGACTTGTGCGCAAGCCGCTTTCAGTCAATCGTCGTGAAACCGTTCTCCCAGATATTGGAATATCCGAAGCTCCCTGCACATTCCGCAAAATGTCGAGAGTAGATGATTGAGAGCCGTCATCGCCTCCCTTCGGATGTATCGATCTGTGCGTTCTGTTGTACGCCTAGTTGGATCTGGTCTTTCGCAGGGATTCATATTACCTTCTTCGATCTATCTGGTCCAAATTTTGTGCACAGTGGAAGCATCAACGTGCATTTCAACAGCGATACGACGGTAAGACCAACTAGCCTGAGACAAGCCTATAATTTGACCCCTTATAAAATCGTCCGATTGCCAGAACTGCCTTCAGTGTAGTCTCCCCGGCATCTCTTAATCCACACGTATATCTTCTGGAAAAAGAAACATCTCAAACTTCTGGATTCCGCAGGCGACAGAGAGAAGTGACTGTTGGATCACCCCCCGTTTCTGTCCCTTTTATCCAGTGCTATAATCACGGATCAACTTGCACGTCAGATCATCTGCAAAACTTGTTCAGCTGCGCATTTTCGGAAATTTGCATATTTATACGACTGAATCTTCATGGTGTTGCATTTTCTATCTCGGGCAGTGTAATATTGGTTTATAAAAATTTCACTCATAGAACGCAATGCATTGGCATTATATTGGGTGTCACCAGTTGAGCTATTCACATCATATTACACTGTAAAAAAATTCAGAAACATTTCTCTTGTACATCTGATACATTAATGGTTTTAATAAGTTTGGTGCAGGTTCCTGAGAATAACAGGTTTTCGTCCATGAAACGTTCCTGATTTCAGGAATGTAGTATTATTTTGATAGTGTGTATATTTGATGGTTACTGATATTTTTAAGGAACATTACTGGTAGGTATTGGGCATATTAGCTGCCCAAAATTTTCCAGGAAAGTGCCTGAATTTTTTTTACAGTGTAAATAGAGAGCATGCCATAGATGATTGAGAAAACTTGAATAAAATATATCATTTTGAAGAAATTCTGAAAATATTTACTGGGGTACTACAGGCAAACAGGTGGACAGATAGACAAACAGACAGAAAGGTAGACAAAGAGAACAATTCAAATTATAATAATTTTTTAACATTGCTAGGACGGACGTGTTAAGAACGTTTAATAATAGCGAAAATGCAATTTCAGAAATTTTCAGTTACAGCCCTTAATGTATCTTAATATTTTTGTGTGTCCCTGTATAGCCTAATGTTAATCATACTATATTTATAGAAAACATTGTTTTTATACGTATGAGTAATAAATGTCATTTTCATTATGATTTGTCTATAAAATAAAGGCATTAAAATATAGTTTACAGAAACACCTTTCATAGAACGCAATGCTTTGGAATTCCTTCGAGTGTCCCTTACACAAAATAATGGTGGTATATACCCCATTTTCAATAGTGAACATAGCGGTGTTCAGCTGACATCAAGAAATATGAAGATCAAGTTGAGCATCCAAAACCAATTCGTTCTAAAAAATAAAACTATAATTATTCTTTTAAAACGAGTCATTTTTAGCAAAACACTTTCAGTAATCTTCCTTTTAACTTTGAAAAACTTAAAACGTTGACTAAAGATATAAAAATAGGGTACTTTTATTAGGTTATCATAAAAGTAAAATGCATAAACTATCAATTTGTTATTACTCACAAACTTTGAATAAACACCATAAAATGCAATAAACTCGCAATAATTGTTTCGGGTCGAAAAAACACACGACCCTTCATCAGGCGAATAAAGTAAGCACGAGTGCTGCAGTCAAAGGCACCGCTTTGACTGCAGCACTCGTGCTTACTTTATTTGCCTGATGAAGGGTCGTGTGTTTTTTCGACCCGAAACAATTGTTGCGAGTTTATTGCATTTTATGGTGTTTATTCAAAGTTTGTGAGTAATAATTTTTACAACGCCAGTTTTGTGATGCTTCTTTAATAAATATCAATTTGTTGATTGTTGAAATTAAAAAAATTAAATTAATGCTAAAAGGAATACGTTCACAATATTTTTATGTAACGGCAGTATTTGCTAATATGAAATTCTTAGATGAGCGATAATAAGCACTCTTCTTTTATTTTTAGATTTTTTTTTTTTTTTTTTTTTTTAGTAGCAAGAAGTTGAATGGATAAAATTAGCGCCAAAAGATGCAGAAAAATATGTTTTAATTATTCCATAATTAATGATCATATATTAAAGATTCACAGTCTGTAACATAAAATAGATATTTATTTCTTAATTTGTGAAAAGAAAGCGGTAATTTTACATTTATTTTCCTTCATTATGAAACTTGCTTTGATTTCACGATTTATTAATTAAAGCAGAATTATTAAATAGAGATCGCGTCTTAGCATTTAAACTATTCTTTTCATTTTTAATTTCCATAATGGCTTTTAATTAAAAACTAAATATCATTATCTGGAATTGCAATTAATGCTAACTTTATTTTAAAATGCATGAATAATGATCAGTGATTGTAAAGCGTGGTTAAGTGTACAGAGTTTAAAGAAATCAACAGAGTAGAAGGATGGGATTTGAGAGTTATTGATATATGTTTAGAAATGGAATTTAATTTGAGAGAGAGAAACTTTTAATCAAGAAATTGTACGCGCTTGTTTAAGATTTGCATTTTCAGATAATAAATTGTCTCAATGCATGGCTATCGAATTACAATATCGAATACAGGTGATACTCAGGCATATGATGGTACTCTAATTTTCAAATAGTGAATGAGTATCTGGTGGATATTGAAATTTATGAGAAGGGAAAACTAATATGTGCTACTGTAATCGATTGTGTGTGCAAATTGAAAACTAATCGATAGAGGACAATCTGAGTACTTTTTGGAGTTGATTTCAGCTTTGAAAAAGTTGTTTGCTTCGGGTTCTTGAATGCCGTTTGATGAACCTTTTGCTAACTTAATGGCATGAAAGAAGCTTTAAGTACAGTTAAAGAAGATTTCATTTGCAGTATATTAAACAAAGGAATATTATTAAAAAGTTCATGCATATTCTACAATTAGTTGTTAATAAATTCAATAATCGTTTTAATACTGAAAATGATGTATCACAGGTCTATCAAATTAAGCTAATAATTGCTATCCTTGATTGATTGTGTAATTAGTGTAAATAATTTAGTCAGAATTTATTCGAGATGTCAAATATCAAAAAGTTCTTGATTGTTAAAGACTTAATGATAAAATCATTTATTTCTGTCAAGAATTTGAATGCTTTTTTTGAGGCTCGAATAAATTTTTGTTATTTTTGGTACCTTGTAGTCATGAGATTATCAAATCACAGTACAAATGAATGAATATAACACAACATTTTATAAAATATTGTATAATAACCGGACAGATCCTGTCACATTTCCTAAATATTCCGAAGATAATTGGATTTATGTGCTTTTCACCATTCCAGTTTTTCATATTTTTATCTATTATACATAAAAATAGATATATTTAGTTTGATTTTTTGATCTTTTAACTACTCTAACACAGAATTAATAAGAAGGAAGAATATGTTATTTTTAATTGAGTAATTTCATTTTTAATCAATTTTTGTAAAATATATTAAATATTATTTCTCACTGGATTTACCTAAAAATTCTTTAGCCAATTTAAAAAAATATTCTCAAATATGCCTTCAACAGGTCTTTTCGATATTTGTTATTTATTGCCTGAGACTCGAATATAACTGACAATTCTTGAGCAATATTTTCAATTTTACAAAATGTGAAAACATTTTCTGCTATAAAATTCTCCTAACATACTGGTAATATCGAAAGAAGAATGTCACAAATCATGTCGAAAAGTAATATCTATAATAGAGAAAAATAGAAAGAAAGAAAAACGAAAATCAAACATGATTTCTTACACATCGTCGACGCCTTTGACACTAACTTCGAAAATAAATCTCATTTTCAAGAGAAACAGGGATACCATGTTACACTTATTGCGCCTAAGTGTGAGGAGGATGTCACACAGAGCTGACGCATTGTCAATGAGTATTAAAGAAAGTTTAGAAGATGAAAATTTTTTTGCTTAAACGAAGTTTATTAAAGTATTTTTTTAAACTACTTTTAAATTTCGAAAATAGGCTTTGGGTACCATTTTACTTTCTGCAGCTTTGACAATATGCAGCAAATAATACATAAAATAGAATTTTCTATTAGCATTATTATTATTATTAATATAAATAAGAGTACGTGAATGTTAAATTATTGTTGAATGATGCTTACAAACAATTCTAAAAATCACTACTGAAAACTTTAAAGTTTTATTCTTCGGATTTGAATCTCATTTATATGTTTATTATTACTCTCGATTCTGAATATATTTATTTTTAACAATAAAATAAATGAAACAGATTATTCTTGTTATAATTTTCGATTTCGAAAATAGGCTTCAGGTACCATTTCACTCTCTACAGATTTTGAAATATGCAATAAGTAGTGCATAGCTGCCAAGTTTTTTAATTTATTCCGGAATGCTGTTAGTCCCGCCCCTTTTTCACACCGTAATATTTTTAGAGTAATTTTCTTCATATTTAATCTTAATTATTTATTGAAGAAAATTTGTCTACAAAGAATACGGTGTGAAAAAAGGGTGGGGCTAACGACATTCCGGAATAAATTAAAAAACTTGGCAGCTATGGTAATGCATAAAACAGAACTTTCTGTTACCATTATTATTATTATTATTATTAATGTAAGTGAGAGTATGTCAATGTTAAATTATTGTTGAATGAAGATGAAGCTTACAAACAATTATACAAATCCCTCGGTTTTATTTTTTGCATTTAAACCTCATTTTTATGTTTACCATTGCTCTCTATTCTGAAGATACTTATTGTTAAAAATAAAAGTAAAATGAAATAGATTAAATCTGATACAATTTTCGATGAAGTAGCTGTACAGAAATTGCTGAAATTCCTTAAAAATAAAAAATGCAAATTTAAATTTGTCTATTTCTTGTCGATAACAGAACATGATTTCGTTTCAGGGAAAAACAGTCTTAGAGAAGGGCATAAAATTACAATCAAACAAGATGATTAAGACAAAAGAAACAGATCTATGCTCTCTATATATTCAACTTATTGCTCATTATCTGCATTGTACTTCTCATTTCAGGATACATTCAAGATCAGTATAGAGAGAAAACTACCACATTCCGCCTCTAAAAGGAAAATGAGGGCGAAAGTTCACGAATGACAATAACAAAGGATTTTACTGTCACTGTATTCAGGGTGTGAGAACAGTTAGTCCATGCGTTTTTAATTACTCTTCAGTTTGTAATTATTCTTCAGTGATAGAATTAACTTCGATATGTTCGAAAACTGGATCTTGTACTGTCAGAATTTCTGAACCAGCACTTTTCGGGCAGTCTGCCATTTGGTGAGTGACATGAAGACGATGGCAAGCAGGAAGGACGGACTTACTGTCCTGAAATACTAAAAGTTAAAACATACATAAGAGTGCTGTGAAATGGTAGCATGTGTGGAAGTAAACAAAATTTAACTATGACTACGAAATGACTATGAAGACCTGGGCCCCCAACTTCAGCTTAATTTTTTTTTTTTTTTTTTTTTTTTTTTTTTTAGCCCACTTCCGATCATCTGATTGAACTGAAAATTTTCATACATGCATATTATCCACATCCGTTGAATTGGAGTTTATAGTACAATTTGAAACAAAATGTACTTTTTTTTTTTTTTAAATTTATGTCTTACTAAATCTCTTTTCAATATATCAACAATCTTTGTTTAAATTTTTCTGTCTATTTTCTTTTCTTTTCTTTTTCTTTTTAATCAAAATTTAAATTAGATCCAATTATTTAATAATAAGCAATAAATGGGATAATAAGTGAACTAATAATTATAATGTATAATAATGCATTATAATAAATATGAAATAATATTAACGTAGCAAAAAAATATTTTAAAAAGTACAAAATTCTGAATAAACACTATAAAATATAAGAACTCGCAACAACTGTTTCAGGTCGAAAGAAGACAAAACTTTCGTCAGGCGAACAAAGTAGGTACAAGACTTGCAAACAAAGCGGCAACGCCGTAATGCAAACAAAGCGTTGCTGCTTTGTTTGCAGCACTCGTGCCTACTTTGTTCGACAGATGAAGGGTCATATCTTCTTTCGATCCGAAACAATTGTTGCGAGTTTTTACATTTTATGGTATTTATTTAATTTGAGAGATTTATAGAATTGTTGCGAGCTCTTACATTTTATGGTGTTTAAAATTTTGTACTTATAACTTTTAAACGCCAGTTCTGTGGTACTTTTTCATAATAAAATTATTTTGTTTAATTTTGCAGTTTTAAAAAGAATCTGATATTTTCTGGTTCAATAATAAATGAATAAATAAATAAAATTAAACTATTCAATTTCGATTCTCTACTGAATTACGAATGCTATAAAATTTGAAAGAAAACTTAGAAATTAAATGTGAATATTTAATCTTAACTTCTTTTTTATCCTTTTCTATAACATGTTACCATAAAGGAAAACGCATTTTAAAAAATCAAGTTCCAACAGCGTGCTCTGTAACAAGATTTTTAATGAAATTTTTCAGAGAGAAGAAATGTTACGAAATTAGAAATGTGTAATTGTTTAAATATGATAAATAGAAGAAAATCACTTTCTTTTACTCTTTTATTTTGCAAAAACCTTTCTACATTAAAACTGAATAAAGTTTCCAGAAACAATTAAAATGTTCTTATTTTTGGGATAAATTTACTACAGTGCGCATTAAAAAAAAGTTTTTTTTTTTTTTCTATATTTATAGAAGAAAGAACTGAATTTGTAAAAAATTTTAGATTTTCGTGTTTGGATGAAATTACATCTTGTGAGATGTAATGAACAAGATTTGATAATATTTAGGAAATATTCATCTATCTGTGTGTAAGTGGCAAAAATTTTCTGGCAATTCTCAAGAATTTCATGAAAAAATCAGAAATACATAAAAATGCGGAATTTTGAAATTCATAAAGAATTTCATAAAAAATATATTTAGTTTCACCTTTGCATAAATTGGTGTCGGTCAACTTTTGATACAAATCGTACAACAGGTGGCATCGTACAACAGGTACTGCGATTTCTCTTTTCTACAGAAAGGCTATATCGCAGTTTTTATTATGTACTAGCTGGCTTTGCCTGCTTAGCTGGTCATTATATGTAAGTGAATCCTTTGTATAATAATGAATCCCATTTTTTACTTTCCGAACATACGTTGTAAGGAAAGTATTGTCATCATGACAAAAATTCTGCCGTGAGATTTTGATGTATACATTTTGAGGTACCCTGAGTCCATTTTTGCTATTTTTATGGTAACGTATGCATGTGTGCGTATGTGTGCATGTGTTTATGAGTGAACGCGATAATGTCTAAACGCTTTGTTCAAATGAGCTGAAAGTTAGTACCTATCTTATACCTCATCATAGCACGAATCCTATTGATTTTGGTGAATCAAGTACTTATAGTTTTTTACAGGCACACACAAAAAATGTTCTTTATCATTATGGCTTATGGGCTCAAAATTTTTAAAGTGCTATAACATCATGATCATATACCTTATTCGATTGAGCTGAAAATTTATATGCATGTTATAGGTCACTATCGCAAGAATTGTTTAGATTGTGGTAAATCTAGGACTAATATGTTTTTACAGGGACGCAAAGATTTTTATTTTTTTTATCATTATGCTCTATGGGTTCAGATTATAGTACGATAGCGTCTAAACGTCTTTCTAGATTGAGCTGAAAATTTATATACATATTTTAGGTTACCTTCGTCCAAACAGTATAGATTTTGACGAATCTAGCATTTATAAACTTTTACAGGCACACAACGAAAAATTCTTTATCATAATGACCTATGAGGTCAAGTTACTTGAAATGCAATAACGTTAAATTAAACAGCATACTATATGCGGAAAAATTCAAATACTTCATTATAATTTTCACTTTTTACTTTCCGAACACTATAGTGAGAAAAGTATTGTAATCATGTCAAAAATCCGAGTTTGAGATTTTGGTGTTTCTACACGTTTTGAGATTTCCTGAATTCATATTTACTATTTTTATGATGATATATGTGTGTATGTATGTGTGTGTATATGTGAGTGAGCCCGATAGCGTCTAAACGCTTTGTTCGAATGAGCTGAAAGTTGGTACGTATATTATAAGTCACCCTAGTACAAACAATATTGATTTTGGTGAATTTAGCACTTATAGTTTTTTTACAGAATTCTTCATCATTATGGTCTATGGGCACAAGTTCTTCAAAGTACGATAGTGTCCAAAAGCCTTATTCGACTGAGCTGAAAATTTATACATATATTATGAGTCACTGTCACACAATCTGCATAAATTTTGGTGAATCTTGTACTTATAGTTTTCTACAGGGACACAAAGAAAATTTTTTATCATTATGGTCTATATGGACCAAAATCTTTTAAACTGTGATAGCGTCTAAACGCCTTATTCAATTGAGCTGGAAATTTTGGCACATGCTAAAGATCACCGTTGCAGTCAGAGCATAAGTTTTGGTGAATTTATCAATAGCGGCCAAAATTATATTATATTTGAGTTTTTGGACTATATCTGTTTTCAAACTAATTTCTGCTGTCTGAAATTTTTTCTGCAATTAAATTAAGGAAAATTCGACAAGAAATACAACCTGAATTGAAAAAGTATTTAATCTATATACACTGATGGAAAAAAAAATCCCAACACTAAGAAAAAATTATTGTACAGTAATGAAATATCAGCAATACATTTGTCTAGGTAACATATTTAATTGATTAAAGTTTCAAGATCACAGGTAGAGCCATTGTCGAGAAGAGCCATTTCAAATGTGAAATGTTTGTACATTAGTAACCGGTGTAACCGCCAGAATTTTGAATGCAAGCATGCAAACGTGCATGCATTGTGTCGTACAGGTGTCGGATATCAGTTTGTGGGATGGAGTTCCATGCCTGTTGCACTTGGGCGGTCAATGCAGGGACGGTTAATGCTGGTTGTGGATGACGCTGGAGTTGTCGTCCAATGATGTCCCATACGTGCTCGATTGGAGAAAGATCTGGTGATCTAGAAGGCCAAGGCAACATGTCGACGCTCTGTAGAGCATGTTCGGTTACAACAGCGGTATGAGAGCGAGCGTTATCCTGTTGGAAAACACCCCTTTGAATGCTGTTCATGAATGGCAGCACAACAGGTTGTATCACTAGACTGACGTACAAATTTGCAGTTAGGGTGCGTGGGATACCCACGAGAGTGCTCCTGCTGTCATACGAAATTGCTCCCCAAATCATAACTCCAGGAGTAGGCCCTGTGTGTCTAGGCCGCAGACAGGTCGCTAGCAGGCATTCACCTGGCCTCTTTCTAACCAACACTCGGCTATCACTGCGACCAAGGCAGAACCGGCTTTTATCAGAAAACACAACAGATCTCCACTCCGTCCTCCAATGAGCTCTAGCTTGACACCACTCACGTCGCAAACGGCAGTGGTTTGGGGTCAGTGGAATGCACGCTACAGGGCGTCTGGCTCGGAGCTGTCGTTGAAGTAACCGATTTGTAACAGTTCGTTGCGTCACTGTGGTGCCAACTGCAGCTCGAATTTCAGCTGCAGACGCAGTACGATTAGCCACAGCCACACGCCGAACACGGCGGTCTTCCCTCTCAGTAGTGCCACGTGGCTGCCCGGAACCCGGTCTTCTTGAGGCAGTACCTTCCCTTGACCACTGCTTCCAACACACATGCACAGTGGATACATTGCTGCCAAGTCTTTCTGCAATATCGCGGAAAGAAAACCCACCTTCTCGTAGCCCTACTACACGACCACGTTCAAACTCAGTGAGCTGTTGATAATGGCTTCTTCGTCTTCTTAGAGGCATCCTTAACTAACATTAACCCACTACGTCAAATCTCAACTGTAAATAACGATCACGAACCTGACAGCGCTTATTTAAAGCAAACCTCATTTGCATGCTCATAGTGTCGCTACTAGCGCCACACTTATGCGCGTAGCTCGAAATTTGAATCGACGTCATCTTTCAGATGTATAAACACGCCTACCAAATTTCGTTTATCTAGCACAGCTCCTTCCTGGTGTTGGGATTTTTTTTTCCATCAGTGTATATAAAATCGATTTTCCAGTCTGAGTGAGTGAGTGAGTGGGTGATTCATCATCGCCCAGACCAAACCCCTGGACCTAGAAGCATGAAATTTTGTGACAATGTTCTTTCTATGACATAGGCATTCACTAAGAAGCGATTTTACAAAATTATGTTTTCAGTTAAAAAGTTACTTTTCAGTTAAAATTTCATTTGTTATTTATTTATTCGTCAATTATTCAGTTAAAGCTTAATTTATTATTATTCGTTATTGTTAAAACTTCATTCGTTATTTAGGTGACCATCTCCTCCCGGAGGAGATGGTCACCGAAGCGTGAAAGCCATCTCCTCCGCAGAGTGACAAAATTGTGATGTCATGTCATCGGATAATCCTTAGGGGTGATTTCCAGATCATTGCCAATTTATCATATATAATACAGAACTAGAGCAAAGTAAAATATACTCACTCGTTATTTATTGTCAAAATTTAATGTTTAAATGACTTATTCCAAGGTTAAGACAATTATTTATAAATAAAATTTATTTAGGGTAAGTGCACCAGTGAATGACACTTTTAGAGCAATCTCTGATATTTTCAATGTTCTAGTCATCAGAAAATATTTTTAGAAATCTTAAGTTAAAACATATGGCACGAAAGACATTTAGAACCACATATATGTTAAAATATATTCATTTGATAACAATTATTTATTTCTTTTTATGAATTTTTATTTGACACCCACTCAATGTTCCAGTAATTGTCACTGCCAGTTTTTCCTTTTATTAGTAATTGGCACCCTATGTTCCAGTGTTTGACACTGCTAGTTATTAATTTTACCAGTTATTAGCACCCTATGTTCCAGTGTTTGACATAAAATGTTAACATTCTTATATGTAAAATATATGATTTTATTATTTTTCTTATTTATTAATTATTTCAGGATAGATGTCAATTACTGGAGCATGTCAATTACTGGAGCACCTACCCTATGTAGTCGTTAGAAAAGCCGTTTAATGTAGCAAAAATTAAATTTCAAAATATTAAAATTCTTAAAAATTTTTAGATGATAAGAATTTAATTATTAACGACAAAAATTTATGCTTCAAATCAAATAACTTTTTCAAAATGGTGGTAATAGCAACAAATGAATAAAGCAAAATACCATAAATAATTACTGTTAAAATTTTTATTGATAGATCATGGTAAATATTTTAGAACATTTTCCAAATGTAATTTTAGATGATTATCTTTTCTGTTGGATCCCTTTACATACAGTTTTAAATCTTTATTGAATAAATATCACAGAGAGAAAGCATATATTCGAACCAAACCATACATTTCTCAAATGATTTAATATATCTAATGTATGAAATAAATTTCAAGATTCCTAATCAATTTGATTTATTTAAAATATAATTTTCTTCAAGGAATTTAATTAGCTGAAAGATGAGATTTTTAAGTTTGAAACATGATAGAGTAACTGAAAATGTTAAAAAGGAGATTTTGTTAAAATGTTTCATAGAAAGACTTATGGATTATGAAAGTAAGGTTAGAATTACTAAGAAAAATAATGCACCTATTCTAAAGGATTAACCGATTTGATCATAATACATGTATAAAACCACTTTTGATGCAAAAGGCACAGTAAAAAATATTTATGGAGAATAATTAAAAAATAACTTTTGAAAAGATGAATGAAATAAACATTTGACGAAGCTGCGACATTATGATTAAAAAAAAAAAAAAAAAAAACATGAATTAAGTAATTTTCTCAAATGCAATTTCCGAAAGTTTCATTATTCCACAGTTTTATTATATTTTAGCCTAATTTAATTAAATCTACCTTCATTCAATATTTGTGCAATGTTTATTTTAAGAAAATTAAGACTACCACATAACTATAACAAAATTATTAAATATTTTTATTTGGCATTTCAATAATTTAGTAAACTTTATTATCATATTTATATATTGAAGGTTTTGGTGCTGAAAGAAAAAGAGATAAATTGACGCTAAAATGGGTAAAAAAAGAAAAAGTTCATGTAACAACAAAATGGAAATATTAAATACGAATAAAGTTTTGAGAAGTGTTATTGGGCTGTTTCAAAAAGTTTTCTTCCCCCCTCCCGCCCCCTTCCTGTCCTTTTTAAAGCTTATTTATTCATATAAAGAACAGATATTTATCACTTACGTATAGCACGTTTTGTTTAATAACATCTTGTCATATTTCATTAAGTTTTATAATTCCCCATTTCTAGAAGGATCTGTCTTCATCGGCAAAAAACCGTATAAATGGTGGATTCACAGCCTCATGCGAATTCAACATTTTTTCGCTCAAGAATTTTTGAAGTAAACGAAACGAAACAAATTGATTTCTGGCGATGTAAAGTCAGACGAGTACGGTGAATATAGTCGTAAAATAAACATATATATTTTTTAATTATTTTAATTAAATACAAATTTTAAAATTAATTAAATACTTTTATATTTAATAGTGCTCCTCCCCCCCCCCCCCCCCTTTTTACTCCTTAAAAGAAATCTGAATTTTCTGAATTTTAATTCACCTCTTATAACGGGATGTAATTTCGACTTTTGTGAATGATGTTGAGTTCTAATGTAAAAATATTTAACTTAATTTAATTTTAGTCAAGTTTTCTTTTTGAAATCTGACTTCATAAGATTATTTTACAAGTTACATTTATTTGCTCTAAAGTTGTTTCAAGAAAATAGATCATAGTTGATCGTATCATGCTTTAAAAATAAAATGATATAAAGCAATATTTAATTAATGCATTAATATCTTGAGAAACTTTATCTACTATCATATAAAAACTAATTTGTTGTGGCCATCACTAACGTCTTATATTTCTTTGTACAAACTCACTCAGTACAAATAATTTATTAAAATATGTATTTATTAAAATTATTTTCCATCATGAATGAAGACGATTTTTTCCCCATAGAGGTATAACACTAAATGTCGAAAGAAAGTCGATTCTGTGCTTTACTAACAATATCTTTAAAAATATGTTTTTAAAGATATTTCTGGCCCACCAGCGGCTTAGCAGTTCTGCACTCAAAGCTGGTAGACGTGAGGTGCAGGGTTCGATCCCAGGCGCGCTCGTCGGCCTAGCCGTTCGGAGTTTTCTGCAGTTTTCTCCGAAATTTGCGCAAATATGGGCTATGACTCATTAGAAAGACCCCCCATGGAGGGCACTCCCCCTCAAGCCTAGGATCCTAGTGTAGTCAGTTGGCCTTAATCCCTCCAACCCAACCCAACTCTTTTATGCCTCTTTATTTATTTATTTATTTTAATTAAAAAATCGATAATTTTGTTTTATAAATTATCACAGATGTATGGTTCAACTATTTGTTTTAAATGTATTGATGAGTTCTTTTGAAAGATACCCATAATGAAAATTTGACCTCATCGCGGGATTGAAGAAGCGTTACTACTACGTATCCAATTCTTTTTTTTTTTTTTTCCTAGTTGACTATTTCTATTGCAAATAATTCTTTTTAATTTCATAATGATTCGTTAAAAATAATTCTTATTTTGCACATTTATAGGAAATTTCTATGCCGTTATATCAAAAGTTCAGAAAAAGGGTATGGTAACGCCACCTGGTGGCCAGTTTTCATCAAAAGTCGATAGGCACCAAAAGTTGATATCAGGGTACAATCGCATATTAATTTGTATGAAATTATGTGCAATAATTCCTGAATTTCCACACAAATTTGTCTCACATACACACATATAGACAAACATTTTCTAAAAATGATCAAATCGTATTCTAGACCTCTCAAAACGCATACATCATCGAAATTCCGAATTTGAAACTTTTTACGAAACCGATATTTCTTTTACTTAGTATAGAGGAAAGTAAAAAGTTAATGAAGGAAAATCGTTTTAGAATGCTGAAAAATTGTGTTTTGACTAACGAACACTATTTATGACTTCATGTTCGAGAATTACTTTTGGTAATATTAAACCTAGCTAACTGAATGTAAAAAGTTTATTTTCTCATTATACCACACATCTTGAATTTTAAATAAAAGCATTTTAACTAGATTTATGTTAAATTTAGTTTAAATACCATTCGTTTCTTCTTTGATTTAAAACTAGCCTATTCAATTCGAAATTTGTTGTATTTCTTCAGGAAAAATATATTTACTCTATAAATTCGATAATAAATACACATTGGTAATTTTATTTCAGTACTAATGTGTATTTTAAATTCATTGAATGTCTGGCTATTCAGTTAATGTTTCTAGAATGAAGCTTTATTCAGAAATTTCCAAGATGTTAACTAATTCTTCCAAAGACGAATGATGTCGTCTGACAATTTCAGCGGTTGGCCTTTGTTTAGAAATGAAACAGAATGGGACGTAAGTATGAAAGAAAGTAGAATGGAAATCTAGAACAATTTGCAGTATTATATAATTATTTCACTTCAGTTGAATAAATTATACTTTTCGTAGCTTACGAATATTTTTGTATGATATGGAGGAAGTTTGCGTTTAAAGTGTTTTCTAATTTTTACCAAACACAGTTTTGTAAAACATAGTGTTTTTATTGAAATGTTTTAATGGATTTTACCGATTATGAACATATCTGAAGTGTACACAGCATTTTTTAAACAGAATATGTAGTTTTTAAAAAACAAATATGTGAAAATTTTTGGTCAAATGAGAAGACAATTTCATGAAAGATATTATTTTGTAGTTTATTTTAGTATTGAATGTCGCAATTTTGATGCTTTTTACTAGTTATACTGGTATAAAAACATATGAATTCAATGATCTATTTAATAATATTGTTATTAAAGATATGTTTGATATTATAAATAAACTTTTTGTAGAAAATCTGAAGTATTTAAATCTAAATGTTAACATTACTCCTTCAGCCTTTAAAACTCTGACTAGGTTTATCCTTTTCCATAACTATATTTTATTCAATAATTATTTATATAATCAACGCCTAGGATTGCCACAAGGTGGCATTGCGTCTAGTATATTAGCTGATCTTTACTTATATTATTATGAGCGTGACATTGAGTGTACTAACTTTAAATTACTACGTTACATAGATGATATAATTATATTATATTTGGATAAATATCACACCAATCTAGACTTACCTATTAATTATCCTGAAAATCTGTCTCTTAGTAGTACTGATTTGGAATCTAGTGTTATTAATTTCTTAGATTTAAAAATTATTCTTAATAGTAATAGACAATTAGAATTTGACTTATATGATAAAAAGAAAGATTTCCCCTTTAAGGTAAATTTTTTTACTAACTATAAAACATGTTTACATAAATCTGTATTTGTCAATATTCTTCTTAATTTTAAACTACGGATAAAATATTTAGTGTCTGATAAACATCAAAAAGTACAATTTCGTTTCTTTAAAAATTTAGCATTAATTAATGGCTATCCCAAACAATTAATTTAAAAATTCTTTTAATTATTTATTTTTAATTATTTATTTATTTTATTTTTTTTTTCTTTCTCCTCATAATTTTCAATCCATTTTAAATTTAGGTCTAATATTTAGGTATTATTATATAGTTAGTATTTATCTACATTAACTTACAAACTTTGTGGTAATTTAAAATCGTAGGTAGCCACATTCTTCAATTATTCACATTAATTATCTGAATCCTAAGAAATAGAAGTTTTTGTCTTCTTTTCCTGGCAATTTTGTACCGACTACATATGTATTTTATTTATCTTTTTCTTTTAATATCTATTTCTTTTATTTTTTATTTTTTATTTTTCCATTATTTTCATTTTATTACTGTAGATGGCAGCACTTATCATGTTACAAAATTTAGGAATAATCTGATTATTTTTAGGACTTGAATACTTATTTCCTGAATAACGTTGTGAATCCTATTTTTTACTCCATGATCACTGCAATTTTGTTCTGATTAACTGTGTGTTTAACCGTTAACTGACTGTTAAATTTTTACATGTGTTAGATCATTCAAGCGTCAGTTTCTTTTATATTTTATAAAGTAATTTTGTATTTTTATTTTAATCTCCTTTTTTAAAAAAAATTTATATTGATATTTTTATTTTAAATGGTTTTGGAACTTCATCCTCAGGTATTCGTTTTATTTTGATCTTCGCTTTTTATGTTTTTTCTATGGGTGTTTCTACATGTATAGGTCATTCAAGTGCCAGTTTTTTTTATATTTTATTAAGTAATTTTGTATTTTTATTTTAATCTCCATTTTTAAAAAAAATTATATTTTTATTTTAAATGGTTTTGAATCATCATTCTTAAGTAATCGTTTTATTTTGATCTTCGTTTTTTTGTTTTTTCTATGGGTGTTTCGGGCCTGTGAACAAAGAAATTCTTGGCTTTTGCTTTCTTTGTTACAGAAAAACATCCATTTTTTAGCATATTTGCATTCTACCAGGCCCTTGAAAACGTTAGAATGCAAATTATGCTTTATTCTTCTTCCAATTTCCAATATTCTTTTCAATTTTTATTTAATTCTTTTGTGGTTTGATTTGGGTGGTCTTCGTTATGATCCAAATAATTGGTTTAATGCTGAAGTGAATCTTCTTTAAATTTTATGCACTGATATTATTGTATTACTATATATATATATATATATATATATATATATATATATAGAGAGAGAGAGAGAGAGAGAGAGATAGATATATTAAAACAGAAATGGAGACGCACAATTTTTTTAATCCTGTAATAATTTTATTCTTGAAAAACATGATTGAATTCAACTTTTTTACATTATCATTCCGCACAGAAAATGTTGAAAATGTTCGCCACCATTTTGAATGCAAACATGAACACGTAGAACCAAGTTTTTGACACACTTCGCAGCATTGTTGGTGTTATTGAACAGATTTCTCA
The DNA here is from genome assembly GCA_963930645.1 of Salticus scenicus. NCBI lineage: Eukaryota > Metazoa > Arthropoda > Arachnida > Araneae > Salticidae > Salticus > Salticus scenicus. The sequence continues at coordinate 217,258,242 of OZ005652.1, read as the reverse complement.
GTTATGATCTGTTTTAATTCATCGATGTTTGCAGGACTTCTCTGGTAAAGCCTGTGAAATGATAACGTAACAATGATATTGATAATGTAAATGTAATGTAGGAATGATAATGTAAAAAAAAAAAAAATAAATAAATAAAAAATAAATTTTGATTTTCATAAATAAAATTATTACAGGATTAAAAAAAATGTGCGTCTCCATTTCTGTTTTACCTCACAAATAAAGTTGTAGCAGTCCAACAGTGTTGGAAATTGTCTCTCACACTTAAACAAGGTTCAAACATTTATAGTTCAGTGTTAGAATAGTTGCCACATCCGTCATATTTAAAGGTAATAAGAAAAACCAACGGGTACTCTTTTAAAATGATCACCCTGTATATATTTAATAACAAAAAGAAGTATACTACAAAAAAATAGATGATTAAATTGCTATAACAACCCACAAAAGCCTAATAGGTTATTAATTAACAAAAATAAAATCATTTAAATAATTTCACCAGTAATATATTAATTTAGATATGAGAAGAAGAATAACATTCACTTTAAAATAATTCCGATGAGAATACAAACCACACAGAAACATTTCTAAAGGCAGCTTTTCAAAGATTGTAAGTATGAGTTTTCTAATCGAACTAACAATAATAAAATGAACCAAAAGAAAGATGGGAAAAGTTTAAATTTACGGAACAGAAAATAAATAAACGAATAAAAAAATAAAATAAAGTAAAATGCTCAAAATGTAGAGGTAAATCTCTACGGCGATCCCTATCTCTAAATTGAGCTAAAAAATGTGAAGTTTCATTATGTGGCAAGTTTTGCTGCGCAAAATATCATAAGGTGACCCTACCTTACAATTAAAATATTACTTTTTAATAATAATAATAAAAAAAAAAAAAAAAAAAAGAAAGAAAGAAAGAAAAGGAAAAGGAAATAAGATTTGAATAAATTATTATTTGTAATTAGAAAAACGGATCTTCACCAAAAGTAAAAGCATCAAGCAAATGTTAATAACACGCAAATGTTGATCACATAAGTAGTACGAAATATCTAACCAAGCACGAAGTTATGTTGAATTTTCCTAATTAACCTAGGAACTAACATAACTGATTTGACTTACTTTAAAAACTTAGAATTATATATATATTTACCAATCTAAAATGATTCAAACTTTCATTTTCGGTATACAATCTACGAGTAAGATAAATAAATTCCACATCAGAAATTTGAATGAAGTAGTAATTTTTTTTTTTTTTTTTTTTTTTTTTTTTTTTTTTACATTTTATTAAATAAATATATAAATAAAAAATGGTGTAAAAAGCTTACATCTGACCTGCGCTTACATCTGACCTCGATGAAAACCTCTAAATAAAAAGAAATAATAATTTTAATTAACGTTTTATTGAGTAATTAACTATTTTTTTTTTTTGAAAAATTTAGAATTTTTAATCTAGATGCACTATGTTCACCTCCGTGGAGGATCAAAATTGCGATGGTATGTCTCCGGACCATCCTTAAGGACTGTGTCCCAGACTGTTACCAATTGCCCAAAGCTCAGTACTAGTGCGACGTTAAACCCAACCAACCAGCCATCTATATTTACTGAAATAAACAACTGTCAAGAACAACAATCTTTCACGTATTCTTTAACTACATTTCTTGCGACCATGGAAGCCTCTGCGCAAGTGCGGATTCAACGAGTCCACTAGTAAAATAGGGAAGACAAGCTTTTCGTTGAGAGAAAATAAGCGATAAGGGAATACCGAATGACTGGATGCTTACTAAATTCAAACCTGTTGGTCAACTTGGAAACCCTCAAAGATTTTCGACTCGTCCTCACTGACAGGCGTAGGAAACGTGGTTACACTATATATTCTTCACCAGTGGTCGCCAACTGGTGGTCCGTGAGAAACTTTTTGTAGTCTGTAAAATTATCTGTCATTAATTACATTTTTTATGTGTCTTTAGAAATCACACTGATTGTTTAAGAACCATTTAATTAAAAAAAAAATCTTGAATTGCTTTTACTCGCACAACAGTTAACATTAATGAAAACATTTTTAAACGATAAGCAGAATTTATTTTCACAACATTACATATAATAGATTCATAATTAATTAGCAGGAAATAGATCAGATTAGAAGTGAATATATAATTTGACAAAAATGTTAAATCTAAATTAAAGTCTATATCAAGATGTCATCTTTGGATCTGTATAAAAAGTGATTATTCTTTGAGTGAAAAACCAATGAAAAATGTTATTCAGTTTTCAACACTATAGGGCGCAAACAGACACTTTTATTTGGATTAGCAATTAACCATTTCAGGGGGGAACACACTTTCTTCATTTAAAATCAACAGCCACCAGAAATCACCAACAATATTAAAAGACAAGAAATAAATGAAGTTATTCGTCTAAGTTATAAAAGAAAAATTTTATAAAAAATTTCCGGGGGCAGTTTTTACAATCTTGAATTAAAATTTGTGGTTGCACTATGCAGCCACCGCCCCTGAAAGGGTTAAGTGCGCCTGGCTCCTTTGACTTGGCATTACTAAAGTAGGTTTCTATAAAAATTTATATTCCCATTTAACATCTATAAATGAAACTATATTAGGTTTGTTCAATAAAATTTAAATTCAGGCAATAATTCTTATGGTTTTTGATACATTCTTTTTTTTTTTTTTTACATATTTGAAATCTTTAAATTGCGGTTTCTTAGTTTAAATTTTTTCATAAATTCCTGATTTTTAAAATGCTAAAATTTCTATAGATATTTCAGAAAAGACGATATTTATTTCTGATGTTTAATAGAACCTACTTAAAAGAATTAGGGAGAATGTTACAATATATCAAAAAGAAAAAATATTAAAAATAAAAGTATCACAAAAAACCAAGTTTTTTTTTTTTTTTTTTTTTTTTTTTTTTTCAAATATTTAAATAAGTATGCAATTTTAATTTTTTTCCTCAAAAACAAATTCATAAATTTCAAATCCATTCCTAGTTCTTTTAAATACACTGAGAAAAAAAAATATACCGCCTTCCTCTAGAATGAATAAGTGGCCATTTTCTAAATCCCTTAATTAGAAATATAGATTTCCGAGCTATGCGCGTAAGTCACGCCAATAAACTGAATTGACGAAATTATCGAGAATTTCTAGTGTACACATTTCTAGATGGTGAAACAATATTCTGAAATACTCTAAATATTCTGAATCAGTTGTATTGCGAGAAACTCTCGCTTGATTTTCTAGAATTGGGTAATAAACCAAGATTATAGTTGCTGAAACCCGCCTCTCGTAGTCTCATTTATTTGCAGAGATTTTTTAAATAACTTTGCCCCCGAGAAGAGAATATCAACAAACGCTCTAGAATTCTAATAGGGGCTTCTGGAACTCGCTTTCCAAGGGGACTAGAATTTATAAGGATGACATGGAACTATTTTTTCTAGAGTCACAACTTAGATTCTAGATGTCAGTTACAGAATTTTTTCTCAGTGTAGGTTTTATTAAATATAATATATATATATATATATATATATATATATATATATATATATATATATGTTAACCGTTTTCTTAAATATCTGTAGAAGTTTTAGAATTTTGAATATCATAAATTTCTGAAAAAAGGCAAACTGAGTAAACACTATTTAAAGATTTCAAATACGTAAAACACACATAAAAAGCCATAAAAATTGCTGCCTAAAAATATGTTTTATTGAACAAACCTAATATATTTCAATTTATAAATATTAAATGGAAATGTAAGCTTTTATGTGAAACCTACTTCAGTGGTACTAAGTCAAAGGTACCCGGTTCCCTTAAAACAAAGTACAATCCTCTGCTCAAAATAAAAACTTCTTTTCATCACTAACATCTGTGGAAATAAAAACCAATGAACAGATTATAAACAAGTAAACAAAAAAGAAAAAAAAAAAAAAAAAAAAAAAAAAAAAAGAAGAATTTGGAATATGTTACATTATTTATTATAACTTTACTTTGCCATTTATATTATATTCATGGGCTAAAATATTTTTTTTACTCTTGTTAGGCTACACTTTATTGATCTTCTATAATTTTTTGTTTCTTTTGTAAGAACATTAAAAAAAAAAAAAAAAAAAAAAAGAAAACTTTCAAATCATCCTATAAATCTCAATTTGAGCCTTAATACCATTCGGAACTTTTTCCATTTCCTTGAAAAAGAAAAAGCTAATCCGTACAGTGTAATGACTGTCAGATTAAATGCGACGCCATGAACTTTATAGCGACACTTCGATATGCCTTGTTATACGAAACTTCAAAGAGTATCGAAAAGTAAAAGGAAATTTGTTTCCACACAGATCTTTTTTTAATTTTTCATCAAGTATTGTTTCACAACAATTCAAACTCAGATAATGAAGTGTCTGTTAGCTCTTCATTGAAAAGACAGGGAAAAGAGATATATTAGAAAGATATATATTATGCATGAAAAGTTTTCAGGGTTTGTTATTTTAATGGCGAATAATCTTCTTCCTCTTCTTCTTCTGCTTGTTCTTGTTCTTCTTTTTTTTTTTTTTTTTTTTTTTTTTTTTTAAAGATTAATAAGAAAATTTTAACATATGAGAAGAAAATTATCTTCAAAATAATGATCTTGTTAGATCGTGATATGTTTTATAAACTAGTATATATATATATATATATTTCTGATGAAATGAAAACTTGTGTATTTTTATTTAATAAATTGATGTTTGTAAAAAATTGCAACACCTTGAAAGAATGCGAATATCAGAATGATGATTCTTGGGCACATACATTAAAGTAGGAAGAATAATTGATTAAAATTTCAGGAAATTTGGAGTAATATGTACTGAGAAAACAGTACATAAAGCAGCAACCTCTGTGAGCAACAGCAGCACTTATCTGCCTAAGCATTAAATAAAACAGCGATTGGATGACATGTACGGGTAGAGCACTTCATGAAGCTTCAACACGATGCCACAATTCATCGATCCTAGTTTCTGGTGAGTGGTGGGGGGCCAGTCGCTTTTCAACGATTAAACAGTCAATTTCATTGGTGCGAGATCAGGAGAACGCGATGTCCGGAGCAACGGTTAAACACATTATGTATAAAGGAAGGTCCGGACAATACAGACAACTTGCGGTCGTACGTTATCCTGCTTAAATGTTGCGCTACGCAGACCTTGAATATAGGGCAGAGGGGCGGGCTTTAACTCACAAGAAATTTAATGGTTGATGTTCGGAGTGCCGAGAATGCAAACAAGAAGTAATCGAGACGTGTATCCAATGGGACCCCATACCATCACTGTAGCTTATCGTTACGATGTCGAATCCCAGCTGGCAATGTGCATAATTCACAATGCCGTTAAGTACGGATAAGGCAATCTTGGTGCTGTAAACAGGATTGTGATTTGTCTGAAAGGTGATTTCACGCCATTCCTGCATCCAGGTTCGCCATTGATCACACGTTAAAGGCGCCCATATCAGTGATGCAGTGTTGAGGGAAATCAAAATTTTGGTAGTGTCACCACCTGGAGTGATGGTATGCGGTACCATCGGATGTCTCGATCACCTCTTGTTTTCATTCCCGCCACTCTGAATACCAGCCGTTACATTTCTGACGAGTTAAGGCCCGTCGCTCGACCCTATATTCTAGGCCTCCGCCTCCGAAGCGAAATATTTAACACATTCGCTGCCGATTCCGCGCTAGCGCGGGATGTGACGTATTGCTTTACAGGTGAAAGTTTACTTTAGGCTGCTGCTTGGCGAAATTTCGAAAATCGCCAAGACGGCGCCATTTCGCATTGTGTTCCGAATAGCAACCCTCCACCGGCGGCGTACGATCGAACCTAACAAAGAAATACATCGGGAGAAAAAATATCATATTAAAAAAAAAAAAAAAAAAAAAAAAACCGCAGAAAAAAAGGAAAATTTTCATAAAATAGAATAAAAAAGAATTATGAAATAATTACGAATTCATAACTAATCACAAATAAAAGAATAAAACTTAGATCATACCGTTACACCAAATGATAAAGTACCACCAAGCTACAGTGTCTAGAATAAACAGTGTGGAAAGCGGCGAATAAAATTGTACTAAAAAAATTAAGCCTGTCACCAGATGTCATTGTAATCGAAGCTGTCACGACAACAAAACCGAGACTCCCTATTGGTTAATTATATGCTTAGATCACGTGATTAAACTGACGAAACTGGGAAAAGCCAATCAGGTCTTCGATTTGAGCAATAGCTTCGATCACAGCGACATCTGGGTAAGCTTAATTTTTGCAGCATCATTTTAACATTACGGTTATAGGCGATTGCCACACTGTTTATTCTAGACGCTGTAACCAAGCTAACACGAAGTTGTACACCAAAATGCGGTTAATCCATGTGATCGAAGCGACACTACAGTTTCTGGGGACAACCTTTATTTAAAGGCATTTTTCTACGTTTTCAAAAATTGTATAAAGTAAATGATTTATCATTAATATTTTATTTATAGTCCTCATTTGTTAGAAATGAAAAAATACATCCGCAACTGAATAATTATTGCAAATTTTAACGGTTCTCTATAATAATGGTACTCTGATCTGTTGACCTTCTGATATATACCCCTATCCCAAAATGCATGAGATTAAAAAATATGCAAAGTTTTATACTGTAGCAATCAGTATTGGCATAAAATTCAAAAATATGCCTCTAAAATTCAAAAGTACCTCTTAAATTCCAACTTCCCTTTCGTGAAGGATCAAAATTTTGATGGTATGTTTCCAGACCACCTCGAGGGGTAGCTCAGACGGTCGCCAATTACCCACTGTGCAGCATTAGTGCGACGTAAAACTCAACCAACCTTAAATTCCAACACTATTCAACCAGCCAAACAAAACTAACGCCAACATCAGAAATATTCATATTTCAAAATAGATGGTTGGTTAGATTTTACATCACGCTGGTTCTGCGCAATAGGCAATTGGTGACGGTCTGAAGCTCACCCATAGAGGTGGTCCGGAAGTATGCCATCGAAATTTTGATCCTCCCTGAAGAATATTTCAAAATAGAATGTTTTCTCTCTAATAAAACAAGTTTGCTCAATAAGGAAAGGGCATGTTTACAAACAAACGCCCCGTCAATCAATCTTTGCCACTCTCGAGTGGTAAAAGATCAACCTTTATTGGCGGAAATGCCAATGTTATGCCACTTTACCCATAACTTAACTGCGAGTGACGTCACGTGCCCTTTCCTTATACGCGACCAAAGTGATAACGTCAGTGATTGAATATTTTATCTGCTTAGTACTAACGAAACTATTTGCTATGGAAATTTAACTTATTACTCATTAACTCCAGAGTTTGCTTTTACCGAGCAGACGAATTTTTATATATTTGACGTCATACATCGTATTGACATAACACATTACGCAAACAAGCAAAGGTAAACACAAAGCCCATAACATCTGGCGATGTAGCTCTCTTGTGAAATACGGCGAACATAATCGGCAGGTTAAAGGAAAAAAACGCTGTTTCAAATATTAGTCTCGTGAGATCGGCAGCGAACGTGTTAAGCAGGACAATGGACAACCGCATGTTATCCGTATTGTCCGGACATTCCTTGATGCAGAATATGTTCGACTGTTGCTCTGGCCAGCGCGTTTTCTTGATCTCGCACCAATGAAAATGACTGTTTAATCGTTGAAAAGCGACTGCCCCCCCCCCCCCCACCACTCACTAGTAACTACGATCGATGCGTTGTGGCATCGTGATGAAGCTTCATGAAGTGCTCTAACCGTACATGTCATCCAATCGCTGTTTGCTTCAATGCCTAGGCAGATAAGTGCTGCTCACAGAGGTCGCTGCTATATGTGCTGTTTTCTCAGTACATATTACTCCAAATTTCCTGAAATTTTAATCAGTTGTTCTTCCTACTATAATGTATTGTTGCGTACTTGGGGGTTCGTGAGTTGTCCGAGAATGAAAGGCCAAACTTACAAAAATTCAGTAATTTATTCACAGAAAGTTCCAGAAAAATACAGGTCTATAAACCAAGTATCAGCTTCAATTCAACCAGTAAACACAGCTTAAACAACAGCTGTCAATAGCAAATCCACAGTACAAACTGTATAGCAATAACACTTGAAGCAAGTCTCTTTCAGAGAGGCTCAAAGCAATGCAAGTACTAGCGAAGCTGGCTGAAAACTGAACTGAACTAACTGCCTGGGCGGGAAACGCTCCTTATATACCCCTGTAGAAAAAAAGTGTGGAAGGTTCCAGAAATTTCCGTATCTCATCAGCCAATGAGATTAGAGCTTCCATATTTGGTATATCCCTTATAAGGATTTTCTCACCAAGGTCGCCAAAAAATCGCCAAGGTGGCAAAAAGTCGCGAAATTTGGAGCCAAATCCATTACCTGCCTTATTGGGGCTTTTTAATGCGTTTTTAAGGGAAAATAAGGCTATTTCAACGCTAAAACGACTAGAAATGCACAAAATTAGCACTTTATCAACTTATTAAGCCTCTTTGAAAGAATTTATACAAAAATAAACACAATTATTTACAATTTTGTAACAGTATGTGCTCAATAAATATCATTCTGATATTCGCATTCTTTCATGGTGTTGCAATTTTCCCAAACAGCAGTGTATATTTTATTGCGATATGAAATTATGAAAGTTACTCTCCATAGCTATTCAACATTTCTAATTAGAGGTTGAGGTTCAATAGGTTTTAAGTCACACTAGATCTATGTATAGGGCAATTGGCGACGTTCTGGGATTAAACCCTTGAGGGGATTCAAAGAATGTGTCATTATAATTTTGATCTTTTGCGGAGGCTTGTTTCCCTGCTCTTTTCGAATTAGAATATTTAGTATAAGAAACGATCCAGAGAATTATTTGAACATCATTTTTTAAAATAAGCTAAAATACTTGTTTTTTATATTTTTGAACTACTTGTCCATTAAAATATAAACAATAATTCCCAATTTATGATTATATTCTTGAGAACCGATAATATTTTAATGGCTTCATGTTTTTAAATATTTTTAAAAAATTTAGGAGGCGGATAGAACAATGAAAGTTTAGCAGTGGCGTGGGTATAGAGACAATACATCAGTACACACCACTCTAACGTTTCTACCATAATTTTTACTTTCTTCTATTTATAATAATAAAAGGAAAGGTTTGTCTGTCTGTCTGTTCTTTTATACGTTCAGACCCTATTGAACGCAGAAGTACAAAAATTGACATACGGATGCTCAGGAGTCTTTCCGATGTTTTCCTCGAAACAGAATTTAAAAATCTTAATTAGTTTCAGAGATATTAATTAAAATGTTGACCCATGTCGATTGACAAATGACCAAAAATCCACGGCTTATTGCTTAAAAAGAGGCATTCTCAGCAGACGATTTTAACCGTTGTCTGGAATAGAAACAAAACATCTGGAAGTAATTAATGTCACATGATCTTGAACTGGGGTTAAAAATTGCAAATTTCAAAGTGCTTCAAATTTTATTTTTCGCACACAACACTTAACATACAACCTATTCAGCACAAAATCAACCTGCAGTTAAAATTTCATCAATTTTCATTAATAAACAAAGCAGTTACATTTTAATGGGCTCTTCCCAGCGTCGTCTGCTCAATCACGTGATAGAGGAAAACGAATAATCGAATTCTGAGAATCGAATTCAATTAAATATTGTTCTTAAGAACAAAAATGTTAATATTTAATATAAAATAAAATAAAAGTAATATTGTGCATTTGTAAACAGTAGAATAATTGTATTTGTAAATTTAATAATTTTTAAAGAACACTTTATGTGTTTATTTATTTTTACCTATAAGAATCGATTGTTGTATATTGTAGAGTAACTGTAACATTCACTGATCTAACAATAAATAATAGCTTCTTGTGGAATGCTTACGGATTATAAATTGAAATTTAAAAATGTTTTCATTTAATTTAATTCCATAAAGGTGTTACAACAAGTTAATTAACTTAGTTACTGGTCTAAATGGATTTACGTAGTACGATATTGCACTGTCACTGATTTAAGTACGAAAAATCAGAGTATTTAAACATGGTCTTCATGAACATCAATAACAGGTATAAACTAAATGATGATTGTAAATGTATACAGCAAACAAAAGATGATGAATTATGATATAAAATGGATTAAAAATGATGATGTATAAAAAATAACACATTAAATACGATTGATCAAAAATAAGAATAGAAAATATGTTATTTCAGCAATCGCTCTAGATAAACAAGACTTCGTCTGCTATTTGTTTTTCCTCTATCGTGTGACCTCTGACGTCAGGTGGGAAGAGTCCATTGCAAATTAAATTTTATTCTAACAGGTAATCTATCTTTCAATAGACGATAGGAGTTTCCATAGCAACAAAATACATTTGAAGGAACTAAAAAATACTTTTTCTTTTCACTTCCATTAACCGACTACCGTAGATAATGGAATTAGAGATTTCACGTGATTTACATGTCTTAGAATGTCCTGATTACGTTTTCTTTTGTATCTCAGCTACTAATTAAAATAATTTCATAAGTAACACATTATTTGAAAGCTTTGTTGATTTGGAATTGAACAGTAGATTACAGAAATTTCTACCGCCAGATATTTTAAAATTTCGATATTTCAAATTCTAATTAAATTATTTTTAATACATCATTCGAAAGATATTTTAAAGTTCTTTTATATTATAGAAAGTTTTCACCAGATTTACACGTTTTGAGGTCTCCTGAATTAGTTTTCTTTTATATCTCAGCTACTAATTAAAATATTTTCATAAGTAATACATCATTAGAAAGCTTTTTTGATTTGGAATCGAACAGTGGAATACAGAAATTTGTACCGCCAGATGGCGCTGTAATATTTTAAAATTTCAATATTTCAATTTCTAATTATGATTAAATTATTTTTAATACATCATTCGAAAGATATTTTAAAGTTATTTTAAATTATCGAAAATTTTCACCAGATTTACACGTTTTGAGGTGTCCTGAATCAGTTTTTTTTTATCTCAGTTATTAATTAAAAATGTTCATAAGTAATACATCATTTGAAAGCTTATTTTAGTTGATACACATTTTAAAGTACTTTTACATTATCGAAAATGGAATTCGAGATTTCATCCGATTTACACGTTATGAGGTGTCCTGATTAGGTTTTCTTTTCTATCTCATCTACTAATTAAAATAATTTCATGAGTAATACATCATTTGAAAGCTTTGTTGATCTGGAATGGAACAACAGATTACAGAAATTTCTACCGCCAGAGGGTGCTGTAATTTTTTTAAATTTCAATATTTTAAATTCTAATTATGACTAAATTATTTCTAATACATCATTCGAAAGATATTTTAAAGTTCTTTTATATTATCGAAAGTGGAATTCGAGATTTCACCTGATTTACAATTTTAAGGTATCCTGATCAGGTTTTCTTTTGTATCTCAGCTAATTGAATATGACCGTTCAAAATTGGTATATGTAAGTTAATTAGGAGGGGCTGGAAGGGTGGGGAAGGAATAGGCGCGCAGCGCGCATGGGTTTGGGAACCAGTGCGAGTTTTTACCCGATGATAAAAGATTTTTTTTTAATTTTATTTTCTTAATAATAAAAGTTTGAGTTGAGAAGGAATATGCGTGTACAGCGCACGTATATCCTCAAACGTGCGCGCGCAGCGCGCATGGGTCTGCGCTGCCGAAGGCAGTGGGGTCCCGGTGTGAGTTTTTACCCGATGCTAAATGATATATTTTTTAATTCCTTTTCTTAAGAATGAAAGTTTATGAGTAATAACATGGAATTTTGAGAAGTCATAAGGATGGTGAAGGAGTACGTGCGCGCAGCGCACGGGTCTACGCTGCCGAAGGCAGTGGGGACCCGGTGTGACATTTTTCCCGATGAGAAATTTTTTTTCTCTTTTTTTATCACATGATAAAAATTAATGCAATTTTGAGAATTCATTAATTATTGTGATTCATTTAAAAATAGTGACCAGCGAAGCGGGCGTAGCCTGCTAGTATGTAATATAGAGAAAATATTGGATTCGCGAAAATTTTCGACCTCCGTTTTTTGACGGATCTACACGTTTTGGGATGTCCTGAACATGAATTGATAGTTTTTAAAAAATGTCTGTCTGTGTGTCTGTGTGTCTGTGGTTTCGTGTTTTCACCGTATCTCACGAACCAATGAATGAAATTCAACCAAACTTGGTATATAGTTGGACCCTGGCGGGGCATTGTGCTGATTAGATTTGGGGATCAATAGCCCAGCAGGTGGCGCTGTGATCGCATTTTATGTAAATTTTTAACATGGCAGTATAGGACAAAATTTCGTATTTTTCACCGTATCTCACGAACCAATGAATGAAATTCAACCAAAATTGGTATATAGTTGGAACCTGACGGGACATGGAGCTGATTAGATTTGGGGATCAATCGTCCAGCAGGTGGCGCTGTGATCGCAAAATTTCGTATTTTTCACCGTATCTCACGAACCAATGAATGAAATTGAACCAAACTTGGTATATAGTTGGACCCTGACATGGAATGGTGCTGATTAGATTTTGGGATCAATCGCCCGGCAGATAGCGCTGTGATCGCATTTTATGCAAACTTTTAACATGGCAGTATAGGACAAAATTTCGTATAAATGTACATAATGAGCGTTTTTTTTAAACTTGTGATTGTAAAATTAATATGAATTATTGATAATAGTAGTAGTTAACTACGAAAAAAATTTTGTGCATGTGGGGGCACCGGCTCGCCCCTGGCGGGAAGTACCCCCCCCCCCCAGGGGGGGGGGTAAATTTTCAAGATAGGTATCTTTCGAAAGATCTCGTCAATACCTTTAAAACGAATGGTTGAACTATAAATCTGTGATAATTTAAAACAAAGTTATCGATTTTTTTTTACTTTTAACAAAAAAAATCTTAGAAAAAAAAAATTTTTTTTTTTTTTTTTTTTTTTTATATTGATACTGGTTGAATATGTGTTACTTTTAACAGAAAAAGAACAAAAAAATCGTAATTTTTTTAAAATATTGTTACTGATTGAATATGTATATAGGAAAATATAGAAGAAAGTCTTGTGGTGGCCACAACATACTACTTTTTAGAAGTTTAGGCAACAGAGGGGCAAAATAAAATAATCACGTCATTAGAAAATAACCCGAAGCATAATGAATAAACAATATTTTGAGATTCATGTTGAAAACAGTGTTGTTGAAGACAGCCACTTCTTAGAAATTAAGCTTTGTATATACCTTTCATGTTTCCAGCGAAAAAAATATCACATATTCTATCATATATCTTGATTTCTTGTACAAATAATTTCATGTACAAATAAAGTTATTGCTTTAATTTCTTTTTCCCTATGAGAACATGTGTTTTAGCTTTACATTGATACGCTTCATACTTTATGTACAAAATAGGAGGATAGAAATAATAGCAAATTTATTTTGGAATTCTTTACTCACAAAATGCTTAATGCATTATAATTTTATTCTGCGTATATTTTCATCGAATTTCAATTATTTATCTTTTATTTTTATTTTTTAAACTTAATACAATGCCTTTAAGGGACCCTTCCTTAATCCTAATATGGCGTTCTCGTTGTTTTACAATAAAATCAAATTTCTTCTTGGATGTGGCATCCGGAAACCTGAAAGCTGATAAATAAAATCTGGTATAATTTGCAATGTTGCATTTTTCAAAGATGCAAAAACTATAAAAATTACAGTGTGAGTTGCCGAATTTCGAGCGAAAGACTAATAATAATTATAATAAATTATAATATTAGTCATATTTATAATTTTCTTTTTTCTTTTCATCACCATAATTTAATGCGATGAAATATGAAAAGTATCAAAAATAAAAATGCCTTTAGCAATAAAATGTAAAATTAACACAAAATTGTGATAACGCATTGTTGAATAGCTGACTTTGTTCATAATTTAATTTTTAAATGAAACTTTATATCTGATACATTAACTTCTATATTCGTTTTATTTTTTTCAGTTAAAGTAATATTTTGATTGTATATGTTTCTTTCAAAGTAAAAAAAAAAAAAAAAAAACTAGTATGTTGTGGCCACCACATGACTTTCTTCTATATTTTCCTATACAAATTCACTCAGTAAAAGTAATTTATTAAAATTATTATTCAAAAAAATTATCCTCCGTGATAATGCAGACGATTTCCATATCAGAGAAGTAGTATAACACTAAATATAAAAAATAAGTCAGTTTTGTTCTCAATATTACATTATTATTATTATTAATTTTATTGTTAAAAAAGAAAAAAATCGATAACTTTATTTTAAATTATCGCAGATCGATTGTTCAACCATTCGTTTTAAAAGTATTGGCGAGCTCTACCCATAATGAAAATTTACTCCCCTCGAGGGGGGACTTCCCCCCCAGGGGGGATGCGAGGCTCCTACATATACAATTTTTTTTCCCAGTTGGCTATCTCTATTACAAATAATTTTTTTAAATTTCATAATGATTATGAAGATATTTTATGCACATTTATACAAAATTTTGTCCTATACCACCATATTAAAAATTTATATAAAGCGGGATGGCACCGCAAGCTTTTGGACAATTTTTATCAAAAGTTGATAGGCATTAATTTATGCCAATGTGTAACTACATACCAATTTGTATGAAATTCTGTGCAGTAGTACCTGAGATACAGTTGCCACAAAATTTTGTCACACACACACACACAGACAGACAAACACATATTTTCTAAAAAGGATCAAATCGTGTTTTACAGCTCTCAAAACGTGTAAATACATCAAAAACCCGAGGTCGAAAATTTTTACGAGTCCAAGAGCGTGTTCAGTAGAGCGCCCGAGATGGATCAATGCGACCGGGCGATGACGTCACTGATCCTGGATCGGGCCAGGATTCTACTGAACGATTTGGAACAATTCTGACGTGTTTGGAGCAGCGCCATCTATCTAAATTGACCTGTATTAGCAAGTTATTTATTGTATTTCTGTTGTTTATTTTGTCTGGACTTTTAATACGTAAATCCATAAAATGCTAAACTATATTACGTTTTTTCTTAAGTAAAAAGAAAGAAAGATCTTTTGTGTAATAACAATTTTCCTTCTTTCTTATTAATGTAGGCTTTTGTATTTTGTTAACAAAAAATAAGAAGCTATTAATTGATTGTACTGATTAATTACTGATATACATTACTTTGGTTATGATTTTTCTAAATTCACGTATAAATTTTAATCATGAAAATGTTAAGAATGTTACGTTACATTTATTTTTAAAGGAGCAGAGTAGATTTATCTTAAATGAGCACTTTTTGATATAAGAAAACACTTTTCTTTCTCTTCGATTTTTATTATGAACAGAAATGTACAACAAAAACGTTTTTGAAAAAAAAAAAAAAAAAAAAAAAAAAAAATTAAATTATATAAAATATGAAATATGCTGTTTAGTTAATACAATGGATTTATATAAAAAATAATCTTACTTTCTTCTTCGATTTATGAATCAATATAAAGAGCTTTTTCTCTTACTACCGACTGAATATTAAAATAAACTAGCAATGTAAACACTGCTTGATTTTATAGCTAGTTTTTTTACAGTCTGTTTTGTTTATTAAATTTAATAATTGACATCTGAAACTTATTTTTACCAAAATTAAAAATATGTGGAAGAATTTTAATTTATTTACTTATAGTTAACTTATTGTTTTAAAGGTAAAAAATACAATCGTTTACAAACTTTTCTATTTGTAAACAAAAAACAATCGCATGAATGAAAAGCTTTGTCTGAAAAAAAAAAAAAAAATGAAATAATTAATTTTTCCCAGCTTATTTTTATTTGTTAAATTAACAAAATATCATAGCCTCGAATTAAAAAAAAAGTATTTTTGTTTCAATTAAAATTGTGTAAACTTTTGTTTAAATGTTACGTTCATCAATAAAAGAAATTACGTATCGAAAATCGTTATTACGTAAAAAATCTTTTTTACAAAATAAATAAATAAACATAATATAGTTTAGCATTTTATGGAATTACTTACCTTATTTTCTACAGCACAAACAATGCATATAAACAGGTACATCTGTATTAATCCTCAGCTAATTAAACGTATGAACAATCATTGTCAAAAACAGATGTTCATTGTTCAGGTTTATACTGCGTAGTGTCAGTCAGAGCCTGATTTTCATCCTATTGCGCATTGGATCAATCACGTGACCCAATGGATCAAGAAATTTTTCTGAGCTTTCTGATCCACGATCGGTCGAGATCGGTCCATGCCACTGAACGATGTGACTCTGGATCGGTCGACACCACTGAACGCTTTGGCTCGGAATCAATCGACCGGTCGTGGATCGGGCGCTCTACTGAACACGCTCCAATACTTTCTTCTATTGAATATAGAAGAAAGTAAAAAAGTCTTAAACTATAGCAATTGCTCTAATGAGTATATATATTGTTTTGTCTTAAGTTTTTTTCAACAGAAAAAAAAAAAAAAAAAAAAAAAAACTAGTATGTTTTGGCCACCACATGACTTTCTTCTACATTTTCCTATACAAATTCACTCAGCAAAAATAATTCATTAAAATTATTATTTTAAAAAATTATCTTCCATGATAATCTAGACGATTTCCATATTAGAGAAGTAGTATAACACTAAATATCCAAAATTCCATTTTATTTTCATTATTTAAAAAATAAAAATATAGGTTGTAACATATGAAATGTCCGATTTTCATGGTCTACTTAAAGAAAGAATATATTTTTACAGAACAAACTTTATTAATCAAAATAGAAACCATTAGCTTCAATACACTTTTCCAACGAGAAACAAGTTTTTTTTTATGCCGGTATCATAAAATGTAGTCGTCCTGGAGGCAACAAATTCATTGAATGCCGCTTCAGCATCCTTTGGATTTCTGAAGCATTTCTCCTGCAAGAAGTTATCGAGATGTTTGAAAAAGTGAAAATCTGTAGGTGAGAGGTCAGGTGAATATGGTGGATGGTCTAAAACTTCATAGTTTAACATGTGCAGCTTCTGACGAGTGATCATTGAAACATGCGGTCTAGCGTTATCAAGGAGAAGAATAGGGCCCTTCTTATTGACCAATGCCGGCTGTTTACGTGTAAGTTCCTGGTGCATTTCATCGATTTCTCTACAATATTCCTCCGCTGTGATGGTTTCGCCTGGTTTTAGAAAGCTATGGTGAATTAAACCAGCTGAGGACCACCAAACACTCTCCATAACATTCTTTTGATGGAGTTTCGGCTTTGGGAAGTGTTATGGAGCCTTGTCAGCATCCAGCCACTGCGCTGAACGCTTACGATTGTCGTACAGAATCCATTTTTCATCACAAGTTACAATTCGATTGAGAAAAGGATCATTTTGGTTGCGAAGAAGAAGGGCAGACGAGATTTCAAAACGTTTGCGCTTCTGATTCTCATTCAATTCATGCGGTACCCATTTATCAAATTTTTACTTTCCGAACACTATAGTGAGGAAAGTATTGTAATCATGTCAAAAATCCGAATTCGAGATTTTGATGTTTCTATACGTTTTGAGGTCCGCTGAGTCCGTTTTCACTATTTTTACGATGATGTATGTATGTGTGAGTGTATGTGTGTATGTGTGTATGTATGTGTGTATGTCTGTGAGTGAACACGCTAGCGTCTAAACGCTTTGTTCGATTAACCTGAAAGTTGGTACGCATATTGTAAGTCACCATAGTACGAACCCTATAGATTTTGGTGAATCTAGCACTTATAGTTTTTTTACAGGGACACAAAGAAAAATTCTTTATCATTATGGCCTATGGGAGCAAAATCTTAAAAGTGCGATAGCATCTAAACGCCTTATTCAATTGAGCAAAAAATTTATACACATATTATAGGTCACAAATACTCAATCTGTATAGATTTTGGAGAATCTAGCACTTATAGTTTTTTTACAGGGACACAAAGAAAAATTCTTTATCATTATGCCTATGGGGCCAAATTTTTAAAAGTGTGATAGCGTCTAAACGCCTTATTAATCTGAGCAAAAAATTTGTACACATGTTATAGATCACAGTTGAACTAACTGTATAGATTTTGGTGAATCTAGCACTTACAGTTTTTTTACAGGGACACAAAGAAAAATTCTTTATCATTATGGCCTATGGAACTAAACTTTTAAAAGTACGATAGCATCTAAACGCGTTATTGAATTGAGCTGAAAAGTTATATGAGTATTATAAATCACTGTTGCACTAACTATAAGCATTTTGGTGAATCTAGCATTTATAGGTTTTTACAGGGACACAACGAAAAATTCTTTATCATTATGATCTATGGGCTCAAAGTTCAGTAGCGTTAAATAAAACATCGTGTAATAGATGGAGAAAAATACTCAAACACTCTATTATGGTTTTCTCTCTTTTGTTTGTTTAACAACTCCTCTTTCTTTACTTTATCTACAAAACTGTTAATTACTCAATGTTCGGAAAGTCGAGTGGAGTCACTCCAGATTTTTTAACTTTACCAATCAATTTTAGATGACGTGAAATGGTTGTAGGAGATACACCTAGTTCTTCTGCATAATCTCTAATAGTATTGCCTGGATTTTTTTCAACTATTGCTCGTAAAACTTCATTGTCCACAACAGTCTCTGGTCTGCCCCGGTCTTCGTTTGTGAGACTCTCATCCCTAGTTTCGAACTTTGCATACCAACGTCGAATGGTACGTTCATTTACAGAACCGTTTCCAAATGCAGCATTAATGTTTCGGGCAGCTGCTGCAGCATTATGCTTACTTTTCCACTCATACAAAAATAGCACTCTAAAATCTCTAGAATTCATCCTACGATTAAAGCTATAAACACCACCAAATCACAATATTTTTATTTGAAACACATCAGATGAAAAAGACAAGGTTTTATCTTTAAAACGATACATAATTATCGACTGTATAAAAAAAGTTTATAAGGAACCAAATCTCAAAAATTTTACTGGTGAGAATCGGACATTTCATATGTTACAACCTGATAAAATAAAAGATTTTTTTTCTAAGTTTTTTTTCCGTTAAAAGTAAAAAAAAAAAAAAAAAAAAAATCGATAACTTTGTTTTAAATTATCACAGATTTATAGTTTAACCATTCGTTTTAAAGGTATTGACGAGACCTTTCGAAAGATACCCATCCTGAAAATTTACCGGGGGAGTACTTCCACCCCAGATAGGGAACCGATTCCCCCACATGCACAATTTTTTTCCCTAGTTAACTACTACTATTATCAATAATTCGTATTAATTTTACGATCACAAGTTTAAAATAACTCTCATTATGCACATTTATACGAAATTTTGTCCTATACTGCCATGTTAGAAGTTTAGGAAAAATGCGATCACAGCGCCACCTGTTGAGCGATTGATCCCCAAATCTAACCAGCACCAGTTTATGTCAGGGGTCCAACTAAATACCAAGTTTAGTTAAGTTTCAGTTATTGTTTCGTGAGATACAGCGTCCACAAAAATCGTGATACACACAGATAGACATTTTCTAAAAACTATCAATTCGTGTTCAAGACATCCCAAAACGTGTAAATCCGTCAAGAAACAGAGGTCTAAAAATTTCACGAATCCATTACTTTCTCTATATTACATATAGAAGAAAGTAAAAAAGGAATTCCAACAATGAGAAAGGGTGTTTAAGAATTTAATACTTCAAGTACTACTATATCTTTTTTGTTTTCCCAAATTATCATCATAGATTGCAGACATACATGAAGACATCAGGTATTTTTTAACTAGTTGCATCGTTAAGCATCTTTTTCAATAAATTTTTCTTTGTATGATAGTTTATGACTTTTTCATTAGAACTTTAGTATTAGTTTAATATCTATAATGTATTTAAATCAAATTGGAGTGTAAAGGTTGATATTTTTATTTATTACCAACTATGTGAAAAATACCAAAGCCGGGAATCGAACCCGGGCACCTCCGCTTAACGCACGGATGCTCTACCACTGAGCTACCCTGGCTGACAACCAGCTAGGCACTTCTCACATAATTATCGTTGGCAAAGTCACCGAGTCTGCAAACGCAGATATATCAGGTGAGACAATAATAATCGTAGCACAACTCCATAGACCACGAAATTTCAATTTAGAAATTTTTTATTCATGAATTCATCAACCGTGAATATTTATTTAAATCAAATTGGAGTGTAAAGGTTGATATTTTTATTCTTATATTTTATCCGATTCTCGGCTCTGGTATTTTTCACATAGTTGGTAATAAATAAAAATATCAACCTTTACACTCCTATTTGATCTATAATGTATTTTAAACAATTTTTTTTTAACGGAAATGCAGGAGAAAATCTTACAACCAAATAAGGTTCATATATATGTAACTGACATTTACCTTCAAAATTATATTTATAAAGTTAATTGCTTCCCACCACTATGTGAATAAAAGAAAAAATGTACTTTACATGGCCCCACAATTGAGAATTTTCTTCGTTTATTGATTAATTCTGTCAAGCTGTGTATGATTAAAACAGATGAATAGGTCAAAGTGATGTAAGTTAGGAAATGTACTAATTTTCTTGAATATTTTACACGCAAAAGTACGCAATTTTCTTACAAAATATATTTTCCACCTCTTGATGGAAGAGATCCTCTACTGAAACAACTTAATTTTCTGAATTCTAGAAGGTTAATTATGTATGCAAGTCCTCCCTTGTTAATCTCACATTCCTATTCTTAGTCTCTAGAAAAGATTGAATGCTGTTGTAAAATTAGGAATATGTCTAAAATTTTGTATCTTTAAGTAATTTTCTTTGTAATCTTGTGTATCGGAGACTGTTTTGCAATAACTTTGACTACCTATTGGATGTCTTTGGAAAATATCTTTGCAGTTCATAAGGAAATGTAAAATAGAAGATCAGTAGTTTAAAATAGTTTGTTTTGAGATAATTGAATTAGAAAATATAAAGAGGACTCGGAAATGATGAAAATTATCAAAATTAATGCAATTAAAAATATCCAGATAGTTATTATAAAATGTATGAAATTATACAATACTTTTAAAATAAAATTATTCTGTAGTTCCTCAAACATTATTTAACAGATCTTAGAAAATTTTAAACTTTAGTTTAGTTTTTTTTGGGTTTGAAATTTCGGGAATAACCAGTTACTTATAATAATTCATGTGAATTTGTTTTCATCGAATGTTTTAAAAAATTGTATGAATGTTAAATCAGTGTATTTGTCACAAAACTGGGTATTTATTTTTAAATAAAAAATTATTACTTCTATTTCAAACTCTCAAAATTAATTAATTGCAAGACGAAAGTTCATAAAAAAAATCTAATTTTACGTTTTTTTTTTTTTTTTTTTTTTTTGTTTTTTTTTGTTTGCAACTGATTCTATAGTTGAGATATGAAAAATAAAATACCTAGATGTATTCAGTTACAGACAAGTAACGTATAGTAAAAAAACAAATGGAGTTTTAAATTAATTTAGAATTTACACAGAGAATTTTAAAAATGGGCATTATATTCTATTATTTTCTCCATATTAATTCTAATTCTAGAGGTGGCCGTTCCACCTCTAGAATTACTTTTCATCCTTTCAAACATACTTTATACATAAAAATGGTAGATTTTGCAGTAATATATGACTTTTGAAGCGATAAAATGTAAAAGAAAAATAATTCAACGTCCCTTGTTTCCTTAGCATTTTAAAATTTTTATATGTCTTTATTCGTTATCAGTCATTATGATTTTATAATGATTAATTATGATTTTATGATAATTATAATGAATTATTATTTCATTATGATTTTTTATAATGATAATCATAATGTTCCGTAACATGTCAATAATAAATCAAATATAATTATAAGTGGCATTTACTCATTTATTGCGCGACTACTTATTTTAAAGAAAATTCTTCTTGTAAATTCAGTTCTTGTAATATAAAAAATGAGTATCTGAAAGGGAATTTAAAACTATATGAAGTAGCATTTACTTTATCTTTTGTCTTTAAGACGAATAATTACATACAGTAATAAAATTTACATTTAATCTTGTACATAGTATTTTTATTTTTTATTTTATGTATTCAGGCCTCGTAGCATTCCTAAAATTTTTCTCGCGTTTTATTATATTGTCACGACTATCGGCAAAAAGAAAATTTTCTTGAATATTCCAGTGCTAAAATATAATGCAAATAAGTATTATTTTAAAATAATGGTTACACTACAATAAAATGAGTATAAATTTTTAGGATCACTGGGAGGCCTGTGTATTTACTTCTGTATGTATTTGTTTCATTTATTTATTTATTTAATTTTTGCATGCGCCCATTTAACGTATATCTATACATTTAATATATATCTATAAGGAGTGACTAAGTAAGGTAAACATTTTTTATTTTGGCCATTTTGTAGACTCTATTGAAAAATACTTAACGAAATCTTCTATGACTTAAGAGATGTGAAGAAGATGTTTGACCGCATATTTTTCAGCATGTGTTTCTGCACAAGAAGGTTCAAGCGTCCGACTGCAAGGGAATAGGTATAATAACGTTTGGGATCACTCTGTATAAGAAAATACTGGAACATTACCTATAACTATAAAAAATTCCACTCTGGGACACTTACGAGATTTCTGTTAATTTATACGAGGGTAACTTTTATATCCTGGGGAATATAACTTTTGTTTGAAAAAATATTTAAAAAATCCGAGTAATTTTGTTTATAACGCCCAGGATTTTCAAAAGATTTTAATGTCATTTTACAGAAAAATTGGTAAAATATATTAGACGATATTCTGTAATAATTAGATTATAATGTTTTAAGTGATTTGTAAAATATGAGCATTCATAGAAAATAATTTGTAACTGTGTACTTGTAAACGCTAACAAAAATGCGTTTACTTATGAGAGACAAATGTGAAAGAGTTGAATGAAATAAAAGATTCAAACGAATTCCTTTGAAATCCAAAATGTTATCAACAATGCGCTGTTTATAAGTTATTAAGCTATTGTATAGCTTTTATCGCGGGCTTTGAGCGCGGCGACCGAATCGAAAAATTCCGTAACGAAAAAAAAACCTAACACAGTTCGGTAGACTTCGGCTGTACGAAGCTCGCACAGATCGAGACGAGCTGCTCCGAAATCGGACGAATACATAAGCAGCTGTTTGTGAGAAAGTATATAGGTGTATAGGTATCTATCATCTATGTACAACAGTGAATAGCTGTACGCGTAAAATTTGTGTATAAAGTAGATCAGATAAAACTTGAATATCTCCATTCGACTTGCAGGCCTTTAAAACCTATTAAATACCTTTTCTCTATTAAAATTTGTTTTCTTATCATTATTGTTATCTTATCATTATTGTTATCTTATTCATTAATATCAAAGAAAAACCTTGAATATCCGCATTCGACTTGCAGGCCTTTAAAACCTATTAAATACCTTTTCTCTATTAAAATTTGTTTTCATATCGGTCACCACGCTCAAAAAGTGTAACTTGAATTAATATCAAAGAAAAAACTTGAATATCCCCATTCGACTTGCAGGCCTTTAAAACCTATTAAATACCTTTTCTCTATTAAAATTTGATTTCTTATCGGTCACCACGCTCAAAAAGTGTAACTTGAATTAATATCAAAGTAAAAACTTGAATATCCCCATTCGACTTGCAGGCCTTTAAAACCTATTAAAATACCTTTTCTCTATTAAAATTTCTTTTCTTATCATTATTGTTATCTTATCATTATTGTTATCTTATTCATTAATATCAAAGAAAAAACTTGAATATCCCCATTCGACTTGCAGGCCTTTAAAACCTATTAAATAACTTTTCTCTATTAAAATTCGTTTTCTTATAGGTCACCACGCTCAAAAAGTGTAACTTGAATTAATATCAAAGAAAAAACTTGAATATCCCCATTCGACTTGCAGGCCTTTAAAACCTATTAAAATACCTTTTCTCTATTAAAATTTGTTTTCTTATCATTATTCTTATCTTATCATTATTGTTATCTTATTCATTAATATCAAAGAAAAAACTTGAATATCCCTATTCGACTTGCAGGCTTTTAAAACATATTAAATACGTTTTCTCTATTAAAATTTGTTTTCTTATCGGTCACCACGCTCAAAAAGTGTAACTTGAATTAATATCAAAAAAAAAAAACTTTAATATCCACATTCGACTTGCAGGCCTTTAAAACCTATTAAATACCTTTTCTCTATTAAAATTTGTTTTCTTATCGGTCACCACACTCAAAAAGTGTAACTTGAATTAATATCAAAGAAAAAAATTGAATATCCCCATTCGACTTGCAGGCAGGCCTTTAAAACCTATTAAAATACCTTTTCTCTATTAAAATTTGTTTTCTTATCATTATTGTTATCTTATCATCATTGTTATCTTATTCATTAATATCAAAGAAAAACCTTGAATATCCCCATTCGACTTGCAGGCCCTTAAAACCTATTAAATACCTTTTCTCTATTAAAATTTATTTTATATCGGTCACCACGCTCAAAAAGTGTAACTTGAATTAATATCAAAGAAAAAACTTGAATATCTCCATTCGACTTGCAGACCTTTAAAACCTATTAAAATACCTTTTCTCTATTAAAATTTGTTTTCTTATCATTATTGTTATCTTATCATTATTGTTATCTTATTCATTAATATGAAAGAAAAAACTTGAATGTCCCCATTCGACTTGCAGGCCTTTAAAACCTATTAAATACGTTTTCTCTATTAAAATTTGCTTTCTTATCGGTCACCACGCTCAAAAAGTGTAACTTGAATTAATATCAAAGAAAAAACTTGAATATTCCCATTCGACTTGCAGGCCTTTAAAGCCTATTAAATACCTTTTCTCTATTAAAATTTGTTTTTTTATCGGTCACCACGCTCAAAAAGTGTAACTTGAATTAATATCAAAGAAAAAACTTGAATATCCCCATTCGACTTGCAGGCCTTTAAAGCCTATTAAATACCTTTTCTCTATTAAAATTTGTTTTCTTATCGGTCACCACGCTCAAAAAGTGTAACTTGAATTAATATCAAAGAAAAAACTTAAATATCCCCATTCGACTTGCAGGCCTTTAAAAACCTATTAAAATACCTCTTTCAAAAAATAGAGTTAGATCATTGAAATTTGGTACATCGAGGTTTTCGATACCTACAAATCGATTGCGGATATTTTTGATATATTCTCATTGCGGATATATTCTCATTTATTCAATAGAAGAAAAAAATTTGTTTTCTTATCGGTCACCACGCTCAAAAAGTGTAACTTGATTTAATATCAAAGAAAAAACTTGAATATCTCCATTCGACTTGCAGGCCTTTAAAACCTATTAAATACCTTTTCTCTATTAAAATTTGTTTTCTTATCATTATTGTTATCTTATCATTATTGTTATCTTATTCATTAATATCAAAGAAAAACCTTGAATATCCCCATTCGACTTGCAGGCCTTTAAAACCTATTAAATACCTTTTCTCTATTAAAATTTGTTTTCTTATCGGTCACCACGCTCAAAAAGTGTATCTTGAATTAATATCAAAGAAAAAACTTGAATATCCCCATTCGACTTGCAGGCCTTTAAAACCTATTAAATACCTTTTCTCTATTAAAATTTGTTTTCTTATCGGTCACCACGCTCAAAAAGTGTAACTTGAATTAATATCAAAGAAAAAACTTGAATATCCCCATTCGACTTGCTGGCCTTTAAAACCTATTAAAATGCATTTTCTCTATTAAAATTTTTTTCTTATCATTATTGTTATCTTATTCATTAATATCAAAGGAAAAACTTGAATATCCCCATTTGACTTGCAGGCCTTTAAAACCTATTAAATACCTTTTCTCTATTAAAATTTGTTTTCTTATCGGTCACCACGCTCAAAAAGTGTAACTTGAATCAATCCCCATTCGACTTTGCAGGCCTTTAAAACCTATTAAATACCTTTTCTCTATTAAAATTTGTTTTCTTATCGGTCATCACGCTCAAAAAGTGTAACTTGAAATTATATCAAAGAAAAAACTTGAATATCCCCATTCGACTTGTAGGCCTTTAAAAACCCATTAAAATACCTTTTCTCAAAAAATAGAGTTAGATCATTCAAATTTGGTACATCGAGGTTTTCGATACCTACAAATCGATGGCGGATATTTTTGATATATTCTCATTGCGGATATATTCTCATTTATTCAATAAAAGAAAAAAATTTGTTTTCTTATCGGTCACCACGCTCAAAAAGTGTAACTTGAAATAATATCAAAGAAAAAACTTGAATTAATATCAAAGAAAAAAAAAATACTGCATAAATAAAATAAATAAATAATTATAATTGCATAAGTTGATAAAAAATGCTATGCAATAGCTTTACCGCGGCAGTCCTCGAGTGCCACAGGTATTTTTTTTCTAATTGAGACTTGATAATAAAGAATTGTTTTTGAATTAATATTTCTAGTATAATTAATCTACAACGAAATTTTCTTCAAAATTTTTATACTTTCATAAAACCACTACTTTATTAAAAATCTGAAATTTTACTCATTAAATATTGTATAAGTGTATGCATATTAAAAAGTGAGATTTAGAGCTACTATGTTTCTTAATTCCGGTATTTAAAGTTTGAAAATAAAACAACTGTATGTATGTATATATATATTCTTATAATATTAATATTTGCATTTTATACTTGGCATTTAATTTGGTTGTTTGAAATATCAACTCTTTACCTATAAATAGTAACTAGTTAACGACTCCATTTAGTATGATTTACTATTCAGTGAAATTTACTTAAATGGTAATTGTGACAATAAATTTATACGTAATACATCTAATTATTAAATTCATTGTTGGTATTTTCATCTTTCTCTCATTTGCTGAGTATTGTAAAGGAATTAAATAATTTAATATATTTACATTTAAATTTAATCTGCTGCTTAAGCGCAAAAATTTTTAAATGTAATTTATTTATTTATTAAATTAATATCATAGTTATTGTTTATTGTATATATTATTACTTATATACAAATAGCCTATTTTGGCATTAACACTATTTTAAAAATTTATACACTTTGACTATAGCTGCTAATGCGCTTAAACAAATGTGTATTATTTCAATTATATCAATTATTTTTCCTGACATTGATTTTATGCAATTCATAAATATTTTCTTATAATATTAATATTTGCATTTTATACTTGGCATTTAATTGGTTGTTTGAAATATCAACTCTTTACCTATAAATAGTAACTAGTTAACGACTCCATTTAGTATGATTTACTATTCAGTGAAATTTACTTAAATGGTAATTGTGACAATAAATTTATACGTAATACATCTAATTATTAAATTCATTGTTGGTATTTTCATCTTTCTCTCATTTGCTGAGTATTGTAAAGGAATTAAATAATTTAATATATATATATATATATATATAGAGAGAGAGAGAGAGATAGATAGATAGATAGATAGATAGATAGATATAGATAGATAGATTAATAGGGGAGATGGACAACATTTTTTTAATTTAATTAATTTATTTTTTAATTACAGATTATACAAGACATTGAAGAGAATTATACAGATCATACATAGCAGTAAAAGTAAATTTAAGCCATTCTTCTTGTAGTGCAAACTCTAGCTCTAAAAGTGTGGTCGTCGATGGAATTCGATCACAGAATCTACACTATAAATATAAGAATAATAACAGGAGACTTGGCGTTGGAATATTAAAACTCGAATAAAGGACTACGTCTTGCGCTGAAGACGGCACGCTTAAAGCTGACGAAACAGCTGTATGCATTTCCAATATTTTTCTTTGGCGTTTCTGACGTAGTTCTTTATTCGAGTTTTAAATATAAGAATAGTTTATAAATGTTAAATAAGGTTTAAGATAAGGACTGAGGAAGTCAGAAAAGGTATTCTATACTCTCTACCAATGAGTATTTGGGCACTTTCGATTTTACACGTTTTGTCAAATATAGCTTGAAAAATTCTGCAGGAATTATATTGAAACTTCGGGAGTAGAAAGAGCATGTTACATCTCCTATATTAAAGCCAAAGTTTTGTCCTGAAAAGGAAAAGTGGACCAGTAAAAAATTAAACAAAAGTCAAAATGTTTTGAATCACCCTGTAAAAAGTAAAGCTTGAAATGCGTTTTGGCTGTAGCATGGAATTATGAGAATTGGTCTAATTATCTGTATAATTTTTTATGAGACAACTACATATATTCGTGGAGATATAACAGTTTCTTAAAAAAAAAATTCATAAAGAATTTCCACTTTTTAATTATAACACGTAGGGTATTAGATGCAGCGCAAAGCCGTTTTTAGGAAACTTGGTATACTACATTAGACACAGCATACTGCAATCAGAATGCAACTATGTTAAATATTTTACAAAATATGAAAATTTTTACTAAATAATTTTTAACTATGCATACGCAAGTTTAAAAAAATTTCATTTCCATAATTTAATAACCAAAAGTATTGAGCTACGTATGTGAAATCCTCAGACAAATATCATGTATATTCAAAAAGTTATGAGAGATAGAATGAACAGAATTTCAGTTCCTTTCAAAATGAAAGCTAAACTGTAAGGGGTTCTACACACATTTTTATTTTGATTCGGTCAATGCCTAATGGTAATACAGTGTTCCCTGATTATTAATAAATATTGATAAAAACCCCTATCATCTTCCTTTTTTTTTTTTTTTTTTTTTTTTCTTAAAGAAGAACTGAAATTCTGTTCATTTTATAATTAATAACTTTTTGAATTTACACCATATTTGTTTGGAGTTCTTATATAAGTTGCTCAATACTTTTGACTATTAAATTATGCAAATGAAATCTTTTAAAAGTTTGCGCATGCGTAGTTAAAATTTTTGTAAAAATGCTCATATTTCGTAAGATATTTAACATTTTTGCATTCTGATTGCAATATGCTGTGTCTAAAGTA
Organism: Salticus scenicus; assembly: GCA_963930645.1. Classification (NCBI taxonomy): domain Eukaryota; kingdom Metazoa; phylum Arthropoda; class Arachnida; order Araneae; family Salticidae; genus Salticus; species Salticus scenicus. The sequence goes on along the minus strand of OZ005652.1, from coordinate 217,229,232 downwards.
GCATGCCAAGTTTCCTAAATGTGGCTTTTCACTGAGTCTAATACCCTACGCGTTATAATAAAAAAAAGTGGCAATTTTATTTGCTTTATTATTTTTTTTTTTTCAATTTTTTAAAGAATCTGTTATATTTTGATGAATATATGTGGTATAGCCCCATACAAAATTATACGGATAACTATAACAATCCTCATAATCACATGCTGCATCTAAAACGCTTTTCAAGCATTAATTTTTACAGAGTAATCCAAAACTTTTTGATTTTTGTTTAATTTTTTACTGATCCTCTTTTCCTTCTGGACAAAGTTTTCGTTGGAATATATGAGGTATAACATGTTCTTCATGCTGCCAAAGTTTCAAGGTAATTCTTTCAGATTTTGTCTAGATACTTGTCAAAACATGTAAATTCGAAAGTGTCCAAATACTTATTGGTAGATAGTGTATAATATAATCATGCTTTTTTAACCATTCTTAAACACATACTGCAATTTAGGTAGAGACGTTGTAATAATAAAAAATGGAAAAACCATCCGCTCTCAGAGGATGGTTGGATAATTTGGTTGGATGATTTTATTAATGACACAAGATCCAAGAAAGGACATATTCGGCCAAACAAAATTGTTTGGTGCAGTATGTCCTTTCTTGGGCGTTGAGAAAATCAGTTTAGGAAAATGGATAGAGTTCATAGCCCACAATGCTAGTATAGTGCTCAACTGTTATAACACAAAGCAAAAGAACAAGTGTACCCAGACTGTACAAAAATATTTCACCTCAGATCATAAGAAAGCTTATGTGTATATGGGGTTTTAACTACCATGTATTATAATCGGCAACAGCCAAACGGGCATTTCTGGATGATCTCCACACATGAACATGGACAGTGTTTTGAGAGTGAATATGGATTAATTTATTTTCTGACACTAACTAGTCGCTCATGATTGTTATTTAGTAACAGAAATTTATTCTAAATAGTAACTATGCGAGAAATCCTTGCAACATTAAGTTCCCTTAGCAGAGTTCCAATGGAAATAAGATACTGGGATATCTGAAAATATATACATACGAAAAATATGGGGAAGTTTGGTATTATGGAAATTTTTTTGACCGTGTTTATATATATATATATATATATATATATATATATATATATATATATATATATCTTTATAAGCTTTCAGATATGATCAATACAAAAAATATATAATTGAAATGAGATCCAACTGCACATTCTTTTATTATTCAGCTTGTTAATTTGTTAGTATATGAAGACATTATCGTAAAAATTAATGATCGTAAAAGAGTCAGACCAGTTTTAAAATTTCATTTATGATACAGGAATGGATTTTATAGAATATCCTATTTAGAAACTCAGAAAAACTTTTCAAATAAGATTTTTGAAAACTAAATATTTTCTTAGCATAATAAAATAGGAAAACATTTCACATAACATTGAATTAGGGTAAATATTGCAGGAAATATAAGTGAACTGTGTGAAAACTAAAATACCAAAAAAATACGCAACAAATTCGAATAAGGTGTACAGAAGCGGGGTAAAGGGTAGCCTATTGTTTGAGTATTTCAGTCTCCTACAGGGTGTGATCATCGCGCGAATTCATTCTTCTATCATGAATATCGTATACCTATAGTTGCGGTCCTTTTACCTTATAAGTCATTCTTATAACATTTAATCTTTCTTTTCCAAAATAAATGCCGAAGAAAAATTACAGTGGATAACCGCGGATGTGACCTTTATCCCTTTTATTGACAAGAACATTTAAACAGATCAAAAGGATTTCAGTTAGAAAAATCTACTAACTTTCTCCAATAATTCTGTTCAAAAGTATCTTATTTTCTCACATACATTTCACACTTCTTGATTGAAGAGCACCGCAAAAATAAACTAATTTTCTGGATTTTAGAAGATGTTTATGTCTGAAGACACGCTATCAATTATCTTGCATTTCTCTACTAGAAATGTTTTCTCTGTTTGAAAATACATCTAATCTTTCACTTACTTAGTCATCTCAATTTCGATTTATTAAAAAGTTGATTTCATACTTTTAGCCATTTTTTAAGTGTTATTTAATTAATATTTATACTTGTTAATTTACATGCTTATAAATATCAGATATTGCTAAAATTAATAAAGAATTTACCTTTGTACGTATTTTGTATCAGTAGAAAATTTTAACCACCCGACCGCCTTGGATAAGATAAAAAATCTAACGTTGTTTTCTCTGTACTATTTTATAATGTGCTAAAACGAAGATTATATCACCTTGACCTCAAAAAATGATCTATGTGTTAGAACTGGAACGTAAAATTGATGATTCTTATGTACAGGGTGTTTCAGAAAGGACTCCTCAACTTTGAAATGCGGGACAGTGAGAGAGAGAAATAAAAACCAAAACTAGTGGTATGTTAGACAGACAGGTCTTGAATATTTTGAATGTATAAATTACGATAATTTCTGGTCTGGAACTTATTTAATATTAAATTTTTATTGAAAGAGTCGCCTTGTCATTGTCGTACTGCTATCTAATAGGTAGTATTCTAGTGCAATAACTAGTTGGCATAGGTGGCCACCGCTCAGTTCCCCATCATATTTATGTTCTCATAAATTTCTAGTGCGAGACATATTATAATCATGTTAAGAGAAATGAATTTGACCAAAGCTTGACACAGTGACAGAATAAAATTCTCGCCTAATAGGCTATCCACCGTTCACTTCGATATATTTATGTTATACTAATCTATTAATTTATTTTATCAGGGTTAATTCCATTGTTTAGTTTTCATGCTACTGTTTCCAATGCAATAATCCTCAAAATTCCTATTTACATGAAAAATTTTCAATTTCGCTATGTTGATAAAATTTTAAATTACGAATAACTTACGAAATTTTCCTATTAGAATATTTGTAGTCAAACATGTTCAAACAAGTTAAATGTTATTTTGAAGTTGTCTGATATATTTATGATCCTCAAAATGGACGTTTATTGCCCTATTCTGCCATGTTAAGTAAATCGTAAATTCCAAATAACTTACGAATTTTTTTAATTGGAAAAATTATAGTCTATGATATTCACGCCAGTATCCTAAATAATATTTCAAAAGTGGTTTGACATCTTTACAGTGAAAATATCACTCAAGATTGACGTTTATGTGAAATTTTGCCCTATTCTGCCATGTTAAGAAATTCGTAAATTTCCAATAACTTACGAAATTTTTTTATTGGAAATTCATCGTCAATATTATTCATGCCAGTATCCTAAATAATATTTAAAATGTGGTCTGAAATCTTTACGATGAAAATATCCCTCAAAATTGACGTTTATGTGAAATTTTGTCCTATTCTGCCATGTTAAGAAATTTGTAAATTCCAAATAACTTACGAAATTTTTATATTGGAAAATTCATAGTCAATAATATTCATGCCAGTGTCCTAAATAATATTTCAAAAGTGGTCTAACATCTTTAAGATGAAAATATCCCTTAAAATTGACGTTTATGTGAAATTTTGTCCTATTCTGCCATGTTAAGAAATTCGTAAATTCCAAATAACTTGCGAAACTTTCAAAGTAGCATCTTTATAGTTAATGATGTTCATTCCTAATTCAAAACTTATATTTTAAAACTATTCTGACATCTTTACAGTAAAAATTTTCTACTTAATGAACGTTTAAGTGAAATTTTGCCCTATTCTCCCATGTTAAGAAAATCGTAAATTTATAATAACTTAAGAAGTTTTTTAATTCGAATGTTGTAAATGAATAGGGTTCTTGCCAGTGTCGAACGTAATATTTTAAAACTGATCTGACTTCTATGCGACTATTTGTTCTTGTGCTATCGTGTACACAGACTAACAAACTCACTAACGGACTAATCCTAACAGCATAAAATGTTCCAGAAACATAACAATCATATAATATCGAAAAGTATATATTTCAGAAACGTTTCTAAACGTTCAGTATGCTTTCCGATTAGTTTCAAAAACGTAGAAATGTCCACGATCGCAACAGACAATCAGATACGTAACAGAAACATTTCAATCACCTAACAGATAGAACAACGAAATTTGCGAATGTTTCAGAAAGATATCAGAGAGCATACTTAAGTGTGTTACGTTTTTGAAAGATTGTAAGCTTTTTACAACATAACTGAAACTTTCTGTGCTGTATGGGAACAGACTAACAAACTAAAAGACACCCTACAGACGGACACCATACAAATTTTGTCATTTTCGGATTCCTCACACCTGAAAACGTGTAAATAAGTCAAAAATCCGAGGTAAAAAATTTTCACGATTACGTAAGTTCCCCATAGCACGATGGGGAGCAAAAAACATGTTGCTCCAAAGAATATGACATGATGTTCTTCAATTTCCTATGATAACTATTTAAAACTCCCTTACACGTGTCAGTAATTAAACAGATTTAAGAATGAACTTTCTGTACTTTTTAGCACTATTTAAATTTTCATGTGCTTGTGGCGTCATCTATTAACCAACCTTGGAACTTCTGCAAGTCGGTGTATAAAAAAATCCAGACCTGTCCATCGAACATACCACTTGTTTCACCTTTCTGTTTCGCACTGTTTCACAGTCATGTCATTTCAAAGTTGGGGACTCCTTTCTGAAACACCCTGTATCCCTATATGCACAGTTTATCCCTTAATCAAGTTCTTAGTAATTTGTGCACAATTCATTGATTTTTAACTGTTATATTTAAAAACATAAAAAGCAAACAATTATATTTTACTTTTAAAGTTATTGTATGTATCTTAATACCAGTCAGAGGTAAAATGAATTTTAGTTTACATGAATTGTACATACATGGTGTATGAAAAAAGTATCCAAAACTAAAAGTTTATTTTCTTTGCAGTTAAAGTTACGAAACTTCAAGGGCAAATTAAATACGTGCCGGAATTCTACATGTACAGACAAAAAAGAAAATTAAGTAATTAACATTTTTTTAAAGCAATTTTCTGTTAAAATAACAAAATTCGCAATAGAAAGGTAATTATGTTTCCATTTCCTGTCATAAATTGCTATCATCAGTCTTTAAGGCAAATGTTGTCTTTGGTTGGTTTGTTGTGGCCAAGAAAAGGGCTGATTTATGCAACCGTCCTTTTAAAATTCAAAACTTCCAAATTGGTTTGCATTTAAACAAAGAAATTGTTTTTGGCAACTTGTTCTCGAAAACCCCACTGCGCTACCATTTTTTCCGTACTAACTGGGCTGCTTGCTGCCCACGGAGTTCACATTCACTCTCTTCCTAACTCTAGTCTGAAAAGCACGAAAGAATCTTTTATCCTCTCATCCATTATGGCATGACCCCATTTTGTTTTAAAATTGTTATAAAATATTCAAGAATGCTTCCTTATTTGAAAGAATTTGTCTAATATTTTAATTTAATAAAACTTATTGAGTATGGGATGCATTTTGTCACTGTATTTTTGTGGATGTTTTTTGTTTAAAATGATTATTTCAACGGGCCTGGAGATCAAGGTTCTTGTGGTATGATAATAAAAAAATAATTTCAATACCACATAAACATTAATTGGTCTCCTTACTCACTGATTTTTTTTTTTTCCGATGGGTTGTTCCCAAAGTGTTAGGGTGCCTAGATTAGGCACCTTACAAGAAGTAAGAGTGTATGGGTATAAATCAAGCGTGCCTGCTGACCTTATTGGGGGTATTGAAACAGAAATAAATACACTTGATACTCATATATGTTCTCCTATCTGTGGCTGTCAATTAGAACATTCGCTTCGGTCACGTTCTCAGCAAATAGTTATCGCACATCGAATGCACAGCATTGCAAATTCCACGTGATGCAATATAATGCTTTTAAAACCATCACATTATCTATAATAATTCAGGACGATAAACTTTTTTTTTTTTCGCATCCTATGTTTTATGTTTTTTGAAATTTTAAAAATAAAACTATGAATTTCATCCCTTAATAAATAGTTTAGTAATTTGTGCATAGATTATTGAATTATTCCAATTTAAATTTAAAAGTAATCAAATGATGTTTAAAGTACATTTTATTTTTAAACATTTACGCAAGTTATTTGTTCCCCATCATAATTGTAGAATTTTTCGACTTCAGTTTTTTGAGTTTTTTACACATTTTGAGGCACGAAGAATCCAAAAATAACAAAACTGATATTATGTCCTAGTGTAGTACAGTGTCTGTTGGTTTGTAAGTGTGTAAGTTTGTTAGCCTGTGTACACGATATCTCAAGAACAAATGATCTCAGAGTCGTCAGACGAGTTTTAAAGTATTACTAATAACACTGAAAAGAATTCTATTGATTTGCAACATTTTAATATAAAAACTTCGTAAGTTATTCTAAATTTAAGATTTTCTTAACATGGGAAAATAAGCCAAATTTTTGATTAAACGTGTATTAAAAATAATGTTTTAAATGTAAATATGTCATATCAGCTTTAAAATATGAGATATGATGTTAGCGTGAACATTATTAACTATGGAAATTCAACTTTGAAAACTTTGTAAGTTATTTGAAATTTACAAATTTCTTAACATGGAAGAATAGACAAAATTTTCCGTAAACGTCAATTCTGAAGGATCGTAAAGACATCAGACCACTTTTAAAATATCATTTAGGATACTGGCATCAACAGAATTAACTATGAATTTTTAATTTGAAAAATTCACAAGTTATACGAAATATAAGATTTTTTTTTTTTTTTTTTTTTTTTAGTATGGCAAAATAGGGCGAAATTTCGCATAAACGTCCATTTTAAGGGATACTTTCATCGTTAAGATTTTAGACTACTTTTAAAATATTTTTCATGATAGTGGCTTGAATATGACTGAATACGAAAATTTAATAAGCTATTTGAAATGTAAGATTTCTTTAACATAGCAGAATAGAGCACTATTTCATAAAAACGTGCATTATGGGGCTCATTGCATCGAAAATAGATGAAATTGCATGAAAGTTAAATACGAAACTGACCCCAATAAGACTGACAAATTACGATAAACTAAATGTATCGAATTAAATGCTGGGCAGCTTATTAGGTGGGACATTTCAGTCTGTCACCGTACAAATTCAAATCTGTCAAATTCATTTCTCTTAACATGAATATAGTGTGCTTTGTAGTACAAATTTATGAGAACAAATATATAATGGGAAACTGAGCAGTGTCCACTTATGCCCACTAATTTTTTCTTATTACAAACGTAAATAAGTAGCTTTCAGTAAAATTAAAATAATTTCAGCATTAAACATATAATTCTCCAATAAATGCGTTTTTTTTTTTTTTTTTTTTTTTTTTTTTCCAATCTTTCAGGATATACTTATAACATCTGCTCTTCCTTCTTTAAAATATATGACGACGAAAAATTACATTGACCACTTATCGATAAAAGATTGCATTAATAACCACTGATTTAAACTTTCTCCCATTTTATTGATTCAACTTGTCAAACTGCAACTGTTACAAATATTTGAACAGATCAAAAGGATTTGAGTTAGAAAATCTACTAATTTTCTCGAATATTTCCCTCCAAAAGTATGTTAGTTTCTCACAACATATGTCTTACTCTTCTTGATTGAAGAGCTCTGCAGAAATAAATTAATTTTCTAGATTTCTGAAAATGTTTATGTATGCAGACACGTTATGAATAATCTAACATTTTTCTTCTGAATGTTATAAAAAGATATTTTGGTTTGGAAGTGTGTCTGATTTTCATCAGTATACGTCATTTTGCCGTTATTTTGCTATTATAGAAAAAATTTGTTTAAAATTTTTAACCGTTGTTCAGATGATATTTTATTAATATTTATTGTTGTCGTTTTGTGTGTGTTTAAATATTATATTCACGTTATTAGAAATTTGTGCACAGTTTATTCACCTTCAATTATTTTTTTAAATAAAAAAAAGCACTTCTACAATTATAGTTAACTTTTACAGTTGTATGTATTCGTATCTAACACCATACTGTGTTGTAGCGAATAATTGATTTACAATAATTATAGATATTTTATGTCATTGAAATTCTTAAATAAAACCTACATATTTTATCTCTTTATCACAGTTTTAGGAATATGTGCTCAGTTTATGATCTTTTTACTATTATATTAATAAAAAGCAAATAAAAGTAAAATTTACTTTTAAAGTGTCATACAAATTATTTCGTTATTGCAGTCGCAGATAAGTAGCACTTAGTAAAATGGAAATAATTTTAGGATTAAAATCTCACTGCTCCAATAAATATGATACTATTTTCTTTCAAATGATAATTTAAAAAAAAATATCCTTCTTCTTCAAAATAAATGCCGGAAAAAAAATACATTGGATAACCACGGATTTGAACTTCCTCGCTCTTTATTGATTTAACTTGTCAAACTTAAACTGCTACAAAAATTTGAACAGATCTAAAGAATTTGACTTAGAAAATTTACTACCTTTCTCGAATATTTCTGATCGTTATTTTCTCACAACGTACGTTTTACATATCTTGAATAAAAACTTTGTAGAAATAAATTAATTTTCTTTATTTTAGATGTTTATGTATTGTTGCATGTTATCAAGAATCTAACATTTCGCTTCTGAATTGCATGGTAAGGATTCTCAGTTTGAAAATACGTCTCAGTATTTATTTATTTTTGTCAAATTGACAATTACACTAAAGGGCAAAGAAAAAAAAAAAAAAAAAAGCCTTCCAGATTTTGTACTTTTTGTGTAATAACTTAAAAACTAATGAATGAAACAAATAAAACTGTTATGTTTGTATAATACGAAGTCATAACATGATACCTATGTACATTTTTGTTTAATAATTCGCTTACACTCTAATAAATATCTATTTAATCACTCTATTACTATAATATTACACTCTAGGAAGTATTTAATAAAAATCTTGATAAATTTTTCTATTTATTATACGAAATAAACACGTTATATTTTAATGTATGAAATAAAACTATTTATTTACTAGATCTAAAAAATTAATTAATAAAAATATGTATTCTGCATCGGATAATTCCAACTTTATACGGAATTACTGCTTTAATGAGCAATGACATAGTATTTTACAGATTTTTAACATGAAACTCAGAAATTTCTCTGCTCCAGATATCACAAACAATTTTTTCTAGTTCTTGCAAAGTTGTAGGCTACAAATTTCAAATTCCCACACTCTTTTATAAACTAAACATTTTCGAGCGGATTGAGATTAGGACTATTTTCAAGTCTAGCAAAGAAAAAATTCTACGATATTCTTTGTGAGATTTAATTTTAAGTAAAAAAAGTTATGATAACTTACAAAATTATAGATGCTCGTGGGAATGGATAGGTAATTTTAACAACTTGAATCAGATAAACGCACCACAGGGGCCATGTAACAAGGTGCATTATCATCTTGAAATGCTTATTGTGGATAAGTCTGAAAAACCTCCAAAATAGTCGGTCAGGAATCAATTTTTTAATGGTCGAGTTTTATTTCGGGTTAATTGATCACTTGAACATGAAAATTTGATCGACTCATTGAAAAATTATGCACTTTCGTATGATAATGTACGGAGAATATATCACTGTTTTAAAAGGACGATTTTCATTAAGTCGGTCACATTCTCGTTATCAGCCCTGCTTGCTTCCGTCAGCTCGAAATAAGTTAAACTTGACTCATCAGAAAGAATCATTTCATCCCAATAATTAACTGATAATTTTTTAATTTTTTAATTCTCTAAAGTCTTGCTTTTCTAATTCTTTTCGTTAAGAATGAATTTTTTTTCAGATTTTCGGGTACTTAAACTTGTTTTGTTTAATCCCTGTTGCACTGTATTTAAATAAATCATGTTACTAAACACTTTTTGTGAGTGCCTTCTATGATCTAAATATAATACAAACTGATTTTTTAAGCACTGGCTTTTTAACTTACGATCATCTCGACTGGATGAGCAACGTGGCCGTCTAGAGACAAATTTCCAGTTTAAACAGCCAAAATTTTTTATATCTCACTAAAAACCAGTTCCCCAATATTTCGTTAACATTTAATCATTTTGACATCCCGTGTATCAAAATATTGTTTGATTTTCACTCTAAAATTAATATTTTTTGTGGTATCGTTAATTGCCTCATTCTTGCCATTTTTGAAATACTTTCTAAAACTACAATTTTTCGAACAATTCCAACTTGTTTTTAATACTTGGCTCAACCCTAAATTGTACGTGGAATACAACGTAACAAAATTTATTCGAAAATTTGCTTTTAAAACAATAAAATTGGGATTGCAGAAAGAAAAATGGAAAATATCCAAATGCGGCTTTTTATTTATTTATTTATTTATTTTTATTTTTATTTTTATTTTGTCCCTTAGTGTACTTTGATATTAAGAAGAAAAGAAAAGAAAATAATATTTTGAACATTGTTCAAGTAATATTTAATTAATAGTTATTGCGTTGTCTTGCATGTATCTGAATATAATATATTGTTAATATTAATAATTAGTTTATCTCGTAATTAGTTATTAATATTATGCATTTGGTGTATCTATACGTTATTACGTATTTTATATAAGTGAAAGTGTTTAAATGACACAGCATATTTTATAGTTTTATCAAGTTCTCATAGAAATTTTTGTACAACTCTTTAGCATATTACTGTTACATAAAAAAGTAAATAATCCCACAATTATTAAGATTATCATTATTATTTAAAATGTTGTATATAACTGAATATCATATAATGCTATAATGAATAAATAATTTACATTTGTACGTATTTCATATCAATGAAAATTTGTAAATAGAACGTACACAAAGCCATCTCCAAAACACGTTTTTAGTAATTTGTGTACAGCTTATTGATTTCTTCCTGTTATATTTAATATTAAATAAAGGGAATTAATTCTAAAGTTTCATTTGAGCTTTATAGTTGTTGTGTGTATCTGAATACCATACAGAGCTAAAATGGATAATATTAGTTTGCATAATTTGTGTATATTTTAGGTTATTGAAAGTTAGAAATTGAACAAACAGTTTTTATCCTTTAATTATCTTCAAAGAAATTCGTGTTCAGCTTATTACTTTACTATTATAACTTAAAAGAATGAAAGCAAATAATCTTAAAATACTTTTTCGTTTTTGGAAAATCACGTAAGTTTTCATGTCATCACAAAGGCATATAAGTGGCTTTTAATAAAATTCAAATAATTTTAGCATTAAACATACATTGCTCAAATAAAAGCGACTCTTTGTCTTTCAGAAGATATTTATATTATTTCGTCTTTCTTCTCCAAAATAAACGCCGAAGAAAAATTACTTTGGATAACCATGGATTTGAAGCTTCTCCCTCTTTATTGATTCAACTTGTCAAACTGCAACTGTTACAAACATTTGAACAGATCAAAAGGATTTGAGTTAGAAAATCTTCTAACTTTTTCGAATATTTCTCTTCAAAAGTATGTTATTTTCTCACAGCATACGTCTAACACTTCTTGTTTGAAGAGCTTCGCAGAAATAAATTAATTTTGAAAATTTTAGAAGATTTCGGACACTTTATCAAAAATCTTGCATTTCTCTCCTGAAGTGCGTGAAGTGATGTCTCATTTTGAAAATATTTACGATATTTCACTTATTTATGCTTCGCTCTTTGTAATTTTAATATTATGAAAAAATTTATCTTAAATTTTTAATCACTAACAAAGTGTTATGTTTAATGAGTAGCCATATTTTTCATTTCCATAAATAGTATGTACCTGATTAAAATCTATAGGAAATTAATTTTTTTTTTTTTTTTCTTTTAATGAAAGCACATGTTTTGTGTATTGATTTAGTATATCCGCATATATTGAAATTTTACTGGAACTGTGAAACATTTATGATTTTTTATTGGTTTTATAAATTATGGCAATCAAGAAGAATACAAGTGAATTTCTCTATTTATATATGTTTAGTTTAGAATATAAATGGAGTTTTGAATCATAACATCAATTTTCTATCTTCTTAACATTAGCGGTAAGTTTTTGTTATTTGTTTATTTATTTTAATAATATGTTCTGGATAAATGACATTTTTACCATTTTAATGCTGTTCATGCAAAATTTAGAAACTGTAAATAAAGAAAATTGCAATATTGTTGTGCCTTTTCTCGACCGATATATACTCAAATTAAATCAACATAGTTTTTCATAATAACACACTGTTATGCAGAATTAATATATACGAGTATATATATATAATTCTTCATGCCATAACAACTATTAATATCCAGTTTTCATTTTTCTGTTTAAAAAATAAAATAAAATAAAACTCTATCATTTAATTCTGATTCATTATACTAAATCTAATCCATTTCTTGCAATCAAAAAGCAATTTAATCTTTCCTAATCTCAAATATGCTCAGAGAGAAAAAAAAAAGAAAAGAAAAGAAAGGAAAAGAAAAAAGAAAGAATATATAATCATTTTATTTAATTCCTTTTTATTTATTAACAACATATTTTATATGAAATCATTTAACGGATTTCATAATGTAATGTTCCAATGGAATTAATTTCTAAAACAACCATGCATGGCCTTTGTGAAATATATTTCAAAATTTCTTTGCCAATAAAATTACTTCGTCAACCCTTCACTATAAACAACATACGAAGTTTTTATTATAATATTATTTTAGAACATCCAATCAGGCGAATATTTTTTAATCTAGACTATTTGCCACGAAAAAAATATCCCAACGGTTTTATTGCTTTCTTTAATCTAATGCTTTTGGAAAATAGGCTAAATAGGTAGTTACAGTTGCTCTTTTGTTTGAGATGTATTCACATCTCTCTGTAAGTTTTATTAATATTTTCTAATAGCGGAATTTTTATTATGTGAATATACCTTCTAATTTTTGTGAAGTCATGAAATGTATATGACATTTATATTTATTTCTGCAATTCTGTATTTTAATAATGTACATGTACATTAAACGAAAGGATGTTTTGATCTTTACTTTCGAAATATATTTTCTGTAGAGATAATTCTATATCTCTCTCTGAAAGTAAAGACTATTTTTCATTCACTTTATAGTTATCACTACTCGACTGCCTTTTATTTGTATTAATATTCTACAAAAATAGCCATTTCTTCGCTTTATTTTTAGAAAACCTGCATTTTAATTTACCAAGTGGATTTCCTATTCATAAAAAGTAAAACCTTCAATCTTTATGGACTTCTCTTAGCAGTCCAAACAAAAACGAAAAGAGTTTTTGTCGTAATGCACACAGTGAAAAAATTCTGAGACTGACATCTATGAATTAAATTGTAGCTCTAGTAAAATTAGTTCCATGTCATCCTTATAAATTCTAGTCTCCTTTGAAAGTGAGTTCTAGAAACCTCTATTAGATTTCTAGAGCACTTGCCAACGTTATAGAGATTATACTTATTTAAAAATTTGCAAATGAAAGAGAATACAATAGGCGAGTTTTAGATAATTTCAGTTTATGATTCATTTTTAGTAAATCAAGCAAGAATTTCTTGCAATACAAACGATTCATAATAACCATAATATTCATAGTATTGTTTCATCATCTAGAAATGTATAGAGTAGATATTCTTGATAATTTCGTCAATTCAGTTTATAGGATTATTTTATACGCATAGCTCGAAAATCTATATTTCTAGTTTAGGGATTAAAAAATGTGACTACTTATCCATTCTGAATTCGATATATTGTTTCCTCGGTGCAATCTCAAATAACAAGTTAGTGCATTTACACTCTATAGAAGCTAAGATATTGGTTTCCGTAAAGATAAAAAATTACAGCACAGCACCACCACAAGGTGACGTGTACAAAATTGTATCAGTGTAGTTTCATATATTAATCATCTTTCATATTAATTATGTTGAATTGTTGCAACTTTAGATACTAAGATAAAACCGCTCCCTAAATGTGGGGAAATTTAGAATAGTACCGTAACCTACTGGCCGATTGGCAACAAAAGTGAATAGATACTAGCTTATGTTACAGTGCAACTATAAGGTGTGCCGAAATGAAAAGGAGACCTTAGCTGTAGCGGCGTTATATCAAATCCCAGTGAGTTAATGTGTTGACTGATATGTGGCATGGTGGTATTGCTATATGCACATGCGCAGTTAACGGCTTCGCATCAATATCCTCATTGCTGCGGAGAGTCATTTCCGCAGTTCGTTGCATGATGGATTCCTCCAGATCAGCACAAAAGGTGTGCCCAAATGAAAAGGAGACTAAAGTCATATGTGAAGAAATTTTGATAACAATATTATAATTACAGTTCATGTGGTATAGTACAACTATAAATAAATGCCATTTGATACACTGATTCCAGCGCGTAGGAAGGGAGTGGATGGCTCAACATATGGGTCAGGCAAACATCCATTCTCTCCGTCTTCTGATTCTCTGACAGATGCTTGGGCACACATTGTGCACAAACTTTGCCATAACCAAGCTTTTTGTGGATTATGTGATGCTCAGTTCCTTTGTTTATCGACAGTTCAACAGCAGTTTCACGTGGGGTGATCCGGCGATGAGCTCATCCACAGCCGACCTTTTGTGCTGATCTGGAGGAATCCATCATGCAACGAACTGCGGAAATTACTCTCCAGCAATGAGGATACTGATGCGAAGCCGTTAGGCCCACCGCACACTGAAGAGACATAAGACAAAGTTTGATGTGACATGCGACACACGCATGCTCTAAACAGTTTTCAGGAGATGAACTGGTATTTAGAGCATGCGCGTGTCGCATATCGCGTTAAACTTTGTCTTATGTCTCGTCAGTGTACAGCAGGCCTTAACTGCACGTGTGCATGTAGCAATACCACCATGCCATATATCGGCCTACACATTAACTCACTGGGATATGATATAACGCCGCTACAGCTAAGGTCTCCTTTTCATTTGGGCACACCTTATAAATATGAATGTCCACGAAATTCTGTGCATTACAGTTCTTCATCTAGTGCCTGAAATACGTTTTTGACCCTTAAATTAAGCAAACATCTCCACACCAAATTACTTTTAGTGTACTTTATGTATTTTTTTTTAGCAGACTATTCTGGTATTTTTGTGAGATAAATTATTTTGAAATACTTCAAAAATTTATGATACAATACATATTTTTTAAATAAAAAATGTAAATTAAATATCTTTTAAATAAACAGTCTTATTAACAATGCATAACTTTTGTTTCTTTGTACAGATAAAGTGAATGGCCCAATCAATAAGATTTTCATAAGAATAATGTGTCAGAGCTTTTTACTCAAACTTTATGTAAGATAGCAGCTTTAAAATAAACTCAGTCGAAACTTTCAGTTTTTAATACACAACTAATTGTTTAAGTTTGAACTCAATTATAAAAGCTTTTAAGAAGGAAGCATTGTTGAAAGTGTGTTTCATAACATTTAATCTTATTAATCATACGCGAATCGAGAAACCTACAACATTTGCATTTCTTCCTGTGCTTTCAAATGTTAATTCCGAGCGTAAAGTGTTTATTAATGTAATTAGTTTATCATTAACATCAAGGAATCTACAAATAAAGTAATCTGCTCTGGCCCTTATATTACTTTTTCTTACCATACATTACTCTAGACACGTATTATTATAGTTTAAGGTGAAATGTATGGGATATTGCATTTAAACATTTACAATGCCCATTAAAGCACTTAAATATATTTTAGAAATAGTTTCATTAGGCACAAAGCAATGTGTTAGGAAGCCCCCCCCCCCAACCTGGTAGCTTAAAGGAACAAACTATTTAAGGGTGTTATTAAATTTAAAAATTCTTTAAAAACTTTTATACAATTTCACACTATTTGCACAATATTGATTTGACACTTAAAATTTATTCGACTAATTTTAAGTAGTCTTACATATTATTTATAAATTATGTAAGCACCAAATAATTTAGCAAAATTTAGCACAGAAAAAATAAATAAATATAATTTATATAAAAGTAAATAAATAAATAAAAGTTTCAAAATGTATGACACCACTTGAATTGCGCATTGAACATTTTCCAAACACAGCACAATGCATTAGAATTCTTTTGTGAGTTCCTATAAGCAAAGAATAAATACTTTTCAAACAATGTACTATGTGAAATATGCTTTTCTGTATATAAAAATTATAGTCTAATTTAATTTTGTTTAGGTCAGTCTAATGGTTTTAAGGGGACGGGGGACCTTTAAATTACTCTTTTTTTCATTTTATTGTTTCTTAAATTATGTACTGCCATAAAAATCTATTTTTTTAACACTTTCTAACAAGATTGAAAAGTGTTAATGACTTCAGTGTGTCTGTCTGTCCGCGCTCTAACTTCCTTAAATTATCATGGAATTTCTTGAAATTGATATATATTATTCATGTTCCATACAAAAAATGGATTAAGTACCACCAGTGGTTTGTATACAGTGACACCCGAAAGTATTAAAAAGCATTGTGTTCTATGAGAGGTATTTTTATAAACCTTATTTTAGTACCTTTACACAAATCTTAATGAAATTGTAATATGCTATTCAAGTTCACTATCGGATGTTTTCTACAGAAAATGGATTAAGTACCACCAGTGGTTTGTATACAGTGACACCCGAAAGTATTCCAAAGCATTGCATTCTATGAGAGGTATTTCTATAAACCAAATTTTAATAACTTTGTCCAAATCTTAATGAAATTGAAGTATGTTATTCATATGCATAAACGCATTCTTTATGTAAAATATAATATAATTAAAATTAGATTTACAGGACAATACAAAAATATTCAGTTATATTGGATGCTATTACTGGAATTTGCTGAAATTGTATTTTCGTTTACATTAAGGGTTTTGAACACTCTCTAATAGAGTGTGATTATGATTTTAATTTGTGCATCTGTTTGTCTGATTGTCTATGTGTCTATCTGCCCGTCTGTCTTCTCTCAGCATCTGTAAATATTTTCAGAATTAATAAAAAAGAATAACATATGTTAGTCAAGTTCACTATCGAATGTTCCCTATTTAAAATGACATTAATAGGTCCTGTATAACTAGTTTGTGTACAGGGACACACACACACACACAAAAAAAAAAAAAAAAAAAAAAAAAAAGGAAAAAGAAAAAGAAAAAAGGCTAGTGCACTGTGTTTTAGGACAGACATTTTTAAAAATCACATTTAAATAACTTTCTACGACAAAAATCATAAAGAAATTGATATGTATTTTTAATATAATAAAATAATGTTTTGTATACAATATGATATGGTTAACCTTCAAATTTACAGGGCTACACTAAAATATTCAGAGAATTAAGGGCCCATATTAGAATCTAAGGGTTGCATTTTCTTTTGCGTTAAGCACTTTCCAACTATAAATTCAAAAACTGGCGTACAGACAATAGCAAGAAATAAAAACTTCTTCACACACCATAAATTTTAAATCAGCACAAGACTAGTCTTGCTTTTGCCTCCAAGGCAGTTGCACGTGTTTGCACCTGATGAAGAAAGGCTACGTCCTTTCGAAACCGGTTGTGCTGATTTAAAATTTATGGTGTGTGAAGAAGTTTTTATTTCTTGCTACTTTCCAACTATGTTTAAGAGTGATTATGAAACCATTTCTTCTCTCTGTATACCTTTCAGTCCTTTTGCCTGTTTTGTGATAACGTAGAAAAAGAACACAAGTTATACGATACAAGTACGTACAGTTGAATAGTGTTAATAATTAATGAACACCGCATGATTTTTCGTTCTTGTTTATGCATATAGCGTGTTTTAAAGAATAAAAAATCTGGAGTGACTCCACTCGACTTTCCGAACATTGAGTAATTAACAGTTTTGTATATAAAGTAAAGAAAGAGTAGTTGTTAAACAAACAAAAGAGAGAAAACCATAATAGAGTGTTTGAGTATTTTTCTCCATCTATTACACGCTGTTTTATTTAACGCTACTGAACTTTGAGCCCACAGATCATAATGACAAAGAAATTTTCGTTGTGTCCCTGTAAAAACTTATAAATGCTACATTCACCAAAATGCTTATAGTTGGTGCAACAGTGATTTATAATACTCATATAAATTTTCAGCTCAATTCAATAAGGCGTTTAGATGCTATCGTAATTTAAAAAATTTAGTCCCATAGGCCATAATGATAAAGAATTTTTCTTTGTGTTCCTGTAAAAAAACTGTAAGTGCTAGATTCACCAAAATCTATACAGTTAGTTCAATTGTGATCTATAACATGTGTACAATTTTTTTGCTCGGATTAATAAGGCGTTTAGACACTATCACATTTTTAAAAATTTGGCCCCATAGGCATAATGATAAAGAATTTTTCTTTGTGTCCCTGTAAAAAAACTATAAGTGCTAGATTCTCCAAAATCTATACAGATTGAGTATTTGTGATCTATAATATGTGTATAAAATTTTTGCTCAATTGAATAAGGCGTTTAGATGCTATCGCACTTTTAAGATTTTGCTCTCATAGGCCATAATGATAAAGAATTTTTCTTTGTGTCCCTGTAAAAAAACTATAAGTGCTAGATTCACCAAAATCTATAGGGTTCGTACTATGGTGACTTACAATATGCGTACCAACTTTCAGGTTAATCGAACGAAGCGTTTAGACGCTAGCGTGTTCACCCACAGACATACACACATACAAACATACATACACACATCACATGCAAACAAAACACACACATACATACATCATCGTAAAAATAGTGAAAACGGACTCAGGAGACCTCAAAACGTATAGAAACATCAAAATCTCGAATTCGGATTTTTGACATGATTACAATACTTTCCTCACTATAGTGTTCGGAAAGTAAAAATAATTTTAGAGTTCGACAGTTCTCTTTCAGGGATAAAATTAAATTAAATAATGCCTAATTTCAAAATGCTGCATGCGAATTCTAAATTATTTTAAATCTTTATTTTTTCTTTCTTTCTTTTTTTTTTAACTATGCATTTTACTTTCTTCTATATGTAATATAGAGAAAGAATTGGATTCGCGAAAATTTTCGAAGTCCACTTTTTGATGGATTTACATGTTTTGGGATGTGGAGAACACGAATCAATAGTTTTTAGAAAATGTCTGTCTGTCTGTCTGTCTGTCTGTATCATTTTTTTGTGGACGCTGTATCTCACGAACCAATGAATGAAATTTAACCAAACTTGGTATTTAGTTGCACCCTGACATGAACTGGTGCTGATTAGATTTTGGGATCAATAGCTCAACAGGTGGCGCTGTAATCGCATTTTATGCAAATTTTTTACATGGCAGCATAGGACAAAATACCGTATAAATGGGCATAATGAGAGTTATTTTAAACTTACGATTGTAAAATTAATATGAATTATTGATAATAGTAGTAGTTAACTAGGAAACAAATTTTGTGCATGGGGGGGCATCGGTTCCCCCCCCCCCAGGGGGGAAAGTACCCCCCCGGGGAAGTAAATTTTCAAGATGGGTATCTTTCGAAAGGTCTCGTTGATAATAGTAATAGTTAACTGGGAAAAATTTTTTGTGCATGTGGGGGCATCGGTACCCACCCGGGGGGGCAAAGTTTCAAGATGGGTATCTTTCGAAAGGTCTCGTCAATACCTTTAAAACGAATGGTTGAACCATAAATCTAAGAAAATTTAAAACAAAGTTATCGATTTTTTTTACTTTTAACAAAAAAAAACTTAGAAAAAAAATCGCAATTTTTTTTTAACGAAATTAAACCAAACTTGGTATTTAGTTGGTCCCCGACATAAACTGGTGCTGATTATATTTGGGGATCAATAGCTCAACAGGTGGCGCTGTGATAGCATTTTATCTAAATTTTTAACATGGCAGAATAGGACAAAAATTCGTATAAATGTGCATAATTAGAGTTGTTTTAAACTTGTGATTCTAAAATTAATATGAATTATTGATAATAGTAGTATGTAACTAGGAAAAAAATTTTCTGCATGGGGGGGCATCGCTTCCCCCCCTGGGGGGGATAAATTTTCAAGATGGGTATCTTTCGAAAGGTCTCGTCAATACCTTTAAAACGAATGGTTGAACTATAAATCTGTGATAATTTAAAACAAAGTTATCGATTTTTTTTACTTTTAACAAAAAAATAAAAAAAAAACCGAAAAAAAAATCTTACTTTTTTTTTTTTTTTTTTTTTTTTAAATATTGTTACTGATTGAATATGTATAGGTAAATATAGAAGAAAGTCTTGTGGTGGCCACAACATACTAGTTTTGTATGTAACTGAACCCATATGTGCATTTAATTTTTAATATTTCAGTTTCAGCATCAGTTACAAACAACAAAAAGAGTAAAGTTTGGAATTTTCATGATTTTTTTAATTTTTTCTTTTTACTTTCTTCTATATGTAATATAGAGAAAGTATTGGATTCGCGAAAATTTTCGACCTCCGTTTTTTGACGGATCTACACGTTTTGGGATGTCCTGAACACGAATTGATAGTTTTTAGAAAATGTCTGTCTGTCTGTGTGTCTGTCTGTCTGTCTGTATCATTTTTTTGTGGACGCTGTATCTCACGAACCAATGAATGAAATTTAACCAAACTTGGTATTTAGTTGCACCCTGACATGAACTGGTGCTGATTAGATTTGGGGATCAATCGCTCAACAGGTGGCGCTGTAATCGCATTTTATGCAAATTTTTAACATGGCAGCATAGGACAAAATTCCGTATCAATGGGAATAAAGAGAGTTATTTTACACTTGTGATTGTAAAATTAATATGAATTATTGATAATAGTAGTAGTTAGCTAGGAAAAAAATTTTGTGCATGGGGGGGCATTGGTTCCCCCCCCAGGGGGGAAAATCCCCCCCCGGGGAAGTAAATTTTCAAGATGGGTATCTTTCGAAAGGTCTCGTTGATAATAGTAATAGTTAACTTGGAAAAAATTTTTGTGCATGTGGGGGCATCGGTTCCCCCCCCACACCGGGGGGGGGGAAGTTCCCACCCGGGGGGGGCAAATTTTCAAGATGGGTATCTTTCGAAAGATCTCGTCAATACCTTTAAAACGAATGGTTGAACGATAAATCTGTGATAATTTAAACCAAAGTTATCGATTTTTTTTACTTTTAACAAAAAAAAACTTTAAAAAATATCGCAAATTTTTTTTTTTTTTCTTTTAACGAAATTGAACCAAACTTGGTATTTAGTTGGTCCCCGACATAAACTGGTGCTGATTATGTTTGGGGATCAATAGCTCAACAGGTGGCGCTGTGATAGCATTTTATCTAAATTTTTAACATGGCAGCATAGGACAAAAATTCGTATAAATGTGCATAATTAGAGTTGTTTTAAACTTGTGATTGTAAAATTAATATGAATTATTGATAATAGTAGTATGTAACTAGGAAAAAAATTTTCTGCATGGGGGGGCATCGCTTCCCCCCCCTAGGGGGGAAATACCCCCCCAGGGGAGGTAAATTTTCACATTGGGTATCTTTCGAAAGATCAGTTTGATAATAGT
This sequence comes from Salticus scenicus, assembly GCA_963930645.1. Taxonomy (NCBI): domain Eukaryota; kingdom Metazoa; phylum Arthropoda; class Arachnida; order Araneae; family Salticidae; genus Salticus; species Salticus scenicus. The sequence continues at coordinate 217,207,766 of OZ005652.1, read as the reverse complement.
AGTAGTTAACTAGGAAAAAATTTTTGTGCATGTTGGGGCATCGGTTCCCCCCCCACCGGGGGGGGGGAAGTTCCCACCCGGGGGGGCAAAGTTTCAAGATGGGTATCTTTCGAAAGATCTCGTCAATACCTTTAAAACGAATGGTTGAACGATAAATCTGTGATAATTTAAACCAAAGTTATCGATTTTTTTTAGTTTTAACAAAACAAAACTTAGAAAAAAATTGCATTTTTTTTTTTTTTTTTTTTTTTTTTTTAACGAAATTTAACCAAACTTGGTATTTAGTTTGTCCCCGACATTAACTGGTGCTGATTATGTTTGGGGATCAATAGCTCAACAGCTGGCGCTGTGATAGCATTTTATCTAAATTTTTAACATGGCAGCATAGGACAAAAATTCGTATAAATGTGCATAATAAGAGTTGTTTTAAACTTGTGATTGTAAAATTAATATGAATTATTGATAATAGTAGTATGCAACTAGGAAAAAAATTTTCTGCATGGGGGGGCATCGCTTCCCCCCCCTGGGGGGAAGTAACTCCCGGGGGGGGGGATAAATTTTCAAGATGGGTATCTTTCGAAAGGTCTCGTCAATACCTTTAAAACGAATGGTTGAACTATAAATCTGTGATAATTTAAAACAAAGTTATCGATTTTTTTACTTTTAACAAAAAAATAAAAAAAAAACCGAAAAAAAATTCTTACTTTTTTTTTTTTTTTTTTTTTTTTAAATATTGTTACTGATTGAATATGTATAGGTAAATATAGAAGAAAGTCTTGTGGTGGCCACAACATACTAGTTTTGTATGTAACTGAACCCATATGTGCATTTAATTTTTAATATTTCAGTTTCAGCATCAGTTACAAACAACAAAAAGTGTAAAGTTTGGAATTTTCATGATTTTTTTAATTTTTTCTTTTTACTTTCTTCTATATGTAATATAGAGAAAGTATTGGATTCGCGAAAATTTTCGACCTCCGTTTTTTGACGGATCTACACGTTTTGGGATGTCCTGAACACGAATTGATAGTTTTTAGAAAATGTCTGTCTGTCTGTGTGTCTGTCTGTCTGTCTGTATCATTTTTTTGTGGACGCTGTATCTCACGAACCAATGAATGAAATTTAACCAAACTTGGTATTTAGTTGCACCCTGACATGAACTGGTGCTGATTAGATTTGGGGATCAATAGCTCAACAGGTGGCGCTGTGATCGCATTTTATGCAAATTTTTAACATGGCAGCATAGTACAAAATTCCGTATAAAAGGGCATAATGAGAGTTATTTTAAACTTGTGATTGTAAAATTAATATGAATTATTGATAATAGTAGTAGTTAACTAGGAAAAAAATTTGGTGCATGTGGGGGCATCGGTTCCTCCCCTGGGGGGAAGTACCCCCCCGGGGAAGTAAATTTTCAAGATGGGTATCTTTCGAAAGGTCTCGTTGATAATAGTAATAGTTAACTAGGAAAAAAATTTTCTGCATGGGGGGGCATCGCTTCCCCCCCCTGGGGGGAAGTAACTCCCGGGGGGGGATAAATTTTCAAGATGGGTATCTTTCGAAAGGTCTCGTCAATACCTTTAAAACGAATGGTTGAACTATAAATCTGTGATGATTTAAAACAAAGTTATCGATTTTTTTCACTTTTAACAAACAAAAAAAAAAAAAACTTGGTCCCCGACATAAACTGGTGCTGATTATATTTGGGGATCAATAGCTCAACAGGTGGCGCTGTGATAGCATTTTATCTAAATTTTTAACATGGCAGAATAGGACAAAAATTCGTATAAATGTGCATAATTAGAGTTGTTTTAAACTTGTGATTCTAAAATTAATATGAATTATTGATAATAGTAGTATGTAACTAGGAAAAAAATTTTCTGCATGGGGGGCATCGCTTCCCCCCCTGGGGGGGGATAAATTTAACCAAACTTGGTATTTAGTTGCACCCTGACATAAACTGGTGCTGATTAGATTTTGGGATCAATCGCTCAATAGGTGGCGTTGTGATCGCATTTTATGCAAATTTTTAACATGGCAGCATAGGACAAAATTCCGTATCAATGGGAATAAAGAGAGTTATTTTATACTTGTGATTGTAAAATTAATATGAATTATTGATAATAGTAGTATGTAACTAGGAAAAAAATTTTCTGCATGGGGGGGCATCGCTTCCCCCCCCCCTAGGGGGGAAATACCCCCCCAGGGGAGGTAAATTTTCACATTGGGTATCTTTCGAAAGATCAGGTTGATAATAGTAGTAGTTAACTAGGAAAAAATTTTTGTGCATGTTGGGGCATCGGTTCCCCCCCCACCGGGGGGGGGGAAGTTCCCACCCGGGGGGGCAAAGTTTCAAGATGGGTATCTTTCGAAAGATCTCGTCAATACCTTTAAAACGAATGGTTGAACGATAAATCTGTGATAATTTAAACCAAAGTTATCGATTTTTTTTAGTTTTAACAAAACAAAACTTAGAAAAAAATCGCATTTTTTTTTTTTTTTTTTTTTTTTTTTTTTTTTAACGAAATTTAACCAAACTTGGTATTTAGTTTGTCCCCGACATTAACTGGTGCTGATTATGTTTGGGGATCAATAGCTCAACAGCTGGCGCTGTGATAGCATTTTATCTAAATTTTTAACATGGCAGCATAGGACAAAAATTCGTATAAATGTGCATAATAAGAGTTGTTTTAAACTTGTGATTGTAAAATTAATATGAATTATTGATAATAGTAGTATGCAACTAGGAAAAAAATTTTCTGCATGGGGGGGCATCGCTTCCCCCCCCTGGGGGGAAGTAACTCCCGGGGGGGGATAAATTTTCAAGATGGGTATCTTTCGAAAGGTCTCGTCAATACCTTTAAAACGAATGGTTGAACTATAAATCTGTGATGATTTAAAACAAAGTTATCGATTTTTTTCACTTTTAACAAAAAAAAAAAAAAAAAACTTAGAAAAAAAAAATCGAACTTTTTTTTTTTTTTTTTTTTTTTTTTTTTAAATATTGTTACTGATTGAATATGTATAGGTAAATATAGAAGAAAGTCTTGTGGTGGCCACAACATACTAGTTTTTTTTTTTTTTAAACGAAATTTTACCAAACTTGGTATTTAGTTGGTCCCCGACATAAACTGGTGCTGATTATATTTGGGGATCAATAGCTCAACAGGTGGCGCTGTGATAGCCTTTTATCTAAATTTTTATCATGGCAGTATAGGACAAAAATTCGAATAAATGTGCATAATAAGAGTTATTTTACACTTGGGATTGGAAAATTAATATGAATTATTGATAATAGTAGTATGTAAGTAGGAAAAAAATTTTGTGCATGGGGAGCATCGGTCCCCCCCCCCCTAGAGGGGAAATACCCCCCGAGGGGGGTAAATTTCACAATGGGTATCTTTCGAAAGGTCTCGTTGATAATAGTAATAGTTAACTGGGAAAAAATTTTTGTGCATGTGGGGGCATCGGTGGGGGCAAAGTTTCAAGATGGGTATCTTTCGAAAGGTCTCTTCAATACCTTTAAAACGAATGGTTGAACCATAAATCTGTGATAATTTAAAACAAAGTTATCGATTTTTTTTACTTTTAACGAAAAAAAATTAGAAAAAAATCCTATTTTTTTTTTAACGAAATTTTACCAAACTTGGTATTTAGTTGGTCCCCGACATAAACTGGTGCTGATTATATTTGGGGATCAATAGCTCAACAGGTGGCGCTGTGATAGCATTTTATCTAAATTTTTAACACGGCAGTATAGGACAAAAATTCGTTTAAATGTGCATAATAAAAGTTATTTTAAACTTGTGATTGTAAAATTAATATGAATTATTGATAATAGAAGTACGTAACTAGGAAAAAAAAATTGTGCATGTGGGGGCATCGCTTCCCCCCCTGGGGGGGATAAATTTTCAAGATGGGTATCTTTCGAAAGGTCTCGTCAATACCTTTAAAACGAATGGTTGAACTATAAATCTGTGATAATTTAAAACAAAGTTATCGATTTTTTTACTTTTAACAAAAAAAAAAGTAGAAAAAAAATCGTATTTTTTTTTTTTTTTTTTTTTTTTTTTTTTTAACGAAATTTAACCAAACTTGGTATTTAGTTGGTCCCCGACATAAAGTGCTGCTGATTACATTTGGGGATCAATAGCTCAACAGGTGGCGCTGTGACAGCCTTTTATCTAAATTTTTAACATGGCAGTATAGGACAAAAATTCGTATAAATGTGCATAATAAGAGTTATTTTACACTTGGGATTGGAAAATTAATATGAATTATTGATAATAGTAGTATGTAAGTAGGAAAAAAATTTTATGCATGAGGGGGCATCGGTTCCCCCCCCTAGAGGGGAAATACCCCCCGAGGGGGGTAAATTTCACAATGGGTATCTTTCGAAAGGTCTCGTTGATAATAGTAATAGTTAACTGGGAAAAAATTTTTGTGCATGTGGGGGCATCGGTTCCCCCCCCCCCCACCGGGGGGGGGGGCAAAGTTTCAAGATGGGTATCTTTCGAAAGGTCTCGTCAATACCTTTAAAACGAATGGTTGAACCATAAATCTGTGATAATTTAAAACAAAGTTATCGATTTTTTTTACTTTTAACGAAAAAAAATTAGAAAAAAATCCTATTTTTTTTTTTAACGAAATTTTACCAAACTTGGTATTTAGTTGGTCCCCGACATAAACTGGTGCTTATTATATTTGGGGATCAATAGCTCAACAGGTGGCGCTGTGATAGCATTTTATCTAAATTTTTAACACGGCAGTATAGGACAAAAATTCGTTTAAATGTGCATAATAAGAGTTATTTTAAACTTGTGATTGTAAAATTAATATATGAATTATTGATAATAGAAGTACGTAACTAGGAAAAAAATTTTGTGCATGTGGGGGCATCGCTTCCCCCCCTGGGGGGAGTACCCCTCGGGGGGGGGGTAAATTTTCAAGATGGGTATCTTTCGAAAGATCTCGTCAATACCTTTAAAACGAATGGTTGAACTATAAATCTGTGACAATTTGAAACAAAGTTATCGATTTTTTTACTTATAACGAAAAAAAAAACGTAGAAAAAAAATCGTATTTTTTTTTTTTTTTTTTTTTTTTTTAACGAAATTTAACCAAACTTGGTATTTAGTTGGTCCCCGACATAAAGTGCTGCTGATTACATTTGGGGATCAATAGCTCAACAGGTGGCGCTGTGATCGCATTTTTTCTAAATTTTTAACATGGCAGTATAGGACAAAATTTCGTATAAATGTACATAATGAGAGTTATTTTTAACTTGTGATTGTAATATTAATATGAGTTATTGATAATAGTAATAGTTAACTAGGAAAAAATTTCTGTGCAAGTGGGGGCATCGTTCACACCTTCCCCCCCCCCTCGGGGGGGGTAAATTTTCAAGATGGGTATCTTTCGAAAGATCTCGTCAATACCTTTAAAACGAATGGTTGAACTATAAATCTGTGATAATTTATAACAAAGTTATCGATTTTTTTTACTTTTAACAAAAAAAAAAAATCGTATTTTTTTTTTTTTTTTTTTTTTAAATATTGTTACTGATTGAATATGTATATAGGAAAATATAGAAGAAAGTCGTGTGGTGGCCACAACATACTAGTTTTTCATGCAATTGAATTTGAGAGTTCATAATAAAAGTAGCAATTTCTTCAATTCAGAATCAATTCCCAGTTTCATAAAAAATGCATTCATTAACATTGATACGTGTTTTAAAAGGATTGGATGAAAATAAATTTGCAAGAAGTTTATAATTCTTTACAATCGAAATTTAAAGCTAAAAAAAGTAAAATAAAATAAAATTTTATAAAATAAAATTTTATAAACGTTTTTATATAATGTTTAAGAAACTATAGAATGATATTTTTAAAAACCTATTGTATATTTTCATACATTTCATAACATTTCTCCAGATATTTTAAATTATATAGATTTTCATAATTTTCATCGTTCTTTCGTCTTTATATTGTGCCTAAGAGAATAGGTCTAGTGAAATTTCGATAATTTAGTATATCACTATGTATGAACTATTTTTCTGATCTCAATAAAAATTTAAAGTAACATTTCCATATCACACAGATTTAGAACGTCGAGTTTGAATATCTTTGACCCACATAGCAAAATTTTTTGTCAGAAGAACTAATGCCCAGAATTTCACATAAATTTATATGAAGTTGCACATTGACATAAATTAATGCCTAACAACGTTTCATGGAAATCGACCGACAGACAGCATTAGGTACCATCCAATTTTATCATAGTTTTTTATAAGGAAAAAAAAAATTAGTATTAATGTGCACAATAAGAACTACTATTTGGGAGGGAAATATCCAAATATGCTACTATGATTTTTCCTTTTGCTTATAATCGGTAACAAAAGTGTCCGAACACAAGCAAAAACTTCTATATGAAAAAAGTACACTTCAGACTGTTTTGTTAAATAAATCCTTGTCGAATCCTGTTCTTAGACTGACTAAGAACAGGATTCGACAAGGATTTATTTAGCAAAACTGTATTAAGCGTACTTTTTTTATATAGGAATTTTTGCTAGTGTTCGGACACTTTTGTTACCGACTGTACATAACCACGTCTCTTATTTAGATTTATTCGAACAACCGTTAATTATTAAATGTTCGGAAAGTTGAGTGGTGTCACCCCGGATATTTCTTTATCAAGGAAAAGAAATATTTAGAACCCATCTATATATCTATATTTTTATATGAAATATATTTTCAAATGTTTGAATTTTAATCACGCAAAATAATTTGTTTTTATAAACTTCAATATTGGAAGTATTTTTAACCCTAAAGATTTTGTTTACTTTATTTCATAAATTCATAAGATGCCACAACATATTTTTATATTTTAAAATCAGAACAAATTTTTATCTCTTTTTTTCTTTTTCTGTATGTTACATGATGTTAAATTTTTAAAATAACCGTGTCTCGATGTTTAAATTGAAATAATTTTTTTGCAGAAAATTTTGCCCTTTTTTAAAGTTTGTTGCTGTCATAAATTTCCATTTAATTTGTCAGAACAGGATTTTTCACGATTCGATTTTTTCTACTTTCATAATTGATTTACGACGATTTAAACATCATGTTAAATGTATAAAGTGACACGACTTAATAAAGATTATTTTTTAGAAAAGATGAAAATCTTCTAAACAAAAAATATAGCAGCTTTAAATTAAAAAGAATTAGAAAATAATTTAAAATTAGTTTAATCCTGTTAAAATTAGGAGGAAAGGTTTATTAAAAATTTTATATGATAAAATTATCCAATTAACTATAGTTTATAACGTATGAGGGTATGAAACATTAATTAATTAATTTATTTATTTTAAATGTATTCCTGGCAATAAAATAAATAAATAAAATAAAAAAAATGCTGCCTATGGGAGACATGCAAAAGAAAACAGTTCTGGAAAAATTCGCTGTTTTCACTGATCAGAGCTTTCGAATCCTTAAATGGTACTTTGTGCAAATTGTGATTTATACATAAATTGCATGACGAGAAGTTCATTATACATAGTTCATTAAATTAAATTCCTGCTATAAACATCATATTGCAATTTAAAATGGTTAGTGGATTTATTTATTTTTATTTATTTATTTACCGGACGAAAGGAGCTACTTGGGAACATCCGCATAACATTAACACTCTTTTCCCTGGATTCCCAATGACGTCTGGATTTAAGCGTGAAAATTTCCCAACAGCTAAACAAGAAGCAGGATATACAAGTAAATCTGAAGTGAGAAAAGAGCATCTTCTTTGTCGAAGACTGCGACTTTAATTTTTATTAACCCTCCAAGTGCTGATCGTTTCACTCTTAAGTGCAACCAAAGACCAATTAGCACTGCTTACCAGGTAGAGAATTTCATTTCGAGTGAGACTGTTCGTAAGATCGATTGATACCTTGATTTTAGGAGTGTTATATAGTCTCACTGCGAGTACTCTAGCGGGGATCCGAATCGTCTCGCAGCGAGACGATAGCACTTCGAGGGTTAAATATAACTTTTTATAAAATTTTGTATATAGTTATTGGGCTAGAACTGCCACAAAATTTTTTCTGAGACACACAGACATTTTCTAAAAATGTTTAACCCTTTCAGGGGCACTAAGTAAAAATGATTGAATTTCCTTTTAAATATATATATATCATAAAGTACACATCCCCTACAAGTCATATTTGATGAAGAAAAAAATTCAGCATGTGGGGATTTTTTTGTGGGTGGTGGCTAGGCGTTCTAGCCACTGTGTCTATCCACCTAAAAGATGCTCCTAAAAATCAAACTAAAATTAATGATCTAAGATAATATGTAAATCTGTTGTATTTAAAAGGTGCATTACAGTATATTTACACTACCAAATACTTTTGAATTAAAAATTATTTTTCATAAAAATATATAAAAGAAACTTCAAAAGATTTTCACACAACTTGTCCATTTAAAAAGGTCACAGGCACATTCTGCTTAAAGTTAATGTAGTTTTGCCATCTCTATTTCAATTTTAGAAGTACATATTAACTTTTCATAAAAGTGGATAAAAAAAGTAGCCACTGCACACTTAGAGAAAAATTTCTAAAGTAGGTGGATAGACCCTCTAGCCACCGCCCCTGAAAGGGTTAAACCGTCTCTAGGACATTCAAGAACATACAAATCTGTCGGAAACCAAAGTCAGTTTTTTTTTTTTTTTTTTTTTTTTTTTTTTTTTTAAATATAAATACACATAGAGTAATATAAAAACATATTGAGTAATATAAGTGCAAATATGAATGAGAATATATCGTACATAAGAAGCAATGGAATGATTTATTATACAGCAAACAAAGAATGTGAAGTAAAATATTACTTTAATGTCCTAATAACCGTAATGATTTTGTTTATTATATCTATTTTATATTATTAATTGAAAAAAAAAATACAATTTTGTTTTAAATTAATTTGTGTTTATAGACCGTGTTTAATACGAAAACACGTATACAATAAAAATAAAAAATACAGCATACGTTCACAGTGGTCCATATAGGTTTTAAATTTTGAGGTCCATTTTTGTAAAAAACAAAATATTTTTGTAAAATACTTAACAGAATATTTCTGTACAATTTTTTTTTTTTTTTTTTTTTTTAAATATTTTAACCGTAATTTTAATTAATTTATTTGTGTGTGTGTGTGAAAACAAAAGAAAATATTGTATAGAACGTACCATTTTAGAATTCACTGTACTTCACTTAATAAAATAAGTTCAATTAAACTTTTAATAATGTTTAATTGAACTAAATGTAGGTTCTCAGTTGAAATAATACTGAAACTCACAGAAATTTCTTAATAAAAAGGTCATTTTTATAAAATGAAATTTTGTTGAGGGGCTGTTTTTATAAATTCGAATCTTGTAAAGGAGACCATTTTATGAATTTCAATTTTGTGAAAGGGACCATTTTATGAATCTGAATTTTGTGAAGGGCCTCATTTTACGAACTTTAATTTTTATCAGAGGCTCATTTTATAAAATGAAATTTTGTTGAGGGGCTGTTTTTATAAATTCGAATCTTGTAAAGGAGACCATTTTATGAATTTCAATTTTGTGAAAGGGACCATTTTATGAATTTGAATTTTGTGAAGTGCCCCATTTTACGAACTTTAATTTTTATCAGAGGCTCATTTTATGAAATCGAATTTTGTAAAGGGGCACATTATATGCAGTTGAAAGGCAGCTAAAAGACCTTAATTTTTATCTGGATAGTTCCCTAAATTCAGCATAACTTTCAATAATTTTATTTAAAATGGGAAGTATAAAAAATGATGATCATAATTTTTAAATCTTATTTCTTATTATTATTTGCCTGTTTTAAAATTTGTAATATATAGTAAACTTACTTTTTGCATGTTATTATTACTATTATTATTAATATTTTACTAAACATTTTATGTTGAAATACGTAAGAAATATATTTGTTATTTTCTTGTATTCCGTATTTTCAAACATATACTTTAGCGGCCATTAGTTTTCATTTTATCATTATCTCTAAAATATATTTTACGTGATTTCTTTTCTTAGTATTTTTGCTCTTAAAATAAAATCTTTTCACGGCTAAAATATGCAAAAATAACAGCAGGAAGGGAAAAAACATGAAATAAATTGCAAAGAAAAACATGAAAAATATTTTCTCTTGAAATTTCTAGGGAAAAGATGTCACAAAATACTTTGAGTCTTTTTTTTTTTCTGAAATATTTCAAAGCGGAAAAATTTTAGAAGAAAACAGCATATCATATTGTCACCATTAAATGTTTATCTATTTAAAGGTAAAATTAAAATACGTAAAATAATAATGACAATGCAATAAAACATTTAAATTTAACACTGTAATGATTGGAAAAAATAACTTTTACAAAAATTAGTGTTACACGATAAAAAGTTTAATAAGTAAATTAGAAACATGCTTTAGTTAATTTTAAGTAATTTGTAATTTTTATTACAAAATTACATGTTTTAAACATGTCATATAATGTAAACTGTACTGAAATCCTGTGTAGACAGTTTTTAAATCATTTTCGTATGTTAACTAAATGGAACTTATACACTTTTAGAACAAAAACATTTAATTTTGGTGTCAGTAAAATTTGACCTAATTAAACTTGAATGTCTCTAGAACATAAGGTCGTAATTTTTTTTAATATCAGGTCAACCGAGTCGGTCTCTCACCAATACGATTTGTTCAATTTACAGAATTATAACCAAAAAGTTTTTATTGAAACGTAGTAATATTGAAGATTAGAAAAAAAAAAAAAAAACCCCTGTTAAATTGCGTCATTATTTGCATAACAAATGAAATTTTATCTATAAAATCAACGAATTGTACCAATTTTAAAAAGACTTGGTTATTACTGCAACCTAGCAATAGTTGAGAAAATGAACCCAATTTAGAGGTCTGCACGGGCCGAAATTTTCAGGCCCGGGAACGGCCCGGCCCGTTAGAAAGGTTTGCTTACCCGGCCCGGCCCGGTATGAAATCGAAAAATTCAGCCCAGCCCCGGCCCGGCCCGATTCAAAAATATGTAAAATTACAAAAAAAAAAAAAAAAAAAAAAAGAGCCTTCTACGAAAGAGATTTTTAGCATGTGTTTTTCTGAGTTTTTATATAGCTAAGCAATAGAAAGTTCTTTAACAAAACTTCTGAATGTTTACAAGATATTTATATATAAACAGTGTTTCATTATTACAGACGTACAGAAGGAAAAGACAGACAGACGCACAAAGACAGACAGAAAGTCAAATCGAAAATATTAGCATTCTCAAACAATATAGGAAGATATTTAAAATGGTTAATAGTAGTAAAAATACACTTTCAACCACTTCCTGTTATGTACCGTAATGTATCCAAATCTTTCATGTGATCCGATAAAAAAAAAACTTTAATGCTAATCCAACCATATTCAATAGAAAAGATGCTTTTGCACATGCTAAAAATGATGCTATTTTCATCCAGTGCCCCAGAGAAAAGAAAAAGAAGCCTTAGAGGAAAAGTTACAGCGGAAGGATTTTTATAGCCGTCATACCACCTAAACACTACAGACCATAGAAAACAAAGCCTTATATGCAGTAACGTACCTAATTTCTTTTGTTTGTTACATGTACGCAAACTGGTAATAACATGCATATTATTTTGAAATCGAAACCATCTAATATTACTTTAAATAAAGTATATTAATTTCGAGACATGTTTCAAATATTTGGGGAAAATCAGATCACGAACAGACAAGCTGATAGACAATTAAATTGAGGTTACAGACATCTTTTAACAAAATAAAATTTTATGTGACATACCAGACTGTAAAATTATGTAAAATAAATGACTGAAAAAGTATTTTATCATTTTCCTTTTTCGTTGATTAACGAGGAATCTAGAAAAAGATTCGGGCCGGGCCGGACTCGGGCTTAAAATTTTCTCCAGGCCCGGTCCGGCCCGGCCCGAGTACACACAAAAATATTGAGCCCGATCCTACAAAAAAATTTTAAGCCCAAGCCCGGCCCGGCCCGGCCCGAACCCGGCCCGTGCAGACCTCTAACCCAACTGATGTATTACTGCCCCATATGTTGTCAAAACTAGAAATACTGTATAGTCACAAAAATTAAGATCAGGAAAAAGGAGGATTTTTTTCAATTTATAGGTAAAATCTCCATTCGTTCTGGGATTAAAGGTGTAGGCCGCTAATTGGCGCCGTGCTCGAAGCTCACATGCTCGAAGCTCATAGTAGTCAAATCGTGTTTGAAGCTCACATTCACCAATATCTCGTGTTCCAAGCGCACAAATATATTCACCCCTTTCCCCAACGCATCAACTTGACAGGTGGGATTAGATTAGACCGTGGCCGTAGCGCACGTAACTCGTATCTCAAATAGAGCAGACGTACGTGACGTCTCTGCGATAAACATTGACAGATGATTCCGCACGTGCTTTAGAATGTAGTCAAAAGTGGGATAAATAGATAAATATATATGGAGGCTTTTAATTGAAAAATCTGTATTGAAATGCTTTTAATACACAGGAAAGAGATTTTTCAGATTTTCTGCTGATTTAAGCTTTTTTGTACATTTAGCTTTTCAGCTTTTTTTTTTTTTTTCAGCATTTTTTATATTTCTGGTGTGTATTTGTTCTTTCTTTATACATTGAAGATTAAAATAAATATTTATTACTCTAATATAATGGATTTTGTCATTGAAATTCTAGTTGTCTTGCCTTTGCGTACAGTTTCAGTTATTTTATATTTCTGCAAATCTCATCCCTGAATATAAAAATATTTTTTTCTATGGGAGATTATAGAGAAAAAATAATTAAAGAGTTATTTAATATAAAAATATAATTAAAATTGATTGCTTTTATTAAAAATCAAAATGTTTAATAATAAAATTAATTTGTTCAATAGAACTATTTGAGTTTTTAATTAAAAAATCTATTTCTAAATATTTTCATTAAAGATTAAAAAAAAAAAAAAGAAAAAATAAATAAATAAAAAATCTAGAAACCTAATTTAACTAATATATATATTTAATAACTAAATTAAATTAATTGAGATTGTTTAGTATTATTGTTTCGGCTTTTAATAGAAAAATCTTTACTAAAATTTTTTTTATATTATTAAATATTTATTTTCTATGAACGATAATAATAATAATAATAATAAAAGCTAGTTAAAAAATCATCCAATAAAATATTCTAATTAAAAAATAACAATTTATTTTACAATTAATTGAAATTACTTAATACTATTTTTTGGACTTTTAATTAAAAGGCCTATTTCAGTAACCGAGCGGTTCTGCTCTCCAAGCTGATAGATTAGTGTTAGTGTTGATGTCTGGGAATAGGGCCGATTGTCTACCCTAGGGTCCTAGGCCCGAGGGGGAGTGCCTTCCATGGCGGACTTTCAAAGGGTTCCTAGCCCATATTTACGCAAGTTTATGAGAAAACCACGTAAAACCCCGAACGACTAAGCCGACGAGCACGGACCTGGGATCGAACCTGGCATCTCAGGTCTACCAGCTTTGAGCACAGAACCGCTCGGCCGCTCGTGGGCCTTGATAAATTGGAATTGCCGGGTTCCCGCTTGTCAACCTAGAAATTCGGAATTTTCCATGGTTTTCTCTGAAAAACGCGTATATACAGGACAGGGCTTCTTAGAAAGAACTCTCATGAAAGGCATTTCAGCCAGGCTTAGGACCTGCATGTTGTCAGTGTGTTTTAATGCTTAAACCACAACCACCAAAATATTTTTAACTCAAAAATACTTTTTTTTTTAAGCATATAAATGATTATATACAAAAAATAATATTAATTAAAAAATCGTTTAAGATTACATTCTAATTAAACATAATTTAATTATTAATGATATAAATTTGAAATAATTAAATTAATTGAGATTGCTTAATACTGTTGTTTGGGCTTTAAAAAGAAAAACCTAATTCAAAATGCTAAACATAAAAATATTTTTTTCTATAATTGATCATAGAAAGTAAGTAAGTAACTAAAATTATTTTACTTAAAAAAACTTTAAAAGAAAGTGTAAATTAATTATCTAATAGCTAAATGAATTATCAAAAATATAAATTTTAATAATTATATTAGCTATGATTCCTTAGTACAATTTTTTCTGCTTTCAAAAGAAAAATTATCTAAAAACACTTTTAATATTAAAATATTTTATTTTCTGTGAATAAATATGGAAAAATAAAATAAATAAATAAAAAAAAAAGATAGTTAAGGATCTAATTAAAATTATTTTATTTAAAATATTCTAATAGAAAGAGTAAATTCATTAATTAATTATCTAAAAACTAAACGTATTATAAATAATAATAGTAATCAAATTAGCTTAAATTGCTTGATACAATTTTTTCTGCTTTCAATAGAAAAATTTATTTTAAAATACTTTTAATATTAAAATATTATAATTAAGTTAGTTGTAATCGCTGAATAAAATTATTTGAACTTTTAATTAATAAGCCGAGAAGTTCTGTTCTCCAAACTGGTAGACAGGAAGTGCCGGGTTCAATTCGAGGTCATGGTTGTCGACCCTCATGTTCTCAGTCGGCTTTAACACCTAAACTACCATCACGAAATTATTATTAATATAAAAAGTTATTTTAATCAATGATTATATATAAAAAAAAATTATTAATATATCATAACTAAAAACTAATTTAATTATCAAAAATATTTTTTTTAATAATTGATTTAGATTACTCAATATCATTTTTTGGGCTTTTAATAGAAAAGCTATTTCAATATACTTTGTAATATAAAAATATATCTTTTGTCATGATTACAGAACAAAGAAATAATTAAAATTATATTATTTAAATAATCTAAAATGAAATTTTACATTAAAATATACACAATTTTACTAATTGGTGTGCCACTCACACTATTTTAGACTAAAATTTGATAACAATGTATGTTTTCATTAACATTGACTGCCAAATTTATACTCCAATCATAACTTTTGAATTATAACTTACTAATATTTTACCAGAAATCGATTTATCAATATGTTGATAATTTAGGTGGGGGTGTTATTATTATTATTTTATTTATTTATTTATTTTTTGCAGACTGTACCTTCGTATTGTAAGTTCCGATTTCTAGTTAAAAAAATACTTACAACAATTAACTTTGATAACAAAGACATTCCACAAATTATGTGTAGTCTTATATATAATCTGTGAATTTTATATAAAACATATATAGTACTTAAGATTGACTTATTAAATAAAACTGCGTTAAATAAATACACGAACAATCATTTCGGGCCATTATTCCTGATATATATTTTTTATCCACCCCCGAAAATATTTATGTAAATAAGCAGAAAATAATTTTATTTAATAATTTAATTCCTAGTTCCTGCCTTAGTTCAAAAAATAACTCATAAACTGAATTGCGCTTCAAAAACCATCTTCCTCGACCTCCCCCCCCCCCTCTGCTCTTCGGAAAAAGGGATTAGTCTCTTCCCACCTGTCAAGTTGATGCGTTGGGGAAAGGGGTGAATATATTTGTGCGCTTGGAACACGAGATATTGGTATATGTGAGCTTCAAACACGATTTTCCTACTGTGAGCTTGGAGCACGTGCGCTTGGAGCACGACACCTTTTTCCTAGTGGCTTATCGGAATGGTTATAAACATTGTCGCATTATTGCAAAAGATCCAGATTCCGCTATGGTCATTTTCGCTTTTGATGAATTGAATTCATCTTTTTAATTAAAAACATCTAATAATTTACAGATGTGTTTTCTTGAGCATTATATAAATTATTTACAGAATTTTTGGTAAAAGAGTATTTCTTCCAATGCACACGAAATAGAGATTTAAAAATTATTCAACTTTAACGTCGTAAACATTTCGAATTTTATTGCTCTTAATCTTAAATATATGTGAATTGCAAGTTGTTATTGTGAGACAAGCGTTGCATAGAAAGAGTTAAAAAAAGGAACATGTCTTTTTGTGATGGGAAGTGGTCAAAGTGGTAACATCAAAGTGGTAAAAAAGGATGGAAGGAGAGAATCGTGTGAAGCCATGTCAAATCTTTTTAATTAATTTCTAACTAAAGTTGTTGTATATTAATGCATTGTTGTTTAGTTTGCTGCTCTCATGCCAACCTTTTTCGCTTGTTGAATAGGTATGGTATTATTTCGACCCAAAGCAATTGTTGTGAGTGTGTAGCAATTTACGATGTTCCTGCGATTTTATTATTATTATTATTATTATTATTACTTTTCAACACCGATGCTTCTGTACAATCGTTTTTTTTTTTTTTTTTTTTTACTGCCATCATTTTTGGTAACCTTTTTAATATTTTTTTAATCCACCGGAATACGAAAGTAAAAATTCTGTACCATTTAGTCAAGTCAAATAGTGCTCAACGTAATATGGACTATACATAAAACGATTAAAAGAGAAAAATAAAATCTTTTAAAACATTTATTTCAGCATTCCAAATCATTTTTTTTTTTTTCCAAATACTTTTGACTAATTTAAAATCCATCAAAAAAGAATTTAACAAAATTTTAGATTCTTATTTTAATCTGTTAATGGCCAAAAAAAAAAAAAGCAAAGCCAAAAGCAGTAAATATGCATAGCTTTTCCATGAGTTTAAAACGAGTTTAAAAATAAATGTTTGATAGTAAGATTAGTAATAAGAATTTGGATATTTGTGCGCTAGACATAAGCACTGGTGCGTTGGATATAAGCGCATGGAAAAAAAATCTGAATTATAAAAGCATATTACACTGGTCAAAAAAATTAAAGGATCAGCCCGTTTTCTCTTTCTCTTCTTTTGCACATAATTTTTAAACAAATAAACATATGAACATAAAATTTGGATGGCCTGTTCATTATCATATTATTAACTGAATCCTACGTAATTTTAGCATAAGAATAATTTTTAAGCTAATAAATATTCATTTTTCTCGCAAAAGTAAGCTTTGGAAAAAATGAAAAATTTCAACAAATTTAGGAAAGAACACATAATGAAAAGTGGTGTTAAGGATGCATTAGAGATAGGTAAAGACGCTCATATCTTGAAATGTTAAACTAAATCTCGATTTTTCTTTTTGTATTAAATTTTCCTTTACTTTTATAATGAACTTTTTAAAAATATATAATTACTAATTTGTAAACTATACTCAGCACTAGAATAATAATGATGTCGAAAAATAATTGTATAATGAACATCTTATCCAATTTTCCTGTTTGTATGCATATTTTTTAAAAAAGTTATTCACATGCGAAAAGAAGAAGAAAAAAAGAAGAAACAGAAAATGAATGCAGGTAGAAAGATTTGGTTGTAATCTAACATAGGAACGCGTGTGCGTCTTTACCTTTCTGTAAGGCATCCTTATGACCATTTTTCATTAAGTGTTCTTTCCTAAAATTATTGAAATTTTTCATTATTTTTAATGCTTACTTTTGAGAGAAAACTGAATATTTATTAGCTTAAAAATTATTCTTATGCTAAAATTACATAAGATTCGGTTAATAATATGATAATGAACAGGCCATCCAAATTTTATGTTCATATGTTTATTTATTTAAAAATTATGTGCAAACGAAGAGAAAGAGAAAACGGGCTGATCCTTCAATTTTTTTGACCAGTGTATTTTCATGTGAAAGGAGACAAATTGACATTCCTAATAAGGCCACGAATTGTAGCATTTTATTTCTTATGCCATTGTGGGATTAAATTGTTTATTTATTAAGTAAATTTTAGAACTATTATCTACAAGGCGCCGTTATTGAACGATAAAATATCATAAAAAAAAATTCTTACCCTTTTTAAGAAGAATGCTCATAAATAACAATGATGTTACTCCCGGTATAAAAATGAAGCAAATATTTTATCTGCTTTAAATATGACAATATTATGTTAAAAGAGAATAAATATAATAATTATTTAAAATTAAAAATCTGGAGTGACTCCACTCGACTTTCCGTACATTAAGTAATTAACGGTTGTATAAACAAATTAAAGCAAGACAAGTCGTTAAATAAACAAGAGTGAAAATTACAATAGGGTGTTTGAATATTTTTCTCCATTGTTTAATTTTACGCTATTGCACTTCAAGTAATTTGAGTCCATATATCATAATGATAACGAACATTTCATTGTGTCCCTGTAAAAAAAGCTATAAGTGCTAGATTCACCAAAATCAATATGATTTGTGCGACTGTGACTCGTAATATGTGTATAAATTTTCAGCTCAATCGATTAAGATGTTTAGACGCTATTCACTTTAAAAAATTTGAGCCCATAGGCCATAATGACAAAGAATACTTCTTCGTGTCCCTGTAAAAAAACTATAGGTGCTAGATTAACCAAAATCAATAAAATTTGTGCGGCTAGGACATATAATATGTGTATAAATTTTCAGCTCAATCGAATAAGTTGTTTAGATACTATCGCACTTTAAAAAAATTGGGTCCATAGACCATAATGATACAGAATTTTTCTTTGCGTCCCTGTAAAAAAACTATAAGATCTAGATTCACTAAAATTTATACAATTTGTGCGACATTGACATAAGATGTGTATAAATTTATAGCTCAGATGAATACGAGGTTTAGACGCTATCACTCTTTAAAAAATTTGGGCCATAGGACATAATGATAAAGAATTTTTCTTTTAGTCCCTGTAAAAAAAAAAAAAAAAAAAAAAGAAGTGCTGGATTTACCAAAATCAGTAGGGTTCGTGCTATAGTGACCTGTAACATACGTACCAACTTTCAGCTCGTATGAACGAAGCGTTTTGGCGCTGTCGTGCTCACTCACATACACACATACATACTTCATCGTAAAAATAGTAAAAGTGAACTCAGAAGACCTCAAAACGTATAGAAACACCAAAATTTCAAAGTCGGATTTTTGGCATGATTACAATACATTGTTTACATATATATGTTCTTAAAGTAAAAATCGCTTTAAAATAATCTACAGAGATACTGAAATAAAACTGCAACTCAATTTTTTCAAAAATAATAGTACGTGTGATCATTTAAGACATCGAGAAAAACTTTAATTTCTAGATAACGGTTAACTGTAGAAAACATTATTATAAAAGTTCTATCAAATTACTGTTAAATAATCAGTCAGAGGCTCATTGTGGCCAGTGACTTAAATGTTACAATATTAAAGTCTATTTTTTTTTTTTTTTTCTAGTAAGCAGTGAAAACGAACGTTAGAAAGCATAGACAAATACTATAAAAACTGTCATAAGAATATAAATTAAAAATGTAGAAAATGGTCATAACAGAAGAAAAAACGTAAGTAATTAATAATTAATATTTAGTAATAAGCTATTTCATTTTAGTTCGAAAAGTGACGTAGCATTTTTCTTATTTTGAATACATTAACTTTTTATTCCTTTAAGATACTTATAAACAATTAATTATAACGAAAGTATAATTTTTTAAACCAAGCTTACTTATAATCAGTACAGAATATACGCGGTTTCTATTTTAAAAATACCTAAACTATTTTTCGCACTTTTATAAATGCTCAGAAACAGCTTGGACAAAATTTAATATGTCATGTAGATAAGGTATCTTCCCGATGAAAAACTTCATTACAGATAAAACCATGTTTTTACTTGGTTGAAAAAAAAAAAAAAATAAATAAATATTTTTTCTCTGAAATTGCTTCCTTATAAAATTATAGGTACGTACATATACAAGAAAATAATACTATGATATGTTTAGATAACGAAGAAAATAACATGTAAAATGTTCATTATCTGAAACAGCTTTTACGTAATCTTAACTAATTAATACTTCAGCTTAATGTTTAAATAAAAAAATAAAAGCTTTAATAAAATAGCTTATAAAATTATAAGTTAAGAATATGTTAGATTAAATAATTTCATCCCTTTTATTATTTAATAAACATTACTTTACCGTTAGCACAGTCACATTTTTGTTCACTTTACTCGTTAAAATTTTTATCGTACAATATGTCTGTCGCGTTGCTCGTAAACTTGGCAACAATTCAAGCGGTAGACAGCGCCACCTGGTACGATTGAGCTATTTTTTTATTCAACAACCACCAATAATTTTTAATAGTGATATCTGATATATATAATCGGCGTTTCTTCGATTCTATTCGCCTTTTATGTATATCAAATCTCACTTTTAAAAATTATTGGTGGTTGTTTAATAAAAAAAGTCGCGCAATCTATACTAGGTGGCGCTTTCTACCGCTTAAACTGTTGCCAAGTTTACGAGCAACGCGACAGGCATTTAGTTTAGGAGCTGTGGTACAATATTTCATTCTGTTTTTCAATTCTTAAAAAAAAAAAAAAAAAAAAAAAAAAAAAAAACGCCAGTTTTTCAGATTTTTGACTGTTTCTAATCTTTTAATAATGTTTTTTAATTATAATAAATAATTTATTTTACTATTAATATTTTTTACAGGTAGTATATTAGGTGAAAATTGAGTTGTGTTTAATGCAATGGTTTGAGACACTAATGAGTTCGTGTTTGCATGGTGAGCCGACAGTTTGTAAGTTGTCTGCCAATAGGAAAGGGCATCGCAAATATCTAGTATAACGCAAAGATGTTTAGACGAAGAATGTTGAAATTCTTATTTGGGATTTTTTAACATCTAGTTATACACATCCCCCCCCCCCTGGTTACTGCATGACCGCTCATTTTGAAGATATCTTTCGTTTATCAAATATTTCGTGATATCTGCAACTATGTTTGCATTTCGCATAACTGAAAAATAGTTTGCAGTATAAAATTTGTAGTACTTAAGACTGTTATAACAGAAATGTGAAACCTTCGTTTTAACAAAACCATGATAACTTAAAGTTTATTAGGCATTTCATAGTCTCCAGTTTTTAGAGATAGCCACAATAATTGAAAAACCGTTTGCCATAGAAAATTGAAACTTATTATTTATAACATGTGTAACGCCTTCATTTTTTGATACTCTTTAACCCTTCTCTTTAAGGTTAGAAAATAATATGTCATAATTTAGTAATAAAAAAAATGTACAATTTAATAAACGTACATGGTTTTCATGTGCATCTACGTATTTATTTATTTTTTAAGTTTAATCTCTCTGTTAAATTGTTTTTATTTTGTTTTATTTTACGATATTAATAAAATAAAACGAGAGTTTTAATAAAAGAAACTGTTCGAATATAAACACGAAATAAAACCCAAAGAGAAAAATAGAGTGTAGCATTACAACAACAAAAAAGATTCATAAAAACGGTCTACTTTAAAAAAGATCTCTGTAGACTAATAACCGTCTTGTGCCTCCAACTTTTTTTTTTTTTTCTTCTCTAGCACACTTAAATATAAGAGTCACACGAGTGTAATCAAAAGTTGAAAATGGCAATTCACCCAAAATTTGACGGTGGAGAGATATTTTTCATCTGCACGGCATCTTTTATATTATTTTGAACATTTTTCTTTTATGTTATAAGGATTAAATTATTATACTTTGTAGATTTTCACGAAAGTAAGCGTTTATTAAAAATGTTTTAAAAGTATGTAGTCATTTAAAGAATTAATTTTTCTTTTAAATAATTCTGAATCTTTTTTATACTTATACAGTTCATGTAAAAATTTAAAATTTAAATTCTGTATCGATAAATCTGAATATGTATCTGTTTCGAAAATCTATAATTTAGAAATATCGATAAATATCTACAGAATACATTCATTGTCCTTTGTGAGCTTTATAAACTCGAAACTTTGATTGTAGAAAATATTATTTGATGTGTTAATATGACATAAAAAATGATAAATTTTAATGAGTTTTCTTTTTAATTATTTTGATTCTTTTCTCTCTGGCTTCGTTATCTGCTTAATGTTTGAGAAACAAAAAGAAATAACATAGAGGGTCGAGTCACATTATTATGGCCACCATCTGTCTCAGTTTAAACAACTCACAACCAATAAAAAAGCAGTGAACAGCACTAAAAGCAGTGTTGCCAGATTGGGGACATCTTTTATTCAACTATCACCAATAATTTTGAGAAGTGATATTTGATATATAAAATGCGCGATTAAGCTTCGAAATGATTAGGCAGCCGTTACAATTAAAATTTAGTGGTGGATATAGCATAAAAAAAAAGTCCTCAATATGGCAACACTGACTAGAAGAGTTGTGGGTACAAAAAATTATCTTGAAACAGATGTTTCAGGGCTGTAATGAGTAAAACATGTGATTAATATGACTGCTAAAAGAGGTGATCATTGGCTTTCACTCTAAAGACCATAGTATTTTGAAAACTGTATAGTTTGTGAATCGTTCCAGCGCTCTTAGAATGCACTGGGAGTGGAGTAACGGTACCATTCAAAATCAATACCCTGGAAACTGTGGTGCACCAGGAATCATTATGTAACTGAAGAATCTCACTGACAACGGTGTGTGAAGACTAGACGACATGCTACATGCACTGTAAAAAAATAACTATTACCAGCTGCAAGAAACTCTCTGTGATTGGAGAAAATAATTATTTTCTCCAATCACAGAGAGTTTCTTGCAGCTGGTAATAGTTATTTTTTTACAGTGTGGGAGCAACTAACATGTCAAATGAAACGGGTGACTCCCAGAATTGTGTATATGACATAAAGGCAATATTAGACGTAGGCTGCTACTGATTAGTGAAAGGGTATTTTGTCCATGTTTTACGTTTTCTGCTTCATCGAACGGATGTGAGTTCATGTATTCTATAAAAATTTATTTGAAAACAAACATTCAGCAATTATGTACTGTTGAAATCAAATAGTTTGATGGTGGTAGTGTTATAAAGTGTGGCATGTTTCTTATGGCATTGTTTGTGTTCTTTCATACCTGTGGAATGTGCACTCAACGGATGGGTTTATGAATCCATTGTTGTAAATCTCTTATATTATTAAAATCTGTACGCGTGTGTGTGTCTGTGTGTCAGTGAGAAACGGCTTGACGCAGCAAAAGCTCGGCCGCTAACGGTCGCACGGACTTCGAACAGGTACCGATGGACAGAGAATTTATCGCAGATCTGGGTTATCTAATTTGCTAAACGATGCGACCCTAATTAGCGGAGATATTAATTAAAATGTCGACCATTGTCTAACGAAAAAACGATTAGAAATCGCGGGCGACCGAAATTTTGTTACAGAACAGCCTACCTCGAAAGAAAAAGCAAAGAGAGAAAATTTCGGGGTTCTTTGTAAAGCGATCCTGTTTGAACGGTTCGACATATCGAAAATACAACTATACCAAAAGAAAAAGCATTTATTACCGATTCTTACGGTACAATTTTTTTAAAAAAATACGGATTTTTTATATTTTTAAAAAAAGTTTTAAAAAGGGTCGAAAATTTCTCTTTTTCGCAGTCGTCTTTTTCGAAACGCCCTGTACGACCGAGTAACTCTTCCATTTCTTAACATCTGGTATATAAATAAAGGCCATTTAATCCTCTTTCGAACCATATAAACATTTTTACAAAATACGGATTAGCGATCCATATTTTTAGATTTTACGAAACATCGATTTTTTCGCAAAACATTTTATAACTCAAAAGCGTTTAGAGATAAATCATTTCTTTCTTTCTTTTTTTTTTTTTTTTTTTGTACAGTCACCCAAACAAAAAACGCCACCCCCCCCACCTAATTTCGCCGTAAATTATCGTAGAAACATTTGACTGGTACCGATCGATTTGTAATAACGTCTAGTTTATAACGGTATAGTTAAATTTTGCCTAAGGGGTCGTCTACATATTAAAACTGGCATTAACTTCATTTTCTTCAATGGCAACCCCTATTTTTGACTTCATATTCAGATTTCTGAGATCAAGGCGGTTCGAAAAACATACCTATTTATATACCATAAATCAATTTTAAATAGAGTTACACGTGAAAATGTATTAGGGGTCCGTCTATACATTTAGAAAATATAAATCACGATCTACCACCCAGTATACATTATTTATTAAGTTTCACACCGGAAAAAAATTTCAGAAATGTTAATTATAAAATAAAAAAAATGAGTAATTCACAGAACTTTCTGAGTTAGTTTATGAATTAAAAGATTTTTATTGGTTTCTATTGATTAAACATCAGATAGTTCACTTCATACGAAAAAAATTAAATAGCTTGAATAGATATTAAAATATCTATCAAAAAAAAAAAAAAAAAAAAAAAAGATGAATGGTTTTAAATTTGTTTGAAAATTCAAAATTATTTTAACTCAAGCTGCCGTATAATTGTCTGAAACGGCGGCACTCAACCTGGTTCCCACGGCCGTTTCACAGTGACAATGGGAGTTTGTTCTGATACTGCAGTACTTTCATTTTCTTTAATTGACTTTTTTAAAATATTAAAACAGTTTTTTTTATTTTTTATTTATTTTTTAATTAATTATTATTATTATTTT
This sequence comes from Salticus scenicus, assembly GCA_963930645.1. Classification (NCBI taxonomy): domain Eukaryota; kingdom Metazoa; phylum Arthropoda; class Arachnida; order Araneae; family Salticidae; genus Salticus; species Salticus scenicus. Next base: position 217,183,327 of record OZ005652.1, on the reverse strand, counting down.
TTTTTTTTCATGACATTATTAAAAACTTTTACATAAATCTCCACGATATTCTTTTGCTTTTATATTTTATAATGTGTAACAAATTAATATGTAAAATAATAAATCGTACTACTTAATGGGATGTTATAAAATTCTACACTTTAACACAGACAACGAAGTGGACGGTGGGTGTAGAAAGGCTGACTACCCTTAATCTAAATCTTCACTTGAAAAGGTCAAAATGTTACATAACTCTTTTTTTTTTTTTTAAGGAAAAAAGAAGAAGATAAGGAGGAGAAAGACGGATCAAAACGAATATAAAGCATATTAAACGTTAATACCCTTTAAACACTGGAAAAAGGCAGGGTTTTGTATTGTGTGTCATTTGGGAGCTGTAGAGTGCCAGAAAATTACTTTATGTAATAAAACTTTTCATTTAAAGGGTATTTAAAGCAGCATTATATTTAATACATAGACTATTCAGAAAAAAAATACCATTCATCTGGTTCATGAAAAATAAAGAACATTTTCTGGCATTGCTCTATGTATATACATTCTTGTCAACCTATCCCGGAAGATTACTGGTCCCGCCCCTTTCCGTACATTTTTTTCACATCAGTCTTTTTAGAGCCGTGTCAGCCATCGGTGGCTGACACTGATCTTTCCATTTAGGCTAAGTCAGCCGGCAGTGTAAAATATGATATAAAACTACAGAACTTACATAGTTTTAAGTAATTACTGACAATTTATTTAAAATTTACTTCATGTTTTTTTTTTTTTAAATAGGATTTTTATAGGATTATATCGTTAAGGCCTAATGGGGTTTATTGAAACTCGATAAACATAACACGCTTCTAAGCAGCACGTGTGGCCTGAATGGGATTTCCATAAGAATTCGCGTGGCGCTCAATGAGTTAATCGTAAATGTATTTGAAGTTAATTACTCTAAAAATTAAATTGTGTACACACAGGGGCGGGAACTAACAATGTTACGGGTTAGGTTGGCAAGTATGCATATATATTTTGCTTGATTTATAAAAATTTATAACACATTTTCTTCTTTTTTTTTAGTATTTTGTGTTTATACCTCTCATTAAAAATAAATACAATATTCATATATAAACATTTCCATGCAGTAATGTATATAAACATATTGATTAAAGAAGATTTGTTGATATTATATAATTATTCTTCTATCTGTATAGTATATTAACACAAATATATTTTGTAAATTTCGCAGCATCGAAAAACAGCAACATAGCTTCCATATCAAGGCTTAATGTAAATAGCCTTGTAAATAGCCTTTTCACAAATTTTCTAAAACTTTATAATATAAAGCAAAATAATTTTGCATATTTGTAATTAAATCATTTAAGTTTTGTCTTCAATAATCGATGTAGTAAATACCATTGTGATTTATGCATACCAGCGTCACATACAGAGTCAAATAGGAATATGCAAATTTGTCTTTTTTTTAAAATAGTGTTTCAGCGAATCAGAGGCGGGGCTTCTTTTCTTTTGAAATTCTTTCACAATCCCTCGCCTACATTGTGATAACTTTACAAAAATATGCCAATTTGTATAATAAACATCAAAATATTGCTTAGGAAACAATAAAAATAACATAAAGGTAAATTAAAATAGTTTTCCGTCAAATTATATACAAACATTTACTTATAGAGGATACAGATTATAACAAGTGACGGCCCCCTAACAGGAATAAAAAGTGAAATATCACTGTAACTCAAAAAATAATGTTAGGAACGACCTGTAAATTTGGAAACCTATGTTTCTGATGATGCCCGTTCTATTCGTGCAAAAATTAACATAGGTCATAATTCATAATTTTTTCAAATATGAATTTATTAATAATTTTCATAATTCAAAAAAATGTTTCTTTAGCAAAAATTTGCATGGGATATGTTTGGGTTACTTCATTCTAACGAATAAAAAAAACAGAATTTAAATATCATAATTATTTCGGAAGATATGATTTAATGTTTGTCCCATTCATTTAACATTAGCACCCCCAAACTTTGACAGCTTATAACTCTATGAAAATTGAGAGAAATATATAAACTATACCATTTTCCGTGATGATTCGATCCAAAGAATTCAAATAAATTATAAAAAATGGGGGTTACCATTGAAAAAAATGAAGTTGATGTCAGTTTTAATATGTAGACGCCCCCCTAAGTAAAATCTAACTATAACATTATAAACTAGACGTTATTACAAACTGATTGGTACCAGTCGCATGTTTCTACGATAATTTACGGCAAAATTAGGTGGGGGGGGGTGGCGTTTTTTTTTTGGGTGACTGTACATAGATCTCGCATTCATAATTTAATTCCTAAAAGATTGAGAGAAAATTTCAAAAACTGAATGAGTTATAAATTTTTTAATTTCACGCTTTAAACCCATTGAAACAGAATACCGACCTTCCTTCCGTCAAATGAAGCATTGCAAAATGAATACCGTAATCAAATAATGCAGACGTCCATTGCGTCACCATAGCAACCCGTTCAATTTCTCGACGAAAGCGAAAAAAAATAAATAAAATAATAATAATAATAATAATAACAGCTGGCACTGATTGAGAATCGGAGGTATTTTGAGTAGGATAAAAAGTACATTTTAATTGCAAATTAAAATGTCGTTTTAATATTTTAAAATTTCAATATTTCAATTTCTAATTATGACTAAGTTATTTTTAATACATCATTTGAAAGATATTTTAATGTTCTTTTATATTATCGAAAGTTTTCACCTGATTTACACGTTTTGAGGTGTCCTGATTAGGTTTTCTTTTGCATATCAGCTAATTGAGTTAGAATGTTCAAAATTGGTATACGTAGGTTAATTAGGAGGGGCTGAAAGGATGGGGAAGAAATAGGTGTGCACCGCGCGCGAGATTTTACCCAATTTACACGTTTTGAGGTGTCTTGATTAGGTTTTCTTTTGTATTTCAGCTACTAATTAAAATAATTTCATAAGTAATGCATCATTAGAACGCTTTTTTGATTTGGAATCGAACAGTGGAATACAGAAATTCGAACTGCCAGATGGCGCTGTAATATTTTCAAATTTCAATATTTCAATTTCTAACTATGATTAAATTATTTTTAATGCATCATTCGAAAAATATTTTAAAGTTCTTTTAATTTATCGAAAGTTTTCACCAGATTTACACGTTTTGAGGTGCCCTGAATTAGTTTTCTTTTGTATCTCAGCTACTAATTAAAATAATTTCATAAGTAAGACATCATTAGAAAGCTTTTTTGAATTGGAATCAAACAGTGGAATACAGAAATTTGTACCGCCAGATGGCGCTGTAATATTTTCAAATTTCAATATTTCAATTTCTAATTATGATTCAATTATTTTTAATACATCATTCGAAATATATTTTAAAGTTCTTTTAAATTATCGAAAGTTTTCACCAGATTTACACGTTTTGAGGTCTCCTGATTACGTTTTCTTTTGTATCTCAGCCAAATGAGTTAGATCGTTCAAAATTGGTATACGTAGGTTAATTAAGAGGGCCTGAAAGGGTGGAGAAGAAATAGGCATGCACCGCGCGCGTATCCCTTAACTTGTGCGCGCGCAGAGCGCACGGGACTGCGATGCCGAAGGCAGTGGGGACCCGGTGCGAGTTTTTACCCGGTCAGAAATGATTTTTTTTAGGGGGCACGAAGGGTCAGGGAAGGAATACGCGCGCGCAGCGCACACGCGATTGCGCTGCCGAAGGCAGTTGGGACCCGGTGCGAGTTTTTACTCGATCAGAAATGATTTTTTTTTATGGGACACGAAGGGTCAGGGAAGGAATACGCGCGCGCAGCGCGTGTATCCCTGAAGTTGTGCGCGCGCAGCGCGCACGGGACTTTGCTGCCGAAGGCAGTGGGGACCCGGTGCGAGTTTTTACCCGATTAGAAATTATTTTTTTTTAGGGGCACGAAGGGTCAGGGAAGGAATACGCGCGCGCAGCGCGCACGGGACTGCGCTGCCGAAGGCAGTGGGGACCCGGTGCGAGTTTTTACTCGATCAGAAATGATTTTTTTAGGGGGCACGTAGGGTCAGGAAAGGAATACGCGCGCGCAGCGCGTGTATCCCTTAAGTTGTGCGCTTTTTTTTTTAGGGGGCACAAAGGGTCAGGGAAGGAATACGCGCGCGCAGCGCGCAAGGGACTGCGCTGCCGAAGGCAGTGGGGACACGGGCCGACTTTTTACCCAATCAGAAATGATATATTTTTTTAATTTCTTTTCTTAACACTAAAAGTTACTGTTAGTGATTCATTTGTTTTAGTGATTCATTTGAAAATACTGACTCGCTAGCGGGCGAAGCTCGCTAGTTATATACTGTTTGCTGCTTGCCTAAGAAGGATGGAATTTTTCAGCAGAACAAGGAAAAAGACCATATGTCAAGATCTGTCGAAATTAATTTTAGGAGAACAATAAAGAACTGTAAGTGCTCCGCTAATTTCCCGAATTTCTCCAGAACGTAATTTCATTGAACACCTTTGTAATGGCAATCATCTCGATTGCCCTGTTCGTAATACGTGTACTCTACCCACCATTTTGCCACAACTGACAGACGTACTTCCGTTTTCTTGGCTCTGAAACCTGTAGTAATTTTCCAAAATCTTATTGACTCCTTTTCACACCGTTTACTTACCGTCCGTTCTTTAAAAGACGGTTAATCTGACATTAGGAAGTGGTCATAATTATATGAATACACTAAAATTTTGTTTGAAATAAGGAGTTTCAGTTACAGATCTTGTAATTTCGGTGTTTTTGTTACCTAATTACATTTTAAAAAATATGTTTTCTAGGTGACCTTCTTTAATTCCTTATTTGTAGCACGACTTTTTATCTATTTTAGTGGATTATTCGTACAAAGTTTTGAGATTTGACAGTACAAATTTCTTCTTTGACTTCATTTTATTCAAATTAGGTTGATTGGTTGTAATTTTGAGGGATTTCAATAAAGTTTTTTCTTTCTTTCTTTTCTTTTTCCTTTTCATTAGTATTTTATTAAAATGTGAAAACAGTGATTCTTTGACTTTAATATTATTCCTTTAAATATAGTGACCAGCAAAGCGGATAGAGCGAGCTAGTATATTTATTATATATATATGAAAGAATGTGTAAAATACATTATAACTTTGAAAATATAAAGAAATATTTTGTAGTTTTAGTAATAGTTAGTCAATATCTCATTAAAGTATTCTTTTTTTTTTTTTACTTGAAAAAATAGAACAATTTCCATTTTATACTAGCTGGCACATAAATACTAGGCATATATCAGTAAAATAGAATGTAACATTTTCAGAACGTTTTATTAAGTGAAAAAAGACATAGTACTAATTGTTTCTGATAAACTAGACAACAAAAACATTAAATAAATATAAGCTGCCTTCAAACATTTTTTTTTAGATGCTAATTAAAACAATTCAACTCCGTTGCCTTTTTTTTCCTAACACAACATTTTTTTAGAGAAATTAATTACTTTTTTAACGATGTAAGATAATTTAACATTATCAAGCAGTAAACGATTTTTCTTTTCTTTTAACTGAAGAATATATAAAGAGTAATTTCTCTTTTATTCACTATAAATTGTTCCTTTCTTATTCATTGCAAAGAAGAGGAATAAATTTTAATTTAAGGGGTTATTGTATGGAGTAATAAAGAATGATACCTAAGAATTTTTCTGTTTCTTCTTTTTTCTTCTATTCTGTTTTATTTTTCTGCTTTTCTTTTTTTCCCCCCCTCATATAACTACTTTTAAATTTATGATGTTTAATTAGAAACATATAATACATTCTTATGATGCAGTGAAACTCTTGTTGAAGTAATTTGTCTTTTTTTTTTTTTTTTTTTTTTTAATCAACCAGTTTATTAAACCAAAATGTTTTTGGAAACGGAAAAAAATAATATTCAATGATATACTTTAAATTAAAAAATAAATATATATTGCAGAAATATTCTGGTATTGGGATCAATACTTATAATGTTTTCATGCTTCCAACATACATATTCCAATTTTTTAAATTTCCCATTATATGTTAGGTTTGGAAATTTATTATTTTTTATTTTGGTAAGTTTTCGACTAGATTTTTACACCCTTTCAGGTAAGTACGTAGCCAAGAGAGACTATGGGGGCCAATCACCCTGCTCCTCCCAGGATACTCTGAAATTAAATGTTTTTCTTAATTTTTGACCGAACAAATTAATAGATAGATGAAGATAGATGTGGGTCCTAAATCATACTCTCATCTATCTTCTTTAATAAATTTATACTTTTGAAAGTATACGTAATCGATTTTTCATTCTCTCCCCCCCCCCCCCCCCTCCGCATTTACCTCCTTGCAGATTTTATAATTTTGTAAGTATGCGCAATCGTATCATTACCAAAGAGACTTTATAACATGAATTTTCAAGGCTTTAACTATCGATATTATAATTTTTAAACATATTACCCCTTAATCCCCACCCCTCCAATCTTCCCTCCAATTAACTTCACACTTTCGAAGGAGTGCGAAATCGATTCGCTGTACCCAAAAACCTTAAATACGATTTTTCAAGGCTCTAGGTCTAATTTAAAAATTTCACATGCATATCGGCTGACAGATGGTGATATTGAAATGTCTTTTATGGCGGACTGGATTCAGCATTCCTGTAAAAAAGAAAACGTAATTCTGTACAGTCCTTGTATCCTAAATAAAAGGATACAAGGATTGTATTTTTAAGGTAAGTTGCAAGATTCTCATGTTTTGTGTTACATTTAGTGTATAATTTTGATTTATTTGATTCAATTTGCGGTCTCTTAATCATAAGATCAAAATGTGGTTAAATAACCGTTATCTAAAAATACGATCAAATGTATGGACTGAAAGCTGCCGTTCAAATTACCGTTTTCTTACAGTGGAAATTTTTACAGTGTATTTTAAATATGCATTTTAATGACTAATATTAATTTAATTAATTATTGGCGAGGATAGAATGTTTTTCCTAATGTAGAAACATTCATTATTAAATTTTATTAAGAAATCGTATAATAAAAATAGATAAAAATATAAAATAAAGACTGCGATTCTTGATTACTTACTTTTAGCTAACAAAGAGACGGAAAGGGTGTGGGGTCCTCAAATCGAACGGAGGTTCCGCGTGTAGTTAGCACTCAGTGAGTGTATTCATATACTCAAATCCTAGAGCGCACTACTTAGCCATCGCCAAGAAAAAAAATCCTGAAGTTTGAATTTTTTTTTTTTTAATTTGTATTAAAATTTAATAAATCGTTATAAACAATTTCTTTTCAACTTTTATACATTGTTAAATCGCGAATTTAATGATTTCTAACTTTTTAACGATTAGAACTTAGAACTGTAGATAGAATAAATACAAAAGCCACAGTTCTTTTAAACATTACCATTTATTTTTTATAAAATGACATATTATTAAATACAATGAATATTTATGATTAGCATTAGCAATTCTTTCAATCATTCATCTTTACGAATACACAAACCTGGATGATATTTATCATAAAAACAAGAAAAACACAAATTTCCATAATGGAATGGAGCGTTACGAACAGATGAATTTGTAATTTGTAAATTCTTCATATTATTTTTGATTTATTAAATATTATTTAATTCCAACCACATGCGAATAATAAATTTCCATATGTTTAATGTTAAAAAGTTAGAAATCATTAAATTCGCGATTTAACAATGTATAAAAAATGAAAATAAATTGTTTATAACGATTTAATAAATTTTAATACAAATTTAATTTTTTTTTTTTTTTTTTTTTTTTTTTTTCAAACTTCAGGAATTTTTTTCTCGGCGATGGCTAAGTAGTGCGCTCTAGGGTTTGAGTATATGAATACACTCACTGAGTGCTAACTACACGCGGAACCAACGTTCGATTTGAGGACCCCACACCCTTGCCGTCTCCTTGTAAGAATAATTATAAATTTAATGAGACTTTGGATAAAAATTCCAGTAAATTTGCAGAATTTTTTACAATGTGAATGTTTCGATAAAGCGACAGAAATAACCTCTCTTTTATCATAAGATATCTTAGACGTTTTCTTTTATCATTACTTTCATTAAAAAAAAATATGAAGGCAAATTATACTTTTAAATAAAACGTAATATATAATGTTCATATAATGCATAAAATTGCATTTAGTTGAATAGTTTAAAACATTTTATGAATCTCATATCAACATTTCTAAAAATTGTCTTTCTATTTTTATTAAATCAAATTTTTCCATTTTCCGCTTCATCATGATCCCAATTTCAAATTCACGATACTTCACAAATGCGCATTTATTTTTACAAACTTTCAAAAATACCCGATACAGTCATAAAAATTATATCTTGTATTTTAAATAAACATACATTATCGCCAGCGTGTGTTTTCAATGTTTTAGTGTTATACGTAAATAATTAAATTCTAAGCAATGTGAATTCTTTATATAAATAAATGAATACAAGCCAATTCCGTTTATTTTCATTAGTACTTACAATTTTCGAAATCTTAATCCATTGAAACATTTTTACATCACAGAAAAACAACTTCCATCCAAGCAATTAAATAAAATACTATTTCTAAAATTTAAAAGCAAATAAAACGAAGCTACGTTGTTCATTTATTAAATTGAAAATATCTCAAGGCATGAAATTTTATCAAGTTAGGAAACAGAAGCATTAAAACCTTGTGTCACAAACATTAATTTAAATTTTATGATTCGAAATACTGTTTTAAGGATTAAGTGGGGTTTTACATATTTATTTTGAACTGTTTTAAAATTCGGCATGTTGCAATTTCTAACCCATTAAGAATTCATAGATCTTAGCACAAATAAAATTTTACAGACTTCTTTCTCCCGCAAAGAAAAATTTGTAGACGCTTTTTGAAAATTTAATTCGGTTTTATAAAATGTACGTGACAAAAATGTAATTTAAATTCAGATTTATGATTGCTGTTCTTTTTTCTTTATGTATAACATCAGTAATGTTTTTTAATGCCTTTGTGATAAACTAATCAAAAATACTTATAATTTAAATTCATATTAGTACATACATTTGTTTGTCTAAGGTTAGAGCTGGAGAAATTTACAAAGCTAAAAATGTTAACGATGTTTTGTTCAATTGACTAATTTTAAATATTAATAGGAAAGTAATTGAAGAGAAATATTCATAAAAAAATAATTTTAGCATACAAAACGTTATAAGAAAAAAGTCTAAGAAAACTGTTTTTTTTTTTTTTTTTTTTTTTTTTTTTTTTTTCAAAAATCTGTTTACTTAGTTTTCTTTAATTCTTCTTAATTTAAATTCTTTAAAACCTAAAAAATGAGTTTTCTTCAAAAAGCTGTTTTCTTAGGTTTTCCAATTTCTTTACTAATTAATTGATTTTGAAGAAAATCTTTAAAGAAATTGACAATAATTCAATTAAAAAGATATAAGTTTATAAATACATAGGTCCCAATTTATTACGGATTGTGCCATTATAATCATGTGAAATCATTATACAAATATCTTTATGCAGTATTCTTTTATAATATTATTCTATAATTAAATACGATAAATATTACTATTTATAAAAAGTGTTTGAAAATTATTTACAGTTTGTAATAAATTGTAACCTATGTAAATGAACATGAAAAAGGACATTTTCATCATAAATATCGAACATATACTAATAAAAAAAAATTACGAGAAGTTAAATAAAACCTTTTTACCCTCTGTATTTCTTAATATTTACTAATAAAAAAAATAATAATTTAATGCATATAAATGTAACAGATTATTAAAATAATAAAATGCCCCAAGAAAATTTAATAGCCAATTTCTGAAATTAGGATATAAAAAAGGGAAAACTTTATTATTATTATTTTTTTATTATTTAGAGTTCATTAATACGTTCAAAAAATAAAATATGAGCTAGATAAATATTATATTAGGTTACTATTAATAATATTTGCATAAGTAAATTACGTTAATTTAATCATAAAACATTCAGAAAAGATAAAATTTAAGTTCCAGTATTTAAAAACTTTTAAAACACTAACACAAGTCTAAATTTTGTTAATTTGTAATAAATTGCATTTTTTTTCGGATATGACACATTTACGCCCTAACAAACTCAAATTCTGTGGAACCAGTTTGTTGCATAGCTACAAACTTTTTAATTTATTCGGGGGTGTTTTTAGCGCCGCCTTTATTTCGCACCAGTTTATTTATAGAATAATTCTCTCCAATATATAACTGCGATAAAATAACAATAATAATAATAATAATAAAAAATGTGGTGCGAAGTAAAGACTGGGCTAAAAGTACTTCGGAATAAACTAAAATGTTGGCAGCTATGTAGTTGCTTGAGCAAGAATTTAAAAAATAAATACCGTCTATGCAATTAAATAACATAGCAATAAAATAACACAATTAAATAACACAATTAAATAACACAGCATATATGTAAACTTTCGGTACAACAAAAGGAAAGGTCTACTTTGGTGCTACCTTCGTAATTATAGTCATGTATCATAAATACATGAAATTAAGTAATGTAAAGTACAGTATTCTACGTATGAGCGCAATACTCTGAGAAAAAGAAAAAAAATATATATTTTATGCTGTGTTTTGCGCCAGAGTCACAAAAGTGACAAATTCGAAAACGGAAATGGCTGCTATTTCTTTAGTGAAGAACTCCCGCTATCTCAAAAAGACTTCCTGTATTTTTCTATAAGACGGAATCGGAATCTCGTATGGAATGCACAGATTTTGTATGAGATTCGATATTAGGCAATTCTCTAGACAAAATTCGGAAAAACCTCCGTAGGAACAAAGCAAAATATTCTGAATGAAATGGATTCTTGTTCCATTCCACATTCATAATATTGGAGTATATGGTCCACTGTATGCTGCTAATTCGTGCGTGATTTACAAAAAATTCGGCAGTAATTGTTTAGATTGATATTAAAATTTTATTCAATTCATCATATTAATCTAAGATTTCATAAACTTACAAAATACAATTTTCGTTTTATTGAATTGTTTCTATTTTAATTTATTCTTAAAGTAAAATAATATTCTTTATTATATGATTAAAACATCTTATTTACTAAAATGACCAGTAAACTAAGCCGTGTTTTTATTCCAGTCTCATTTTTCAGCTACTGATGTTATTTGATACTATGTGACATATTTAATCTCAAATAAATTACTATTTTCAGATATGCGAGCAAAAATTATGTAATGCTGACCTTCTTTTATATCATATTTTAGTGAAATTTATATTGAGAAAGCTATTATAAAATATTATTTTTGTTTCTGTTTTGTAATAAATTATTAATACTTATTTACTGTTTTTTTACATTCCGTACATACATATGTAAGGAAAGTATTGTAATCATGTCAAAAATCCGACTTTGAGATTTTTGGGTTTCTGTCCTTTTTGGTCCCCTGAGTTCATTTTTGCTATTTTTACGATGATATGTGTATGTGAGTGAACACGATAGCGCCTAAACGCTTTGACCAAATGAGCTGAAATTTGACACTTATGTTTTATGTCACCATAACACGAACCTTATTGATTTTGATGAATCTAGTGCACACAGTTATTATTATTATTTTTTTTTACAAGGACACACACCAAAAAAAAAAAAAAAATTATTTATCATTATGGCCAATGGGGCCAAATTTTTCAAAGTGCGATAGCGTCGAAACGCCTTATTAGTCTGAGCTAAACATTTATACACATGTTATAAATCCCTGTCGCACGAAGTGTATAGGGTTTGTTGAATAGGGTTGAATAGGGTTTGTTGCATTTATAGTTTTTTTTTTTTTTTTTTTTACAGGGATACAAAGAAAAATTCTTTATCATTGTGGTCTATGGTACCAAATATTTTAAAGTGCGATAGCGTTTAAATGCCTTATTCGATTGAACTGAAATCTTATACACATGTTATAGATTACCGTCGCACGAATTGTATAGATTCTGGTGAATCTAGTCCTTATGGATTTTTACAGGGACTCAGCGAAAAATTCTATATCATTATGATCTATGGGCTCAAATTATTTGAAGTGCAATAGCGTAAAATTAAACAGTCGGGAAAAATATTGAAACACCCTATTATGTTTTTCACTTTTGCTTATTCGACTATTTCTCTTACTATAATTTATTTACACAACCGTTCATTACTTAATGTTCGGAAAGTCGAGTCGAGTCACTCCAGATTTTTTTAAATTAAATACTGAAGTAAACACTTATATTATAAATGTAATTTAAAATAATCATATTATGTGAAATAACAATATTTGAAATAATTTTGTCTACGTGTTTTCTTAAAAAAAAGTGTTCAACTTGTAATTCTCGTAATACATACCCAAAGTTATCAAATTCTTTGCGTATGAATAAACAATGCAGCATCTTTAAGCATATTAGATTGACAGAATCATCATAAGTTTCTACTTCTTGTTAAAACAACTTCGAAGATGCACTCATGGAGACATTGTTGTCATGGTAAGATCACGTATGATTTTTTCTTGACATTAAGAAAATAAAAAAAAAATACATTAAAAAAAGTCTCAAAGTTTTTGAAGAGCGTGACTTCTTTCAAAACACGTTTGATGTCATTTTGGCTAAAATGACCCTAAAAAAGCCGTAAAACATCATAAAAATAAAAATAAAATAAAATGATACACAGAAGCATTAGAAATGGTAGAAGTTTTCCACATCGTTGTAAACGTTCACATCACGTAGACATGTAGTCTCTAAAATTTTGATCTCTTTTAATCTCCTACTGAACATGTGGATGTCAAAACTTCTGCTCTGGATAGAAATACATAAACATATTTTTTAGAAGAATCAAATTGAAGAGTCTACAATAATAATAATAATACAACAATAAAAGAGAAAAAATGTTAATGATGCGTGCCTTTTTTTTTTATTTTATTTTAAAAGAAAATATTAAAGGCTGTTTGTTTCGTTTGGTGATAATGCGTACAATATTATATATATTATTATACCACCGCACTTTAGAATGTAGAAAAAGAGTGGGAAAAAAGCTAAAAACCCCATAGAACTCTAGCATGGGAAGAAAACCAAAAAAACTCACAATATCAAGTGTGTTTAAAAAAAAAAAAAATAATAATAATAATAATAATAATAATAATAATAATAAGGCAGTAATAAAAGGACAAAATTGACTAGAAAAAGACATCAACGGGCGGGCTGGGGCGTTAAATATATCGTCGAGGGTTAATACGACTCGCCTAGTATCATTATTTGTATTATTACTGTTTTCTAATTTTTTTTTTTTTTTTTTTTTTTTTACTTTGAATTTAAAACATATAAATTTTTAGAAGCGATTTTTTTCCCTCAAAGTATCAAGAAAATGCATATTTATATCCTTGATGTTTTAAAATCAACAACATATTTGTTCTGTTAAACCCAAGCGAATAAATTTTACGTATGCCATTATTTCATTTTCACAATTTTCTACGAAACTGATTCAGCACCAATCGGTTTATTAAAATTTATTTATAAGAAATACCCTTTAGTAGTATGCACTTTTACTTTAAATCATACTGTTAGCATTCAAAAAGAATTTTCACACCAATCGTTGTGGTAAAGTTTAATGAATACAATTTTAAAAATAAAACTTTTATTATTTAATTCCAATCTATTTACTAACAAATCATCATGTGAAATTCAACATAATTTTATTTAATGTAGTTTAAATTCTGTGGTTTAGCGAAACATATTTGTTATCTGATCTGCAACAATCTTATAATTTGTAGCAACAGTTTGTAGCAACCATCCATATTAGTAGGGAAAAGTATGTCAAAACAGATCCTTTAAGTTTTGAACTTTCATAAATTTCTGCTATAGAGCCTACTACAATCATGAAAAACAGTGAAGTGGATTCATTACCCAGCACGTTTGCTTATTCATATACTAGACAGCTTCTATGGAGTGAGACGACAAATGAAGAAATTATGCTAAAGCGCATGTTCACAGCAGACATTTTTTCTACCAAATTGGGTTTTGGTAGAAATATTGGAACCCTTCTCACTTGAATATCAACAACAAAAGATTTTCAGCGTTGTTTTTGGTAATAATCGTTTATTTCAGGTGTAGTTTTGAGCAAAGTGCTTTAAAGCATAAAAAATACTTTTAAAATGCTGATGATAGCCAAAAAAAAGTTTTCAAACCAATCAGAAGTTGACTCGCTATTGACGCCTCTCTACATGTAAGCTCTCTAACCCCCCGCACACAGCTACTGTTGACTTTGGTTCGACACATTTACTTCAGTTTAAGACCTTATTAAACCTATTTTCCATGATGAAAGCAGACGAATTTCACCACAGAGAATATAACACTAAATGCTCAAAGGAAAGGAGGAGGGGGTATTTCCTCACCAGAGGAGAAGAAAGCAATGTCCAATTTTGTCCCAGTCTGCTATATTAAAATTTATAAGAGAAATGGGATGATAGCACCACCTTTTGAGCGATTAATCATTCTCAAAGATAATAAGTACAAATTTAGGTCAAAGTCCAATTAAATATCTAGTTTGGTTACTTTTCTTTCATTGTCTCATGAGATACAGCGTCCACAAAATCTATGATTCACACAGACAGTCAGACATTTTCTAAAAATGATCGTATCATGTACAGGACATCTCAAAGCGCGTAAATCCACGGAAAACTTGCGGTTTAAAATTTTCATGAATCGAATACTTTCTTCTTACAGAAGAAAAAAAATTATAGAAGAGATAGAAGAAAAAAAAATATATAGAAAAATTTTATAGAAGAAAATATTATAGAAGAAATTTATATTATTATAGAATTTTCTTTTTATAGAAGAAAAAAAAATCAAGTCATCACTCTTATGAGTATATTTTCCATACTATAACTTTTTTCTGCGTTCACTTTTACTATTTTCACGATGTTGTATGCATGTGTGTTTTTGTGTGTGAGTGAACACGATAGCGCCTAAATGCTTTGTTCAAATAAGCTGAAAGTTGGTACGCGCGTTATAGATAACCATAGCACGAATCCTATTGATTTTGGTGAATCAAGGACTTATAGTTATTTACAAGGACACAAAGGAAAATTCTTTATCATTATGGTCTATGGGCCTAAGGCTTTTAAAATGCGATAGCGTCTAAATGCCTCATTTGATTGAGCTGAAAATTCATACACATATTATAGGTCACAATCGCACGAACTTTATAGATTTAGGTGAATCTAGCACCAATAGTTTTTTTTTACAGGATGGATGGATGGATGGATGGATGGTTGGGTTTTACGTCGCACTAGTGCTGCACAGATGGGCAATTGGCGACGGTCTGAGACACACCCCTAGAGGTGATCCGGAGACATGCCGTCATAATTTTGATCCTCCGCGGAAAGGATGGCTCTCCCGTTTCGGTGACCCCCAGAGGTATAATTTTTGATGGGAACATGGAGGACATTGCGGCCACGACAGATTTTATGTGCACCAGCCACCATTAGTGTACACCACGGTCTTTGGCCGGCCAGAGTACTGAACCCGCAATCTTCCAATTACGAGGCCAGCGCTCTACCGACTGGGCTAGCGCGGGCCTTTACAGGAACACAAAGAAATATTCTTTATCATAATGGCCTATGGGCACAGTTTTTTCAAGTAGGATAGCGTATAAACGTCTAATTCTATTGAGCTGAAAATTTATACATATGCTATAGGTCACCATTGCACGAATTGTATAGATTTTGGTGAATCTATAGATTTTTATAGGGACACAAGGAAAACTACTTTATCATTATGATCTATGGGCTCAAATTATTTGAAGTGCAATAGCAAAAAATTAAACAATGGAGAAAAATACTCAAACGCCGTATTATAATTTTTTCTTTTGTTAATTTAACGCTTTATCTTATTTTAATTTATTTATACAACCGCTAATTAATTAATGTTTGGAAAGTCGAGTGGAGTCACTCCAGATTTTTAAAATGTATACAAACGCAACCTAAATAATTCTAAGAAAATGCATACGTGAGAAAAAATGAAAAAAAAAAAAAAAAAGATAAAAGAGTTTAATAAAAGAAAAAAGTAAGCATTTTAAGTTTATTTGGAAATTCTTTTCCTTTTTCCCTTCGGGACTAGGAGTCTTCTGAGAACGTTATTTAAAAGGAAGTCGATTTTCCGTTATTCGCTATTTTTGCAACAGCTGCTAATTTTTTTCTTTTATAAAATATTCCTAAATTTAATGGAAGTGTCAAAATTCTTGAAATTTCATTAAATTTTTTTCCGAATAGTGTACAATTATATTTAGAATTTCAGAATACATTTCCTTCGGGATAAGTAATAAATAAACAAAATAGCGAATATATATATATCCATTAAACTTTTCACTTGTGCGTCATTGTCAGTATGAGGGAAACCTCATTTGATAAAATTTGAAATATATTTCACACTTAAAAATAAAATATGCGGAAATTAAAAAGTATGCGTAGCTTTTACTTCATCTAATATTCCACTGATGTCATACACAAATCACTAAAATGTATTCTATTTTAGTTTTATATTTATTATTTATTTAAGTTATTTCACAGTAAAGATTTTGTTGTATTAATTGCCGACCAAACCTCCAAAACAAACATTTCAGGCTTTCCTGTTTCAATTTCAAAGTTTATAATTGGACGTGAATTCTATAGAATAGATTAAACATCCATCAAAATTTTTTTATTATGTATTTATCCCCTTAAGTCATTTCATTACATTTATTAACAGAACTGCAAAGAGATGACAGAAAAGACCCTGTTTATTTTATGCGATAATGTAGTCGTGTTCTTTTATAAGGAATATGAATTTACTACATCGATTTATTTGATACACATTTAATTTTTTTTTCACCAAAACTGAAAAAGCAAGGTACTTGAAAAAATTAGAAAACATTCTTTAAATCTTTCTTGACATGTCCTAATTTTTTTTTATAACAATACTTCTAATGCATTACGAATAAAAAAATAAATTGTGTGCACTCACAAAGCGTACCACTGTGCCCCATCACCGGAGCACAGTGGTCCACAACCCGAGGTACAGTGGACCAACCTTTGTTGTTCATGTTCAATTAATATAAGTTACTCATTTTGTTTTCCTAAAATTAGTTTCTTATGCAATTCTGGTCTGAATAACATAATTCGAACATTTTCATGAAATAAAATTACCAAAATTTAAAGTAAATCAAAATAAATAAGAAATCAAATTAGAGGAAGAATCCTATATCAGATTTCCTTTGTCTTTTACGTGCCATCACTAAAAACAATAGGATATATATTTAATTTGTTTATTAATGCTATGTAGTTATAAAAATTATGAAATATATAATTAAATCTTATATTACTATTTAAACATTTTTATTAATTATTTTGAGATATTAATACTTTACATTATATTTGTGAGATAAGTTTAACTAAAATTATTCTACTTTTATCTTTTATATGTTGTTTCTAAAAATAACAACAATAAATTTATATAACCTACTATTTATTATATCACATAATCATTTTTTTTTTTTTTTTTTTTTTTTTTTTAACATTAAACAATTCAAATAGTTATTAAATTTAGATATTCACAATTATTATACTATCATTCAATTATTTTCCCTTTTCAGAAATTTATTTTACTATAACATTAAGATTTTTTTTATTAATTATTTTGAGTCACATTATATTTGTATATATAAATTTAACTAAAATAAATAAGGTATTAAATATAATTTGAACCTTTAGACGCATTGGAAGGCGGTCCACTGTGCCTCATGAATAGGTGGTCCACTGTGCCCCATGTCCAAACAAAACAAATGATAATATTAAAATTATATATAGACTATAAATATGCTAATAATTTTTATAAATTTAAAAACAACAATATCTTAATTTTCTGAACAACTATCCAATACTTGTAGTCAATTGTTCAGTCCTCATAAAATTAAAAAAACTTCAAACATGAAAAATTACTTTGAGCATCTCAAAACATAAAAATTGTATAAAATTTACTTACCTTACGTACCTTAGCATTTACCATGTGGTTTTTTGGATGTATACAAGTAGTATCATCTATGAGTCTCAATATAAACTAAAAGAGTTAAATATTAAGAGATTTAAATAGGGGTGGTCCACTGTTCCCCAGTCTCCCCTATGTTTGATTTATAATGAAAATAACAAATGATATTAAGCAACTTTACAGAAATTTCCTTTTAAAAACAAGCAGTATACATATATAATCTTAATGTGACCCTATGTTAATGTGGCCCTATGCCATTTCTATAGGAAAGATATTTTTGCGTAGCACAGTAATTTTTTAAGGCTATGACGTAAAAAATATTGATGGGAAGAAAGCGCATATAAAAAGACAGACTGATAATAAAAAGTACCAATGTCATAAAAAATATTTAATTTTGCTAGAAAGTATTAAACAGCATTGGATATAAACTAACGATTTTTCATTATCTAGAATTTTGATTTTTGTCAACTCAGTGCAATACAAAACTGTCACATAAATAAACAAATTATTATAAAATTTATTTTCCGTACTATAAAGTTTCCAAATAGCGTAGAAACATGAATGTAACCTAAAAATTTCAATTAAAAGCTACTTGATGAATAAAGAAAAAATAAATAAATAAACGTAACAAAACTTTCTAACAAAAAATAAATAAACATTTTAAGTTTATTTCCATTTTTTTTTCTCCCATCGGGACTAAATATCCTCTGAGAACGAAATTTAATAGGAGAAACTGATTTTCAGCTGTTCGCTATTTTTATAACAACTGCTAAATTTTTCTTTCATGAAACATTTCTTAATTTAGTGGAAGTGTCAAAATTTATGATTTCTTGAAATTTCATTAAAAATTTCGAGTACTATAAAATTATATTTAGAATTTTGGATTAAATTTCCTTCGAGATAAGTGATAAATAAGGAAATTAATGGAAAAAGTTTTTTAATGTATAAGTTTATTTATCTGTCAAATTTTTAGAAGATAATGACATTGTACGCCATTGTCGAGATAAAAAGTAAATAAATACAAGCCTCATTTGATAAATTTTGAAATATATTTTATATGAAAAATAAGTAAAGAAATTATTATATATATGCGCGTGTGTGTGTAGGGTTCGTGTCTAGAGATGGATAAAAAAGGACTGGAGATGGTATTTAAATTTACATTTATTGGTTTCACAAAGGACGATTATAGAATTAATATCAAAAAATGGGTTAAAATATCGTAGTGGAATAATCTTATAACAAAAGGTATCTTTTTTTTTTTTTTTTTTTTTTAACGGTGGTTATTACTTTTACATTATGTAAGTAAAAGTACAGCACTTTCTCGTGCACTAGCATGTTAAAAAACGTGTGTGAGAGCAACCTATGACTCTACATCAACATCACTACTCGGCGCTACCAAAGCAAGACAGTCTACTCGTAGGTAGCCAAGGTCAAACTAATCCAACTGGAAAACTGCTCGTTTCCATTCCATTCTACTCTCTGTCACCAGAAGCAGTGCCCTCTATTGGAGATGGAAGAGAAAATTCGACGTCTCTCTATATACACAATATATGTATATATATTCAAGCCAGAACATTGAACTAATCATTAAATGCTTGGCGAGAAAATTTGCTCCGTATTTCTAGAGCCAGTTTAGAACCGAATTAATATCTGACTGATGATAGGAGCGCTACCAGCAAATATTTCCAATTCCTGTGCGATATATGCGACCTGATACCTAAGAAAAATGTCTTCCACCCGCTGCACCATGTCTGATTTGGTACCCTCTGTTGGCATTCCATACCTTTACGCATCAAGTAAGTCTGCGACCGTCTTCGAATTCTGGCATCATCTCCCAACGGTTGTAAGTGACATAGCATTTAGCCCATACACTGCCGATATTTCACGATGAATCTCCGTACTCGTACCACGTTTTGTACATAAAACACGTACTGTTTCACATACTTCAAAGTGGAAAAAAGTTTCCAGCTAACGCGCCATTTTTTTCTGGTAATAGTTATTAACGGTTGCAATTATTCGAATGAAATACCTACCTTTAGCTATTTCATTCGAATAATTGCTGTGGAAGCTGTGGAACTTGATTATTATCTGCGAAAATTTTTCTACTGTTCTGCAGTGTTGCACCCTGCAGAAGAAAAGGTGTAACTTACTTTTTGTATATAACTTATAAAAAATAGATTAAACAGCCATCGAAATTTGTTATTATGTATATATGACTTTATCTCGTTCCATTACAGGAATGAACTGAATAAAGAAAGGAATCCATTATCCACTAACATGCAACAGCGTTTTCTTTTCCAACATAGTGGATACGAACATCGAACTATTTGTCGACCTATCTGCCCATCAATGATCTATTTTTCTAAATATCCTTGAATTATAATGAAAATGATGACAGATGATATTGAGTATCTATTCAGCAAATTCATTTTTAAAATGATGTGTTTGGAAATTTTTCGTATCCTTAAATCATTCATATTAATTATATATTATTTTATGGAAGACATATTTTTGTTCATCAAAATATTATGTGTTGATTTCGTTATATTTTATGCAATACAGATACATTAAAATAATTGTTGAAGAAATGTCTCTCAAACAGGGTTGCCAACTTGTAGGGTTTTTTATATTTAATATCCACCATAAATTTTCTATTGTAATTTTTGTATTATTTTATGCTCGTTTATACATCAAATATCATTCTCCTTATACATCTCACTAGCTTATACATCAAATATCATTCTCCGAAATTAGTGGTAGTATTAAACACTGCAAAAAAATCCCGTAGATCTTACTGGAAAATCCTGTAAAATTCCACGGGGAAAAATTGTAAAATGAAATTACAGTTTAAAACCGTAAAATTGTATCGCTGACATATATTTTACGGAGACATTCTGTAAATCAAAAAGTGCCGTCCTGTTAATGAGAATTTGTATTGTAGCAGTTGTTCCGTACATTTGATGGAGAGATATTAGCACCCCGGTGCCAGTTTTTTCCCGTACTTTTACGTTTTTTTTTTTTTTTTTTTTTTTTTTTTTTTCAGTGAATAAAATGTCTCTTTGAAGTTGGCGACACTAGTCTCAAAGAACGTTGTAATGTTTCCGAATTCTTTTTTAAGTCTTTTTACCAAAAACAGTAGTATTTTTTATGCTATTTCCAATGAAAAATACGTTATTGGGTGAACTTACGTTACATTTATCAATTTAAGGCGTAATAATGTTTTAAAGGCATTATCGTAAAGCTTTTACGAGATGAAACATCATTTCCTAAAATAATTCCTTAAAATTGAACTTTACATCATTGAAGATTGCATTCATTTAACACTTCCTATAATAACTATAGGGTGGCGTGTATTGGATGTAACCGACTGATCTTCAGTAACGTAAAGCTCAGTTCGGAAGTATTGTTATAAGGGATGTTGGATGAGTGCGTGTACAAAAAGGCAGTCGAACAAATAGATGTATCGAAATCACAAATAATATTGAACATTTTTTTAAAAGTTATAAAACACTAATGATTTTCATTATTTAAAATCATAATTTTAATCAACTCAGTGCGATACGAAGCTACGGTATCAAACAAAAAATAATAATAAATTAATTAAAATTAAATGTAAAATAAAAAAATTATCCCATCATGATTATTATATAATTTATTTTCCATACTATAAAGTTTTAAAATTGTTTATAAATATAAATATATTCTAAAAACTCAAGTAAATTCTACTCGATAACAAATAAATGTAATAAATATTTTTTATAAAAAAATAAACATTTCGTGTTTTTCCCATCGGAATATAAAATCTACTCAGAACGTTATTAAAAAAAAAAAAATCACATAATAACTATTATAAAGTTTATTTTCCGTACTATAATGTTTTAAAGTTGAATATAAATATGAATACAACC
Source organism: Salticus scenicus (assembly GCA_963930645.1). Lineage (NCBI taxonomy): Eukaryota > Metazoa > Arthropoda > Arachnida > Araneae > Salticidae > Salticus > Salticus scenicus. Next base: position 217,161,378 of record OZ005652.1, on the reverse strand, counting down.
TAAATATTTCTAGCAAAATCCGCATGAGAGAAAATAAAAATAAAGTAAATATTTTAAGTTTATTTGGAAATTCTTTTCTTTTCTTCCTTTCGGGACTGAGTCCCCAGAGAACGTTATTTAAAAGGAAATCTATTTTCCGCTATTCGCTATTTTGGCAACAGCTGCTAATTTTTTTTCTTTTATAAATTTTTCTTAATTTAATAGAAGTGTCAAAAATTTTTGAATTCTTGAAATTTCATTAAAATTTTTGCCCAATGCTGTACAATTATATTTAGAATTTCAAAATACATTTCCTTCGGGATAAGTAAAAAATAATTAAGATGGCGGAGAAAATTTCTTTTAATGTTAATATAAAAGTTATTTTTTATCCATATAATTTTTCACTGAGTATGACATTTCTGCGTCATTGTCAGTACAAGTAATGTACTTATTTATTTATTTATTTATTGTTAAATTGGAATATATTTCGTATATTAAGTATTAAAAGATACACATTGCGGAAATGAAAAGTTTTCCTTTTTTAACATTCCGTTGGACTCCCACACAATATTTCAAAACACTCTATTCTACTTTATTTATATTACTTATTTATATGAGTTTCCCAGTAAAACATTTGAAGTAATTAACTAACAAATCTTATAAAAAAATATTTTTGAGTATTTTGGATTTAGTTCAAAATTTCATAATTTATTATAATAATAGTAAAATTTTATTATAATAAGATTTTATAACTTACAGAAAATAAATTAAACATCCATCAACATTTTTTAGCGTTTAACGGCCCTCTTCACTTACCGTCGCCGGAAGCCCGAGCCAATGTTTTTCTATGGGAAATTTTTCTTTACAAATAACTTATTAACTATTACATATTTTTAAATTCGGTTTTCACATTCTGAAAATTCCCATCTGTTAAATTGACGGACCTTTTTTGAAAATGTATTTTTTTAATTTTTAATATTTTATTTTGAAATTGCAAAATGAAAAAAATTGACATATTGAAAATTCGTATTTTGCAGCTTCAAAATAAAATATTAAAAATCTAAAAATATTTTTTTAAAAAAGGTCCGTCAATTTAACAGCTGGGAATTTTCAGAATGTGAAAACAGAATTTAAAAATATGTATTAGTTAATAAGTTATTTGTAAAGAAAAATTTCCCATAGAATAACATTAGTTTCGGCTTCCGGCGGCGGTGAGTGAAGAGGGCCTTTAAGCCGATTAGTAGCCGATTAGTTTTAAGCCGATTTAGTAGTTAAGCCGATGGCTTAAGACTATTTATTACGCGTATAAATTAAACAGAGAAGGAATTGACTTATACGTGAGAAAGTTTTCGTGTCCTTTTTTTTGTCACTAGTACGGAAGTATTCAGGGCAATGATCCGTTTATCAAGCTAAATGCCCATCGCCGATTTGTCTTTAGTAAATATGCTTCGTTTTAAACGGAATTGATGAATAATATTTATCTCTATAATATGTATCTCAGTGAAAATTACGTACGTACCATTTCAATTCATCTAGAGGCACTTAAAAGAATCCGGATGGGGTTAAGTGTATTTGATATCGCACTAAAACTATGCAGTGGGCGATTGACAACAGCCTGCAATTCGCTCCTAGGAATGATCCGGAGACATGCCATCACAATTTAGATCCTCTGCGGAGAAGATAACTCTCCTGCTTCCGTAACTCACAACAGTATTGTTTTTCTTTTTTTGGAACATGAAGGGCATTGCAAGCCCCGACAGATATTAGGTACACCAGCCACCATTAATATTCACGACGGTCTTTGGCTGGCTTCAGTATCTCTCCCACAATCCTCAGATTGTGAGCTGCAAGGTTTACCGACCGTCTACCGTCTTCCCCCCCCCTCCAAAAAAAAAAAAAATGTATATTTTGCTTTCAGTGAGCAGCAGTTCATTGATGTGCGCGTTAAGTTGTTTGAAACTGTCAATGTCGCATATAATATCGAAAATCCCCGCAGTGTATTATTTAAAAATTTATAGTGGCAATGATGGTTATTTTCCAAGGACATAAAAATGAATTCGAGTATAATACTGCCAATGAGTGCTTATATCACATTCGTTTTAATATACTATATGTAATATATCTTTAAGGAAAGAGAAACTTATACTCACTCATTACAATTGCAAAATATTATTTCATTGGGAGAAAAAAAAATTGTACATAAAATTTATCTGTAATTTATTAGGGGCTTCAAAAAATTTTAACACATTATAAACTACATCCAGTTCATGCTTCAAATTTTTTGTTGTTTACAAATCATTTTAAATCAATCAAGATTGCTTCAAAGATTCAATAAAGAAGAGATTTGATTGGTTGATCACTGGAGATTAAAAATGCTTCCTTTATGATAATCCCAAAAGCGAAAGGCAGGGTAGTGTCTCTCTCCGAATGAATCACACCAAGGTACATCCAAGTCAGGTTTATACTCCAAAAAGGTGCTTTTGTGTGTTTGGTCGACTATTCGCGGGTTTGTTCGTTTTGTTGAAACTTGGATAAACTATGCAGATTTTTAATGGCAATGATTGGATCGAATAAATCAACTTTTAATAGAAAAGTGCCCAGTGATTGTCAACAGAAAAGGCATTATTCTGTTACATGATAATGCAAGACCAAACTCTGCAAGAAAATCCTGAAAAAAAAAAATAATAATAAATAAAAAATAAATAATAATGCATTGGGGGGGGGAGATATTGTTTCCCCCACTTTACTCGCCCAATATTGCACCATCGAATTTCCATTTATTCCGATCGCTACAACTTTTTCTAAGTGTCAAAAAATTTGAAAATTCCGAAGGTGTTCAAAATACGACCTCCAGATATTTTACTCAAAAACAAATTGATTTTTATCGATCCGGCATTGAAAACTTGCACACTAGATGGCAACAGGATGTTTATAACAAGGAAGATTACATCATTGATTAATAAAATCTTGTTAAAAAAATCATCTGTTTAAATTTAGTGTAGAAAAAAAAAGACATTATTTTCTAGGTTAGTACCTTAATACTATATAAACAGGGTGATCAATTTAAAAGAGTACCCGTTGGTTTTTCTTATTACCCTTAAATCTGACGGATGTGGCAACTATTCTAACACTGAACTAAAATTGTTTGAACCTTGTTTAAGTGTGGAAGACAATTTCCAACACTGTTGAACTGTTACAACTTTACTTGTGAGGTAAAACAGAAATGGAGACGCACAATTTTTTTAATCCTGTAATAATTTTATTTATGAAAACCAAAATTTAATTAAAAATGTTTACATTATTATTCCTGCATTTCATTTACATTATCATTATCATTTTTACATTATTATTTCATAGGCTTTCCCAGAAAAGTCCTGCAAACATCGATGAATTAAAACAGATCATAACTGAAGAAATCACGTCAATAACACCAACAATGCTGCGAAGTGCGTCAAAAACCTGGTTCGAAGTGTTCATGTTTGCATTCAAAATGGTGGCGAACATTTTCAACATTTTCTGTGAGGAATGATAATGTAAAAAAAAAAAAAAAAAAAAAAAAAAAAATGAATTAAATTATGTTTTTCAAAAATAAAATTGTTACAGGATTAAAAAAATTGTGCGTCTCCATTTCTGTTTTACCTCCCAAATAAAGTTGTAACAATCCAACAGTGTTAGTCTCACAATCTTAAACAAGGTTCAAACAATCATACTTCAATATTAGAATAGTTGCCACATCCGTCAGATTTAGGGTTATAAGAAAAACCCACAGGTACTCTTTTAAACTGATCACCCTCTATATAATCTACCAGCGAAAGCTGAAGTGACCATATGCATATGTCTTCGAAATTTGAGGCCAGTCTTTATTTTAAAAACGTTTTTCTAAGTTTTGAAAAATTGCAGCAAAATATTGTTTAAGATTATTATTACCTATTTGGACTTCATTTACATGAAATAAAAAAAATGTTTTCACAGTTGAGTAACTCTAATATATTTTAAGATTATTTTATTATATAGGAACTCTAATATAGTAACCCTAGCGATAATTATACGAAATTTACATTTTTAAACCATTTCATTCTGAGGATGGGTAAATATAATGATTAGAATATATTACTAGAAAGTGCTGCTTAGGAAAATTTTTAAATATGAATAAATCACTAAAAAATGGCAATTAAATATATTTTCATAAGTACCTATTGTCTCTAATCATCCAAGAAATGCATATAAACATTTTTCTGTATTTGTACAACCAAGATAATACAAATGAAACTCTATCTTCATAATGTTGAGAAGTGTTTCGTAATCTATGTTAGGGAAAACAATTTCTTCTCCTGAAACCGACCAAAATGATTCAGACACAACCGTATCTTTAAAATGTCAAGATGCGTTTCATAATCTATATCAGTGGTTCTCAAAGCCGCCAATGAGCACTAGTGCGTCCTAGAAGAATTCTGGGTGTGCCCTGTGGTTTTCCATAGAAACATGTACCGAAAAATAAAAATAAATATGGTTAATATATTACACCATTTCATTACTCTGTTTTTTTTTCTTCAACACATTATTTTATTGTATACTAGCAGGCTTTGCCCGCTTCGCTGGTCACTATATTAAAATGATTTTTTTAAAACTGAATAATTGAAACGTTTAAGTAAATGTATTTCGATTGGCGACAACTTTCGCCACAGCTTTAGTATGGGATCTCCTCAGTGATATTTAAAAAAATTTCAAAACTGCAATATTTAATCCCACTTACGAAAACATGTGACTTTTAATGAGTAGCAGAATTAATTTCTTTTTCCAAACGGTTTTCATACAATCTCCTGCTGTTGCTACCTACAATTCATACATTAGTTAATTTTAAAAAATCTAATTGTCCGATCGATAAGATCTTTAATCCGTTGGATTCACAAAAATTGCTTCTTTCATTTGGTATCTTATTTGTAACGATACGACTGATATTTCTAATTTATTTTCTAATTTATTTAATTTACTTTCCTCATTTTAAATAAATGTCCTTTTTTTCTTCTTTTTTTATTCTGTCGAAAAAAAAATTGGCAACAATAAAATTATAGATAAAATTTAAATGGCTAATTTATCAGAAATTAGAAGGTTATTTTTTTCACATTTTAATTAATTAAAAGAAAACTAATAAGAAATTCAAAAATCTGGCTTCGAGGTGCATCAGGGGAGGTCATTACGAACCTGCATGCAAATTTGTGTAGCTCAGCCATCAGCCGTTTTCCTAAAAGGCTCTGGAAATACATACACAATGACACACACACACACACAAACATCTTATTTTATTATATATACTAGCAGGCTTTGCCTGCTTCGCTGGTCACTAAATTTAAAGGAAACTCTTTTCTATATTGCTTTATAAAAATAAAATAAAATACTGAAATTGCTCAAAAGCTCGCTTCAGGTCCCTGCTGCCTTCGGCAGCGATTTTGTCATACGCTAAAACTCGGGCGCCTGTCCCTATTACCTGCGACAGTGGTTTACCATTAGGCTTGCATTTAGGTGCTTATTAGATAACAGTTTCGAAATAGATAGTATCGAAAAAAATTGAAATATCCCTTTTACATTTGAATTCCAGACACATATGAACAACACTATACGTGGTGCACATAATATTTGCTTTTACGTTATTTCCTATGTTTATTTTGTTTATCCCCGATCAACCATAAAAATGATAACAATTTCACGCTAAATATTATAATATGCTATGACCGGCTACGTCTGTTGCATGAGACAATTAATTTTTTGTGGTTATATATAATTCATGGTTTGTAAGCATGATCATAGTACCGCCTTAATATAGTTCTCTTTGGCGACTTTTGAATTTTTGTCACCATTTTAGATTTAATCCCTTGTAAAAATATGCTATGAGCGCTATTTCTGCCATATTTTAGACAACTAAACTTTTAATGGTTACATATATTTCCCATTAAACATATTTTTATTTTCATTTATTTATTTAAATATTGATGAAATTTGAACTTCAATTTGGTCTAGTGTTGTACAGGCTGTATACTATATGTTTGTGTTTGTGAAAGAAAGTTAAAAAAAAATTCAAAACTGCAATTTTTAATCCCACTTAAAAAAATAAAAATAAAACATGAAAATCTGACATTGACAGATTTTAATTTAGTGCCAGAGGCCTACTGCTAAACTTGTTAATATCGACAAATTCTTCTTTAGTTAATTCGTGACGATCTAAATTCCATGATAAAGTTTTCATTAAATCAAACCAATGTGTTTCAGCTGCAGATATTGTAACAAATAACGTTGGAAGTCCAAACTGTCTTATAGCCGCAAAACAACGTTTTTTCTCTTTTTCCCAATGAGGGGGAGGTGTGCCTTGGGGGGGACTCATGTCAAAGGTGTGCCTTGGGGGGGGGACTCATGTCAAAGTTGTACCTTGGGGGGGACTCATGTCAAAGTTGGGCCTGGGGGGGACTCATGTCAAAGTTGTGCCTTGGGGGGACTTCATTCAATAAATCCCCATTCAATAAACCGACTGAAATAGGCCTCTAGCACTAATTAAGAGTGTATTATAAAAATTCGACAATGCTGTACCGACTGAAATAGGGGTACCTTGGGGGACTTCATTCAATAAATCCCCATTTAATAAACCGACTGAAATAGGCCCTTAGCACTATTAAGAGTGACGTATAAAAATTCGACAACGCTGTACCGACTGAAATAGGGGTACCTTGGGGGGGACTCATGTCAAAGTTGGGCCTGGGGGGGACTCATGTCAAAGTTGTGCCTTGGGGGGACTTCATTCAATAAATCCCCATTCAATAAACCTACTGAAATAGGCCTCTAGCACTAATTAAGAGTGACCTATAAAAATTCGACAACTGTACCGACTGAAATAGGCCTCTAGCACTTAAAAAAAAAAAAAAAAAAAAAAAAAAAATGTGACTTAATTAGTAGCACATTAAAAAAAATTCCAAACGGTTTCCATACAATCTCCTGCTGTTGCCACCTAAAATACATACATTAGTTAATTTTAAAAAATCTAATTGTCCGATCGATAAGCTGTTTAATCCGTTGGATTTAACGATACGACTGATATTTCTAATTTTTTTTCTAATTTTTTTAATTTACTTTCCTCATTTTAAATAAATGTAATTTTTATTGTTCACGGTTTTTTTCTGTCGAAAAAATAATGATCTTTTTTTTTTTTTTTTTTTTTTTTTGCAACAATTAAATTAAGGATTAAAATTAAGTATTTTAAGTAAATGTAATTTTTATTGTTCACGTTTTTTTTTCTGTCGATAAAATAATGATAATTTTTTTTTTTTGGCAACAATTAAATTAATGATTAAAATTAAATGGCCAATTTATCAGTAATTAAAAGGTTTTTATTTTAATATTTTAATTAATTAAAAGAAAACTAAAACAAAATTCGAAAATCCGGCTTCGAGGTGCATCAGGGGAGGTCATTACGAACCACCATGCAGAATTTTTGTAGCTCAGCCATCAGCCGTTTTCTTAAAACTCTCTGGAAACACATACACAATGACACACCCACATCTTATTTTATTATATGTATAGAAAGAATAATTTTTTTGGCAACAATTAAATTAATGATTAAAATTAAATGGCCAATTTATCAGTAATTAGAAGGTTTTTATTTTAACATTTTAATTAATTAAAAGAAAACTAAAACAAAATTCGAAAATCCGGCTTCGAGGTGCATCAGGGGAGGTCATTACGAACCACCATGCAAATTTTTGTAGCTCAGCCATCAGCCGTTTTCTTAAAACTCTCTGGAAACACATACACAATGACACACACACATCTTATTTTATTATATGTATAGATAGATATAGAAGAAGATAGAAAGAATAATTTTTTTTGGCAACAATTAAATTAATGATTAAAATTAAATGGCCAATTTATCAGTAATTAGAAGGTTTTTTTTTAACATTTTAATTAATTAAAAGAAAACTAAAACAAAATTCGAAAATCCGGCTTCGAGGTGCATCAGGGGAGGTCATTACGAACCACCATGCAAATTTTTGTAGCTCAGCCATCAGCCGTTTTCTTAAAACTCTCTGGAAACACATACACAATGACACACACACACATCTTATTTTATTATATGTATAGAAGATATAGATAGATAGATAGATAGATAGATATAGATAGATTTACGGAAGTTATCTGAAAAAAGTAAATATTTATTTATTTTGTGTATATTATTTCTTTTGAAAATGGGTGTTATGTGCATGAAACTTAATTTCATATATTTACATAAAAATAAAATACATATAGCTTTTTTAAAGTGAATCTATATACTGAATGTTCCCATTCATAAAACGAGCAAAATTTAAGTGTTGGTGTAGGAAAGCAAAATTGCAGCCTACTGGGAAATATAATTAAAGTTATTTTCAACGTTATATATATATATACACGGTGCTAAGCAAAATTGTGAGGTGGCCTTTATCTCCGCAACCATTGGTCGGTCGTAGATATATATTACTTCCAATTACAAAATATTAAAAAAAATTTTAGCATTGAAAATATGTCATGTTTAAAATTAAAAAATCAACTTTTTGAAAATTACAATCACTAACTTTTTATACAACCCCCAGTTCCTTATAGCCATATTTAGTAAAAGTTGACTCTCATTCTAAACAAAACACAAAATGTTTCATTCTGTGCGCCCAAAATTGAGCAATTTATTTAGTTTCAAAGTTTAGGACCTTTTCGCATTTTCTTGAACTTTATTCTGGATTTTTTGACCGTCTCCTTAATGAAAGCCAAAAAAAAAAAAAGTGAAAAAATCACGAACTTTGAAAATAAATCTCTTTCTTAATTTTGGGCGCCCAGAAGTAAAACATTGTGTGTTATATTTGTCAAGATGAATGTCAATTTTTACTAAATATGACTATAGGTACCGCGGTACTGTATAAAATATTAGTTTCTGTGATTTTCAAAAAATTTATTTTTTGAAATTTAAGCATGCCATATTGTAAATGTTTAAATGTTTAAAAACATTTGGTAATTGGAAGTATATGTTTGCTCTATTAAAATACGTGACTGGATTTGCTTACTCAAAAACAGATGCAATATTTTTAGCCATAATTTGAGAGGAATTTCTAGGAAAAAATCAAGTTTGAGTGAAATCAGATTTTTTCGATCCAAAACCTCTTTAGTCAAACTCGGTTCTAAACGAATTTAGATCGTTTTTCATTTAGTGCAACAAAAATGCGTAATAATGGCGCTATCTATCGATCATATTTAGATAACATATGAAAAATATTTTTTAGATGTGTATAATTCATTAATTTATATGTTGTTTAAAAAATATGTTGAGGACTTTTGATGATTAGAAAAGTAAATATCAATTTTTTTTTTTTTTTTTTTTTTTTTTTTTTGGTAAATATAATAAACGTTTCATTATACCAGAACAATAACATACTACTCACAAAAAAGAAAAAAAGAAACAGTTTTCAAATCACGAGCGTTAGTCATAAATAATCCATTTAAAAAAACTTTTAAAACCTAAATTCTTAATATATTGTATCACATAAATCTTTCCAAAGTTAGAATAAAATTTAATTTGCAAAAAAAAAAGTAAATTATTTTTTTAGTAACCAAAATTGATGTAATTTGAACTGCAATTTGGTCTTGTGTTGTACAGGCTGTATATTATATGATTGTGTTCGTGAGAGAAAATTAAAAAAAAAAAAAAAAAATTGAAAACTGCAATTTTTAATCCCACTTTAAAACCATGTGACTTAATGAGCAGTAGATTTTTTTTCTCTCTCTCTCCAAACGTTTTCCATACAATCTTCTGCTGTTTTCACCTAAAATTCATACTTTAGTTAATTTTAAAAAATCTAATTATTCGATCGATAAGCTGTTTAATGCATCGGATTCACAAAAATCGCCTCTTTCATTTGGTACCTTATTTGTAACGATATGACTGATATTTCTAATTTATTTTCTAATTTTTCTAATTTATTTTTCTCATTTTAAGTAAATGTACTTTTTTTTTTTTTTTTAATTCTGACAAAAAAAATTGGCAACAATTAAATTATGGATAGCTTGAGATTCAGAAACATACCGTTGTGAATGACAGTAAGTACATAAGAATTTGGGGAGAACTAAAAATATGCAGCGATTGTCTTTTTTAAAACTTCCGTAAAGTAAAATTTTATTTATGCCTAAAGTTATCTAATAATTTTATTATATTCATTGAAACTAATTTATTAAAATGCATGTAAAAAGCTCAAAAAATGAGTTATCATGTTTTAATTATAATAAAAAATCAACATCGGGAATAACATTCATAGACAAACTAGTACATACTGTTTTATCAACTCATAGTTATTCAAAAAGTTCGGCAACGTTGCGTGGAATAATTTATTTTTCTAAACGTGCTAAATTATATAGAATTAATTTTCAAGCAGCTAAAATCTCTGCTTTGACAAGCAGAAATGTTTTCAAGAATTTTTCCTTAATTTTAAATCAATAGTGATATTTTAAGGAAGTTTATTGGGTTTCCCATAACTTTATACTATGTTTAAAACAAGTAAAAATTTATTAATAATATTTTCTCCGTTTGAGAATGATTGCGAATGGCTATATACAACCATTTTTGATACGAAATCGTAGCGTAGTGGTAGCGTGTTTAATAGTATTAATCTTTAATAGTATTAAATAGTATTAATAGTATTAATACTTATAATAGTTTAATAGTATTAATCTTTAATAGTACTCTTTAATAGTATTAAACTGGATCAATAACCCTCCAAACAAAGGAAATAGTTTCGTGGCCCATAGAGCCACCAAAATAAGAGCTCTTACTCACTTGGAATCCTGGAGACATATCCCAGGAAAAGAAAAACCCGGCCGATTGTGCCACGCGCGGATTATCCCCAGCTAAGTTGAAAGCTAGAACTGATTGGTGGGAAGGGCCAAAATGGCTCCATAGTTTTGAGCTACCACCCATGTGCACTTTATATTCAGTTACAGTTCAGGAACAATTTAATGGCCATCAGATAGACTCAAGATCTAAACCTCCACTTGCTAATAACATTTTCATATCACATATTACAAAATCTTCTAACTATCTAAAACTTTTAAGAATTCTAGCGTATGTACTAAGATTTATAAATAACCTTAAAACCAAATCCAAGGAAAGTGGGCCTTTGAGCTAAATCAAGCGAAAATTTGTCTTGTAAAAATTATTCAAAACGCCGAATTTAGTGATGAAATTGCTTTATTAAAGAAAGGAAAACTTTTAAAAAATTCACACCATCTGTTATGTCTTGATCCTTTTCTGGATGAAGCAGGCATTCTTCGTGTTGGAGGACGTCTGCGGAACCACCCATCCCTACGATTTCAAGAAAAACACCCCATGTTGCTTCCTAAATCAAATCACGTCACTTCGTTAATCATTAATCATTATCACAACTTAAGTTCACATGCTGTTCCCAACTTAGTACTTTCACTCATTAAAAACAATTTTTGGATTCCTCACGGACGCTCCACCGTAAAATCAGTATTAAGACAGTGTATACTCTGTTTTCGTTTGTCAGCTAAGCCAATAATTCAAAAGATGGGGGATCTATCCGCTGAAAGAATTACACCCTTTCGTCCTTTTTCGAAAGTTGGTGTCGATTTCGCGGGACCAGTAATGACAAATGTCAACATAAAAGAAAAGCGACTACCTTTAAATCATATATTGCCCTGTTCATTTGCATGGCTACGAAGGCCGTTCATCTGGAATGTGTGTCAAGTCTATCTACAGAAACATTTCTCGCAGCATTGCGACGCTTCATAGGTAGACGGGGATACCCCTCTGACATATTTTCGGACAATGGCAGAAATTTTGTCGGAGCCCATTCTTACCCCAAACAGTTATTTATTTATTTAAAGAAGAGAAATTACAAAATTTTGCTTCCCAACACCAAATAACCTGGCACTTTATTCCCCCGTATGCGGCAAATTTTGGGAGACTATGGGAAGCGTCGATAAAATTAGCCAAAACACATTTGGTAAAAATTACACAAGGAGCAATTTTAACGTTTGAGGAACTTTCCACGCTTCTATGTCAAATAGAGGCTGTTATAAATTCGCGTCCTTAAACACCATTGTCAAATGCTCCTCATGATTTAGCAGCTTTAACGCCAGGACATTTATTGATTGGATCTGCATTATTATAGAATTGCCGGAACCTTCTTTAACAAACAATTCTCTTAGTCTTTCTTCTAGGTATAAGCTCTTAGTGCAGATGAAAGAGACTTTCTGGAAAAGGTGGACTGCTATACCTGCTAACCTTGCTTCAGAGATCCAAAGTAACCAACAAAAATCACAACTTTTCTCCAGGGCAACTCGTCATCCTGAGAAATAAAGCATCACCTCCACTCCATTGGGATCTAGCAAGAATCATCAAGGTGATTCCAGGACCAGACGGAATCACCCGCGTAGTAGAACTGCATATGTCTGCTGCTGGAAACCTTATTCGACCAGTATCTCGAGTTATCCCTCTTCCGAGTATTTCGACTCCTGATCCGGTGCCTCCCCGCCCCGCCCAGTATGTTGAAAAAGGCGGAACGGCGAGGGCGACAGTCGATCAGAGACAGTCACGTGACAAGAGAGAGAAAACAAAACTCATTATTTTTCCTTTTTATTATTATTATGGTTTCTCTTTGAACACATTCGTGAAAACCGAAGTAACTTTATTCTTGAGTAGACATTCTAACATTCATGCTGAAGTCGTGCAGCAAAATAATTCATTAATTGTTATATATTATTCAAGTAATAAGCCTTATTCTGTATTATCTTTATAATTCATTCAAGGCATAAAAAAAAATGCCTATACGTATTTGCAATGTTTTGAACCTGTGATCAAATAATTGAGAAATTCTGTTTTATTCACCAAAATTCGCAATGACAATCTCTAATTAAAAGTCAAGTATATTAGTTCATCGGTTTGGAATCTTTATTTATGTGTGGCCTACCTTGTTTTTCAAGCGACCAGGAAATGCAGGAGAGAGGTGAGTTAGATTTCACTTAATATTATGCATGCTAAAATTAGTTTCGATTTAGAACTGTTTTTTTTATGCATGTCAGAATTCTTTATTCATTATTCTAATTCTAATTAATCAACATAATCTATTATTATTATTCTGTTTATTGATATTACTAGTTTATTCTCCGCATAGTAAAAATATGTATTAAGAAAAATTATTAAATTTGAATATTGACTAAATTCTTACAATTTGACAAGACTTAAACTAAAATTATTAACATTTCTTTCTCTTTAAAACACACTTTTAAATCAATATACTAATTACTAACAGAAACTTTTGCTTGGAATACCATACCGTCATCATTTAAAATTTTTCTTACATTGTAAATTTCCAAAATAGACAAACACTTAAACTATTCAAACTAATTTGCGCGATGCATAATGGGAAAATTTATAAAACTTAAAAAATAGTTTTTAAAAGAAGCATTTTTTTTTCTTTGAGCTTTCCCCTCTCCCTTCCCCCTCAGATGCTAAAAGCATTTTCTATGTATGTTGTTAAAAAGGAAATCAATATTTTGCCATTTGTCAATTTCCAGCAGCTGTGTTTTTTTTTTTTCCCCTTTCAGAAAAGAAAAAAAAAAAAAAAAAAAAAAAAAAATCCAAAGTTTAATGGAAGTGTCAAAGTTTTTGAATTTTCTAAATTTCATTAAAAATCCTGTTATAAAATGTATCATTACATTTCAAAATTCAGGAAACAATGTTTTAAAATAACACAAAGAAACGACTACAGAGGTTGAATACTTTTCGCTAAATATTAATGCTTATCTTTTTCATCCATTAGTTATACCTTCATTCATTGGTATTTGTGCATCATTAATGGTGTATGATTGTCTTTTTTCAGCAGAATTTAAAATATTTATTTTATATTTTTTATCGAGAGCTTAGGAATAATTCCATTAACGCGTGCGCTATTTTTAAAAGTTATTTTCCTATTACTAATATATTTTACTTTGACAAACAACTATTTTGAAATATTTTTCAACGAATCAATAATAATAATAATAATAATAAAAATCTGTGGTGCTTTTATAACACTTTTCAAGTTTAAAAACTGAGTGTCTTCGTTTTGTTTGTCTGCTTCCTTTCCGTATGTCTAACCATTCGCGCTCTAATTTCTTTTAGTATTTTTATAATGCCTTGAAATTAATCTATCTCACGTTGGCCAGAAAAGTGACACAAGTCAAAAAACCGAAATTTTGAGTTTATATCATTGGAAAATGTGTATGAAGTATATCAAAGTAAATAAAAAACGTCCAATCTCTATCTCGAACATTATCCACCTGTGAGGCAGTTGTGTCAGTTTTATAACGATATTAGTCAATGCTTTATCGAAGTTGACATAATAGTCGAAAATATCCTGAACTATTCCTAAACAAGCGATATTTATTCTTTTTCAGTGTTTATAATCCTATTGTTGTGACTTTTATTGTTATAGTGATAGTTTTCTTGGTTTGTTTTCAGGAATGTCTGGACTGGTACCTGCTGAATTTGCTACTTTTTGCATGCAACGGAAATTCAACTTATTCTATCGACGATATCTTTCTGAAATTTCATGGCATTTGCTTGGGACTTTTAAATGAATAAATCTAGATTTTTATATTCTGATTTCAGTATGTTGTGTGTAATATAATGTGTCCGACTTTCAAAAAATGACATTCCATTGGTTTAAAATTCTTGCGTATCATAAACAAAAAATCATCGATGCTGTTAAAGAGGCCTTTATCTCTCCATGAATATACGTGCTTTTTTCACACAAATTAATATAGATTTAAAAAAAAAAAAAAAAAAAAAAAGTAATAGGCTACATCTATAACGCATTTTAAGCCTAATTTTCTTATAGAATGATCCCAAATATTCTTTTATTCTTTTTTTTTTTTCTATTGTCTCTCTTTTTGCTTTCGGAATGAAACCTTCGCTGAAATGCATAAGCTGTCACATGTTCTTTACACCCCTGAAGTTCAAAGAAAATTCACCAAGTCATTACTTTAAATAAAAAAAAAAAAAAACTTAAAATTTCGAAAATGTCCAAACAAATTTGTCTATACAGTGTATACTAAATACAGCTTCGTTAAACATTCGACAGTTTTTTTTTTTTTTTTGTTTTTTTTTTTTGTATTTTCATTTATATTTATACAATTTTCAAATCATTTCAAATTTAAGTTTTGAGTGTAACTTATGTAATCCATTCTTATTTCTTATGTTATATTAATTAAAAAATGATAAATAGCCGAGTATCATTTTTTATTTCACATTGTTTCCCAATAAATAAATTTTAAAAACTGTGATTACAAAGTGGCTATGGCTCATCTCTTCTTCCTATAATTTCCCCTTCTCCGGCAGCCAAATGTCTTGTTATTCAGTGGAGAAATTTTTTTACGAAAATAAATCATTTTTCTTTTTTTTTAAATCAGAAAAAGTAAATTTGTTAAACTTGTTATTGTTTTTAAAAAAAGTAAATAAATAAGTCTTTAATACATACTTTTTTTTCAAAATTATAAAATACGAAAGCTGCACTTAATTCAATTTTCACATTTTTATCTCCAATATAAATTATTCAAAATTATTATTGTTGTTATTATTATTATTATCATTAAAAAACGAGAACAAATTTAATTGTTGTGAACTTTCTAAATAGGAAAACATAACTTAAAAAAAAAAAAAAAAAAAAAAAAAAAAACATTAGGTAACTGGTAATACTCGCAACAAATTTCTCCATACAATAACAGGGGCATTGACTGCCGGTGACAATAGGTAAAGCTAAACCATTGAGAATATACTTCCATGTATGGAAAGATCTGTGTATCATTTAAGTTAAATTTGACTGTTCCTATCGCTTTGATTTATGGAAATTTTTAATTACGGTAAGGAATTTGTTTCATTCCTCGACCGAAATTCTATAACAATGTAATGGAAATGTGTGTATTTCTTTAAAACAAAAGTAATTTAAGTTATTTGTTTTAACTTTGCTACAAATTCATGCACAAAAGAGATACTCGTAGTTTCAAATCTCATTGAAAGTAAACATCAAAACTATTTTTATTTCTTTGGTGAGAATTTGGTTTAAGACGAGTGAAAATCTTCTAAAGTTTACTTTTACAGTTTTACTTTCTTCGAAGGTTATCTGCTGCATTAATAGAACAAGAAAAACTGCGAAAGTAGTCAATAGCAAAATGAATAAATAAATAAATAAATAAAAGTTTTTCTTTTCTTTGCTTCTACATTATACAATTTAAATAAAAGGAATATTAATTAAAAACTTATTAATTTAAACTGCTTTTTCTATAAAAAAAATATCTTTTGAAAGAATGCTTTATTTTTTAACATAAAATTTAAAGAATCTTTTACCTAATGAAAAATTTTGTCATTTAACATAATTACAAAATAAATATATAAATAAAAAAAAAAAAAGAAGAAGAAAAATTTAAAGTATTTGAGATTTTTAGAAAAAATCCTTTATTAATTGTTTTCAGCAAAATTTTGCAATTAAATAATAATAATAAAAAAAAGCAATGACATTCCTTAATTAATTTTTTAAATAGCCTCTCAAACTTTTTATTTCATAACAAGGTGAATAATCATGATCTTGCATGATTTACATTTCGTAAATATCTAAAAGTAACCCAAATAGCTACAGAAAAATAATTCAAGAAGAATTTGACTAAAAATTAAAAAAAAAAAAAAAAATGTTTGATCTATAATTTTTTGGTACACAGCTTAGTTTTGTAAGATTTACTTGTATTTAAATATATTTGATGATTATATTAGACATATAACAAAGTTCATTTAATATTACACTTCTTTGTTTCATGCTTTTATTTATATTCAAACATATTTACAATAACTTAAATTTAATATTTAGTCTTTATAATTAAGCTAAATTTTGTTTCTGTACTATATAGAAAAACAATTATGAATTCCAGTCAACAACTGAAATAAATTATAGCTGCAATGTCTCTTCTTCGGTCAATTAATAAAAAATATATATACAGACACGACATTATTTCATTATTTAAAACATGAAAATCTGACATTGACAGATTTTAATTTAGTGCCAGAGGCCTACTGCTAAACTTGTTAATATCGACAAATTCTTCTTTAGTTAATTCGTGACGATCTAAATTCCATGATAAAGTTTTCATTAAATCAAACCAATGTGTTTCAGCTGCAGATATTGTAACAAATAACGTTGGAAGTCCAAACTGTCTTATAGCCGCAAAACAACGTTTTTTCTCTTTTTCCCAATGAGGGGGAGGTGTGCCTTAGGGGGGGACTCATGTCAAAGTTGTACCTTGGGGGGGACTCATGTCAAAGTTGTACCTTAAGGGGACTCATGTCAAAGTTTGGCCTGGGGGGGGGACTCATGTCAAAGTTGGGCCTTGGGGGGGACTCATGTCAAAGTTGTACCTTGGGGGGGGACTCATGTCAAAGTTGGGCCTGGGGGGGGACTCATGTCAAAGTTGGGCCTTGGGGGGACTTCATTCAATAAATCCCCATTCAATAAACCGACTGAAATAGGCCCTTAGCACTAATTAAGAGTGTATTATAAAAATTCGACAACGCTGTA
The DNA here is from genome assembly GCA_963930645.1 of Salticus scenicus. NCBI lineage: Eukaryota > Metazoa > Arthropoda > Arachnida > Araneae > Salticidae > Salticus > Salticus scenicus. The sequence continues at coordinate 217,143,775 of OZ005652.1, read as the reverse complement.
CCGGCTGAAATAGGGGTACCTTGGGGGGGACTCATGTCAAAGTTGTGCCTTGGGGGACTTCATTCAATAAATCCCCATTCAATAAACCGACTGAAATAGGCCTCTAGCACTAATTAAGAGTGTATTATAAAAAATCGACAACGCTGTACCGACTGAAATAGGGGTACCTTGAAGGACTTCATTCAATAAATCCCCATTCAATAAACCGACTGAAATAGGCCCTTAGCACTATTAAGAGTGACATATAAAAATTCGACAACGCTGTACCGACTGAAATAGGGGTACCTTGGGTGGGACTCATGTCAAAGTTGTGCCTTGGGGGGACTTCATTCAATAAATCCCCATTCAATAAACCGACTGAAATAGGCCTCTAGCACTAATTAAGAGTGTATTATAAAAAGAATGTTTTTGAGAATATAATCACTTTTTGTAAAACCTCTATTGATTTAACGATATATGATTTGCTATTTCTAAAGAAATTCAACATCTTTTAAGTTGGCTATATCTTGAGTAGATTGATTATTTGTCACGGCATCGCTTAATATGTGAATTTTTGAATTATTCGATGGCTCAGTAAATGTTACATTTTGTTCTTTGACTGAAACTTCACAAATCTGCAACATAAATAAATGTACATTTTATAACTAAAAGCAGTTTTTATTATCTGCTTTAACTTTTTTACTGGTTCATACATTAAAAAAATAATAATGAAGCATAAAATTTCCAGCGTCTTTAAAAAAAAAAAAAAAAAAAAAAAAATGGAAAGATTTTTTTTTTTTTTTTTTTTTTTTTTTTTTTTAATACGAATAAAAAATTTTTAAGTTTACTTTCATATTTTTATTAAAACTTATCTCTGAAATTTAAAGACCAAGAAAAACGACAAAAGTTTCCAGCAAAACGAAAGAAATAATCAGAAATGAAAAGAATAATAAATGCTTAAAAAGGTTTTTATCAAGTTTGCTAAATTTTCCAATGTGTTAGTTGGTTACTCAATAATAATAATAATAATAATAGGCGTTCTCATTAGATAAATCAATATTAGTTGGTTCTCAAGAAGGAGTGTCTTAAAAGTGGTTCTACCGACTTTCTTGAACTTGCGATATTAATTCTTTTTTAAATGTCCTTTCGTATGTATATTTTCTGGTGTACAAATGAGTTTATTATACATGCGTTTCCGAAGAGAATGAGCAACAAATGAGTTTACAAATGAGTTTATTACCAAGTTTTGGTGAAAATCGGAAAACCGAAATTGGGACTGAGAATCGATATCTCCCAAACGATTGTAGCGATTTTCTACAAATTTGGTACATAAACTAGATGTCTGCACAGGCCGAAATTTTGTGGCCCGGGCTCGGCCCGAAATGACAATTAAAAGTTCGTTTTGAGGCCGGCTCGCTCAAAAAAAAAAAAAAAAAAAGCATGCACTTCTGTGCAAAATTAGTATATATTTTTCAGAGATTAATAGCCACAGAATATCAATTATCAAAATTACCAGTCATATAGAAGACAATTACATATCTACAGAAATTCCTTATTACGGACAGACACACAGAAAATGAAACCGAAAATATAAGCATTTGTCATACCATGTAGAAAAGTTTTAAACTTGGTTAATATTTTTTGAAATCTACTTTCATTCATTTTCACTTATATCTCGAAATGTATCCGAATCTTTTTATGTGACCCTATAAACGAAACATTAATGCTAATCTAAACATTTTCAATCAAAAAAATTCTTTTGCGAATTTAGGGCATAAATAATCATGAACCGTAACGTATCTATTTTCTTTTGTTTGTTAATGTGTGCAAACTATTAGTGTCATGCATACCCTTTTGAATAAGAAACTTGCTATTGTGACTTTAAATAACATGCATCCACTTTGAAATGTGCTAAAAATATTTACGGAAATCAGAGCACAAAAAGCTAAAAATAGGAAATCAGAGCCAGTCATATAGTCAGGTTAAAGTTATAAACACACTTTTGAAAAAAAAAAAAAAATATATATATATATATATATATATGTGATTTGAAAAATTTAATCCAAACCCTACTGGGTTTGAATATGTGTAAAAAATATTAAGCCCGAGCCCGGCCCGGACCGAGGATGCAAAAGAATATTAAACTCGAGCTTTGCCGAGACCAAATGGAGAAAATCAGTGCGTGTGTGAGGAAGAAAGAGGGGGACGGATATTTTGACTGTTATATATCTTAAGTAAAAAATAATAAAAGACAGCCTTTATAATTATATCAGGTGTAGTGTACAGAAGAGTGGGAAATGAAAGTCGTATCTTGGAATCTTGGAAAGTACTTTTTTATATAATGCCTCATTTAGATGTTTTTTCGTATGTATTTTAGATGATTACTGCAGAAAAGTTGATAGGCATCCTGATTTGGTAGATCAATTTTAGGTTGTGGGTGTCTTTAAAAAAAAAAAAAAAAAAAAAAAAAAAGAAAAAAAGGCTCTAAAGATTTTTTTCAACCTCGCTATATTACCCATCTTTTAGATTTTATTTCGTGTATTTTAGTAATATAACTGCAAGAAAATTCATACACGAAAGTGGACCAATTTTAGGTCTCAGAAATTCAGAAATGGGTGTCTCAAAAAGCAGCTGTAATGATTTTCTTCAAACTCGTTATATTATCCCCTTTTCAGATTTCATTATGAATATATTAGATTCCAGCGTGAAGAAGAATTTACCAAGTTTTGAGAAAGCTGTAAATGGGAACGAAAACCGGTATCTAGAAAACTGCTCTAACGGTTTTCTTCAAATTTTCTATTATAAAACCCCTTTTAGAAATCCAATTATATGTATTAGTTATTATCTACAGAAAAAATAATAGGCGCGCAAATTAGGCAATTAATATTTAGGTGTCTGAAGAGGGTGTCTCCAAAAACAGTTCTATTGAATTTCTTTAACCTTGCTATATAAATTCTCTTTTATATGTACTTACGAGACGGCGTAGGTAGTAGTTGTTTTTATATACTAAGGAAAAATTGGTATACTTCCTGAGTATTTAAGTTAATTTTATTTCATCTGGTTGCATATTAGCTCTACAAATTGCTTATTATACGTATGATTGAAGATAATGGAAGTCGTGTAGTTGTAACACATCATATTTTTTTAAAATTATTCCATGACTCTATAAATAATTTGTCTTGTTATTTCCCTGAAATTCTACTACTGTTTTACGTAAATAAGTGTGCATTTCAAAATAAATTTATAAATCCACAAATAAATAAAAATAAATAAATAACTTGTTTGAACTTTGTTACTAGTTCTTATATTTAAAAAAAAAAAAAAAAAAAAAAAAAGGAAAGAAAAGAAAAGAAAAAAAAAAAAAAATGCATGTAATATCCAACTTTATTGAAAGTAACCGACAAATCCTAGTTTTATTTCTTCGATAAGATTTTCTTTTAAGACGAATGAAAATCTTCTAAGTTTATTTTTATAGTTTTACTTTCATCGAAACTTATCCGCTGCATTAGCAGAACAAGGAAAACTATAAAAGTAGTCAGTAGCAAAATGAAAAAAAAAAAAAAAAAAATCAATAAATGTTTTTCCTTTTGTTTGCTTCTACATTATACATTTTGAATAAAAGGAATGTTAACTAGACATTTATCTATCTATCTCTTTTTATATATAAATTGCCTTATTTAAAAAGGAAGATACTCCGGAAAAACTTTTTCTGTTGTATAATATAAAATTCGAAGAATCATTTACCTTAATGGAAAATTTTGTCATTTAAAATAATTGAAAAAATTTTACCAGGCGAAAGTACTCAAAACTTTTAGAAAAATTCCTTTATTGATTGTATTTCTAGTATAAATTTACAATGAAATTTAGACAAGAGCAGCAATGCAATTCCTATGTTAATTTTTAAAATTGTTTTTTAAATGTTTATACATGGTAACATAGAATACAGTTATTGCTTGCAAATAATGAATATCCCCATGCTCATTTTGACAAAATACTTATTTACTTATAGTATATTATTTCAAGCATTTAATTTACGAGAGAACATTTTTTCAAAATTTTTTCTTGATAGACAAAAAGAAAATAAAAGAATAGCTAAACTTTAAATAATTATTCATGTAAACAACTTTTTACTTTCCAAACATGTGTTGTGCAAAGAAAATATTAAAATCATGGAAAAATCAGACTATGGATTTTTGCATATCTGTACATTTCAAGATGTGCTAAATCCAACTGTAGATTTTTATAATGATTTTTATAACGTTTGTATGTACATATTATAACCACCGCACATTTGCATGAAAAAGCAAGAATGAAAAATTATGAGGATCACATAAATTATTAACACTTTCCACCTGTACATATATGTTGCATAATTTAACCTTCAATGTACTCTTTTCCTGCGTGTTTACACAACAAATGGACAGAATAACAGAAAAGCAGAAAGATAGACCAATTAAATTCATTATAATCTTTAAACATTGTTCGAAGGTGTTAAAAACAATTAACATAAACGGAAATGCAACTCCAACAATTTCCTACTGTAGTCCTAAATGTATCTGAATAGTTTAGTGTGTGGTTCTGTAAATCTTAATACTAATGTTGCAACATCAGTGCCTTCCCCCCATTCTTTTCCCTCTGTTTTCGCCACCTGTCGCGGAATGCTTTTTTTTTATTTTGATTCTCTTTTGGTTTCTATTAGAATAAGATGCACTTTCGATTCGAAAGTGGAGTGTTAAAAAAGATGTAGACTTGAAAGGAAAGGCACTTTTACGGTGTCTTAAAATTTATTATGATTCTGTTTTATTAAAGAAGAAGAAAACTGAATATTTTGAATATACAGAAAGTTATTCATTATGTGAAGTAGAAATAATTTGAAAAATGTTTTATTAATCGTCAAATTTTGTACATATATTTCATTGTACATAGACCTCCATCATCATCATTTAATTAAATATGTTAAAAGCAAAAGTTCCAGAAATATTATTTTGTGTCATCGATATTATCTTCTAACTCTCTACATTTTCAAGTCGGCCGTGAAAGGAAGAAAGGGTGAGTAACCTTTTCGATAATTAGTCGATAAATAATGAATATGATTGATTATAATTTTAAAGATATTTATCGCTATAATAGCAGGAGACTTGGCATTGGAATATTAAAACAGGAATAAACTACTACGTCAGAAACGCCAAAGAAAAATTATTGAGGTGCATACAGCTGTTTCGGTAGCCTAAAGCGTACCGTCTTCAGTGCAAAAAGAATTCTGAATCTGGAGAAGTGCTCTTATATATAGGAGAGGGACCGGATTTAGTTCAACCAATAGGATTACGGAAGAGGTGGGGAGTGTGGCCAATAGGAATTAAGGAATGTGTAGCTGAGTAAACAGTAGAAAAATTAAGGAAATGTTAGATTATGAATTTTACTATCTATAGCTAATTAAATACTGTACTTAGTTATTTCAGGGTTAAATACAAATTTATTCAACATGAAAAATATATACATTGAACACATCTTTAGCCAAAATATTTTTTGTACAATTTGTATGCAATATTTATAGCTTCTATATCTGCTGTGAAGGGATCTACACCTTTCAAATCAATAGGTCCATAAAAAATATAGCGAATGTCAATTGTCTCTATTCTATCTCGCTTCGGCCAGCGTAAGTTCCCTGCTCCTCTTTCCAGGAACTTTACACACACTTCACTGCCCTCTACTTTTGTGACTTTTCCAACATAGAAAAGATCTTTATCATAATATACAGCATAGTATTTATGCTCTTCTATTGAATTCTGTATGTTTTCAATTATATTTTTTGCATTTTGCAGTGATGATATATTTTTATTCAACTGCTCAGTCACGGTTGACATATCTGGTGGTTCATCTGGGTCCTGATCTATGTTTTTTCTTTTTCGTATCCCGGTATTTTCTTGTCTCTTTCTCTTTTGATTGACCTTTTCTTTTATTTCTCTGTCACGTTCTGCGACTAGTTCAAGAAAATCGTTATTGGTTATGACAGCAGCTTTTGTATCAATCTTTCGCCGAACTTCTGAGCGTGCTATTGTTTTTGGTGTTTGTCTAAACTGTGAGCTTAGCAAGTCTTCAAACGAGGTGGATGCAGTGGACTGACTGACAATTGTAGATGTTTTGCTTATGCCAACAGTTGTAAAACTAGAAACAGATAAAATTGGTGTACAAATAGATGGTGTGTGCTCTTCTGTTTGAGATCCAGAAGTGTCCAAGTTTAATTGTAGTGTGCTGAAGTTGTTTGAAGGTGTAGTACTGCAGTTTGTTGATGCTGATGATGTACTAGCAATAGCCAACCTTTTTGAAGGAGAATTTTGAAGTTTATAAGATGCTAACATTTGGGAACAAAATCTTTTCTCTGGATACTTTGTTCTATCCAATGGATATATTCCTGTTGATTTAAAACCAGATTTAATATTCTCTGGAGTAAGTGAGGTTTGCCATAACTCATCAACTAATTGAGTAAAGCTTGCTTTACTGATTCTTGTTGCTCCAGTCATACGCTGAATTTCCACAAGTCTTTTGTCCCATTGTGCTTTCAGTGGTCTGAAACAGCATTTATCAAGTGGTTGAATAGCATCTGTTGTGTGAGCTGGTAACTTCAAAATTGATATATTTTCATTACGCGCTTTGGTGATTAAATCCAAGGATATATGTGTCTTATGACCATCATAGATTAAAAGCAATGGACGTTTTGATACTTGTTTACAAAAGATGTCAAACCAGCTGTTAAATATTTCAGTGGTCATCCAACCATTTTCACTAATCGCTAATGTCAAATTTTTATCTACATTTGGGGCTCTCCAAGTGCTTTGTAACTTTTTTCCAGAGAATATAATAAGTGGAGGGTGTTTCTCACCAGAAGCACTAACACATGCCATTAATGTAACAGATTCTCGACCAGGTGTTGCTGTGACTCTGGTCAATTTCTTTCCTTTTTCTCCTACTGATTTTCCTCTAGAAGGATCTATGAACATAGCTGTCTCATCTAAATTATATATGTGAGATGGTTTATCTATTATATTCAATGCAGTAAGTTCTTTCTCAAGCAAATCATAAAATTCAAATATGAGAAATGGATTGGATGTTGCAATGACACGGGTCTTCTCCAGAGTACTGGGTTTCTTCGAACTAAGGTTATGTCGGAACATAAATGCTGATAACCAATCATCGCCAGGCATATCATTTTTGAAGCGACAATATTTTTGTAGATGATTAGACAAAATAGTGTCACCTTGTTTATTTTTAGTTACAAACTCTGCCACAACACTCTTGATTTCTGTTCTAGTCAGGGGAAAACCCCACTTTGCCATGCATTTTAAACATGCTGCTAACTCATTTTCATTTTCAGCAGGGATGTTTAAAGGTGTTCCTACAGGCTTTACAGATTCAGGTTTGTTCTTTAAATTTGACAAATACAGCTGGAAACTTGATTTAGGTATATTCACAGCCTTTGCAGCTGCACGTTGAGACAGATTCTCATTTTCCATTTTAAAAATAGCTTCTTGACACTTACTTTCTTGAAGCTTGTCATCTTTTTTCTTTACATAATGTCTCACCATATTAATTTGAAGGAAACTGTTCAGGTAAATTTAAGTTCTTGACAAAATTCCAAGTAAAATAGAATAGCTATCTACTTATAAAGACAGCACATGCTTCTGTTTCTGTTAAGAACAAAGGTTAAGGTTAACAGTTAAGTGAATAGTACATTGCAGTTACAGTTAAGAAATTTTGTTAACTGTATTGAGTATAATTAATTGAGTATAATTAATTGAGTATAATATATTGAGTATAATTATTAAAATTTATAAAATAATGGGATGAAATTTAATAAAGTAAAACTCAATATATTTAATATTAATCATTAACAGTTAAGAATGTTACACTATAGTTACAGTTAACTTTGCAGTTAAGGCTCAAAGAGTTGCAGATAATTAAAATCAATGAAATCTGGTAATAATAGGCAAAATAACAATGTATAAATGATGAGAACAGTATTGGCCAGGAATTACCCCAGTGACCAAGAATTACCCCAGGAACATGGGGCAGTATTTGGCAAATTCCTGTAAATTATTTAAACTAGTAATAGTAAATCCAAAACTATTTTTCAGTAACTAAAGTAGTTCACAATTCAACCAAAAAGAGAAAAAAGACAAATATTTAAAACTTTATTTGTGACCTAGATCTTTGTAAAAATGTATCATAACTAAGGCCAATGTTGTTTTAGAGAAATTTAACAAGCCATTTCAAAAAGATTTTTTTTTTCAAAATAAATAAACAATAAACTCCTCATTAAGTAATAAATACCAATGAGGATAGTTCAGAGTACCTCTATGATTTTTTTCATTTTGGTGAAGTGTTCTTAAAACATAAAAAAGACTGTGACCAGGAATTACCCCAGAAACTTGCTGACCAGGAATTACCCCGGGTGACTCTAGTAGTTTATTCCTGTTTTAATATTTATCGCTAGTTATAATCTAATTTAAAAAGAACCCATGAATATAAAGATTATATTAAATTAGTGGCGCCCCAGAACAGGGACGGCCGACTTGGTTTACTTTCTCCAACATCGAAATAAATAAATATAAATGTTATTTGAATTGAATATTTGAAAATTTGTTCTTTTGATGATGATATAAATAAAGAGAAAAAGTTTTGGTTTCAACGAAAAAGTTTCGTTTTCATTTACATTTGAAATAAATAATAAATGATATTTATATTATTCGTTTTGTTCTTGAAATTTGTTCCTTTGATAAAAATGAAATGAAAGAATATTTTTAGTTTGGGTTTGTGCAATACTTATTGAATTATTGCATTATATATTAATATGATGAATGCATAACTTAGAAATGTTTTCGTTTAATCAAACAACTTTGACAAGAAATTTTATTTGATAATTGATCAAATAATAATATTTTTCAAGATTTGTTATTTATAATTAGCATAATGAGTGTAATTCAAAAACAAAAAAGAAGTGTTCTTAGAGCGCAAACCACGAAGTTAATAAATAAAATCGAAGGCAGGTTATTGGAAATTGATGTTGGAGAAGAAGAGTTAGAACAATATTTAGAAGAGTTAAATTTAAAAGATAGGGAACTGAATTCATTAGATGACGAGATACAGAAAAATATCAAAGTAGAAGAGGTTGAAGAGGAAGTTCTAAAATGCGATGAATATAATTCAAATATTTTGATTTGGAAAACTAAAGTAAAAAGTAAAATGATTAAAATAAAAAATAGTAGTAATTCTAACATTTTATCGACTAGCCCCTTAATAGAAGGTAATAGATCACTAAAATTAGATCAAGGTTATATTAATCTTCCTCGATTAAACATTGATAGATTTAACGGTGATCCAACGGATTTCCAAAGATTTATGGATCAATTTGAAGCAGCATTCGATAAGAATTCAGTTTTATCAAATATTGATAAATTTAGCTATTTGAGATCATATTTAATTGGTACAGCTGCTGATGCAATAAAAGGTTTCCCGCTAACAAACAATAATTATTACGCGGCTCTGGAAACATTAAAAGATCGATTTGGTAAAAAAACATTACTAATTAATTCACATTTAAATAAATTACTAAATCTTTGTCCTGTAAAAAAATCCAACGATATATTTGCATTAAGAAAATTACTGGACACATGTTAGACAGAAATAAGAAATCTAGAATCCCTAGGGATAAAAGAAGAAAATTACAGCACGTTATTTTGCCCAATTTTCATAAAACTTTTACCAGCAGACATAGTTTTAGAAATAACGAAAAAATACGGCGATGATGATCAGTGGAAAGTTTCAGAAATGATTGAAATTTTAAAAACAGAAGTTGTTAGTCGCGAAAAAGCTACTGCACTAATTTCAAATGCCCAACACTCAGAACATATTTCCACCACATCAAATAAGAAAGAAAGTTATGAATCACCAAAAATAAACAAAATTCGTCCATCAACTGCAGCTGGCCTTTACAATAATAATTCAGGCAATAAACGACATTTCTGTAATTTGTGTAATAGCGAAAAACATCTATTGCAGGATTGTAAAGAATTCAAAACTAAAGAATTTAGTGAAAAAAGAGATTTTTTGATGAAACGTGGTCATTGTTTTGTTTGTTTCTCTAAAGGTCATTTGGCAAAAAATTGCCGCTGCTTTGTAAAATGCCGTATTTGTTCTCGCCGTCATTTCGATATAATGTGTCCAGAAAATTATTCTGAAAAACAAGTTACAAATGAAAATACCACTTTGTCCAACGAAACTTGTAATCAAGAAGTGTTACTCCAAACTTTAACGCTAAGGTTAATCAATAAAGATAAAGAATACACTATCCGAGCATTAATTGATTCAGGATCTCAGAAATCTTATTTAAAGAAAGAAATAATAAAGAAAATTGGTTATACACCTACAGGGCAAGAAAAATTAAACCATAGTTTGTTTGGTGGTTTACAACAAACACATGATCATTTACGGCATAGAATACATTTAAGTGATCTACACAAAAAGTATTTGTGTAATTTTGAAGTTCTTGATCAAGAAAAAATTTGCGCAGAAGTACCTAAATTACGAAATGTGCCATGGATTAACGAAGCAAGAAAGCGGGGAATTCAATTTTCAGATTATGACAACTCAACAAAATTTAGAAGAAATAAAAATAGAGAAATTGATTTGTTAATTGGTGCAGATGTATGTGGGAAACTTTTTACAGGGAAAAGTAAATTACTCTCGAAGGGTTTAGTGGCCTTTGAAACAAAATCAGGTTGGACATTGATGGGTAAAACTGAAGAATTTAGTTCCAGCGATAGTACAAATGTTGTTTTATCTCTTCATGTGGCCAATGCACAGATTTCAGATCTTTGGTCCCTGGATACTTTAGGAATTTTGGATTCAGGAAATAAGAACACGAGAGAGGAATTAGACATAGCTGCTGAAGAATATTTTAACCAAAATATTAAAACTGTTGAAGATGGCAGATATGAAGTAAGCCTTCCATGGATTGAAGGCCATCCTCCACTACCTAGCTGTAGACCAATTGCTGAGCGAAGATTGAAGAATTGCGTGGAATCACTGAAGAAATCTGAAAGATTAGAAGCTTACGAAGCAGTTTTTGACGAATAGCTTGCAGAAGAAATCATTGAAGAAGTTGAGCCATACAGTGATAATCTGAATGAACATTTTCTGCCCCACAGAGCAGTTATTAAAGAAAATTCCACAACTAAAATTCGTCCAGTTTTTGGTGGGTCAGCGAGAGAAAAGGGCTCTCCTTCTATTAATGATTGTTTAGGAAAGGGTCCCAACTTAGTGGAACTAATTCCCTTTGTAATTAATAGATTTCGCTTCAAGAAAATTGGGGTAATTTCAGATATTCGTAAAGCGTTCCTACAAATTCAGCTCAGCGAAGTAGACCGACCGTATCTTAGATTCCTGTGATGGGAGGAGGGTGATCCTTCAAATATTAAGATTTTTCAGCATAGAAGAGTAGTATTCGGCCTTACTTGTAGTCCCTACTTGTTAGGAGCAACTCTAAATTACCACTTGCAACAGGTTAACGACGAACTAAAAGAAACTGCTGATAAACTAGCAGAATCTTTTTATGTAGATAATAGTGTTACTAGTGTAGAAAGTGCCGAAGAACTTGAAAAATTTATTTCGGAGTCTAAATATATCCTTAGTACTGCAAAATTCGATCTAAGAGGGTGGGAGCATAATATTATCAATCCAACAGAAGAAAATTCTACTCCCTCCAAGAAAAGAAATGTTCCAGTTTTGGGATTATTATGGGATTTAAACAATGATTCACTAAGTATAGATTTGCGAGAAAATCAAGAAAAAATCAAGACAGTTACCAAAAGACAAATATTGTCAGTAGCCCATAAAGTATTCGACCCCATCGGATATAGTTGTCCTGTAACCTTAGCACCAAAAATTTTACTTCAAGAATGTTGGCAACTAAAAGTGAGTTGGGATTCTGAATTACCTGAATGTGTTTGGAAAAAATTTGAGAAATGGAAAAGGGGACTACATAAGTTGAATGACGTTGCTATTCCAAGACTCCTTGTACCTGATCCGGTGAATACGGAAATGAGCCTTCATGTATTCTGCGATGCAAGCAAAGCAGCCTATGCAACTTGCATTTTTTTAAGAGCAGAAAATTTTAATGCCATTACCTGCCAACTTGTGCAAGCCAGATCTCGGGTAGCCCCATTGAAGTCAGTCACCATTCCCAGGCTAGAACTTCTTGCCTGTACCATAGGAGCAAGACTAGCGCAAAGTGTGAAAACAGATCTAAGACAGCCGAGTATTCCAACACATTTTTGGACAGATTCATCAAACGCTCTATTTTGGATCAAAAGAAATGAAAATTGGGCACCTTTTGTTTACAATAGAGTGCAAGAAATTAGATCCCTCAGCCATCCAGAGAAGTGGAAATACGTACCAGGGAGGCTCAATCCTGCCGATTTGCCGTCAAGGGGCTGTACTGCTGAATTTCTCTTAAAATCCCGGTGGTGGGAAGGACCTTCTTGGTTAAGAAGATCTTCAGAATTTTGGCCTAACGAAGTTTTAGAACCTGATTTAAATGCAATAGAATCAGAGAGAAGAAAAACAATAGTTTCTGCAGCCAATGTGTCATCGGAAAACATAGACTTTTACGAGAAATGTTCCTCGTATAAAAAGATGTTAAAGGTCACAGCATGGATACTCAGATTTAAAGAAAATGCTAAAAAGCCTAAAAAAGCAAGAGTAATGACCAATTTAACAGTTGAAGAAATAGAAAAGGCTGAACTTACGATTATGAAGTTTGTTCAGAATCAAGATTTAAATTTTAAGAAAAACTTATCCTCTTTGCGTACATTTGTTGATGAAATGGGAGTCATCAGAGTTCAAACTAGAATATCAATGCGAAAAGATTCAGAAAATTTTAGATATCCAGTAATTTTGCCAGCGAACCATAACGTAACCTGTAGAATTATTGAAAATGAACATACAGAAATGAATCATGCAGGAATACAAATTCTTATGTCAGCAATTCGAGAGAAATTCTGGATAATAAGATGCAGGAGGACCATTAGAAAGATTCTGCATAGATGTGTCCAGTGTCAGAGATTCTCTTCGAAAGCTGCTGAAGTGCTGAGTTCACCTCTGCCTGAAGATAGAGTGAGAGAAGCTGGTGTTTTTGAAATTATTGGAACCGACCTTTTTGGACCACTATTCTTAAAAGATGGCAGCAAATGTTGGGTAGTTCTGTATACATGTGCAGTTTTTCGAGCTATTCACCTAGAATTGACGACTTCCTTAACAACAGAGAATTTCATACAGACCTTGAGAAGATTCATTTCACGTAGAGGACGACCACGTATCATCTACAGTGATAATGGAACCAATTTAGTTGCGACAAGAAAAGAATTGAATTCTGTAGATTGGGCACAGATTGAAGAATTTGCTACTATAAAAAGAATTAAATGGAAACTTAACCCTCCGGCCTCTCCGTGGTGGGGTGGATTTTGGGAGAGATTGATTCGCATTATCAAATCAATGTTGAAAAGAGTTTTAGGAAAAGCCCATTTGAACTATGAAGAATTATATACTATCATTTGCGACACAGAAAGTATGGTGAATTCACGACCACTTACATATGTATCTGAGGATACTGAAGATTTAACACCTCTCACACCTGAAATGTTTTTGAAAGATCTCCGTGAAACAGGAGTACCTGACTTGGATTTTATAGAAAGAAATAACCTGAGAAAAAGATTTGAATACCGACAAAAACTAAAAGACGATCTTCGCAAAAGATTTAAAACTGAATATTTGGGATCTCTTCGTGAATTTAACAATGTAAAGAAACCTCCTAACAGCAATATTAAAATTGGAAATTTAGTTTTAGTGCAAAATGACAACTTGAAACGCATTCAGTGGCCATTGGCCAAAGTGGTGGAACTCTATCCTGGTAAAGATGGACAATTTCGTCTTGCCAAACTGAAAACCATGAATGGTGAAATTTTACGACCACTACAGAGGATTTGCCCTTTAGAACTTAGTGATACAATTGTAAACAAGAATCAAATTCAGACCTCTAGATTTGGTAGATTTATCAACCCAGTGAAAAAACTTTAATATCTAAACTGACTATAAAACTTTAAGTCCAAAATGACTTGAACATTTTTCTGAACTATTTTTATATTATATTGTTTATTATTATTATTTTTTTTATTATTTTACTAAGAATATTTTAGAATATAAACAGTTTTCCTTTTTCTTTAATATTTTGTTGAGCATGTACAGAATCTTTCCATGCTCAAGGTGGGAGGATGTTGCAACATCAGTGCCTTCCCCCCATTCTTTTCCCTCTGTTTTCGCCACCTGTCGCGACAGCGGGAATGCTTTTTTTTTATTTTGATTCTCTTTTGGTTTCTATTAGAATAAGATGCACTTTCGATTCGAAAGTGGAGTGTTAAAAAAGATGTAGACTTGAAAGGAAAGGCACTTTTACGGTGTCTTAAAATTTATTATGATTCTGTTTTATTAAAGAAGAAGAAAACTGAATATTTTGAATATACAGAAAGTTATTCATTATGTGAAGTAGAAATAATTTGAAAAATGTTTTATTAATCGTCAAATTTTGTACATATATTTCATTGTACATAGACCTCCATCATCATCATTTAATTAAATATGTTAAAAGCAAAAGTTCCAGAAATATTATTTTGTGTCATCGATATTATCTTCTAACTCTCTACATTTTCAAGTCGGCCGTGAAAGGAAGAAAGGGTGAGTAACCTTTTCGATAATTAGTCGATAAATAATGAATATGATTGATTATAATTTTAAAGATATTTATCGCTAGTTATAATCTAATTTAAAAAGAACCCATGAATATAAAGATTATATTAAAACTAAAATTTCCATATTATACAGAAACATGTTTTTTAGTGTGTGAATAATAAATGTCAGTTTTATTCTGCTTAGTTAAAAACAAAGTTCTTTAAATATGAATTATAAAATTCTTTTCATAGAAGGTAATACAGTGGCATTATTTTGAGTATCCATGTACACAAACTATTTGTGTTATTTCTACCATTTTAAATAGGTCAAATCAACGAGGTGCTTCGGAGCACCTGCATATGGTCGCAAACAATGCTGACCTCCAACGAAACTGAGAAAAACATAAAAATAATTTTCTGAAAATAAAAGAAAAGCCAAAAGGATAATATTAAAAATTTTTGTCTGTAAATAAATCTCCGCGTGAGCAGAGATTATTCAGAGTGAGGCACCAGGAGTTGAGAAAAAAAAAGAAAAACTCCCTAAGAAATCCCAAATGTAACAGTAAATTTGTTACGTGCGTTGACAAGATTGTCTGAACGGTAAAAAGGAATTTAGAGTTGAGCAGGACGCCCCAAGGGACACGAGAAACCGCTAGAGTCCCGCAATTAAAAAAAAAAGGCGGGGGGGGAGTCATATATAAATGTATATCTATCTATCTATCTATCTATATATATATATATATATATGTTGCTGTAAATGTCCGAAATCGGAGAATATCGGCATTCACCGGTGAATGTCAACATTCACGTAGTCGTTTTGTGTATTTCCGAAATATTCAATTATCTTCTTATATATTCGGACTATCACAGGTGTATGTCGAGAATCACAGACATACCCTGGTGGAGGTCGAAACGAGAAGCCGATGTCGACGGAAAGGCTACAGTCTGATGTCAAATCATTTCTTCTGGCGCGATTAAGGTCCTGTGTCTCGGGAGGGCGTAACTCGGTTATGGAGGCATGTAACTCGGTTTCGCAGCAATCACTATTACGCATGTTCAAACGAAGAAAAAAAAAATCACTGGACACCCCCACCTCGCTGTGCATGAATCTGAAAACGCATGTAACTCGGTTCCGCGGCAATTACTATCACGCATGTTTAAACCAAAAAAAAAAAAAAAAAAAAAAAAATCACTGGACACCCCCACCTCGCTGTGCATGAATCTGAAAACGCACGTAACTCGGTTCCGCGGCAATCACTATCACGCATGTTTAAAAAAAAAAAAAAAAAAAAAAAAAACATAACTGGACACCCCTGCCTTGCTGTGCATGAATCTGAGAAAGCACATAACTCAATTACAATAACTTTCTGCTATTTTGACGTATATCATAATATGTTTTAATAATAAAGTATTATTTAAAAACATTATTTTCTGTACTCAGTTAGAATGTGCTGTCGCCTTTCCGTCGACATCGGCTTTTCGTTTCGACCTCCACCAGAGTATGTCTGTGATTCTCGACATACACCGGTGATAGTCCGAATGTATAAGAAGATAATTAAATATTTCGGACATACACAAAGCGACTATGTGAATGTCGACATTCTTCAGACTTCGGTCTTTCACGGTAACATATACATATATTTTCTATAATTATTAAAATTCAGTAAAATTAAAAGAGAAGTAAAATACAGAACTTCAGAGAGAATCTCGGTGTCCAACTAGAATCTAGTTCTGAGATGGATCCGCGGACCAGTCAGAAGCCTACATAGTACTTTCAATTCTCACTGAAAGTGTTCAGCAAATAAATCAGAGGATTATGATGAAATTATGAGGCTAAGAGCTCTGATATTCCTCTATTTGTTATTAACGAAATATACTTTTATAATAAATATTCTTTATTTAATAGTCAACAGTCAAATAATTAAAAAGTTTGACCTACCTGGGTCTGCACAGGTAATCAGCATTCTATTTTATTGAAGAAAATCTGGTCACTTTATCAGCAGATTGGATGTTTGAAATATTGGATGAAAGATGCATATATTAATTTTACGGAACTTCTAGTTTTAGGAAAAACGAAACTACTTATTTTTCTGTAAAAGAAATGTAGATTAATTACGTTTCACAATAATTCAGATATTGACTGCGTAATAGATGAATGCCTAGATTTTTCTTTTTAAATTTATTTATTTTAGACAGAAAAAATAATGGAAGGAGGACTCAATAAAAGAACGTCCTACTCATACAGAAAATGTTACATGATTAAAAAAGGAAATTACAGTAGTAGTAGAGTGACGCGACATATCGTCACGTGATGAAGCAGGTGCATGAAACAATCAGTTGGCGGGAAGAAATAGTTTTGGAACATAAAAAAAAGGTAATAAGTTTGTTCTGAGGTTAGATATTACAACACCCCCTCGTAAGCTCAGAAATGTTCAATTGTTCATTATATATTGTCCATGTATCTTAAACGCAGTTTTGGGTAGAGCCTTTGTGAGGGTGTCGGCAGTCATTTCTTTGGTAGCTTTATATTGCAGCTTGATGAGGCCTTCCTGTATGAAATTCCTCAGAAGATGAAATCTCAGTTGTAAGTGTTTTGTTTTGGAGTGACATTCGTCACTCTCAGCAATCTTTATCGTTGATTGATTGTCTTGATACAACACAATAGGATGTTCTTGCGGCAAGTTCAAATCATCTAAAAGTTTCTTGAGCCATTGTATTTCAAGTACAGCACTCGCAGCTGCGACGTACTCAGCCTCTGCTGAAGACATGGACACACAGGACTGTTTTTCGAAGTCCAAAAAATTGGATTTTTTCCTAACATAAATAAATTTCCAGAGATGGATTTTCGATCACTTGGATCGTTGGCCCATTCAGAATCCGAATATGCTCTAAGAACAGGATCACCAGAGTTACAAAGTCTTAATTTAATATATTTGGTTGATTTCAAATATCTAACAACCCTTTTAACTGCCTCCCAGTCTTTCGCTCTGGGATTTTCGTTTCTACGGCTTAAGTTGCCAACGGCAACACTTATATCAGGTCGCGATGCTGTAGAAATGTAAAGTAACGCGCCTATAGCCTGTCTGTACATTGTGTTGTTTGGTAAGAGATTATCGTTATCAGTTAATTTTATATACCCTGGTTCCATTGGTGTGTCAGAGGGCCGTGCTATATAGTCCGAATTTTGTTACAATATCTTGTATTTTGTTACTTTGATCAAGCGTAATTACCCCTTTACAAGGTCTTTCTATATTTATGCCAAGGTAATATTTGGCTTCCCCAAGGTCAGTTAATGGATATTCTTCCCTAAGTTGATCAATTAATATGTCAATATTGCGATTTTTACCAGCTATAAGTAAGTCATCGACGTAGACAAGAATGTAAGTTTCTGTGTTATCTTTGTTACAGATATATAAACATTTGCTATGCTGACTTTGTTTAAATCCTAATTTACACAATGATTCATTAATTTTCAAATTCCACGCCCTAGCGGCTTGTTTTAAGCCATATATCGCTTTCTTTAACTTACATATTTTATTTTCTTCGCCTTGGACAACATAACCCTCGGGTTGTTGCATGTATACATCTTCTTGCAAATTTCCATGTAGGAAAGCAGTTTTGATATCTACATGCCTTAGGTTCAAATTTTTATACAGCGACATGGTCAAGAAACTTCTTAGAGTGGTATGCGATGCAACTGGTGCAAAAGTTTCGTCATAGTCCACCCCGTATTTTTGAGAAAAACCCTTGGCGACTAGCCTGGCTTTATCTTTCTCTACTTGTCCTTGGCTATTGTATTTGGCCTTGAACGCCCACTTACACCCTACTAGTTTGGTCCCTAGTTGAGCGTCAACAAGTTCCCAAGTATTGTTTTGTCTGAGTGAATTCATTTCGTCGAGTGTGGCGTTCAGCCAATTTTCCTTTTCTGCTGGGTTTTGAAATTTTAGTATATCGTCAAAACACTTAGGCTCATCAATTCTTTTGTCATTTACTGCAAATGCAAATCTGTCGGGCGGAACCCCTTTATTTAATCGTTGTGATCGTCGCGGCAGAGTTTGCGTGTCATCGGGACTATCGTTGTCACCCGTTATATCTATATCGGAATCTAATATTTGTAATTTAGACACCGAAATTTCATCATTTGAATTTTCATTATTCATTTGTGATATGTCACTATTGTGGGGTTCTGTATTCTTATCTTCCAAGAATTTTACAGTTCTGCTTATTATTACATTTTTATTATTTGTGCAAATTCTGTAGCCTTTGCTACGATTATCATATCCCACAAAAATTCCTTCTTGAGCGGTGCTATCCAGTTTTCCCCTATGTATCTTATGTACATATGCATATGTGCGACATCCGAGTGTTTTTATATTTGATAAATCAGGTTTACGGCCGGTTCATTTTTCGTAAGGAGTTGAGTCGCATGAGGAGGTTGGGAGCCTGTTTTGTATGTAATTCGCAGTATTTACGGCTCCCCCCGAAAAGGAATTCGGTAAATTACTGTCTTTAAGCAGACAGCGCGCCATTTCAATCAGCTTACGATTTTTACGTTCTGCCATGCCGTTTTGAGCACTAGAGTAAGGAACGGTAAACTGGTGCTCAATTCCCTCTTTATTCAAAAATTCATTTACTTCCATACCAGTGTATTCACCCCCATTATCCGAGCGAATTGCTTGCACTTTTCGGCCAAATTTGTTTGCGGTCATAGCCGCATATTCCTTTAACTTAGAAAATACCTCAAACTTATTTCTTAGTAAATATATATTAGTATAACGACTAAAATCATCGATAAATGTAAGAAAGTAATATATTCCACCTACAGTGGGGGTTTTCATAGGGCCACATAAGTCTATGTGGACTAGTTCGAGTGGTACGGAGGCTCTAAATTGTGCAGCTTTGGGGTAAGGTGAATCAACTAACTTTGACATTATGCATGTTTTACATTCAGTATTATGTTTGCAATCATTTAATTTAATACCCAGAGTCATGTCCTTGTTAACTAAATCTTTTATATGACTAATGTTTCTATGGCCTAATTTAATGTGCCATTTATCAATACATTTTTTATTTTCACATGTTTTTACCATGTTTATAGTGTATGTTGTATCATAGTTAACTTTGCATTCGTATAAATTGTTATTACTATAACCTTCAATGCATGTTTCTCCTTCATGAATTATTCTGCATGATTTGTTTTTAAATATTGCTACACAACCATTTTCAGTAGCCTCTTTTACAGATATGAGGTTTGTCTCTATTTCTGGTACATAAAAAAAAAAAAAAAAAAAAAAAAAAAAAACACGTGCTACTGCCTTGGAGGCAAAAGCAAGACTCTTGCTGTCTTGCTTTTTTTTTTTTTTTGCACCTGATGAAGGAAGGCTGCATCCTTTCGAAACCGGTTGTGCTGGCTTAAAATTTATGGTGTGTGAAGAAGTTTTATTGTCTATTTATGGTTTGTACACCAGATTTGCATTTAGTTTTGGAGCTAATCTTAAGTTCTTTTCTCTTCAAAAAATGTTTTTATTACAAATTTCCAAGGATATAGAACTATTTTCACTGACGCACTGACGGTGATCACCGGAATTTCACCTATCTACCTAACAGTTAAATATGAAGTTCTTAAAACAAATATTCTACAACTCGGTAACACTTCACTCCAAATGAACACTTCCCCAATACTACAGAAAACATAAAGTTGGCAAATTCACCCTACATCAGATCCTTCGCATGCCCTAGTCAATATCTCAACTAATGCCTTCTCTCCTTCTTCTCCAGTGGCGATGTACACTGATGGGTCAAAGATGTTCGTAAAGTAAGCTCAGCTTTCTATGTCCTGTCGCCTGGGGTTTTGATTCACCAGTGGGCCTCTAGAGTGGGAGACTACAGCACTGTATTTCAGGCCGAAAAATTTGCTATCTATAAAGTCCTCCTGTGGATTAATGCTGTCAAAAATGATTGTCACTCAGTTTCAGTCTACAGTGGCAGTCTCTCAGCCCTACAGTGAATACGCTACCGAAGTGATGACGTCACTGACCCTCTCTGGGCACACACCAAAGACTCTTGGACCAATTAGCTTCCATTGACTTTCGGACAATGGCCAATTAGAACGGGAATACACAGATTGGTGTGTACCTAGAGAAGGTCAGTGACGTCATACTTCGGTAGCGTATACATCGCAATTGCTCAAAACACAGTCTTGTGATAGATATTAAACAGCTTCTAATTAACCTTCAGAAAAGCATCTTTCTGGTGCATGTTTCGGCACATTGGGGCTTCACAGACAATGAAAAGGCTGATGAGCTGGCAAAAACTGCCACTCAAAATCCATACATCGTAACCCTTCCTCACCCCCCTTCCTATATTAAAAAGTCTGCTTCCCAAAACCTCCAACAAGAATAGCAAGCTTCATGGGATACATCTAATAAAGGGCGCTACACTTATATGACGTCATAAAGTCTGTGAAAAATTATGACTTTGATTTGTCTTCACCCATTCCACTCATTTCAGCATTTTTGATAGGTCATGGACTCTTCAGAATTTACTTATATTGTTTTCCTTATTCGAAGACCTCTCAGTGCGACTACGGGGAGGAAGGGTGTCCTGAGTACGTTTACTTTGCATGGACTTATCTACAAACTAAAGACTAATCTTACTATTCCCAAAGTCCTGTCGCAAAATTTGAACTCTTTTCAGCTGCCTCTGGGGCTTAAGCCCTCCCGCCAGTGCAATTCATTTTCTCATCAGAAGTCTAAATTTTTACTTCTAGTACCGCCCTTTGTCCCGAAGATGTAATGATCAGTGGCCAATGTAATTTTTTTTCTTTCTTTATGTGTGTCGAGAGAAACTTAAAATCGCTCCAAATCGCAGCATATTGGTGAGCAGCGTTCATCCCACTTTTTTATGCATGTATCAAAATTTAAGCAAACCCGGCTTTAAATATGCTTTTTACAAAAAGGATTTCAATTTTTCAAGTGGCCGTCACTCAAAAAACAAAATGACGGAGCAGTTTTGTTAACAAACTAATCCAAGATATTTGTAAAATGAGTCCACTCTCTAACTTTAGTTCATTTTGGTTCATTATTTCTTAAATTATTGGGATGACAAGTTTTCTATTATATATATATATACAGTCGACAACAAAATTATTCGAGCGCTAGCAATAATTCCTAAATTCAAAAAGTACACTTAATATTGTTTTGTTAAATAAATCCTAGTCGAATCATGTTCTTAGTCAGTCTAAGAGCATGATTCGACAAGGATTTATTTAACAAAACAGTATTAAGGGTACTTTTTTTTTTATATAGGAATTATTGCTATGCGCTCGAATAATTTTGCTGCCGACTGTATGAGGAGGAAACATTCAAACCATGTTTTCTCTTTTGGATACAGTTTTTCAGAAAACTCAAAAAACTAATAAATTAAAGAATAACTAAACTTAAACCCTAATTATCGTTTACTTAGATATAATACTCATTACTAGGAAAATATGAGGATATTCTACATAATGTTAAGTTTAAAGAAAAATTATTAACTCTTTTTTTTTTTTTTCCGGGAAAACACAGTCTGAATATTTGCTCCTCATACATATAGTATATATATATATATATATATAGAGAGAGAGAGAGAGAAATAAACTAAGTGATTGCAGAAGGTCAATTTCTAAAAGAATAAACCTAAAAGCAATGAAAAAAATGACGAAAACAATAAAAATGCACGAAAACTGTAACATTTGTGGCCGCTAAGCGTTAATAGTGATTTATAAGTGAAATGATTTCATACATTCCGTCGCACCGGTTCTTCACATTTCCTACAAATGTAACGAGTTCGTTTTAGACAATATTTGTCATAATATCTTAAAGGATTTTTGAGGATTTTTCAACTTTTTTTAAATATATATATATATATATACTTTGTCACCAGTCTGATATATATATACTTTGTTCCAGTCTGATTTAAAGATTAACTTTAATCCAGTTTCTGAATTTTTTAGGTTATCAGTGCAGCGAAACCATAAGATTTGTATTCTTCTTCTTCTTTTTTTTTTATGCGAGATTCTTTAGTGAATAATTTACTATCAAAGTTTGTTCTTTTTATTAATGACAATCATTATAATTATAAATAAATGAATAAATAAAAACTAAATGTTTACATTTATAGCCAATGGCGTAAAAAAATGTAAAAAATATTTTTAAATCGCAGAAATGAGATGAAATTCAAATACAGAAAGATATCTGAAACATTACTTGTCTTGTTAAAATATTAATATAACTTGTTAACTATTGTAATATTTTCATTAAATGTGCCATGATTCTATCGCTACTATAAATTAGGACAATATTTTCTAAAAAGGTCCAATATAATAACAAGGAATAATATTATAAAGCTGCATTATAATGAACATAAAATATTTGCGAATTCAATTTCAGTTTAAAAACAACTTTCAACTTATATTCATGTATACAGCAATAACTAACGCAGTTCTATATAATTTTTAATAAGTTATTTTTTATTTTAGTACATTTTTCCCCCTAAAACAATTACAAATACGTATTGATAACGAAGCTGAAAATATTACAATTTTTGACGCAATAATGCCAGCAGATATTTTCCTTATTTGTCGTTAAATGTTAAATCAATTTCTGAATACTTTCAATTACATTATTCATAAGGGAAATCAAGTATAAGGTATTCAGATTGAGCCGAATACAAAAGTCACAGCTGGTGTCACATTTATCTTCAGAAGATGACAAGTAGGTGCACCAGTAATCGGGATTCTGACACGAATGACATGAATGTCTTTGCAATATAGAAAATGTCAGAAATGAATGTAGGCTTGTTGACCCATCACAGTACACTGCAATACATCAATATTTAAGTCGATTAAACAGAAAGGTTGTTATGTGAGAATGACAGTGAATGCCTCACAAATTATAATTGTTACTTGTGAGAAATGTTAATTGTTTTAATCTACATTTCCTTACCAAATGTGCAAAATAGAATTATTGCCTTTCAAGTAGTAGATGTATTATTTATTCTTAATATATTTAAGGAAATACAAATAAACAGAAGTAATATTTATACTTACTTTTAATCGTGAATGTATAGAGAAAATATAGTTTCTCACATTCGGATCGAATTTTCGAAACTGAGTTTTTAATATATTTACAAATTTTTAGGTCCTTTGAATCCGAAAATCAGGTTTTTAACCTTTCAATGCATAGCGATGTAGATCTGTATCGTATGTTTAAAACCTCATATATTTTCGTGTAGCAAATTTGCATAGTGTTTTTTTTTTTCCTTTTAATGATACCAAAACTAATTTATCACATCCGAACACAATTAGAGTCTTTGACAGTTTATTTCTTTATCTGTGACAATTTTCATTGTCTGTGTGCTATCTGAGTACAATTTCGTTTCGGCGTGGGTGTTAAGAATTATGCTTATTTACATAAAAAGTAATAAAAACATGCAGGAAAAATTCTTTTCGAATAGAAACAAGGTAAGAGTAACGAATGAAATTTCTATTTTTGCATATACTGATAAATTTATGCAAGAAAAATGCAGATTTTTTTTAATTATGTACAAATACATCAATATATATATATATATATATATTTTTTTTTTTTTTTTTGAAAAATTTTCATGTAGATTTTCTTTTTCTTTCTTTTTTTTTTTTTTTTAAATCTTTTTATCTTTTTTGAATTTTTTCTATTAACTACACCCCTTTCCCGGTTTATTTCAAGTGTTATTTATTAAAAATAAAAATTCATGTATTTAAGATTTAAGGGTTGTTTTTTGTGAAAACGATAGCTAATAACAGCAGGAGACTTGGCGTTGGAATATTAAAACAGGAATAAACTACTACGTCAGAAACGCCAAAGAAAAATTATTTAGGTGCATACAGCTGTTTCGGTAGCCTAAAGCGTACCGTCTTCAGTGCAAAAAGAATTCTGAATCTGGAGAGGTGCTCGTATATATAGGAGAGGGACCGGATTTAGTTCAACCAATAGGATTACGGAAGAGGTGGGGAGTGTGGCCAATAGGAATTTAGGAATCTGTAGCTGTGTAAACAGTAGAAAAATTAAGAGAATGTGGACTGAATGTAAAATTTCCAACAATCAGACAAATAGGGAACAGCGAAATCACAATTTACAAGGTTTTTAAAATTTTTATAAATATAAAAAGCTTCAAAGAAATGGAGTTCATGAATGGATTTAGGTCTGCAAATTATTTTAGCTGAATTAAATTTAAAATTATGATTTTCCTCCCAGCAATGTTTAGAAATAGCCGATTTATTGGTTTCTTGTTTGCGGACGTAATTCATATGTTCTTTTTGACGAAATTTAAGACTGCGTTTAGTTTGGCCAATATATGATAAACCACACTGACAGGAAATACTATAAATGCCCCAAGAATTATGCATATCAATAGGATCTTTTAACTGAGAAAAGGTGAGTTTAGCTAATACCCTGATAATTCTATATCATATGGGATGATGCTTAAAACTTTTCGTTACATTTGGTCAAATGGTTCGTGTAGAAGAATATAAAAAAGTATTCCGAAACATTACATCTATGGTCGAAATTGCCGTTATACATAGCTTGACATCTTCAAATTACACTAAACAAGGTAAAACTGACACATATTTTTTTATACGCACAAAACTATGTTTCCGGTAGAATACGGTACGAGCGGTATTTTCTTTACAAGACTGCACAAAAGATTTCTGATATATTAATGCTATAGTTAAAAACAGCTTAAAGTGCATTTGAGGTTATGCCATGATTTTTATTCATTTATTTATTTGTTGTTTGTTTGTTTGCTGTGTTAAATTTTAGTGCGTTGTTTGGTACATATATAATTTACAGACTATATACAGGTCTACTCGAAATTGGTCGAATGAAATTGTGAACGGCCACTAAATAATTCGAAATATTTTTTGAATTAAATAACAGAGACTTATTTTTTTTATGAAAGTAGCTATAGTATTTAAAGAGGGAGATGGGGGGGGGGGTTGAGAAAGAGAGCTTCCCTCACTCACATTGAAATATATTTTAAATGAAATTGTTTCTAGAACAATTTTGACAAAGGTTTAAATGCAGATCTCTTATATTTTACGTTTAAATGCTATAATATGACTACAGTTATTTAGAGTGAATGAAAGTAGTATGAGTTATACACGAAATTATTTTATTTACGTAAGTTATGATAGTCCTATTGAAAAATAAAAAGTAACTTAAAACGAAGTATTAACTTAAATTTCAAAACGTATAACGTAAAACTCTATGGAATACTATGACTTTTACATCCGTTATATAAAAGGATTGTAGAATTTAAATACACCTTTGGATAACAGGCACAAAAAAATTATCATAGCTTCTCACAATAAAGATTTTAAATACAGAATTCGATGCAATTTTAAATAATATATGCTGAAATCTAGTCATATGGAAATTACAAAACAGGACTAACAACAGAAGCATCTGTCATTTAATCTACATCCAGATTAGTTTAGCATTCCTTTTCATAATGATTATATCAAGTTTGGTGCATTTATATACCCTATAGAAGCTGAGATATAGTCTTTCCATAAATTGGGAAAAATACAGCATAAAAACGCCACTGGTCAGCCAATAAACACTGATATTAAATCAGCATAATTTTTCATATTGGCCCTCTCACATATCAATTATATTTTGGAATAATATATTATAGAAGCTCAGATGTGGCTTCTCCTAAATAGAAAATTCCCCTAAATAGCATTCCAGAGCCTACTGTTGGTCAGTATACACAAAAAGGTTGATAGACACCAATTTATACCAAGGTGCAACTAAATACATATGTATATGAATTTATATGCGTTAGTTCTTGATGTAGAGCTGTTCCAATATTATTGTCACACATTCAAATACGCAAACAGACATTTTTTCTAAAAATGGCAAATCAAGTTCAGGACATCTCAAAATGTGTAAATCCAACGAAAACTGAAAGTACGCAATTATTACGAAACCAATACTTTCTGCTATGAATGTGGAAGAAAACCAATATACAGTTTTTGGATTCTTAAACTTCACACAATTGAAGACACAAAGTATTATTTAATGAAATATAATTTTTCTGTTACGATTGTATGATAGTTTTAAAAAAATTTAAAAGTTGAGAAAATATGACATTGTCTGTGTTTCCATTTTTATATCTTCAAAATAAATAAATAAATAAAACATTAGAATAAGAGTATTTCAGATTTAGCTTTTATGACATTATAATAAACTAGTATGTTGTGGCCACCACAAGACTTTCTTCTATATTTACCTATACATATTCAATCAGTAACAATATTTAAAAAAAAAAAAAAAAAAAAAAAAAAAGTACGATTTTTTTTTTTTTTTTTTTTTTTTTTTTTTTTGTTAAAAGTAAAAAAAATCGATAACTTTGTTTTAAATTATCACAGATTTATAGTTCAACCATTCGTTTTAAAGTTATTAACGAGACCTTTCGAAAGATACCCATCTTGAAAATTTATCCCCCCCGGGGGTACTTCCTCCCCAGGGGGGAAGCGATGCCCCCCCCCATGCAGAAATTTTTTTTCCTAGTTACATACTACTATTATCAATAATTCATATTAATTTTACAATCACAAGTTAAAAACATCTCTTATTATGCACATTTATACGAATTTTTGTCCTATGCTGCCATGTTAAAAATTTAGATAAAATGCTATCACAGCGCCACCTGTTGAGCTATTGATCCCCAAACATAATCAGCACCAGTTAATGTCGGGGACAAACTAAATACCAAGTTTGGTTAAATTTCGTTAAAAAAAAAAAAAAATGCGATTTTTTTTCTAAGTTTTGTTTTGTTAAAACTAAAAAAAATCGATAACTTTGGTTTAAATTATCACAGATTTATCGTTCAACCATTCGTTTTAAAGGTATTGACGAGATCTTTCGAAAGATACCCATCTTGAAACTTTGCCCCCCCGGGTGGGAACGTCCCCCCCCCGGTGGGGGGGGGGACCGATGCCCCCACATGCACAAAAAATTTTTCCCAGTTAACTATTACTATTATCAACGAGACCTTTCGAAAGATACCCATCTTGAAAATTTACTTCCCCGGGGGGGTACTTCCCCCCCAGGGGGGGGAACCGATGCCCCCACATGCACAAAATTTTTTTCCTAGCTAACTACTACTATTATCAATAATTCATATTAATTTTACAATCACAAGTGTAAAATAACTCTCTTTATGCCCATTTATACGGAATTTTGTCCTATGCTGCCATGTTAAAAATTTGCATAAAATGCGATCACAACGCCACCTATTGAGCGATTGATCCCAAAATCTAATCAGCACCAGTTTATGTCAGGGTGCAACTAAATACCAAGTTTGGTTAAATTTCATTCATTGGTTCGTGAGATACAGCGTCCACAAAAAAATGATACAGACAGACAGACAGACAGACATTTTCTAAAAACTATTAATTCGTGTTCTCCACATCCCAAAACATGTAAATCCATCAAAAAGTGGACTTCGAAAATTTTGGCGAATCCAATACTTTCTCTATATTACATATAGAAGAAAGTAAAAATTACAGAGATGAAAGTGAGATACAATCTTCTTCTACCCCTGACTTCATCTGATTCTCACTTCAATAATTTCATTCAAATTTTTCTGTTTCGTAATCTAGGGCTTAAAAAAATTATTTCTACGTAGACAAAACAGATTCATAATAGTTTTGCGAAGTTTAAGTTGGACAAGAAAAAGAAGTATTGCTATTGCATTCTCTTGCACACATATAGTACAATAAATATTGCTTTGAGGTATCCCTGAATCCGTAAATCAAAGTTTTAGGTGTTGGTCTGTGCGTCTGTCTATCTGTTTGACTGCGAGAAAGTTCTCAGCATAACTCTGAAATTTTTTGTTGAAATCGGGAAAGCAGTTCATGAACAGGGACTTTCAAAATTATTCAAGTACATCAGTACGATATACAAATATTTCTATGGAAGAAATTTCTCGTTGGACATTTTATTTTCTCCAGACTGCCCGAAACAAAATAAAATAAACACATATATTTTATAATCAAAATTAATGTTTCATATGAAATATGGTATAGAAAACATTCATTATTTGCTTACAAGCCTACACAAAAGAATTCAGATTTATTAAAGGCTATATCTGAAAGTTCATGAAAGTGCAATTATCCGTTTCTGTTAGTATGTTAAATTTAAGAACACTATGTGGTGCATGTGTGATTTACAGACACTATATAGGGTTAACTAAAATTCAGCACATACATTCTTTTGTTTTGATGTAACTGATGAAAGTGCTTTGACAAATTATAGCAAATCAGGGAGATTGCTTAGAAATGATAATTAATTTCTCTTACTCATTAGATTCATAAAATGTTGTTTTGTACTTCAATTTTTGATGCTGAGTTTTTGCTATAAATATGCATTTTGATATTCCTTGAATACGTATAAAGAAAATATCTTCTTTTATAAATAAAACATTATTTTTGTCTTTACTATAATATTTTTGTGTAACTCTTTTGAGAATAAAAATATAGTTATATCACTTAAGCATATTATAAATGTACTTATATTTAATGTTTTAACTGAGAAATTATGTTTCTTCTTTTCGTTTAGTAAATGAAAATTGTTTCTGGAAGTGCATTTAAGATTGTACTCTATGTTATTAATGTTCTCACACAGTTCTTTTTATTTATTTATTTTTTTTTTTTTTTTTTGGTCAAATGAAGCTGCTCCGAAGTCTAATTTGAATTTTTTTAAAACGTAGGTTTATATGACACTACTCGTTATTTTACCCCTTAATCTGCAATCTGTATTTATCGTATTCAACAAGTTTTATCGTTACTATTTAAACAGGGACAGTTGCACAAAACTTGAGCATCATACTTGAAAAAATTGCAAAACTAAACAGATAAACTATAACATTTAATTACTTTGCGATAAATTTCCCATAGGCTAACATTAGCATCCTACTAGAGGGCTAAATCCCATCACAGGCGAAGGCGTGGCTTTTGTCGATCATGCCACGTCTGAACAATGCTCAATTTGAGATTCTAAGGACAGTTTCCGAAAAGATGCCCTATCTCGAATGGGTGAAAATAGTCCAGTCACTTGTCGAAATTATTTCCTGGTAAAGTTCCAGACATTGAAAAAACTCATCCTCATTGTCTTGTTCCTCATTGTCTCATTGACTTGTTGTCCTCATTGTTGTCTCATTGTTGTTGGTTTCGCAACCAATAAGTTGCGAATTCTTTTTTAACCCATTGCCAGCTAAATTTATTCGGAGACAAGCTGAAGTTTCCGTCTCAAAAAGGAGCACTGACACCAGTATTCTTTATTAATATTAAATATTAAAAGGAGACTTGGCGCTGAATTATGAAAACAAGAAAAAACTACAACGTCAGAAATGCCAAAATGAAAAAAACTGGGAAGCAGATAGCTGTTTCGATAGCATTTAGCGTACCGTCTTCAGTGCATAAAGAAATTAGAGAGAAGTTCTCTTATATATAGTGCTTTTATATAAAGGGACCGAACAAATATAAAAACACTATATACAAGAAAACTTATCTCTCATTTCTTTATGCACTGAAAACGGTACGATAAATGCTACCGAAACAGCTGTCTGCTTTCTAATTTTTCTCTGTGGCATTTCTGACGTTATAGTTTTTACTTATTTTAATACCACTATTCTTTATCAATATAATTTCTGTCACAATAAATTACTGCGCAAATATGATAAAAAATATCGTTAAAGAATAATGATGTCAGTGTTCCGTCTTCAGACGGAAACTCTTTTACCCTTGTTTGTTCGCCTGCCGGAGCTGAGCTCGGGATAAGCTGTGAATCGGTTAACACTTTCGCGACCGCTGACGTAGATTCACGTCATTTGAAAATCTGTAACTCCGCCAGTGAGCGTTTCTTTCGCAATTTGTATGTTATTTCATAGCCTCCTAAACTAGATGCCTGTCGCGTTGCTCGGAAACTTGGCAACATTTGAAGAGGTAGACAGCGCCACCTGGTTCAGATTGCGCGACTTTTTTATTTAAATGTCACCAATAATTTTAAGAAGTGATATATGATATATATAATCGACGTTTCTTCGATTCTATTCGCTATTTATGTATATCATATCTCACTTTTAAAAGTTTTTGGTGGCTGTTGAATAAAAAAGTTGCGCAATCTGTACCTGGTGGCGCTGTCTACCGCTTCAACTGTTGTCAAGTTTCCAAGCCACGTGACAGGCATCTAGTTTAGGAGGCTATGGTAATTTATTTCTTAAGTATATACCCAATATCATACTTGCCAGCCTAACCGGAAGATTGTTAGTCCCGCACTTTTCTGCCTATATTTTCACACCAGTCTCTTTTTGGAGTACTTTTCTTCTTATTTAATCATATATATATTTCAAGAGAATTGTTCTAAAAATTAAAAGGGGCGGGAACTAACAATCTTCCTGGTTAGGTTGCCATGTATGCAGTATTCATATTTTTACAATGAAATATACTATGGATACAAATACTTTGATTAGAAAGAATATAATGATTATATATATCCATTTGTAATATAAATGTGAATACAAAAAATTTTGTTCTGAAATATTGTAACTTGGGAGAATAATGCCATACTAGCCAACATACTAATTATTATTCCGTAGTATTGTTAGCTCCGCCTTCTTTTTCACACCCATATTTTTTTAGAGTATATTTCAAGTTATTCAATCGTAATTGCATTTGGAGAATATTACTCTAAAAATTTATTGGTGTGAAAAAAAGGCGGGACTAACAAGATTACGGAATATTAATTAGGATGTTGGCAAATATAATAATGCCTACAGACGGACCTTACTGTCAAAGGGACAAAAACATGCGATCTCGAAAGTGTTAATATAAAATTTTAAATGCGCAATCTCTCCTAAATAGCAATAGCTCAAACTCTCCCATTTTGGTAGAAGAGAATGCGCAGTTTTTATAAAATAATTATTTGCCTTTAGAGAAAATTGTGGTGCTTGTACCGTTAATCAAGGTTAGTAGGGTATGAGAAATTGTTTAATTAAAAAATATTTTGCATTACTACCGTTCTATAGGAGTTCCTAAGAAGGGTTATGAAAATTCATGCATTTATTATTGAAAATGAGAGAAAATAACCACGTTTTATCTTAGACATTTGAAGCAATCAAGATGCACATTCAAGTCGGCACTTCACCACTGATGTTCTACAACCACCTAATGTCGCAAGTCGTCTACTCTACTCTTTCCTGCCGATCCCCTATGTGCGCAATCTCTCCT
Source organism: Salticus scenicus (assembly GCA_963930645.1). Taxonomy (NCBI): domain Eukaryota; kingdom Metazoa; phylum Arthropoda; class Arachnida; order Araneae; family Salticidae; genus Salticus; species Salticus scenicus. The sequence goes on along the minus strand of OZ005652.1, from coordinate 217,111,702 downwards.
ACCGTGTGATCTCTCCTAGCTTTACCTTCTTAAGTATTTAATTATGTCATAATTTTTAGTTTTTAACAACCTATTGTCCTTATGCATCTTTTTCAAATTTTGTAAAGTACTAACGGAGGTGCTCTGTAACGAGTACGCAGCTCTGTAACAAATTCTGATATTTTAAATATTCAAAAAGTTCCAGATTCATGAGGATTTTCTCTATCTATAAATTTGATTTATATCTCTCGCATTGTATATGCATATAATAGGCCGAGATTACACTTGACCCAAATCATAAGATAATCGCCAATGTGACCACGAAACACAAAAGTTTCATTATTTTTTTTTTCCTTCAGTGGCATATATTGTTAAATTACAAAAAAGCTCATATTTTTAAAAAGCCAATTAGTTGTAATTTAAGCTTAAGAATTTTCAGAAGTTTAAGTAAAATAGCAACTGAGCAAGATGAGGTCAATGTCCAACTGTACCAAAACGTCGTAAAACTTACCCCACCTTACCCTATAAATTTTACGTTACTTGTCTATTTGAAATGTAAATCTTCCAAATTCAGAGTGAATCCATCTCAACCAATCTGGTGCTTTTTTTATATAAACGATACTACAAGATGTGGAACTGTATTAAAATTAAGACATCTGCATTAAATATATTAAAGAGCTTCTTCAATTTTATTTGTAGTTTGAAAGAAACAAAAAACGACACTAGTTCAATGAGTATATATTGCTTTTTATGGTACATAGCTATAAAATATTATCCACTGACATAGGAGTTTATTTATAACAGTATTTAATTATGAATCATTCATTTCATTCTTTTTTTGGGGAAAAAATATGAAATTCTCTTAGATATCTCACTCAAGCAGTGTAAAAGTGCAACTAACAAGTTAGTATTTATTTTAATCTAAATTAACACTGCGTTGCAAAAAAAAAAAAAAAAAAAAAAAAAAAAAAAAGAGCTTTCATACCATTTTTGCTGATTCTTATGCAAAATGACCTCCTGAATCCGAATATGACCCCAATTTTGCCCAATCACCCACCGTTTTCTCGGGACGTCACCTCCTCCCTCAATTTTTATCTTCGGTAATTTTATGACCACGAATTTGATTTGGTGAATGAAAAATAATTATTTTAACTCTTAAATATATATATATATATATATAATGTATAATAAGTGATAATAATTGATTAATAAAATATAATAAATGTAACTTATAATTTCAGAGGCAAATCCCCTCTTAAATCTTCCCTTTGCTTCAAATGTTCATGTTATAGAATTTTTCACATCTGTGGGCCCTCAGAAGATATTTAACAGTTAAAATATTTTTTCCCCACTATAAATCAAATATATAACGAAAAAATTACTGAAAAGTGGTAAAAATAGGGGGCGTGGATAGGGCAAAATGGCCGTCATATTCGGATTCAGAAGGTCATTTTACATAAGGATTTGCAAAAATGGTGTTGGGCCAATTTTCATGCCGAGCAGTGTAATCAGAAAATATAAGAATATACTTCTTCCAAATTGGTTGTGGAGTTTAAAGCCGAGTGACTGCGCTAAAATCCTAGGTCTATGAGTAGAATGCCCGCGATGGTTGTCTTTCTAAGGGCCCTAGAACGTACTAACGTGAGTTTCGGAGAAAAACACAAAAAATTCCGAACGTCTAGGTCAACGAGCATGACCTGGGATCGAACCCGATACTTTCCATCTACCAGCTTTGAGCGCAGAACCGCTCGGTCATTGGTTGAAATCGGACTCATATCATTTGTACATCGCCAACATAGAAATGAATTGTTTTTTAAACCAACAGAATAATCATAATAGAGCATTTACACCAGCATGGTTTAAAAATAAAACAACTTATCAGCATAAATTATTCTGAAAAATAATAGTTTATCCCTTATCACTTGTATGTCCTTTCTGAGGAGACATTTAAAAATCGAGCCACGCCTTAAGGTGTTCCTCTGCAGATGAAATGTTATTTTTCTAAAATGTGTAACTACCGACTACCTTTCGGCTACCGGAAAATTTTAACAGAAAGATTTATTTTATTTAATGATGAAGTAAAATAAAACAAATTATTACAATTTTTCGGTAGACAAAAGGTAGTAAGTTGGAAACTATAAGTGTGACGTTTTAAAGGAACGCCAAATGGTGTGTCTTACAGGAAATATGCCGAACGCAAAAGGTTAAAATTTGTGCAAATTTGCGAAATCTTGAAAACCTGTCATTTCATAATTATTTTCTGTGGAAGGTAGTTTATTTATATAACTTCTGAATCGTTAAATAAGGTCTCATATAGTTTAAAAATTGAAGAAGAAAAAAAAAAATGGTATACAAAGCTGCCAATTCTCAGTATAATTTCATACCACTGTTTTTGAAGATTTTTTTTTTTTTTTTTTATCTTATTTAATCACAGAATTTTCTATTGTATATAAAAAGATTGTTTAATAAAAACTTTCCAGAAATAGTGGTATGAAATCATCCGGAAGGTTGGCAGCTGTGGGTATCAGGGTTGCCAAATTTTCCTTTTTTTATTCAATAGTCACCAATAATTTTGAGATGTGACATTTGATATACATAATACACTATTATACATTTATAACAGTATTTAATCATGAATCATTCATTTCATTCTTTTTTGGGGGGAAAATATGAAATTCTCTTAGATATCTTACTCAAGCAGTGTAAAAGTGGAACTAACAAGTTAAGTATTTATTTTAATCTGAATTAACACTGCGTTGCAAAAATAAAAAAGAGCTCTGATACCATTTTTGCTGATTCTTGTGTAAAATGACCTCCTGAATCCGAATATGACCCCAATTCTGCCCAATCACCCACCGTTTTCTCGGGACGTCACCTCCTCCCTCAATTTTTATCAATCTTCGGTAATTTTATGACCACGAATTTGATTTAGAGAATGAAAAATAATTATTTTAACTCTTAAATATATATATATATATATAATGTATAATAAGTGATAATAATTTGATTAATAAAATATAATAAATGTAACTTATAATTTCAGAGGCAAATCCCCTCTTAAATCTTCCCTTTGCCTCAAATGTTCATGTTATAGAATTTTTCACATCTGTAGACCCTCAGAAGATATTTAACATTTAAAATATTTCTTTTTCCACTATAAATCAAATATATAACGAAGAAATTAGACTAATTTGACTAATCTTCGAAGTGATTAGTCAAATGTTACAAATAAAAATTATTGGTGACTATTGAATAAAAAAAGGCCAAATTTGGCAACCCTGGTGGGTATATGTTAACGTGTATTTAAAAAATCTATTTCCACAAAGATTTAATTTTTTTTCTTCAAAAAAGAAAAAAAGAAAAGTTTAAATTTTCATCAATAAAGTGCGTTGGATGCAAGCAGTTATAGGAGTTATGCCTTTAAAGCTAAATAATGTATTACTATTAGGAGGTAATTTTTAATGCGAGAAACGTACAAGAATTTTTCTCATGTAGTAATATGCTTGTAAAAAATTATGTTAAAAAAAAAAAAAAAGAACATAGTTTTCCAAGAGAATCTTTGACTTTCTTCCATGAAACGTTCTCAATCCACAAAGTTTTTTTTTTTTTTTTCTCTAAAACAAAATCGTTATTGTGAAAATAAAGTGTTCACACGAATCACATTAATATTCTTTAACTACATTTCTTGCAAACATGGAAGCCTCTGCGCAAGTGCGGATTCAACGAGTCCACTAGTAAAATAGGGGAGACAAGCTTTTCGTTGAGAGAAAATAAGCGATAAGGGAATACCGAATGACTGGATGTTTACTAAATTCAAACCTGTTGGTCAGCTTAGAAACCCTCCAAGATTTTCGACTCGTCCTCACTGCTAGGCGTAGGAAACGTGGTTACACTATATATGCCAATTCCTTCAATTTTTCGAATTTTTAAGTATTTACGAATTTGTGTTCACCTGGTATAATTTTTTAAAACATGGCGAAAATACGACAAACAAAATCTTAAAAAAATTAATGAAACCTCGATCTCGACAATCATTAAGTTCTATTACTTATATTTTCAGTTTAAACCATAGTTGCCAACATTCTAATTAATATTTCGTAGTATTGTTTGTACCTGCATTTTTTTTTTTTCTCTCACACCGATATTTTTTAGAATACTTTCCTTCTTATATAATCGTAATTCCATTTGGAAAGAATTACTCTAAAATTTAAACGGTGTAGATAAGTGGGCGGGCACTAATAGTGCTACGTGCTACGGAATATTAATTAGGATGTTCGCATCTATGTAAATATATACAGAGCAAAAAGAAGATAGTGTATTTCGGGAATACTTCCATCTAAACAATTTAGAAAATACTTGTTAATACTTTCGCGACCGCTGACGTAGATTCACGTCTTTTGAAAATCTCTAACTCCACCAGTGGGCGTTTCTTTCTTGATTTGTATGTTATTTATTTCTGAAAAATATACCCAATATTCATATTTGTACTATCAATATACTATAGATATAAATGCTTTGAACAGAAAGAGAATAATTACAATGTATATCCATTTGTAACATAAATGTGAATATGTAAAATTTTGTTCTGAAATATTGTAACTGAGGAGAATAACGCCCACAGGCGGACCTTACTGTCAAAAAGACAAAAATATGCGATCGCGAAAGTGTTAATGAAGAAACAGATTTTTCTTTTCTTTTTTTTTTTTTTTTTTTTCAATCTTCCTGCATTTTGATTGTGGGATAACACATCAATCAATTTATGAATATTTTTTCCTTAGAAGAGAAAATACAAGTACAAATTATACTGTGATTGATGAATGTATATCTTATAGTAATGCACTGCCTGTTAAATATTACATGGTAATGTTTAACAATGTTTATTTATATGTTATGAGTAAAAGCTATGAGGAAGAAATGAAAGTAATGTATCTAATGATAATAATTCTGTTTGTAAAGTGTATAACAAAACTGGCATTCTTCAGAAAATTTGCATTATAATTCTTTTCGTTAGTTTTGAAAACTATGAAGTAAAACGGATTTAACATTAAAAAAAGTTCTTGGTACGTTCTGAGGTTGTTTTACTTTATTTTATTTTGAAAATGAAAAACTAAAAAGTTTATTTTGAAAATTCAAAAGAAAAACCGATTATTTATTTATACCGATTAAATGTAAATATTAATCAGAGCATAAATTATTTCTCTTTTTATCTCTATCTTTCCCTTTCACCTTTTTTTCAACAATAAAATTCAATTTTTCGCTTCAGAAGCCATGAAAAACAATTTCACTGGGATATAGATAGATATCATTCGATTTTTTTCGCCACCTAATGGCATCGAATTGCCAGCTTTCTATTTCACTTATTTAGTTCTTTTTTTTTTTTTTTTGCATTAAAAAATACTGAAGATTAAATTCGTATTAGTTAGCTGATTTTAGAATTTATTTTTTTCTTTATGTGTAGTATATAAATAAAGGATATTAATAAACGAATATTAATATATGTTTTATTAAACTCAAGTAATTTGGTAAGAGCAAAATACAGTGAAGTATTGGAAGAATTAAAATTTTGTTATCAGACATGATAAATTGTAAAACAAATGTAAAATTTGTTTTCTGTCGAAATAATTAAAAACAAGCCAAATATGTATCATGAAAGCGGCAATACACTAAACCTGTATAAATGAAAAAATGGGGGGGTGGAAGAAAAGAAAGAAAAACAAAAATTACTAAACGATCCTTTAGCATAAATCTAATCATTGTTTTAACTCTTTGCGGCACAAGGTAATTCGGATCATTTAAATTACGCTGCCACCGGAATTCACGAACAAAATTACAATAAAAGAAATTTTAAATTTTAAGTTTAAAACAAACGGCCTTTTTTGCTACGTTATGAGAGTAAATTTTTGCTAAAAGAATTCCCGGATGAGTTTTGCAGCTGGAGCTTAACAATTGTGACCTCGCCGCGAGGACAGTGCGCCACAAAGGGTTAAAAGAAATTACATTCTATTCTTTGTCCTACTTCTTCTCTATTAATTTTTTCGACCTTCATTGCCCCTCGTTAATGTGCATTGAAAAAAAAAAGAAATTTGTTTTATTGAAAATAGATACCTATCAATAGTAGCGGCTTGGTCCTATGAATAGCTTTGCAAAACACTTTTTTTCTATCATCTTCTTCAGAAAAGGACTAAATTTCAAAATATCTGCAGTATTTTTGCGATTTTTCTGTTATGTTTTTCCCCCGAATTTACACACACAATACAAAATTGGAGTATTATTGATCACATTATTTTTAAAAATAATGTACTTTTCCCCTTGTTATTCTTTCAATATTTTCAACTTGCGCAAATAACTTAATTTTGAGTCTTTTTGTCATTTCTAGGCTGTTTTCGATAATATTTGGTATTCAAGTTATTTTTGAGAATAAAAGTACATTGTTTTTCAATTAAAAAAAAATATTAATATAAACCTAAATTTATTTTTGAATATAATTTACAAAAAAATTAAAGAGAAAAGGAAAAAAAAGGGGGATATTTTTAAACTTAAACCTCTTGCTTGTATCTGAGACTGAAGATGATGTATGTATATATATATATATATATATATATCATCGTTATGAACTTATGTGTGTATTTATATATATAAGTTCATTAGGTAAAGCAACAATTATTGATAGGTAGGATAGACGGAGGTTAGTTGGCCCGTTTTTCTTATTACGAATGTTTTTTTAATTATAATTCATCATTTAAAAGTTATTTTTATGTTAATATTATTAGTGTAGTTTCAGAAGTCACCATGGTAAAAGTTGAAAATAATAACTATCAGTATCAATTAAGAAGCTAAAACTGACACCAGGTCACCCTGGCCAATCTACCCTGATTACAGGGTAAGTTAGTTCACGTCACTTGTTTAATACTTTGTTAGTATAAAAGTTAAATAAATGTTCAGAATTTTATAAAATCTTAAATTTTAACTCATATGATCGAAAACACAATATAGCCTAAAGGAAATCTTTCGTAAAGCATTACTTAATGGAGCCATAAATATATAAAAATGTAAAACAATAAGAGAGAAAAGGAAAACTGTAGTTAAAAAATAATAATAATAAACTTTAAGTTATGAATATAAATAAGTAGTTACTTGTATATCATATTCATCATTAAAAAGACGACAAACATGAAGTATCGTTTCACCAGTAGTAACACATGATTCATGTGCCTAACATTTGCACATGGTACACTGAACCCACTGCTTTCCCAATTTACTGTTTTAAAATTATTTAGGACAGGGAATACACCAATTCTATTCATACTTATCTTCGCTCACTACGTGTTTTTTGTTGTTACGTTGTCATTTGGCTTTCCTGATTATTTTTGTCTTTAAAAAGTCAGTGTCTTTTGAAAGTTTTCCTTTTTTGTCTGTTCTCATTTTATTTGATTTTCCTGCAATGCTTTTTAAATTGGTGTATCAGTCAAAACTGCAGAATTCCATTTTCTCTTTCGCTGTTTTTTTTTTTTTCCCTGAGTTCTGCCATTAGAAAAAACTGCACATCTTTTGGAAAAAGAAAATCCTTTCTCTCAAAGTTTTTATTTTAGAACTGGCTGATCCCAGATGGCCCTGGGGAAAGATTCGTTGAAATTGGTGGCAAACGCGGAGTGGTAACTGCAGTGGGTCACAAAGATTCGCCACGGGGTGCCACCAATCTTTCGATTTGTGGTGCGGAATGACTAGCAGGGCCCCCCGACCAAGTATAACCACATCTCTTCCCAGCGGATCCGCGGACAGGAGTGCGGCCCGAAGAGATCAGCGGAGGGAGAGGACCCCAAAAATCCCTCAAACTAGCTGCTCATCAGCTAGGCCGGGTCCTGGAAGCACACTTGAACCTATAAGAAAAGCAAGGCTAGGTGTGAAGAGTTGGATGCTACCATAAGGGGAAACAACACCCCAACCGCCAAACGACGGCACAGAGAACCGGCACAGACTAGACTACAGATCACTTACTTTCTCAAGCAGCCGGTGAATATAGACTTCAATTGACTGGGGGACTACCGGAACACCAGCCAGCCGACAGCGCCCGATCCACCTCGTTAGCTCAGCGCCCTGAAAAGTGCATCTACCCAGGGGCTACCATGAGGAGGGGAGGTCGACCGACACCAGTAGAACAGCCACCACAAGATGACCTCCCATGAACCCGTGCAATGGGTTACAATGTGGAATCTGGGTTAGGTCTATCAGTTAAATACGATAGCATAAAATTGGAATTTGTAAAACCAGATTTAATGAGGTGTAAAATGGCTGTCTCTCTGAACCCAACCGTTATGTTGAATGTTGTTGTTGCAAGCGAAAGGACAGGTTTTATAATTAGTGGAATGTCATATGATATCATTGAATGTTTATTCTTCATTGTTATCCAATCATCTCTGGCTGAATTAATGTACACTTTTAAATGGCATATACACCTTTCAATCTAAAGATTATAGCTTACTGGATTTAAGGCTACAGTGAAGTGAAAAGGACAAACGTGTAATGCTATGATTTTTGAACAACAGGAAATTTCGAACATAGTCAAGAATATTAGAAGAGAGCTGTGGTTGTCTATAAAGATCAAACAATCCTTTTTTTTTTTTCTTTTATCACCGGACATTCGAAACAAAGTATTGGATAATATTCATACAAATATGTTACCAATGAAGAAATATTTGTAATATTAACCCTCATATTCATAAAAAGGAACACTTCCTATAGAATATGAAGTCTTTTCTCATTTTTAAAATATATGTCATTAATTCATTACACAAAAGTAAACTAGTTGGCATAGGTGGACTTTGCTCAGTTCCCCATCATATGTATGTTTTTAATTTTATAAATTTCTAGTACAGGACATATTATATTCATGTTAAGTCAAATGAATTTGATCAAAAGCTGACACAGTGATAGAATGAAATCCCCGCCTAATAGGCTACCCACTATTCAGAACAATATATTTATATTATTCTAATCTATTAATCTTAGAAATCTTATTGGGGTCAGTTTCGTAGTTTAGTTGAAGTTGTCTGATATATTTATCATCCTCAAAATGGACGTTTATGCTCAATATTTTGACCTATTCTGTCATGTTAAGTAAATCGTAAATTTCAAATACCTTACGAAATTTTTAAACTAAAAAATTCATAGTCAGAAATGTTCATGCCAGTATCTTAAATGATATTTTACAAGTTTTCTGACATCTTTATAATGAAAATATCCCTCAAAATGGACGTTTATGCGAAATTTTGCCTATTCTGCCATATTATGTAAATCGTAAATTTCGAATGACTTACGAAATTTTTAAACTGGAAAATTCATAGTCAAGGATGTTTATACCAGAATCTTACAATCGGCAGTAAACGTATCTGAGCACTAGCGAAAATTCCTATGTAAAAAAGTACACCTAATATGTAAATCCTTGTCGAATCGTGTTCTTAGACTGACTAAGAACAGGATTCTACAAGGATTTATTTAACAAAACTGTATTAAGTGAATTTTTTTTTTTATATATGAATTTTTGCTAGTGCTCGGATACTTTTTGCTGCCGACTGTATATGATATTTTAAAAGTAGTCTGACAACTTTACGATTAAAATATCCCTTAAAAGGGGCATTTATGAGAAATTTTGCCGTATTCTCCATGTAAAGAAATTTGTAAATTTCGAGTAATTTGCGAAATTTTCAAAGTAGTATATTTATAGTTCATGGTGTTCATCCCGACATCGAAACTGATATTTGAAATCTGTTCTTACATCTTTACGATAAAAATATTTTTTTCATGCACGTTTTAGTGAAATTTTGCCCTCTTCTCCCATGTCAAGAAAATTGTAAATTTCGAATAACTTCTGAATTTTTTTAATTAGAATGTTGCAAATAAATAGGGTTCTTGCCAGTATCATAAATAATATTTTAAAACTGGTCCGACTTCTCTGCGATCATTTGTTCGTGATATATCGTGTAAACAGACTAACATACTAAAGGAGTAACGGACTAACACACTAACGGATCAACAAACTAATACACACCCTGCAGATGGACATCATACCCATTTTGATATTTTCGGATTCCTCACACCTGAATACATGTAAAAAAGTCAAAAACCGAGGTCGAAAATTTTTACGATTACTTAAGTTCCCCATACCTATAGTACAGTGGTGTATCGTGTTTGACGTTTTGGGTATGCTCCATACGGTGGCTAGGAAACAGCTCGTTACCATGAAAAGCTCATTTTTCTGACTGACTGTAGAAATGTCGTCATCCCTACGCTATTTCTCGAAATAAGCAAATTAATCAATAAGAGGATTGAATATCTTTTTTAATATACTGTTTCTAACTACCCGAGTGGGCCATACCCAAATCGTTATTCACGATACGCCGCTGCTATAGTATGAGGGGGAACTAATAAAAAAAATCAGGGCATACTAGGACGCCTAAGTGTTCTATAATTACGCTGCTCGGCATAAAAGTTGCCTCTGACATCATTTCAGCATATTCTTATGTAAAATGACTTCCTGAATCCGAATAGGATGCCCATTTTGCCCTATCACCCATCGTTTTTTTAGGAATGGCCCCCCTATTTTTATCATTTTTCGGTGATTTTATGGCTATAAATTTGATTTTTAGGAGGAGGGAGGATTATTTTAACCGTTAAATATCTTCTGAGGGGCTGCAGAGCTGGAAATTTGTAAAACATAGACATTTGCGACAAGGGATTTTTTTTTTTTTTTTTTTTTTTTTTTTTTTTTTAGGGGGGGGGGGGGTTGCAACTGAAATTATGCATTACATATCTTATATTTTTTTAATCAGTCGCGTGGGGCATAGCCCGGCGATTTTAACTTCTGAATAATCGCCCACTGTCGGCTCTAAGCCGGATTAAGCCTGGCGAATTTTGTATATTTTTTTTTCTTTTGAGTTTTTTAATAAACTGCGAGTAGTCCCCTTAGAAGCGCTCTACATCACTCCAAGAGTGGTAAGCGGGGGCTGCTCCCTGTTAAATCAGTTATTAATGTTATTTTTTTAACTTTATATATTTTTTTATTTTAGGTGTTAAATTAATTATTTCTCATTCTTCAAATCAAATTCATGGTCATAAAATTATCGAACAGGGAAAGAATATTGAAGGAGGGGGTGGTGTTTCTGGAAAACGGTAAGTGATTGGGCAAAATGGGAATCATATTTGGATTCAGGAGGTCATTTTACTTAAGAATCAGAACAAATGGTATCAGATCTCAAATTTTTTTTTTTTTTTTTTTTTCAGAGCAGTGTTATCAAAGTTATTAATATTTTTCTACAATAGAGCAACTAATGTAGAAAAACATTAATAACTTAATGTAGTATGGGTGTAAACAACATTATATCTTCGTTTAAAAGAAAAAAAAAAAAAAAAAGGCTGACTCAAATAAACATGAATTCAAATAAGCTGCACCAATTATATAGCTATCTAAATTCCATCCCTCCGCGATACAAATTCTATTTTTTTTCCCAATGTGTAAATAAATTGATTTTAGAGACGTTCACCGTTACAGTTAGGCTTTGGAGACTATTCAGGTATATTGCCCCGCCGGACGAACGTGTCCCATAAGAATTGGGCCAACTAGCCTCATATCACCACTTTTATGTTTCATAAGTGTAAGAAATCATTTTGAGAGCATTTCAATAAACAAATGCATTTTATAATAACTAAAAACAATCACCTTTCTGAAGATCATTTATCAAAATATAAAGTGGTAATTTATTAACAGATAAAAAGTTATTATTTTGTAAGCGAGGAACTTTACTCGCCATACTAAAATTTTGAAAATTCTCTCTGGATCTTTAATGAAGGCTCTTGCTTAAACGACATTGATATGAGAGAAAGAAAACGGGACAGCACATACTTAGCTAGAGTGAAATCGCCATTTGACGAAAAGTTTAAAACATATTGCAACTAACGTACCCGTATGGCCAACTAGCCTTGGTCTACCCTACTCGTTTTTGATAAAACGAGTTTCTTGATTCACCAAACTACTAAGGTTCTACAGAAGTAGAAGCAGTATTGCAGATTTGGCGGATTGTTTATTCAATAATCACTAATAATTTTGAGAAGTGATATTTGATATAATAAACTATCGATCTTCAAAGTGATTAGGCAAACGTTACAATTAAAAATTATTGGTGATTATTGAATAAAAAATCCACCAGATTTCGCAACACTGAGTAGAACTGTGAATCTCTCTTCTGAAAAGGAAAGTTATTTTCCATTCTGCTGTTAATTCATAGTTAAAATTGTTAACAAGTTTCTTAAAATAAGAAAATAATCAAGAGGTTAAAAAATTGAAATTAATATTTTGAAATTAGAACCAAACATATTTTTTTAGTTATTTAATGAGTGCGAGCAAAATTACTTTTTCTGATAAATTACTAAAAGTTATATTTATTTACTTATTTTGAGAAAATAAACGTGTTTTTTTACACAGAGGTTTATTTAAAACTGTAAAGAATGTTTTTTTTTTTTTTTTTTTTTTTTAAATACGTTGCAGTATAGAGCTAAACTTTGAATCAAAATGGAAGACTAAAACGAGGCGAAGCTTTCAGTGTTTGTGGGGAAAAACTATGCTATGATTGGCTATATTCTACTATGCTTGTGGGCTAAATTAAGATTCCTATAGCTTAAATGAAAGAAAAACGTCATCATGACGTCAAAGAGTCATTTCGTCCATTATACATTTTTTTTTAAACATTGTACCATGTTCTCCCATAATATTTTTTATGAGCACACTTATTATTTAATTAAATTGATCAACCATATTCTATACTTGTATCGTAAAACATACAGTAAAGTTTAAAGTACACTACAAAAAATTTTCACAAAATCACAAAAAATTTAAATATTTGTATAAAACTACATAAGAACAGACACATCGTGTCCGCACTGCATCAAAATATTAGCATACTACGTAGAAAATTGAGCACATAAATTAGTTTATGTGATACAAACATAGAAATATTCTAATGTCTCAATCGATACAAGTACATTGCTTCAATATATTACAAAATTTGCATCTTTTTCCCAAAATGCCAGCTTACGTGCATCTTTGTTTGAAATTTTCGGCTAATATTTTTCAATAAACTCCCTGAAGAATTTACAAGGAAACTGTTTTATAAATGCAATATTTGAAATGAAATTGATGTAAGAGTTCAAAAATAGCAGGATACATTTGAATTTAGAACTGCTTTAATTCTTACAAAAGATTCGAATTTGAAATTTAAAATTGCAATAATGTTCTGGCATGCATAATTAATCATCAGAAGTTTAGAAAATTAAGTTATTTGGATAGAATGCAACTTTCGTAAAGAGATGGAATGAATCACTAGTGGATGAATTGTAAAGTTCACAAAACGAAAAATGTGTTGGAAAGTTTTGACATTTTCCAAATGAAAACTCTTAATTTATTTATATGATGAAAAGCTCAGTTTGTCATAACAAATTGGTGTTTAGGGAAGAAGTAAAAAAAATTGCATTTACTATTTCTAAGCATTTTTAATTGAATGCGATTTAACATACAGGAAAGATAATTCAAAAATTCTTGACTCATTTTGAACTTTAATATAAAATTAAGTTATAGACCTAGAAGAGTGCTGTTTACACTAAAGTGCTTCTTAAGATTGATTTTTCTTTCTTTCTTTCTTTTTTTTAAGCAAATAAAAAAATGTTATTTACAAATTTTGCTTCTATATGTCCCTGTTCCTTAAAAGCTAAAAAACAACATAAAATAACGTAAGTAAATGTATTTTATTTTGTGAAAATTATTTATAATATTTGAATATGTACAGCTATTATAGCTCAAACCTCATTCAAACAGTAATCCAATTCGATTCACGTGTTCACAAAATGCATTCTACGCGCTCTTTAATTGCACACATTGCATTTTTATGCTTTCTTGCTGTTTCTAAGGTACAGCGCCATCTATGATCAAAATATAGAACTAATTTTTTATTTGCTTAAACTGAAATTTTCAACGTAAGAGGCATGGTAGTTCAAACCGCACTCTTTTACGCCACTTATTTAATTTTACATGTAAGTTTAAAACATGTCAGAGACTTAATCTATCTTGTATTTTTAAAAATGTTAGTCATAATTAAAAAGAGATACCGAAGAGACCTTAATATACCTTGTTTCTTTTGTATGGCATTGTAAAGGAAGAATGCATGTGTTTCTTATCTTATTGTATGTGAAACATGTTTATATGCATAGAAATTTTGTGCTATTCCCGTGCTCGCAAAATAAACTGATTTTAATTGCTTGCTTTGTGATTTTTGATGTTCTCTTGCTGTTTACAGGTACAGCGCCATCTAGGATCAAATGCGAAACTAATTTTTTTTTTTTTTTGTTTAAACCAAACATTTCATCATGAGAAATATTGTAATTTAAACCGCACTCTTGCACGCCATTTATTTAATTTTATATGAAATATAAAGAATATGAAATATAATTTTATATGAAATGTCAGAAGCTTTTGTTCCGCTTTTTATTTTAAAAAATGATACTTATAATCTAATAAAGATATCGAAGACACTCTAATATATACTATTTCTTTTGTGTAGTCTCGTAAATGAAGAATGGATGCTTTTCTTATCATATTCTAAGTGACATATGCTTTTATGCATATAAAAAATATACGTTTATTATGTGCAGTCTAACGTTTCTAAAACGTGCCAACGACATATTTCTCTAACGACGCAATGGATAAAATTTTTGTATACCTGCCTTAGTGTTTAAGCCATTTGCCTGATCTCAACAAAAGTCTCAAACCATAGCCTCTTAAACTAGATGCCTGCTACGTGGCTCAGATACTTGGCAACAGTTCAAGCGGTGGACAGCGCCACCTAGTACAGATTGTACGACTTTTTTATTCAACTGTCACCAAAAATTTTAAGAAGTTATGTATGATATATATAATCGACGTTTCTTCGATTCTATTCGCCTTTTATGTATATCAAATCCCACTTTAAAAAATTTTTGGTGGTTGTTCAGTAAAAAAGTCTCGCAATCTGTACCAGGTGGCGGTGTCTACTGCTTGAACTGTTGCTAAGTTTCCGAGCCACGTGGACGGCATCTAGTTTAGGAGGTTATGCTCAAACAATATCAAAATGGCATATAAATTTTGAACATGCAATCTGAATTTCCTGTCTCTCTATGTATGTGACTGAACATCATATTGTCTAATGTATTACCCGATTAAGCTGAAAATTGGTAAGAATTTTGTAGGTTACCGTCGCAAGAACTGTACGGAGTTTCAAAAGTGTATGGATCACAGTTAGTTCTTTTATAGAGACACATCGTACAATTCTTATACATTATGGTCTACGAACCCAAGTAGTTTGAAGTTCATTTAGGTATTTTTAAATTGCTTAAAATAGAAAAATACTGTTAAATGATACATTGCTTTGTAAAAATATAGAAAATAATATGCATAGTACTTATAGTTATTTTTCAAAGCATAAAACGTTTACACAAATTACTTCCTACAGGCTAATTAAAAGAAGTGTATTAAAATGTTTAAAAGGGAATGAAATATATACTTTAGAATTTTCCTAAAGCATGGTTATTATTTGATTTTGTATGCTTATTATTTATATTATTTTAGACGGACACAAAAAAGTTTTAAAATAAAATTTTATTTATTATTATTATTATTATTATTATTATTATTATTGTACAAATTAAAAAAAAAATTGGCTCAAATATTCTATTCTATTTTTTTTATATTTCTTTATTTAATAATTTTTCAAAAGCTTTGTAACTACAATCTTCGGAAATTTGAGTAGAGTCATTCCAGATTTTTTCTAATACAAATTCAATTATTCCCATACCGTGTAATACTGGTAAAAAAAAAAAAAAAAAAAAATGGTGTGTCACTCACACGACTTTCTCTTACCCTGAAATTTAATACCATAAATACAGGTTGGAGATTAAGAGATAAGATAACGATGTTATGTAAACCTATGTTAAACAATTCAAATTAGGCTTCAGAAGACTTTTATATGATAATTAATTCTGTATGAGGGGGGCTACCGCCCCCCTCAACCCCCCGTTTCATTAATGCAACAAGATTTATATAAAATTTAATTCGGTTATTAAAAAATAATTCTGTTTTTAAAAAATAATTTATTAAAATTATTATTTAAAAAAAATTATCTTTTATGATAATGCAGACGATTTCCATATTAGAGAAGTAGTATAACACTACATATCCAAAAAAAAGTCCATTTTATTCTCAATATTAAAAAAAAAACATAAAAAAAAAAATAAAAAAAAAAACGATTTTTTTTTTTTTTTCGTTAAAAGTAAAAACAATCGATAACTTTGTTTTAAATTATCGCAGATCGATGGTTCAACCATTCGTTTTAAAGGTATTTGCGAGCTCTTTTGAAAGATACCCATCATGAAAATTTACTCCCCTCGAGTGGGGAATTCCCCCCAGGGGGGGAGGCGAGGCTCCTACATACGCAAAAAAAATTTTCCAGTTGACTATCTCTATTACAAAATATATATATATATATTCGTTTCATTTGGTTTAGTGCAGTCTATAGACGTTAAACTCTACTTACCTGCAATTTCCCCCATGGACGTAATGTATTAGAATTCTCTTGATTGTCCCTGTACACGAAACATTTGCTTGATCTTAACGAAAAGCTTACTGTAGCATTTATATATGATACACATTTAGAATATCAAGTTTGGAATGTCTGCTACTATTTGTTCTTAAGATATGCTGATAACAGACAGACACACAGACACACACACACACACAGACATACACAGAGACACACGGATATACACACAGACCATTTGCTAAAAACATGATTTTCGTATTCAGGGGACCTCAAAACGTGTAAATATAACAAAATCTCGCGTTCGAAAATTTGACCCCAAAACAATACTTTCTCTACTTTATGGGTAAGGGAAAGTAAAAAAATGCATACGGCAATATATATATATAAAAAAAAAAGTAAATGTAACATTTCAATAACACGAAAATATATTTTTTAAATTTAATATGTTAATTCAAATTCTAATTGAGGATTCAAAATATACTGGAGAAATTGTTAAATATAGAAGGCTCGTAGAATTTTATATCTCTTTTATTGCGATACTCATTATCCAGTGCTATTAAAAATGTTATATTTTATTTTTATTAAAAATTCCCAACAAGGTAGAAAAGGGCTTATGACTTCAGGTTGTTTGACTGCCTGAGGTCTAATTTATGTAAATAGTTTAGAAATCCATATATAACTAATATCAAATTCAGTCTAACATGTTTCCTACTAAAAGTGGTATAGGCACACCCAAGAGAATTTCTGTGCACTACGTTCTATGAGAGGTACTTCTATAAAGCATATTTTAATATATTTCTGATACACAAAACGTGATGAAATACATATATATTATTCGTATACAGAAAATTTTGTTTTCTGAAATATGTTCATATACGATTATATTTTGTCGAAACGATACACTGGTGACGTCATGAGAGAACCACTTTCTTAAATTCATGGTGTAAACTAAATAAATAAAAAGAGAAATGGAAAGAAAACACTGGGGATAATAATAAATTTCATGAACAATTAAATTTAAATTACATTTTATTACTCGAATTCCTTTTGATTTTTTTTTAAAAGCACAGTTAAATTTTAAATATTTATTCGTTAATTTTATATTATTATTTATTTTTTCGTTATTTAATACTAGCCGCCTTCGGCGACCAGCTGGTTCGCGATCCCTGAAAAATCCGACTTTACGATATTCCCGCTCGGTGGAGCCTGCGGCGCCTTTTTCCCGTATCAGGTCTAATAACAGCTTATTGATATATCGTGAAAATAGCTTATCTAAATCGCAGTAAACTCCCGTGCGGTAGCGCCTTCGGCGCTGATATTTCAAATTTCTAACTTTAGCTAAGTCCCGCTCGGTGGCGCCTGCGGCGCCTTATCCCCGTTTTAGAACTTACAACACCTTCCTCGCTCATTGGAACTATTGAAGGTGTCATTTGAATCGGCTCATTTGAACTATTGAAATTTTAAAATATAGCAGCGCCATCTGGCGGTAGAAATTTCTGTAATATATTGTTCAATTCCAAATCAACAAAGCTTTCAAATGATGTATTACTTATGAAAATATTTTAATTAGTAGCTGAGATACAAAAGAAAACCTAAAAAGGAAACCTTAAAACGTGTAAATCGGGTAAAATCTCGAATAATACTTTCGATAATATTAAAGAACTAAAAGAAAACCAAATACCTTGCCTACGCTGCAACTCTTTTTTTTTCTTTTTGCCTTTTTTCCCTGTTCCTCAAGCCCTCCCTAATAATCGTACTCTTTCAAAAATATTCACAATCGAATTATCGGGCATTAAAACTACATACTACGAAATTTCGACTACTGCAAATACTGTAAAAAAATAAAAGAAGACAATCTTTTTCCAATAAATATGTCATTTTTTTAATTATTGATATATTTTCATGAAAATTGAACAGTAGCTTTATAATATGCTGTCTAGGCCGAATATTAATTCAAATGTAACGTGAATGAAAATTTGAAAAAAATTGAAAATTGCAATTTTCCCCCCCAGTATAAAACACATGATATCTTAATTGATTACAACCATTTCCGTTTTCATCACAGACATCACAGACAGTTGTCTCGTATGTGTTTTGTTTCCGATCGAGACCGCTTAGAAGATCGTCTGCCTGTTGGAATTCTGAGTCATTGAGATCGCTTTTTGATTAAGACATAGGTCTACATTTTAATTAATATCTCCGCAACTAATTAAAATTTTTAAATTCTGTTTTGACTATCCCCTCGGGCAGGCTTCTGAGCACCCGTATGTCAAATTTTGTAGTTCTGCGTTCAGTAGGGGCTGAACGTATAGATGCTCAGACAGACAGACAGACAGACATCTTCTTTTATTATTATAGACTAGCCGCCTTCGGCGACCAGCTGGTTCTCGATCCCTGAAAAATCCGACTTTACGAAATTCCCGCTCGGTGGCGTCTGCGGCGCCTTTTTCCCGTATCATGTCTAATAACAGCTTATTGATATATCGTGAAACTAGCTTATCTAAATCGCAGTAAACTCCCGTGCGGTAGCGCCTTCGGCGCTGATATTTCAAATTTCTAACTTTAGCTAAGTCCCGCTCGGTGGCGCCTGCGGCGCCTTATCCCCGTTTTAGAACTTACAACACCTTCCTCGCTCATTGGAATTTGAAATATTGAAATTTTAAAATATAGCAGCGCCATCTGGCGGTAGAAATTTCTGTAATATATTGTTGAATTCCAAATCAACAAAGCTTTCAAATGATGTATTACTTATGAAAATATTTTAATTAGTAGCTGAGATACAAAAGAAAACCTAAAAAGGAAACCTTAAAACGTGTAAATCGGGTAAAATCTCGAATAATACTTTCGATAATATAAAAGAACTTTAAAATATCTTTCGAATGATGTATTAAAAATTATATAATCATAATTAGAATTTGAAATATTGAAATTTTAAAATATTTCAGCGCCATCTGGCGGTAGAAATTTCTGTAATCTACTGTTCAATTCCAAATCAACAAAGCTTTCAAATGATGTATTACTTATGAAATTATTTTAATTAGAAGCTGGGATAAAAAAGAAAACCAAATACCTTGCCTTAAAATCTTAATATGCCAACCAATTTCAAACGCTGCAACTCTTTTTTTTTTTTTGCCTTTTTTCCCTGTTCCTCAAGCCCTCTCTAATAATCGTACTCTTTCAAAAATATTCACAATCGAATTATCGGGCATTAAAACTACATACTACGAAATTTCGACTACTGCAAATACTGCAAAAAAATAAAAGAAGACAATCTTTTTCCAATAAATATGTCATTTTTTTAATTATTCATATATTTTCATGAAAATTGAACAGTAGCTTTATAATATGCTGTCTAGGCCGAATATTAATTCAAATGTAACGTGAATGAAAATTTGAAAAAAATTGAAAATTGCAATTTTTCCCCCCAGTATAAAACACATGATATCTTAATTGATTACAACCATTTCCGTTTTCATCACAGACATCACAGACAGTTGTCTCGTATGTGTTTTGTTTCCGATCGAGACCGCTTAGAAAATCGTCTGCTCATTGAGATCGCTTTTTGATTAAGACATAGGTCTACATTTTAATTAATATCTCCGCAACTAATTAAAATTTTTAAATTCTGTTTTGACTATCCCCTCGGGCAGGCTTCTGAGCACCCGTATGTCAAATTTTGTAGTTCTGCGTTCAGTAGGGGCTGAACGTATAGATGCTCAGACAGACAGACAGACAGACAGAGAGACAGACAGACAGACAGACAGACAGACAGACAGACATCTTCTTTTATTATTATAGATTATTCGTTAGCACAAACATTTAGCCACTATTTTAAATTTTGAATATGTAGCAAATTTGAAAATAGATTCATTTTGAAAAATCAATCGTATAGGCGAGCCAATAATCACGTAAATTATCTATTTTCAATGCGTCTGATGAGGTCATTTTACAGAAAAATGTATTCATTTTGAAAAATAGATCGTATAGGCGAGCCAATTATCGCGTAAATTAACTGTTTTCAATGAGTCTGATGAGACCATTTTATAGAAAAATGTATTTTTGAAAGGTCATTTTTACAATTTTTTCAAGCGTCATTTTAACCTAGCAATACTTTAAAAATATAAACAGAATAAGAACTGTTGTCATAAATTGTCAAAAAAGCCCAGTAATAAGTACTAGTATCGACCAGCAGACGAAATGTGACCACTTTCTTTGATAAGCAAAGCAAAGTATTTCCTTCTCGTATACGGAATTAAATAGCAACACAGCTAAGCCAATTGTTTGCCGATATGCATCCAAAGTGAATCAATAGAGTTTTACTTAATATATTTCTCTAAGTTTGGTACACTGTAGATGCTGAGACTTTTCTGAAATAAGAGGAAATCCAGTGTGAAAGCGACCGTGCTCGGTGATATAGCCCAAAAGCACTAGTTCAAACCAAGGTCCAACCAAACATCAAGTTCGGTTAAATGAAGTCCATTTGTTCATAAAGTACAGTGTTCGAACTCAAAAAGAAAAATCTAGATCTAGATTAATTAAAATTATTAGATTATTAAGATATAATTAATTAAAATTTCTTTTATCTAGAATAAAAGAAAAATCTAGAAAAATTTAGATTTTCCATAAATGGTCGAATTGAGTTCAGGAAATCTTATAACGTGTAACTTCATCGAAAACCAAAAATCTAAATTTTTTCTGAATCTTTTGCTTTTTTCTTATATATGCAGAGGATAGAATAATAAATCCACTTTTTTAAAAATAAATAGTCAATTTCAGTTAATTCAAATGCATGGAAATCTCAAAACGTGTAAATTCATCGAAAACCGGAAATTGAAATTTTTTCCGTATCTTCTACTTTCTTCTTATATATGCATAAGCTAGTAATAAATCCACTTTTTTAAAAATAAGTAGTCAGTTTCAGTTAATTGAAATGCAAGGAAATCTCAAAATGTGTAAATACATCGAAAACCGGAAATCAAAAGTTTTCTAATTCTTAAACTTTCTTCTTATATATGTAGAAGATATACGCGAGCGAAGTGTGACATCACTGACCGTCGTTGGGACCAAGTAAAAAAGACTTCCTATGTTAATCTCCCATTGGATTTTTTGTAAAAAAAAATTTAAAAATTGAGGAAAATTATTTCCCAATTTTATTCCCCTAATTTGGGTATAATTAAAAATTAACCATCGTGCACGTGTGTTAGATTAAGTTATTTTGCTGTCAAATTGACAAAATTTTAGTTTTAATTTTCAAAACTCTAGAAACAAAATGGACATAGATTGATATCTGTCCGTCATTGGTGTTTTGTGTATTTGGCGTTCAAAAACGTAATACGAAAACATACATGACAGATGTACATTTTCGTAAGACATATATATTCTACGAAATATTGTTTCATATTATTGATTTCAAGTTATTAAAATAACCATGGTTTTTGAAAGGAATTAAATATGTCCGCCAGATAATGTGACGATCTTTTATTGTTATTTATTTTTTCCGCCAAAGACGGCAGATATCAAATCTGTTCCTTTGAAATGAATCCCCTTCCATTGAAATTAAATGTTTATGTTTATATTCGAAAATGGAAGTCTGCCATTTATTTTTCTAGAGTTTTGAAATTTAAAATTAAAATTTTATGATTTTTACAGAAAAAATGACTCAATCCAACACACGTACACTGGTAACTTATATAACTACACCCAAATATAGGGATTGAAATCGGGAGATAATTTTCCCTAATGTAAAAAAAAAAAAAAAAATAATAATAATAATAATAATAATAATAATAGTAATCCAATGGACGATTAACATAGGAAATCTGTTGCTTGGCCCTACGGATGCTCAGTGACGTCATCACTTCGCTTGCGTGTAGTACTAAATCAATTTTTTTTTTTTTTTTTTTTTTTTTTTTTTTTTTTTTTTAATAAGTAGGCAATTTTAGTTTATTGAAATGCATTATGTTTTTTCTTAAAAATATGTCTTCAAATTAAAGCTGACGTAAATCACACACACACACACACCAAAAAAAAAAAAAAAAAAAAAAAAAAAAAAAGGAAAAAGTAAGATAAAAAGAAATTAGATCTTAAAAAAAAAATAGAAAAAAAAAAAAAAAAAAATTAGAACTCTCATAAATCAAACATTTTTTTTTAACTTGCGTATATTTTCAACAGTATAAACTTTCGATTTACCACTCATTCACTCAAATTTCTATGTACTATCTAATGACTGTTCTCTCTTAGAATAAAAAATCTGTAGTCGAGAGTATAATGATGCTACATTATACAAATTACTATGTCAAAGGTTTTATTTGAGTTTTCAAAAATTTCCAGATTTAAAACTTTCTACTTTAGGTATTTTTCAATATAATAGGATACTTGTATAAAATGTAAAAATGCATAAAAAATAAAAGTATTTAAAAATACCTTCTCGACATCGTAAGTAAATAATTTTTGTATTCTGCAAATCTGGCTAATCATACCTTTCGAACAGTACCATTTTCAACCCTTTACTCCCATAATTATAACGCTAAAAGTGTACCACAAGATTCATGCCTGTTAATGTATAGATAATCAAAATCGGTACCAGGCTTTTTAAAAGAAAAAAATAGGTTAAGATAAATAAATAAAAGTGCAACACCAATATGACGACAAAAATCACCATAGGCGTAGAAGAGGATACTGTAGAAGAGTAGTATTATAGTACGTTTTGTGCCTTTTTAACACTGTCCTAAAATATTTTAAAAGTGATTATGTTTTAGATTGTTATATATATGTGTTTGTATGTGTCTATATATATATGTGTTATATATAGGTGTTTGTACTATACTAAAGCTGTACTGTCTGGGGATGTATGAAAACTGGGTCGTCAAACACGAATTTTATTTTGAAACCTTTTTAAAAATAATTTTGGTTTAACTATCATTAGCGTTTCATCTCACAATATTAATTTGGTTCTAATAATAATTTGGCTTCTGATGAACTAAAATTTAAATTGCGTTGGGAAATTGGTATAAGATTTGTGAGTTTTAAATTTTAAAGGTAAATAAGAAAAGAAATGAAGTGCGAAAATTTCGTAAGGGTTTGCTAGTATAGTATGATTAGCAGTAATAAATAGTTTACAGGGTCACACAAAAGTATTCAGGTTCATTAGAAGATATAACTGGAAATCGCTGAAAGTTCAGGAATTTTAAAACGTTTTGTGTCTTTTTAACACTGTCCAAAATAATTTAAAAGTGATTATGTTTTAGATTGTTATGACTGACTGTCCATCTATCCGTTCTGTGATTTCTGTAAATATTTCCAGAATGTCATGAAACTGATAAATGTTATTCAAGTTTATAATGTCATGCTCTCTACTGAAAATAGTATAAATAACCATATCATAAATATCTAATAGGCTGTGTACAATGATTCAGAATGGTATTCGAATTTATTTTGTCATTGAGAGGTACTCCTTAAAATATTTTAACAAAATATTGTCTTTTTATGGGCGAAATCGACATACGTTATTTTGATACTCAAGAACCTGTTTCTTAGAGAATATGATAGATAAGGTAAAATATTTTCGGGCATAAAACTTTGCTACTTAAAATTATTAAAAGTACTTAAACTGAAAATTTTATTTTCAAAAATACCTTTGGTTGTTAAACTCAAATATATTCCATACATTACTTTCACAATATATTTATTTATCCTACCATTTATATTTTAGTACATTTCAAATGTAATAATATTTTCATCATCTTTATATTTTTATTCACTCTTATATTTGTTTAAAACAGTTTATGTTTGTCTTCATTTTATTTCGGAATTTTATTTTATTCTTTATATCATTCTCATTTTGGTAATGAATCAAAACACATGCTTCAGAAAACCTAAGCAAATGAATTACTAAAGTTAAAATATTTCGTGGCATAAAACTTTATCACTTTAAATTATTAAAGAATCCCAAGCTAAAAATTGTGTTTTCAAAAACATCCTTGATTGTTAAATTGAAATATATTCCATTAATTGCTTTTACACTATATTCCTGTATCCTATCATGTACATTTTAGTATATTTTAAGCATATTAGTATTTTTATCGTGTTTACATTTTTATTAACTCTTATACATGTTTAAAATAGTTTATATTTACTTCCGTTTTCTTTCGGAATTTTCTTTTATCCTTTATAAAGTTCTCATTTTGGTAATGAATCAAAACACATGCTTCAGAAAATCTAAGCAAATGAGTAAAATACTTCGCGGCATAAAGCTTTGCCACTTAAAAATATTTAAAACTCCCAAACAAAAAATTTAGTTTTCGAAAACAAAATTGGTTGTTAAATTCAAATGTATCGTTTTCATTGTTTTCACACAATATTCTTTTATCCTGTCTTCTGTACATTTTAAATTTATTATTTTCGTCGTCTTTATGTTTTTATTAAGTCTTTTACATGTTTAAAATAATTTATATTTATCTTCAAGTCTTTTCAAAATTTTATTCTATCCATTAAAACATAACATTTCCATTTCAGTAATGAATCAAAACATATGCTTAAGAAAATCAAAGCAAATGAGTAACTAAAGTTAAAATATTTTGTTGCATAACACCTTGCATGATCGAAGTCTTAAGCTATAAAGTCCCGTGTAACAAACATTATTTAAGATTTTATTCTTTAGGATTCTATTTTGGGGGTTACAAGAGGCTTTAAATGTCTACATGCGATCTTTTGAAACTTTTAAAAGACTGCTTCTAAACTCTCTTTAATACTCCTAAATCTTAATAAAATTGAATTTTAAATACTTCTTTTCTTTGAGGAAAACTTAAGGAAGCATTTTCAAGGAAGACTTTATGATTCCAGGTTGTGTTAAGTATATCAATGTTTTAATGCCGCAATAAAGCTTAAGTATGAAGGTGCATTCATTTTTTATGAAAATATTAGCATAAATGTTGAATAATCTTGTTTACTTTACTTTTATTCTTGCATAAATTTAAATAAGTTAACGAATGTATCTAATATATTTACTGGTAAGTCTTAAAATCTAAGTATAAAATATTTGTTATGATAAATATAATATTAAAACATATATTTTTACTAAAACATATATTTAAAACCATGTAAGTGTGAATATATTTAGAAATATTCTTTTTCGATCACGTATTCTGTATTTCATTTGAAATTCTTATTAATAAAATAATAGAAAATAATCTGGTGTGTCACTCACACGATTTTCTCTTACCCTGAAATTTAATACTATAAATACAGGTTGGATATTAAGAGGTAAGATAACGAGTACTGTTATGTAAACGTATGCTAAACAATTCAAATTACGCTTCGGAAGAGTTTTATATGATAATTAGTTCTGTGTAAGGGGGGCTACCGCCCCCCTCAACCCCCCGTTTCATTAATGCACCTACATTTAGATAGAATTTGATTCTGTTATTAAAATTAAAAGTTCACTTAAAATTATTCAGGCAATTTTCGCACGCAACATTCTTTGAAACTTATCAATCTTGATCAAACTTTTCCAGCAACAAACTTATATTAACTTCAAAATACAACATTTGGATCTCCTAAAATTATTCGTTTTTAAGTCACTCTAAGAGACACAGACAAAGACCAAATGTTAAAAAACTTGACTACGGTAACCAGGAAGCCTCAAAACGTGTAAATATAGAAAAAACAAGCGATGAATATTTAGCGTAAAAACATACATTATTTACCATATCTCTATGAGGAATAGACAGCTTTCCTAGAAAAGGTAAAATATTATTAGTAAAGCACATCCACTAACAACAAAAAAGAATGTTATCGCTTAAATATTTGCAGCCCTGTTTACCTTTTGAAGATTATATACAGACCACATGGTGCACCTAAATATAATCCTATAGTAATAATACATGACCCAGCCTAAAATGCACTTCCATTAATTTACAACTATTGTCACACTTTTATCTAGTTCTTTTGTGTAGCCCTGTAAACGAATATTGAATGATTTCCCTACCGTATTCTATGAGACATGTTTTTACGCATATAAAAAATATATATTCGTTTCATTTGGTTTAGTGCAGTCCATAGATGTTAAACTCTACTTACCAGCACTTTCCCCCGTAGACGTAATGTATTTTAATTCTCTTGGGCATCCCTGTACACAAACTATTAGCTTCATCTCAACGAAAAGCTTAGTGTAGCATCCCTATATCATACACATTTAGAATACCAAGTTTGGACTTTCTGCTACTACTTGTTCTTGAGCTATTCCGATAACACACACACAGACCATTCGCTAAAAACATGATTTTCGGATTGAGGGGACCTCAAAACGTGTAAATATAACAAAAACTCACTTTCGAAAATTTGACCTTAAAACAATACTTTCTCTACCTTATGGGTAAGAGAAAGTAAAAATGTATGCGGCATAATGTCATAAACAGTATTGATATTTTTGTTTTAATTTTCGATTTTGACAATTTTATCTTATTATTATTATTAAACATGATAAGGCTTGTTAAAGGCAAAAAATAATTTCTTAAACATACATCATAAATTTTAAGTGTATGAATAGGTTTAAATTAAAATAAAATTCCTGAGAAAATAATAATACGCATCACCGTAGATTACGAAATAATTTTATTACGTGGATTATAGGCTGGCCCATAAATTTTTGAACTGATGAAAAAATTATAAATGTCTTTTTAATCTAACTGTTTTAATAATTTAGTGCTTTTTTTCTTGATTTCAGTATTATTTTATACAACACGGCACAAATCCGTTCTTATAAAGAAAAACATGCCTATAATCTATATAAATATACTATGAGACGTGCAGTCGAGGCTTGTTTTAGATCCGGAATAGACAAGAAAGTATTATTGTTAGATCTGCAAAAGAAAGGATTAACACCCTCGCAGTATTTGCACTTCAGAATTGTTTAAAAGAATTCGAAAGATTTTTCAGTAAAATTCACAATTTTTATGAAAAAATGGCAAAAATAATGGAATAGTCACGCATTACCATTCAACTTATTGTGCATGACGATATTATGTTAAAACCTTGGCTGTCCCGTGGCTAGGTGTGTTATTTAAATCATCCAAACCTCCCAATAGGTTTCAACATGTAAGGTAGGAGCACAGATTATTATACAGATAGGACACTCCCGTATATTCTTCGGTAACCGGAATTTGACTGCAACGACCCTATTGTCAACGGCTGTAAGTTTCTCGAGCTCTCCAGCTTACGCAATCGCTCGTCTTATTTTTATTGTATCTATGTTCATATAAAATATTAGAGCAACCTTAAACCCAACATCCAACCGACTAACCATTTATTGATATTTACGTTTGGACTTTGTTATTGTTTACGAATTTGATTGTCGAAAGCAATTTATTTTAAGAAGCAAGTACTAAATATTAAGCAAATAAATTTCGAAAATATACATAAACCAGAAATATTTTTTTCATTTTAAAGCATTTTGTATTATTTACACCAAGCAATGTTAAATATTTAAGATTTCATACCATACTGCTATTTCAGCATTACAGTTTGTTATATTAATTTGTACTCTTGAACACGAATGTGTTTGGAAAAATTTATTTTCAAACATAATAAAAATTAGTTTTATTCCTTAGAAAATAGCTGTGAATGTTATGATTTTGTAAATTTAAAAGTAGTAGAAAAAGTGAAGGAAAGAAAACTGCACATACGTTATCGTTGGCAACTTTATTATTCTTTACAAACTTGGTTATCAAAAGCAATTTATTTTAAGAAGCAAGTGCTAAATATTAAGAAAATAAACTTTGAAAATATACATAAAATATTTTTTTTTTTTTTTAATTTTAAGGCATTTTGTATTATTTAAACCAAGCAACGTTAAATATTTAATGATTACATACTGCTATTTCAGAATTACAGTTTGTAATTTTAATTTGTACTTGAATATGAATATGTTTCACAAAGCATATTTTTAAACATTATAAAAAATAATTTTTATTTCTTAGAAGAATAGCTGTGAATGTTTTGAGGATAATTTTGTGAATTCAAAAACAATAGAAAGTGAAGAAAAAGAAAACTTCCCATACTAACCTGCTACTAACTACTCGCGAAATAGAAAAACAATTTTCGATCAAAGATGCTATTCATGTAGACTTAACACATGTAGTTCCCCTCTGTTGACACTAGTGGTGATACTATATTTCCGGTTCGCGTTTTAGCTGCACTGTCCTATCTGTATAATAATCTGTGGGTAGGAGTGGCGTCGAGTTAAGGAAGTAAAAGTCGACAAGGGAATTCCGTATTGAAAGTAGTGTAAAGTGATAGCTCCGAGTTGCGATAAAATGTTTGGTTGAGAGTAGGAAGGTTTCTAGCTGGATCCAGCATATTTGGGCGATGTTGTGAGCTAGATAGCTAGTTGAAGGTGTCGAGCAGGGGTGAATTTGGATTAGCATAGATTAGAGTGTCTAGTTATTGGATAGTTAGTTTTAGAATTTGAAAGCAGGATCTACGTAGATTGTGAAAGGTGTTTAAAAATTGAATGCGGATAGTCTTTAAAGAAGTAGTTTGCTAAAATGAAGTGAATCGTATTTTCTATTTTGGAGGACTTTAAATATAGTACATAATGAAAACCCGGTTGTCGTTGTTGGTGATGTGCTGTTGTTTTTGGTGGTTATGTGTTGCGTTGATAGTTGTGTTATTGGAAATAGAGGTATTGTAAGGTGGTAGGTGTATTGCCGGTGATATAAAGTATATTTTTTTTTCGCTCGCTAAAGAAGGTCCTAGGCCCTTTCAACTATTACCTTTGCAAACTGCAAGTGGTGAGCTGTTTTTATGATAGTTTAAATTGCTTAGTCTAAGTTTATTAGTGAGTTCTTTCATATCTCTACATCCCTCCTGACTTTAAAGTTATAATAAAGATAGATGTCTCTTTAAATTAAGTCGTTCTGTTTGTGTCCTGCACTAAGTTAAGAACAATGAATCAAGTATAAGTCGGAACGGAGACTTCACATATCTTATATCTGTACTGATAAGTATAAAGGATTTAAGTCCGTATTCTTGATTTTACAGGAGACGAAAAATAAATTTAAACTAACTAAAAACTAATCAGAAGAATAGATTAGGAAAAAGGGATTATGTTGATTTATACCCTTTATACCATTTAGTAATTGTCAAACTTCATTTAATAAATGGAAAAAATTGAATTAAATATTTTATACCAATGATTAATGCTTAATTTCTGACTTGAATCTTTTTTTACCAATGGATTTTCTCAATGACTAAATGACATGGATTTAAATCCTTTATACCAATCGATAGAGATTTTTTTCTGAGTGTGACTATGTACTTAACTCAAAATCGACATTTTTGGACTTAAATCCTTTGTACGTACAGATATATAAAGTGAAAACGCTGTAGACTCAGAAAATTCCAAATAAAAAGACGACCACAAGGATGCTGAGCCCTTCTCAAGAGACATGATCCTCAAAAAATCATCTTCACTGATGAAACATTATTCCGCTAGAAGAAGCTTACAATACACAAAATATTCGTGTTTATGCAGCATGGTTCCAGAACATTCCAGGATCTCAGAGAACCTTTATCAGGTTTCAAAAAGCATCTTGATTCATGATTTCGGACAGAGTTTGCTATGCTGATAAAATGAAACGTCTTTTTATTGAAAATGGCATGAAAATAGATAGCCATAACTACATTAACAAAATTTTGCCACATGCAAAACAAGAAGCTGTCAAGTTATTAGGCAATACTCATTGGACTTTTCAACAGGACTTAGATCCTTAACATTCGATAAACATCACTCGGAAATAGTGTCTGCAGAACTTCCATGGTGTTATTTTGAAGATAGAATGGCCCCCCATCGTCCCCCAATTTAAAGACACACAGAGAGAGAGAGAGAGAGAGAGAGACCAACCACTAAAAACATGATTTTTGGATTCAGGGAACCTCAAAACGTGTAAATATAACAAAAAATCAATTTTAAAAATTTGACCAGAAAACAATACTTTCTCTACCTTGTGGGTAAGAGAAAGTAAAAATCATAAAGAAAGCAAAGCCAGTAATTAGAGATATTTATATGAAACATATTCATTGGTAAAATTCGCTAAAATGTTTCGACAGATACATCGTTTCAACTCGAAACTTATCGATATATATATATATATTGAAGAAGAGGGGGCAGATCTAGGTACAGAGTCATCTATGAGAAAAACGTGAAACTATATATATACATTTTAATTTGTTTAAGACAGACTTTTCACCGTAAAGAGCATTGTCGTTCAAATCATACTCTCCCACGCCACTTACTTGATTTTATATTGAAGTTTAATGTGTATGTGAGATTTTCGGCTTATCCCGTACTATAATGAAAAAACCTTGTTTATTTTTTCAGTGTTGTGTAAAAGTAAAGACAATAAATAATTAAAAAGTGTTTTTATATCAAAATAATTCATGAAATTAATTGTATACATTTATAAGGAGATAGATAAGCAGATATCTTTCGATATCTTTCCCAAAACTAAGATATTAAATTTGAGAAAAAAAAAAAATGTCTAAAATTTTTTGGTCTCTAGAAACCTTGAAAATCTAAAATGACCTCAGAAAAAGAAAATTTAATAACACTAGAAAAACTAATAACAATAGTTGATATATATTAACCTATACATAGCAAATATTTTATGAGCCAATAGCGGTTATAGTAATTATTTAAAATGGAAACTACTAGAATTTCGGATAAATTTATACTTTTATTTATTTGTTTTATTTGATTTTACTTTAAACATTTAAATCATATTTGCAATCGAACTGATTACTAACAATAACAGTTTTCTTCTCCTTTTGAAAGCATTCTAGTAAACCTAAATGGTTGTAATCAATTGAAAGGGAAAACTGAACTCCAAAATTTGCGTTTCAATGAATACGACTGTGCTTCAAATATTAATGTAACATTTACACGTATCAAAAGCTCGATATTTAGTGAATGCTTGAATAATAATTAAATTCACTTGTGAAGTTTCAAACAAACAAATAGAGCTTTACTAAAGGGGAGTGTTATCCGACAGCTGCAGTGACAGCCCTGTGCACTTATATGGAAATTAAAATCGGTGGTAAGAGTTAATTCGCAGATTGTGAATCGAAATGATTTATACATGATATGTTCTTAAAATATGAATATTTTATATCTTACAAAATGCATTTTTAGTGAAATTTTAAATTGATCGATAGTACATTTTTAAAAATATAAACAACAAAACGTAATAAATATTTATGGAAAAAAAAAAAAAAAACTTTTTTTAAAATTAGAAGCTTTTTATTGTAAAGCCCTAAAATTCATAAAATAAAAATTTACTGTGGCAAAGACATTCTATAAAGAAAAGAAAATTTTAACATATTTTAGAGAAAAATATAGATAACTCACTTTTGCAAGAGATGAATATTTTTAAATATTCAAAATATTTAAAAAATTATTCCAGACTAATATTCATAGTTGTTAGTTTTTTGTATAATTATTCATTAAG
The DNA here is from genome assembly GCA_963930645.1 of Salticus scenicus. Classification (NCBI taxonomy): domain Eukaryota; kingdom Metazoa; phylum Arthropoda; class Arachnida; order Araneae; family Salticidae; genus Salticus; species Salticus scenicus. The sequence goes on along the minus strand of OZ005652.1, from coordinate 217,079,604 downwards.
CCATAAATTTCAAAAGTCTCGAAAGCTTTTTAAAATATTTTGAATATTTAAAAATATTGATCTCTTACAAAAGTGAGTTGTTTATGTTTTTCTCTAAAATTTCCTTAGTGTTAAAACTTTCTTTTCTTTATAGAATGTCTTTGCCACAATAAATTTTTATTTTATAACTTTTAGGGCTGCACAATAAAAAGCTTCTAATTTTAAAAAAATGTTTATTTTTTTTTACATAAATATTTATTTTGTACTTTTTAGTTATAAAAATACCTTCTTAAATCTAATAAAAATTTCTTAGGATACTGTATAGACAACTAAAAATTTTCTTTCGTCAACTGACATCTTTTCTTTTAACTATCTGCGAAAAAATAGCACATCGGCCTTCGATGATCGAACCAAAGACCTTCACGTTATCAGCATGACGCTCTAACCAGAAGTTAAAGAACAGTCAAGAAAAGCCATAGAACATGCTAAAAAAATCTAACAAATGTAAAAAAATATTTTTCTTGAATGCTTTTTAAAATATTTTGAATATTTAAAAATTTTCAGAGGTTAAAAATTTGAAATCTCTCTCTCTCTGTATATATATATATATATATATATATTAATTTTCTTATTGTTAAAACGTTTATGTTTTTATAGCATGTCAGAGTAATAAAATTTTAGTGTACGCTGTTTAGAGTTCCACAATATAAAAGCTTCTAGGAATTTTTCCTTTTTTTTTTTTTTTTTTTTTAAACTTAAGATTTATTTTTTGTTCTTTTTAGTAATTAAAAAAAGCTTCTTAAAAAACTATTTAAAATTTCTTAGGATATTGTGCAGACCATGAAAGCTTTCCTTTTAACAAATTACATCTCTTTTATTAATTACCGGAGAAAAAAGCAACACCTCGGCGTTCAAGGACCGAACCCACTACCATCACACTATGAATATGACGCTCTAACCAACTGGGCCAACGAACAACACAAAATTATGTTTACGTTTACTTTAAAGTGGAAGCGCATTGTTTTTTCTAGCGTGACACGAAGACGTGATGACAAAATCCAATTTCAATGAAAAGCTTTTAATACAAAACTCCTAAAAAAAAAAAAAAAAAAAAAATGTATACATTTATTTATTTTTACTAAAATTTTTATTTTGTGCATTTTAGTAACCAGATATAAAGATGTTTAAAAAACTCTTTAAAAATTCTTAGGATACTGCGTAAGCAACGAAGAATTTTCTTTTATCACTTGACAGCTTTTCTATTAATTGTCTGCAAAAATTAACACGCCGGACATCGAACTCTCGACCATCGCGTTATTAACATGACACTCTAATCAACTAAGCCAACGAACGACAAGCAGAGATGCGTATATTTACTTTAAAATGGAGGTACCTTATTTATTAGCGTGACATGAAGACGCGATGGTAAAATCCAATTTCATATCAGCTTTTAAAAAATTTATTTATTTATTTTTACTTAAACTTTTATTTTGTGCTTTTTTGTAACTAGAAAAAAAGCTGTTTAAAAAACTCTTAAAATATTATTAGGATACTGTGTACACAACGAAATATTTTCTTTTATCAATTGACAACTTTTGTATTAATTGTTTGCAAAAATTAACACTTCGGCCCTGCGAGGATCGAACACACAACTCTTGCGTTGACAACATGACGCTCTAACTATTTTTTTTTTTCTTACGTGGAAGCGTCTTGTTTTTTTAGCGTGACAGAAAACGCGATGACAAATCCAATTTCTTTACGACGAAATTATTCAGAGGGTAACTATTTTTTTTTTTTTTTCTTTTTTTTGTGATTGTACATAATAGGAGTTATTTTTAACGCATAATTGTAAAATTAATATGAACTATTTATAATAGTAGAAGTAAACTAAGAGGAAAAGTATGTACATGAAGGAGCATCGTTTCCCTACCCCCGGGGATGTAAATTTCCAATATGGGTATTTTCCGTAAAACTGGTCAATGCTTTTTAGACGAATGGTTAATTCATAGATCCGTGATAATTTAGAACAAAGTTATCAAATTTTTTCATAAAAAAGAAAAAACTTAGAAAAAAAAAAAAAACATTTTTTTCTGATCTTAGCAAAAAATTCCCGTTCTTTCGGGATTTGGGATCCTATATTTTGATACTTCTGAGATAAAAAATCGTCTGCATTTATCATGGAAAATAATTTGATAATAAATGTTAATTTAACAAATTATTAAATTAGTATTTATTATTTATTTAATAAATACTAATTTAATAATTAATTCGTATTACGTGATTATTATGCTTTTGAGATTCCCTAAACACTAAAGCCAATTTTTTAGAAGTTGTTCTTTGTGCATGCCTGTCATCAGCGTAATTTAAAAACAAATAATTGCAGACAACTTAAAAGTTGTATTTTGAAGTTCGTGTGAGGTTGGTACTTGAACAGTTTGATCAAGATTAGTAAGTTTCAAGTAGTGGTGCAGGCGAAAGCTGTCTAAATAACACTGCCCGGCATACAAATTGCCCCCAACGACATTTTTGTAAATTCTTATGTAAAATGACCTCCTGAATCCGAATATGACGGCCATTTTGCCATATCACCCACAGTTCTTGGGGGACGTCCCCCTATTTTTACCACTTTTCTTTAATTTTATGGCTATAAATTTGATTTGTAGTGGAGAAAAGAAATATTTTAACTGTTAAATATCTTATGATGGCCTAAAGAGGTGAAAAATTCTATAACATGAACATTTGCAGCAAGGGGAATATTTGGGGGGGGAGGGATTTGCCACTTATAAGTTACAGTTACTATATCTTATTAATCATTTATTATTATCACTTATTATACATTATATTCTTTTTTTTTTTTTTTTTTTTTTTTTTTTAAGAGTTAAAATAGTTATTTTCCAATATTATAAAATAACACAATCAACTGATTGGGAAGAAAATCATATGAAAATAATGCCTGGACCGGGAGTCGAACCCAGATCTTTGACTTACAAGGTCAAGGCTCTACCAATTGAGCTATCCAGGCCGACACCCGGTGGACATTACTCACTAGTCGGAAAAATAAATTTCAATAATTATTTTCCATTTTCCAAATCAAATTCATGGCCATAAAATTACCGAAGAGTGATAAAAATTAGGGGAGGAGGTGACGTCCAGAGAAAACGGCGGGTGATGGGCAAAATGGGGGTCATATTCGGATTCAGGAGGTCATTTTACATAAGAATTAGCAGAAATGGTATCAGGGCTCGAAAAAAAGTTTTTTTTTTTCTTGCAACGTAGTGTTATTTTTCTTTAACTTTATGCATATGATAAAATGCTTTATATTTTACAAAACTGTGTGTTATTTAAATAAAATAGTTATTTATTAACTAAATACATATACATACATAATTGCTATAGTTTCTCTTTTGTTAGGATATAGGGGAAATTTTCTATAACCATTTCCAATATAGTACTTAATCACAGAAATTATTTATGACAGATTTCGATTTAAAAATAGTGTTCTTAAATCTGATTTAAAAATTAAAAATGTTGGTATGTAGGTATGTACATGATTAGATGCATAAGATGTAGGTTTAAGATAGATTTCCGTTTATGTATGAATGAAGAAGGTTCATCGTTAAATAGATGGATGGATTGGTCAATGTACTGAGTGAATAATGAATGAATTGAGTGATTATTAAAAACTGATAAGTAAAGCATAAAAATGCGTATATGTATGAATTAATTGTTTGATAAAATGATTTTTTCAATGATTGTGTGATATTAAAAACTGATAAGTAAAGCATAAAAATGCGTATATGTATTAATTAATTGTTTGATAAAATGATTTTTTCAATGATTGTGTGATATTAAATGGGTTATGAACGGTTTGATTAATCAATCTTAAAATTGAAATGTATATAATTTTAAATTTTGCTAGGTTTAAAGAATCGGCAGTTTTATGCAGCTATTTTATTAGAATTTTCTTTCTTTCTTTCTTTCTTTTTATTTATTTATTTATTTATTTATTTATTTTTTTCAAATTTTATTTTCCTCTCTTCTGGAATTAAAAAAAAAAAAAAAAAAAAAAAAATCTAAAATATGAAGGGAATGTGAGGACTTAAAATGAAAGCTTTCTATGTTTCGACATTTGCATTCAAGTCCGAATACATATACATAAAAAAAACTATACTTCCACGTTATCCTTATGTTTGGATGTGAATCCTAAAAAATGGTGCAATAAAACATTTTTTCGAAAAAAGCACGTTTCATCTAAAAATAATTCTTGTAACTTTCAGCAAACGCATGTTTAGAATTATTCAAAATAAACATTGTTATATGTATGTGTGTGTTTTTTCTTAATACTGTTTGTTACATAATAGAATCTTTTTTTTTTTTTTTTTTTTTTTTCAGTGTTTTAATTTTACATTATTAGTACGCGACTAATAGTAGTATTTCAATTGGGACAACTTATTTGAAATCTTTTTAAGAAAAGTAAAGGTTTTAAAACAAAATTTTTGTTTTTACATTTTTTACAGTTATTTTTTATATATAGTGTTAGCCAAATTATTAGGGGTTTTTTTTAGATGTTTTCCTATTATCTAAAGAAATGCTGAACTAAATGACCTTGAACTTACGACATAAAAAGAACATTTACAAACTCATATTCTCTTCTATAGATTTAGTCACGCGGACAATTAGGGGAACAATCACAAATTAAAGCAAAATGTTATATTTTGGATAACCCTACATCATAAAATGCTGCAAATGACTTGTAACTTTACCACATATTTTCACATACTATGTACAATATTTCTATGCTTTTTTGTTGAAATCGCATAATTGTTTAGACAATAGATTTTTTTTTTTTTTTTTCAAAAATTATATATATATATATATATATATATATATTTGAAAGTTTTTGTGTATAACAAGAATGGATTTCAACAAAATTTTCAAAACTTTCAGGAAACTTGACAAATTGTTAGAGAATGATTATTCCGAGATATGATTATTTGTAGTAAATATTCCTTTTACTGCGCATGCGTGAAATATTCAAAAATTTTTATTGCCTAGGTTGAAATCTTGATATATTGGCCACCTTATGGCAAAAGTTCATTTGAATAGAATAAAAATTAAGCAAATTATCGGCAGAAGAATAAACTAGCTTTTAAGTATTTACCAGATTCAAAATTTCATAAGAGGTTTTTCATGTGTCACACATTTAATTTAATGATCCAATTTTTAAAACCACGTTCCAAACCTTATTTTTGTGGGAAAAAAACCTTATGGGCATGTAACTCAACAGTAGTTTTAATTATTTGCTAAGAGTTCAAAAGGGGTTTTTCACAAACAAGGACTCTGCAATTTGGGTGATATAATTGGATTTCCAATTATATCACTCAAAAATACATGGCATGTGAAAAAACCCTTATGAAATTTCAACTGTGAAAAGTATCTGAAATCTTGCTCATTCTTTTGCCGATAATTGGCTTAAATTTTACTCTATTCAAATGAATTTTTGACATAAGCTGCGCAGCATATCAAGCTTCCAACTTATGTTATAAAAAAAATTCTATGTTACGCGTATGCGCAGTAAAAAAATATTTACTACAAATACTTATGTATCAGTGAAAATTACACGTGTGAATTTTGTGTTTCAGAATAATGATTCTCTTGTGTATTGTCAAGTTTTATGAAAGTACTGTAAAATTCTTTTTATAAAGCAAAAAATGTATTGAAAAAATTCAGGAGCAACATTCAAACCATGTTTTTTCCATCGGATACAGTTTTTCAGTAAACACAGAAAACTAATAAATTTAAAAACAAGTAAACTTAAACCCTAATTATCGGTTGTTTAGATTCACTACTAGTTACTAGGAAGATATGTAGACATATTTAGGAAGATATGTAGACATACTATTTTATGTTGAGTTTAAAGAAAAATCACTAACTCATTTTATTTTACTTATTTTATTTTATTTTATTTTATTAATTTTTGGAGACAACATGGTTTGAATGTTTGCTCACCAATTTATAAATAGAAAAAAGTCAAAAAAAAAAAAAAAAAAAAAAAAAAAAAAAAACTAATAATTTGGCCAATACTGTATGAATCAACTGTAAATAAATTTTTACAACCCATATGCCTGATTAGTGAATCTAAATATATCTTTCTATTGAATGTAAATGTTATATAACTAAAAATAATTATATTTTCTGACTTCGAAATTTCCTAAATTGAAAACTATTAAAACTTTTTTTTTTTCCAAATTATAATTATTTTTTTCTTCTACATTAAATTATTATTAAAACTTTCTATTATAAATTTTAAACTAAAGGTGGCATATGGTAATATTACTTGATGCGTACATTCATTCTCACTTTAATGATCATACTCGATGTTCTTGAAAGAGTAAATTGACTTACAGATAAATGCTGCAGCCATCTCAAAACTTTCTTCTACATCATTTTATATAATAGCGTCAGCTACCAATTATTATATACAAATTTTTAACAAACATAATTTCTCATAATGAAAATTTTACATATGCTGCTTGGTGCAAATTTTACAAATAAATGTTAAGATGTAGCCATCTGACAAAAATTTAAAAAGTTTATGACAGCAGCGTCACCTGTCGTTCGATGTATAACTAAATTGAATTAGCATATTTTTTCATAATATTATATCACAAACCAAGTCTCGTGGCTTTATATATCATAGAAGTATATCATAATGAATTCCTGTAAACTTAATTAAATTCTGCATAACAGCGCCATCTCTCTTCCATTATGCACTCATATTGAATCAACATAGTTTATCATAATATCAGACCCACATACTAAGTTTGGTGCATTTATGTATCATAGAATCTGAGATATAGTCTTCCTGTAAAGAGGATTAAATCAAATCATAGCAGCCATACCTGTCGTCCAATGTACACCGAAACTGAATTAATACTTATATTATAGTACTCATACATATCCAGATTAGTGCATTTTTACTATGAACGTTTTCAAAGGTGGTTTCAAACCTCCAACGATAAACGGACGAAACCCAGCTTCATATAAACTGTTAACCGCTGGTTTTGTGGAGTTTGGTTTCAATAAAATCCCATGTCATTTCAAGCATACGCGTCAATTTTTACCTCTCTACCTGCATTATTCCATGAATTATTGAATTTTCAAAGGTTTACAGATATTTGCGTCATCCGGTATACATTGTTTCATGTCAAAAAATAAACAATAAACATGATTTTTTTTTTTTTTTTTTTTTTTTTTTTTTTCCCAGCAGCTTGGTGTTTAATGTTTAATTATTTCATATCTATTATGAGGTTTATAATAAAATATTGTAATTTCGAACTTTATTTTTAAAAATTATTATTAAAAATGAATTATTGTCTATAACGCTCAGGAATAGTACAGTAAAAAAAAAAAAAATAATAATAATAATAACTCAGGTCTGCGAAATCGTACTTTTCGATTTTTTTCTGCACTGCGTTAGATTTCTTAATGTATTTTGAAATGCTGAATTCATAAATGATTGTCTTTTCTTTCTATCATGTAAGGAATTTTCAAAAAGTAAAGGTGAAGATTGGAAGAATTTATCCACAGGCTATACCAAATTCGAAACGATTTATGTCCAAAATACACGAAAATAGACTATTATTTACACATTATCTTTAATATGTGTTTCTTTACATCGAAGCTTCGTTTAGAGCATTTTACCTTGTGAATGACTGGATGGCCTTGTGATGGCGAGGGGGGGGGAGGGAGGGGGAGATTTTCTATGCAGCATCCAACGTCAATCTGATAACATGTTAATACTCCATCGTTTCTGATACCTGCTTTCCATTTGTTTGATGCCTTAATGAAATAGCTCTCCTTGTTCTTCATTCATATCATCCAGATTTTCCGGGAAATAACTTACAAGGAAACATTCAAAAGGTGTCATCTTAAAAAATTATTGAAAAAAAAAATATATGTGATTCTACTCTTCCTAAAACACCAGAAAAGGAAAAATTATCGGCTGAAATTAATTACAGCGACCACAAAAAAATTATCAAAATTAAGCATATTTGGCGATTTCACACTGCTAGGCGATTGATTTTGAGTACTTGGCGGAAAAGCAAAACACGATTCTGTTCGTACACGGCAATCTCGGTGCTAGCAAATGTATCGCCTAACAGCGCTAAATCGCCAAATATGCTTAATTTTGATAATTTTTTGTGGTCGCTGTAATTAATTTCAGCCGATAATTTTTTCATTTCATTTTCTGGTGTTTCGTGAAGAGTAGAATCACATATATTTTTTTCAATACTTTTTGACGATGACACCTTTTGAATGTTTCCTTGTTAGGTGAGAGTTAAAAGAGTGGAATGTTAAGCTCAAACAATCCCATTTTTTGTCGAGAGTGTACGTGATGGAAATTTTTGAATGTTTTTTCCTGAATCAACATCCAAAAATACATCAGAAAAACACACCACCTCGAAGAAATGAATTTCCTCGTCGGCCTATGTAATCGGTTCAGTTTTTCCAGAGATTACTCTTACATACAAGCAAACTTTTCCTTTTTAGAATAGTAAAGATATTTAAAGATATAGATAGAGTGATATTTCGTATACGAATATCTAAAAATATTCCAATGATAAGGTGCAAATCAGCATTCAGCAGATTTTTCTGTATATTTTGATATATAGCGAATCTGTTTTTCATTTTCACTAGAGCAAAAAATTGAATTCTATTGTTTCTGAAATCACAAAAGTAAAGAAAAATTGAATTTACGCTTTGATTAATATTTAAATTTCATGGGTTTTGCTGAATTATTGTTTCTCCGTTTACCTTCAGAAAATAAACTGAGAATTGATATTTATTATAAAGAAGAAAAATAGCTAATATTTGGTTTGAAGGGTGTTTTTTTTTTTGTTCATTTTTAAATAACTTTTCCATAGATGTTTCTCAGATAAATCAATTCTGTTCTCAATTAGTTAAAACAGTGATTGCTTATAAAAACTCATTTTACACGAGAGGTATCTTTACACTGTTTAGGAACTTATAATTTAATTAATCAAGTAAAGGACACAGTGCAATCCCTTCTTAAAATAACCATACTCTCATGTCCTTTTATTACTCTACTAATAAAGTTCTCTAACATCACAAGTATATTTCCATTTATTATGATTACACAGGTCGACTTCTTCGAGGTGGTGTGTTTTTCTGCTGTATTTTTGGGTGCTAATTAAGGAAAAAACATTCAATAATATCCCCCACGTACAAAAAATGACGAAGTTATGCATGACGAAGTTATTTTAACGAAGTTATGCATTGCAGAATTTTTTTTTTACAAATAAAGTGGTTCGAAATAAAGGCGGGGCTCAACATACTCCGGAATAAATTAGTATGTTGGCAGCTACGCATTGCAATTAAAAATTAGTAGTTGATATTAAATAAAAAGGCCCCAAAATTTAGCAACACTGCTTTTAATTATCGTAGAAATGGGGCGAATGCTATGAAATTTGAGATTGCTGTTGAAATAATGCATTACTTTGATCATACTTGCCAACCTAACCCGGAAGATCGTTAGTCCCGCCCCTTTCCGCCTATTTTTTCACACCAGTCTTTTTTTTAGAATACTTTTCTTTTTATTTAATTGTAAATATATTTGAAGAGAATTACTCTAAAAATTAAGCGGTGCACAAAAAGGGGCGGGAACTAACAATCTTGCGGGTTAGGTTGGCAAGTATGCTCTGATCATAGCCTCATAAACTAGATGCCTTCCGCGTGGCTCGGAAACTTGGCAACAGTTAAATGGTAGACAGCGCCACCTGGTACGGATTGCGCGACTTTTTAATTTAACAGCCACCAAAAAATTTTTTAAGTGGGATTTGATATGCATAAAAGGCGAATAGCATCGAAAAAACTTCGATTATATATATATCATAAATCACTTTTTAAAAGTACTGGTGACAGCTGAATAAAAAAGTCGGGCAATCTGTACCAAGGGGCGCTATCTACCGCTTGAACTGTTGCCAACTTTCCGAGCCACGCGAAGGCATCTAGTTTAAGAGGCTGTGCTCTGATCCATTTTGAAGACATTTTCCAATATATACCATCTGCCAATAATGCATACGATATGCTTTCTGAGACCTTTCTATTTTTTTTCGAATATTTCGAATTTCAAGATGCAGTCAATATATACCATCTGCATTTTAAGTGCATTTTCCAATATATACCTCCGTCCAATAATACATAATACGATAAGCTTTTTGAGATCTTTCTAAAAATAAAAATAAATAAACAAATACATGAAAATTGTTATTTTTGAAATTAAAAAGAGAAAGTAGGGTATGTGTATATAGTAGGGCTCCAGTGATTGGCATGCTCCAGTAATTGACATCTATCCCGAAATAAGTAATAAGTAAGAATATCATATATTTTACATATAAGAATTTTATTATTTTGTGTCAAACACTGAAGCATAGGGTGCTAATAACTGGTAAAATGAATAACTAGCAGTGTCAAACACTGGAGCATAGGGGGCAAATTACTGATAAAATGAAAAACTGGCAGTGTCAATTACTGGAACAATGAGTGGGTGTCAAATAAAAATTCATAAAACAAAATAATTGTTATCAAATGTATATATTTTAACATACATGTGGTTCTGAATGTCTTTCATACCATATGTACTAACTTAAGATTTCTAAAGATATTTTCTGATGACTAGAACATTAAAAACATCAGAGATTGCTCTAAAAGCGTCAATCACTGGTGCACTTACCCTATAAGTTTTTTCACAAAAAAATTTCTCGGTAAGATATCACAGTTCTTAGAAATAGTTCTTTAAACTGTTACTTCATAACTATTTTTTCGAATATTTCGAATTTCAAGGTGCAGTCATAACTCATAAGTTCTTGAAACAACAAACAACTTATTTTGAAACGAATGTCTAGTTTCAGAGAATCGCCAATTAGTAATTTTTATAACATCAATCTTATTTATATCTACAATGAAAAAGTTCTCTGCTTACTATTGATTTTTTTTTCTTTCTTCTCACGTAGACGCATATGGCGATGCAACAGTGGATGTAATATTCGTTTCTATTCCCAACGTGAGATTTATCATAGAAATTGCTGTCAAGGAGATAGGTGAAAAAGAAATATTTTAAAATTACTGTAGGGGTGGATTTACAGCAACTCAGGAGGCAACAATCTTACAACCTCCGGAGATTTAAAAAAGAAAAAAGTGGGGAGAGACTTTTATTTATCGATTGAAAAGACTGTAAGAGCTACAAAATCCGTGTTCTATTTATCATGTTGCTAAAAATAGTGAAATAATAGGCGAAATAATTCAGTGATGGAGCATGTTTTTAATAGCAAAAGATTCTAAAATGTAATGAGTATAAAAGGAGTTAATAGATTTTATTTAATAAAATTATTTGAAGAGGGCAAATTATATTAAAAAATATATAATTACATCTCATATAGAGACATGATAACCACACGTGTATTTGTAGAACACCACAATTTATAAAAGAATTCACTGTAAAACACGTATAAAATATATTTAATTAAAATGATTAAAAAACACATCGTGTCAAGGCCTTTCGCCCTGAACATCAGGGCATCATCAGGACATAGCCATTTTAACTAGAAGTACAGTAACATTTGATTTATATATACATAAGAACCATATTTCGGCAACAGTTATTATACATGAAATAGATGAAACAGATCAATCACAAATGAAACAGTCCGAAGGCGTAGAGTCGAGCTTCACTTGGTTTACTATGGAGACACATTTTTGTGGAACAGTTGAGTCCATTCATTAATTTGTGTTGAGGAACATGCTGAGGAACATGCTGAGAAACTTGCATTAACTTAGCTCTTTACAAGAAAAGGCTGGCTGGTTGGGTTTCACGCCGCACCAGTGCTGCGCAGATGGGAAATTGGCGACACAAGAACAAGGGGAAAAAAACTTGTTTAAAAACCGCAACTTTTAAGGCACATTAATGAAACACATTCTATTTATTTTTATCGGGTTTTAGAAGCATGATTTTATTCTATATGCATATCTGCCAATATTTAGAATTTTTAAATAAGCTTTATTACCACTGTCATATTTAATTTCCATGATTAAAGAAATGGAAAATTCTTATAGAAAATTTCTAGTATGAATCTACCTGGGAGGAAAAAAGGGAAAGTTGGTAGCTACCAACAATGTTTTGAAATTATACTTCAATTAACATAATTCATTTTGGAAACAACGCTACTTGGTAAATTACTAAAAAACTCACAATCACATGTGTGTGAAAAAAAAAAAAAAAACCTAACAGTGATAAAAGGCAGAAGAAAATAGACGAGAAAAAGTAACAAAAGCTTGAGAAGGGTGAGAACAGGGACCTTGGGGTATATCATCAAGGCTTAGCTACATCTCGCCTAATATGCGACTAACAAATTTTTTTGTTTGGGCAGTGTACTTTAATAGATAATTTTAGCCCATTATTCTGTGCATAACACTACAACCGAATGTTTACTTTCGATTTTAAAAAGGAAGTGAATTCAAGTTTTAACAGGATTTACAAGCCCAGAATAACAACTGCGATAATATTTAAAACTTTTTCCTCATTTTTTATGCACGGAAAAGCTGCCAAATTTTTAATTTATTCAATACCGCTGTCAGTGCCCGCCTTTTTATCACACCACATTTTTTGTACAATAATTTTTTACAGTATGCAATTATTGTTACATAAAAAGAAAATCACCCTTTAAAAAAAGTGGTATATGAAAAAAAAAGGCGGGTACTAACAATGCCACGAAATTAATTTAAAAATTGGCAGCTGTGATGTACAGGAAGTTTTCTTTCTCATTTTCTTTCACATAAGACCTCCATTACAATTTATTTTAATGGGTAAAATAAATCCAATATGCTCCGATGCTTAATGGGTTATATATGCATTCGAACTGCGATCCATTGTTATAAAGTATGCTCCGATGCTATAAAGTATAACTTTTTTTTTTTTTTTTTTTTTTTAATTTCTTTTAAGAACCATTTATAATTACGTGAATATATGTGGTAACCTCATAAAAATTTGCACAGATATTAACCAGTTAGTACCCAGCCTTCTGTTTATAAGGCAGTTTTATTTTATGAAAGTCACACAGAAAAACCACATTTATCCCAAACTCCTATAAACGCCCGGCGTCCTATATCAGGAGTGATTGTGAATTCATGAAAAAATACTTGAAATTTTAAGAAGATTCTTTTGTAAGGGTAGAGAACATATAATTTATTGCTTTAAATTTTTATTGGTCCACCTGTTGCTTTCGGAGCAAAACTTTCATTTAAATATATATATATATATGATGTATAAGATGTCCTTTACAATCTTGAAATTTAAAAATGATTCGTCCAGCATTTTTTGAGATATTTAACAAAACGTCTAAAATCGAAATTGTCCGGTCATTTATGGAAAGGTTGTGTACCTGCACAAGTATTTAGCTTTGACAAAATATGATATTGCTATAATTTAACAACGTTCCACTTAAAGAAAAAAAAATAAAATTTTGTGTTTCGAGCTTCCACTGCTCCATGGTTTAAAAAAATGTAAACTCGGTCTTCTATACTCACATAAATTACATAAATTACATTGAGATGTATTTTATTCGAGTTACCAGATAGTGAAAAATCTCAGGAATCTGGGTTTATTAAAATTTTAAAATATCCCAATTTGTTACAGAACTTCAAACTTGCCATACGCTTCTAACTAGCCCTTCACATCTTTAACAGTTCAAAAAAAGCTTAAAAAGTTAAAATTTTTAGGTTTTATTGAAAATTAAAAGACAAAATCGAAAATAAAAGTAAGCAATATATACCTGATACAGTTGTATCTGTTGGGATAAGTATAAATACTCTAGTTACACTTCCCCAACATACAAAATTTATAGGATAAGAGTAACCAAAGGTAAAAAATAAAAATGCTTAAAAACTAGAACAAATTTGAAGTTATATTTAAAAACTACATGCAAAACTTTGTTTCCTTAACAAAAACTGAGGTGTTTACTTCACAAATAAATGAGAAGCTCCAAATTTTGAAAGGGGCATTCTGTTAGAGAAGGAAATATTCGCAATTTTTCAAATTTATAAATCTCTCATTGTTATATATTTGATTTGTTTTTCAATGCCTAAATATAGAAAATAGAGTTTTAGACAAACACATATGATGTATGTTAGGTCCAAAGTTAGTTTATAAATTAAGTTATAAAGCGAAGTTACATTTTCCCCGTAGTTACCCCTATCTAATTTCTTCACCCTATCTAATTTTATCAGACATATCTCAAATTAAGCAAAGATTTTTAATCCACTAAACTACAGTGACGAATCTTAAGACACACAGAACGCTAAAAGTATACTTTAAATTAAAAAATAAATAAATAAATAAATAAATAAATAATAACAATAATAATATTTTGATACTAACAATTCCTAGAAAGATAAATTTAGAAATATTTCGTGCATTATAAAACTACAGTCTTGAAATAAAAAAGATTTAAAATAATTTTAAGCTGTGATTAAGCACAACTTCTAGATTTAACCTTTTAATGATCACTACAAGTTTTCGCTTGACATTTGCCAAACTAATTTCAAAAATGGATATTAATCACATAGCTGATCATTAAAATGTAAAAAGAAATATATTATTTTGATTTTTGAGAAATTTTTCATTTAAAACAGCTTTAATTTAACCTGATTAAATTCAAATAAAATTTAATTTAGAAAATAAATAAATTTGTAACTAAGCACTATAAATTGCAAAAACTCGCAGCAGTTGTTTCAGGTCAAAATAAGGGAAATTTTCTTCATCAAGTAAAAAAAAACTAGGCACGAGTGCATTATCAAAGCAACCAGTTACACACGCGCCTATTAAGAAAATAAAATTAATTTTGCAAATGGCTTATTCTGAAACACCATTTGTTCGATTTCAGAATAGTTCTGCTATCTATGAAACAGAGAAGGAGCAAAAGTTAAAAAATCGATTGAAATAAGGAGAAAAAATGTGTTGAAAAATTATTACATTAAAGAATGTTCTTAATATCACAATGTTTGTTTTCAATTCGAAATTAATTAACGTTAAAGAGTTAGTTGTATTATATAAATTTAAATGTATCAAGAACAAGATTTACAGTGGGGTCATTTAGATCCTTTTTGATCATTTTAGGAAATTTGATCAGATGTAGTACATTCCTCTCTTTTCAAGTACAGAATATTTCCCACTCAAACGATGTCCCATTTAAATCGAAGAGGTCGTTATGAAAAACAAGCTTTGACAAGAGCATTTTCTAATAGATTAGAGTTTGAGCATTACTTACATAGCAATTAACAACAATATACATATTAAATAATGATAAATCAAGAGTTTATAATGCAAATTCGATTCCCGCACTGGCTTTCTAGGTGTTTTTCTAATTTTTCGTGTTATAATCCTATTTCTATGAAGACTTACAAGCGCACCTCGAGTCAAGCATACAAGTTTGATATAAATGTTAAAAATAAACAAACAAACAAACTAAAAACTGCATGTTTTTCACTGCTAGATTTTTTTTATCTGTAATTAAACTAACACTATCCTTATCCAATTTTTATACATACAGATAATAATATGTAGATATAAAAAACAAATTGGTGTATCAATTAAATATAACAATTTATATCAAAATTTTATACTATTGCATTTCTAGCTTCGAACGATTATCGATTATATATGTTTTCAATAAAACTGAAATCCGTTCATTTTTAATAAATAACTTTCCCGCTTCTTATGTTTTGCTTCACATTTCTTTTCTTTTTTTTTTTTTTACTTTGAAGTTATTTATTCTTTTTTCAATTTTCCTGAGATAAAATGGTCTCAAAATAAAAATGGGTAGAAAAGACTTAACCTTTCAGAATGATCAAATAATAGTGAATTTTGAGATTTAAATTCAGAATTTTTCTTAAAAAAAGATTCACTTAAGTTAGAAAAAGAAATACTGGGCAGTTCAAAAAGCTCTAAATTAAGTTAACCGATAGCTATAAGCAGGATGTGAATTTAAATAACTAAATTTAAACTTAATGATTTTCCATTGTAATACCTTTAATATAAAACAGAACTAGTAATTTAGATCAGTTCTCTGAAATATACAAATAATCAGTCGTTATTAAACATATATTGGTGTATCAATCAGATATACTAATTTATATCAGAATTTTATCTTACTTCATTTACAGAAAGGTTTTTGATTATATATACTTTTTCAAATAAAATTAAAATACGTTTCATTTTTAATAAATTACTTTTTTGCTTCTTATATCTTAATTCCGAGTTTTTGTTTTTTTAAATATTCAATTGTTCTTGAATCTCTTCAGATGAAAGGATTTCTAAATACAAATGGATTAAAAGACTTAATCTTTTAGCAGATATAATGATAGTGTATTTTGAGATTTAAATTTAAAAATTCTCTCTACAAAATCCTTAATTCATTTATGATGTTAAAAAAAAAGAAATACTGGGTGGTTTACAATTCCAAAGTTGGTAATTCGACAACTGGAATAAACATGGACATAGGGATAGCTTATATATATTATACATATTAGTTTTCAGACGTAAGATTCCCTAGTGAACGTGCTCTATAAATAAATAAACAAATAAATTAAAAAGGTATATAGTCTTTTATTTAAATATTCTACAAATGAAACGAAACCGATTGTCGAGCTTTGGGTTTCCCTCTGAAGGGTCGTTCATTGAGAAAAACCATAAACTGGGCTGTCCTAGTAACTGTAGCTGGAGAAATTGTAATTTAAAATGTGGTAAAATAAAGAACAGTGAGCATAGAAAATATACACAAACAAGTCACAGGACAATAAGAAAGTCAAAAATCCAAGTTCAATTCCTAAATTTTTTTTTTTTTTTTTTTTTTTTTTTTTTTGAGACATTACCTTGATAGCAGAAAATTTAATTTTTCACAAATTTTCGACCTGTCTTCCCTCAAACACACATCACCTATAATAATGCATTCGATATGAGCTTTACGTCGCAGAAAATTAACCTATTACATCCAGCCCACTCTAGATATTATAGGAGAGGTTGATTGGACGACATCGGCCGATCTTACGTGACGTAAAGCTCAGTTCGGAGGCGTTATTAAAAGGGACGTTGCTTACACATAATGGCAATTTGCATGCGATAGATTTTGGGAATTCATTTTTGTTCAGAATTATATGAAACAATCAAATTTCGTTGCCTGTAATTCTCAACTCATTTACAGTGTCACCTTACACTTTTGTTTTTACAGTAAACTGCATGCAATGTTTCGTCTCCTGCGAAAGACCAACACCTCCGGTAATAATGCCTCCGAACTGAGCTTTATGTCATAGAAAATCGTCCTATTACATCCAATTGACGCTTCCTATAACATCTATAGGATAGTGTGGATTAGATGTACAGTCCATAGCAAAATTACTGAAGCACTAGCAATAATTTGTACTCAAAAAGTGGGCACATAATACTATTTTGTTAAGTAAATATTTCTCGAGTCATGATCTTAGTCTTATACTGTTTATAAGAAAGTAAGTTGATAATAAAAATAAGCGATCAAGCTAAAAAAAATATATATGTACGAAAAGGTGGATGTGTGTGTTTCAATAATTTTGCTGACGACTATAATAGGCCGATCTTCCGTGAAAACTCAGTACGGAGACATTATTATAGGAGGTGTTGGAAAAGGCCGACGTGACGTGAAAAATGTATGATCTTTTTCAAATTTTTTATTTTTATTTTTATTTATTGCTATTATGTTTTCTTGGATTTGTTTATTCCCATTTTCTTTGAGCATTATTCTTTTTTTATTGTTTTTTAAATCACAACTGGTGCAACACATTTAACTATTTCTTACCCTGAATGCGATGTGATTAAAAAATAAAATAAAAAAGTTGCTTCTCTTTGAACAGTTCGAAATTCTGTTAATGTAACAAAGTTTAACAACAAATTGAAAAATCGTGACAACTTGTGTAAAATTTATCGGAATTTTTTTGAAATTTGAGTATAGTATAAATAAATTCAAGATGCATCGAGTAGCAGTAGGGAAAAGATTGTTCCTGTCGTCATTTTACATAAATATGATATAAGTTAAAAATCAGCTGCTTGTATGAGAAAATAATTTTTCAGTGAATGTCGGTATATTAAATCATTTGGAGCACCAAAGTGTAAAAATGAGTTTTTGCGACATTTGTTAGCAGAATTGCTTGATATTGCAATAGATCACTTAGAAGTAAATTAACGCAGTTTGACGTTGCACGTAAGATGACTAATTGTAGATCATATATAACGAGACTTGACGGTGAACATAAATATAAAATAAATATTTACGCAACGTTAAAAATGCCAATGTAAAAAATATTAAATAAACAAACCTTAGCATTAAGCGTACTATCGACATCAGTGCAGTCATCATCATCACGTTGCTTTAGGGAGTTCCTACGACGGTCAAAACCGTCGCCTACCTCCACATGAGAAGGAGAGGAAACAATGGAGCTGAAGTGCATGATCAAACACATCGGAACATTGAACTTGGGGAGTTCAAAGAACTCGGGCGTGATGATTATATGACAGAACATGTCTGTGGACAGAGGCGTGAGACTTCAAGGAGTAGAGGAGAAAAAGAATGGAATTTGTACAATACATATTCTGGCAAACCAACAAAAAGAAAAATCCTAACACAATTTTTTTTTTCCTGACAATTAAACATAACTATCAATTTCTTTCTTTCTTTTTTTTTTTTTTTTAATTTAATACTAAAACCAAAAGCCTAACTAGACTGTTAGGCAGTCTAAAATAGAGAAAATTACCAAAAGAATGAAACAAGAAAATTAATTACAAGCTATATACAAAAATATTTACAAAATTAAGTTTAAAAAAAAAAACACTACGAGTAAGGTAACTGGTAGGAAGGCTGACCATACACGACTGGAGATAAATACTCACAGAAAGGTTGCAGATGTCAGGGGGTAGCCAAAGGTAGCTGAAATATTAATTCAGTCTACGGAAAAGAAATTTTGAGTGAGAATTCTGCGTTAAGTGACGCCAGAAGGATTTTGTCTTCTACGCTTGGAGACTGGGACGAACCCATCCTCCCTGTATAGAATGGCGAGAGGGCGTTTCTTTGCCCTTCCAATTCTTGGATCATACCTTCTGATAGCGTTTAACGCAGGATTCTGGACTTTTGGGATAGACCTGTGAAACTTCAACGCAAGTCTCTTAATTTCAGAATAAATAGGCCTAATTTTCAGGTCTTTGTGAATGACATCATTGCGAACGTAGCAAAAAGCCTGAGCATACCTACGCAATTGCTTATTTTGGAAAACTTGAAGTCTTTCAAGCTGAGTCTTTGAGGCAGACCCGAACACCGCGGACCCGTAGGTCAAGATGGGTCGGATCATGGACTTGTACAATAACAATTTATTTTTCACAGACAGGCGGCTATTTTAAGCCAAGAGAGGAAAGAGAGGGACGGTGGCATTTCGCGCTTTTTTCAGAATTTCTGAAATGTGCTTCTGCCACAATAATTTAGAATCTAAGTGAATGCCTAGGTATTTATACGATGTTTCCCAGGGAATAGCTTCATTATTAAGAAGGAAGTTAATGTCGGGGGAATAGGATTTATTGGTGAAGAAAATGGCGGCACTTTTCGAACTATTAACTTTAATTTTCCACTTGTTAAGCCAAATAGCATACGAATCAAGGTAATCCTGGAGTTTTTCGAACACAGTGTGTGGTTGTGTGTGTCTGTACATGATGGCAGTGTCATCAGCAAATAATGCTAAGTTGATGTCGGGCTTACGCGGAATGTCGTTGATATAGATGTTAAAGAGCCGAGGCCCGGCGAGAGAACCTTGAGGAACAGAGCTGAGAACAGGCTTCGGGCTAGAGAGGGAGTTTCCCACTTTCACCACGAAGGACCTGTTAGAGATATAGTCTGCAAAGATTTTAGTTAGCTGGTCAGGAACCTCCAACTCAGCCATTTTAAAGAGAAGGCCGGCATGCCAGACCTTATCAAAGGCCTTTTGCACGTCGAGGAATATAATTCCCGTCACACCGCTGGTTTGGTATCCATCGTGAATGAATTCAGTCACCCTTCACAACTGTTGCTGTGTTGAATGACGAGTCCTAAACCCGAATTGCTCCGGTATGATCTTGTCATGAGAGTCAAGGAATTCATTCAATCGGCGGACGAGAATATACTCGTAAACCTTCGAGAGACCAGAGAGAAGTGAAATAGGACGATAACTAGAAAGAGAGTGAATATCTTGTCCCCCCCCCCCTTCGGTAGGGGAACAACGATAGCTCTCTTCCAGCAATCGGGAAAAATATTAAGATTTAACATGCAATTAATAATTAAGGTGATACAATAAATGAAATGAAGAGGTAGATTGATGAGCATATTATTTGAGATTTGGTCCTCACCGGGAGTTTTGTGTTTATCCAAGCCCGAAATATACTCCTGTACCTCTGAGGGTAAAGCAGGTTAAAGAGTATTAGGTGTGTCTGTGAGTAATAAATTTTGGACCCTATAGTCGACCAAGAAGTTGACCATTGGGTTAACAATGTCCGAATGAGGTGAAAACTGACTTCTAAGACTTTCAGCAATTGCTTCAGCCTTTTCAGTGCTACTATAAGCCATGCCATTGGGGCTAGTAATGGCAGGAATGCGTGTCCGTGTCCTACGAATACGGGAGGCAGCCCTCCAAATTGTGTTGTCTTCAGTCGAGAGAGACTCGACAAAATTGTTGAAGCGTGTTTTACTAAACTCCGTAATAGCAGCTCTAACATTACGAATAAGCCTGTTTAACTTATTCCTGAAATAGGGGGTCCTATGAACCTTCCATTGCCTGCGAGCATGATTTCGATCTCTTATCATTTCCCTGATGTTATCCGGCAGCCTGTAGAAGTCACTCGATCTTTTTCGAGGTTCAGAGCTCTGCATATATGCCTCTCGAAGGGAGTCTCCGAGCATGGCTATAGCTTGCTCAGCTTCCTCTTTGGAATCTGGGATAATGTGAGGAACGTCACGTTCCGAAAGGATATCCGCGAACCAACTCCACCGGGTGGAGAGAGCCGTTCTCAGATCCAGATCGTAGGAACCCACGTCGTATCTCAAGACAACAGGTAGGTGATCAGAGTCTAGATCATTCAGCGTTTGTATGCTGTAGGCAAACGGAAAATTGCGGGTGATAGCAAAGTCCAAAATATTAAGAGATCTCACGAAGGAGGGTTCGGGGGGCGCCTGAATTTGCGCGAAATTTTGATCAACCCACCTTCTTAACTTGATACCAGTAAAATTATTCCTAGGACAGTTCCAAGCATTATGCTTAGCGTTAAAATCACCCGCAATGATAAAATTTGGAAAAGCATTAGTGAGACGGGAAAGATCTTGCTCTAGCAGGTTACTCCTTTGCCTAGCACTTTGAACATAAACAGCTGCAATTTATAAATTTGGAATAAGGGGGAAGTCCAGAACAATGGGCGTGGATTCAATACAATTTAGATTGGGAATTTTAACCAAAGAGGCATTAAAACCGTTTTTGACATAAATGGCAGTGCCGCCGGAAGCTTGCAGACTATGAGTCCTGTCAACATTGAAAATCTCATAGTTAGCAATACGAACAGTGCGTCCCTGGAAAAAGTGGGTCTCAGTGACCAAAATAAGATCTAAATTGTTACGAGTAACGAAGTCCCTAAAGTCGTTAGCTTTGTCAAGAAGTCCATTGGCATTCCAAATACCAATGGTGAAAGAGTTCAAGCTCCGAGAAGACGGGAACATGGGTAGCCGAAAAATAAATTACATGAGGGAGGGTAAAAACAATTAAGACATATTGCGGATTTCACTCCACAGAATATGTATCCGATCAACATCCGTGGATGCAGTACGGAGTGCCGGGAGAGCATTAGTGAATGCTTGGAAGACCAAATCAGGGTCAAATTCATTTTGGAATGCTAAAAGCATATGAATGAAGTCGGTGGCAAATTTGCATCCTTGCTAGGGACCGACGAATTTTGAGGGTTAATTTTGACAGGGGGAGGGGTAACGGTTTGGCTACACTGCTGGGCAACGCCCGCAAAAGATTGGGCTGGGTCAACCTTCCTTGATGAGAAAGTCCTCTTTATAACTTTATAGGTCGGATTATTTTTAGCAACGCTATTCTTATTTTTAGGGGGGGGCTGTCTTTGGGAACCTAGGACAACTCCGATAATTCGCAGGGTGATCTCCCCCACAGCGGACACAACTGCAGGGCGTGCCAAATTCCTTCTTACAGTCCTTTGACCTGTGAGCCCCGGCACATTTAACGCACCTGGGGGGCAGGGCACAGGCTGAAGAGGAGTGAAAAAATCCCTGACAGTTAAAGCACTGTGTGGGGCCTTTCCTGCCGCGATATTCTTCAACGCTGACCTCGATTCCCAAAAGATCATTAATTTTAAAGATTTCATCCGATCTTGGACTTCGGTAAGCTAATTTGGAAAAGGGGCATTAAGTGTTTTTTGGAGACAGGCCCTCTGTACAGTTGTACAACGGAGACCTGCTCAAAGTCGAATTCATTTTCTAAAGCATATTTGATTTTATCAATGGAGGTGTGAAGCGGTAGGCCTCTAATGACAGCCTTCAAGGGCTTCTCGGCATCCAAGATGAAAGTTTTAAAGGGGACTTTCTTCTCATTAAGAAATCTTTGAATTTGCCTAAGCGTGCCATCATTATTAACGTTAATTTTTATAAATTTCCCTGAAGTTTTGGATTTAAGATCCGGATCAATTTGCCTAAGATTGTTCAAGACATGGTCCCAATCATTAGGGGGAACAATAAAAAATGGCGGAAGAACAATTTTCCTAACAATTTTGTTATTTGAGGGATTATTAACTTTTTTAGAATTATCCTTTTAGAAATATCCAACGTTTTTAGAATTATCCTTTATTTTAGATTTACTATCCTGACTTTTTGAAGGAGAAGCCGAATTATTTTTCTTTTTAGTTCTACGGTGGGTAACTTCCAGTGCATCAGTGCAGATTAGCAAGAGGGATTATTGCTCCTATATGTAGATAGGAGATCGGATTCGAGAGTCGGAATAGCAGCCAATAGGAATTTAAAAAACTGAAGGTGTTAGCCAATATCCTAACTTCCTAACATCCAGAATTTTTAACGAAATATTGTAAACTAGCAGGCTACGCCCGCTTCACTTGTCATTATATTTAAAGGATTTTTCAAAAGAATTGAATCACTGTTTATTTTCAATATCACATTATAAATAAAAAATAAATAAAATAAAAAATACCTACATTGAAATCGCCGTATACCTTGCTTGGGGTACCTGCTGCCTACGGCAGGTCTTTTTCCGCTCGCACTGCATCGGGTCCAGGATACCACTGCCTGCAGAAAGGTCTATTCCGGGTACTTCAATTTGGGTATTTATCGGCGAAAGGTAGATTTGTTATTATTTAGGAACTACGAGTTCAAAGATGACTGTATCTCAATATCTATTAAATATTTTAGTTTTATTATTTAGTAGCAAAATTTCATTATTCGCGTGAAAATGTATTTCTTTTTTGTTGAAAATAATGATCTGGAAAACTTTTTTGGCAACAATTAAATTTAAAACTAATATTTAAATGGCTAGTTTTCAAGCTATTATAAGGAAATTATTTTTATATTTTAATTAATTAATATATATATATATATAATCTAACAAATATAAAAAGAATCTTGAATGTTGGTCTCGAATGCTTTTTAAAATATATTGATTAGTTAAAATATTTCATCTCTTGCAAAAGTGAAACATTATATTTTTCTTTAAAAATTTTTTATTGATGACACGTTGATTTTTTTATAGCCATAACTCTTTAAGAATAAATATTTATTTTATGATTTTTAGGGCTCCATTTTTTTTTACTTAAATTTTTATTTTGTGCGTTTTAGTAACTAAAAGAAAGCTTTTATCAGAATTTCTTAGGATACTGTGTAGACAATGAAATGTTTTCTTTTACAACTGACATCTTATATATCTACTATCTTCTAAAAAAGTAACACATCCGCCACCGAGTATCGAACCCACTACCATTACATTAACAACTTGACGTTTTAACCGACTAAGCCATTTATCAACGCAAGAAACGCTTCATATTTACTTTTAAATGGAAAGACCTTGTTGTTTTAGCGTGACACGGAAACACTATGACAAAATTCAATTTCAATGAAACAAAAACTTCTATTAAAAAAAAAAAAAAAAAAAAAACTAATCAAAAATTCGAAAACCGGGCTTCGAGGTGCATCAGGAGAGGTCATTACGAATCTCCATGCAAAATTGTGTAGCTCTGCGATCAGCCATTTTCCTAAAATGCTCCGGACAAACATACACACACAAACAAACAACTTATTTTATTATATATATAGATTAATATATTGCAATTCGAATAGAAATACATAAAATACGTCTTGAAATATGAGAATTCGCATAAAATTATTCTGTCTCGACATATGAAAGATAAAAAAAACTTTTATCTTGCGTAATTTGTTTATCAGATACGCAAACTAGCGTATATCACATATCTTGTGAAATATCATGAAAATTATATGGAAAATGGTTAGCCGTTTTTACTCATTTCTTTTTTCAATTGAAAAACGTATCGGATTCGTAAAAGAACTTTGACTTCAGATTTCTGATGAATTTACACATTTTCAGAGATACAGAACACGATTAAGTATTTTGTTGTTATGCTAAGACCAACTGTCTACACTAGGGACCGACCATGTTTAGAAAATGTCTGTATGTCAGCGACATAAAAATTCTGTGTCAAATCTATCTCAAGAATTATTGCACAGAATTTCATACAAATGCATATACAGTTGCACCTTAACATAAATTAGTGTCTATCAACCTTTGATGAAAATCGCTCAATAAGCAGCATTGCCATCCCGTTTTTTATTTTATTTTTTATTTTTCAAAATTTTTAATATGGAGATATAGGACAAATAAATATTTACAATGAGAATTACATTTTACCAATAATTATAAAATTAAAAATAATTATTTAAATTAAATTAATGCTTTAAAATTAATTATTTATATTGTTATAGCAAACTAAGCAATCATTTCGATTTATGTAGGAGTTTTACTTCTCCTGGGGGGGGGGGTATATTTTCTATATGAGTATTTTTGAGAATGATTTTCCAATACCTAAAAACAATTGATTCTGTAATAGGTATAATATAATTTACAACAAAGTTTTTTTTTTTTTTTCATTCCTTTAGATGATGTTTATAAAGTGCAAAATTGACTTTTTTTTTTTTTATTTGGTAGAATACATCTCTGAGTTCAAAATCGTCTGCATTCATCAATTAAAATAATTTTATTAAAAATTGTTCTTATGAAAATTATTTTAATAAATAATTTATACTTAATTAACTTGTATGGGAAATAAAAGAAAAAAGTTTTGTGATGCCAGAATACTATTTTGATTATTAAATTTGTCAACATTAATAGTAGGGTATCTTTATATCCTGTCTTTTTTTTTTTTTTTTTTTTTTTATAAATGCAATCTTTTGCTTTAAAATATACAAAGGGGAAAATTGAGATAAAATGAATGTGAATTGACTGTGCCATTTTGTATTTTATTTATCACTAACTTTTATCTACTATTAGTCTAAACCTTTTAGAAAATATACAAACGAAAGAATTTATTTGAAAAAAAGGGGGGGGGGGGAAAAAGGTGCATCTTTTATTTTATTTTTTCTTTCTTTTTTAATTATTTACATTTTACATTTGCTGCTTAACTATAAACAAACATTCTTTCAAATATGCGTTGGTTTACTTTTATCTTAAATCCTTTCGACGATACGTTAGACTCCATTGAAATATTTCTTCAGATCTTTAAATGCATAGAAGCATCAAATTAAATAAAAAATGCATTGCCTTCACAAAATTCCTTTTCTATAAAATAACTTTTCAACTTTTAAAATAACTTTTCTAAGATGCATCCTATTCGTAATACTTTTTTTTTTTTTTTTTTTTTTTGAAAGTTTATTTTAGAATTAGTATTGCATCTATTTTCGATTTTGTTTTAACATTTTTAGTCTTTATGTTTAATGTATACGTAGAGTATTTAAAAATTGCTTGGTTCCTTATAAAATACCAAATAAATCAAATTGGATGTAGTAAGAACTATTTTGTAAAACCGTGAATTTTCAAAACACATTTAACATAAAAATTGTTCTGCAGCTTAAAAGTTTAGCAAGATTATGAAAATAATAGTTTCTTCTTCTTCTTCTTCTTCTTTTTTTTTTCAATTTATAAATTCCCTATTTTTTTAAATGATCTCAAACTTTGGAGATGCAGGGAATAGAAGCCCTATTACACTTTAGCAGTGAAGATATATATATAGGGAGAGTGTGAACTAATAGTAGGAATTGAAAAATTAACGTGCAAACATATTTTTTAAATATTTAAAATAAAATTAAGAAAAATCGTTCTAAAGAAATGGGTTAGCTTCAATATAGAACCCCTTGGCGAAATTTGGAATTTGACACCAATGTATTTTGGACGTTTCTCGCCAAGATCTTTACTTACGCAATTGCGATAGCCATTTAAATTCATCGCCAAAATAACAGCAAAAATTTAAAAGTCACCAAAAGGATGCTATGCTCCTGATATACTAAAGAAATTTTAAGAAATGAATAAAGTTAGCGATGCTAGGGAATGAAACATAGTTACCGCAGGCCTTCATATGGAAGAATAGATTAAAATAAGTCCTGTTGTAATAAATTAAATTAAATTCTGCTTACAAGGAATGTAAACAGAATTTTCTAGGTTTTATTTTTTCCAGATAATGCATGTCATTGTTACTTTTTAATTTAAAGAAATGAGTATAGCAGTTATAAACACTTTACAAAAGTAATTACTTAAAAAGAACGAAATAATAATAATAATAATACGAGGGTCACTCTGAAATTTTGAGATACTCCTAGGTAATTAATGTTAAACTTACCAAATTTTAGGTGTGTTGAAAATAGTCTCCTCCAGATCAATGCACTTCTGTAGGCAAATTTTCCAAAGATTAAATGCCTCTAACCATTCATTTCTTGGAATCGATGAAAAAATGCATTTATAGCCTCATCAATCTCATCTTCGGAATAAAAACGACGCCCACTCAAGGTTTTTTTTTTTTTTTTTTTTTTTTTTTTTTTTTTTTTTCAGATTAAAAAATATCCAAAAGTCACACATAGCTAGATCAAGTGAATAGGGTGGATGTTTCAGTACCTTGATGCGTTTCTGTTGAAGAAATTCAACTGTTAATCCTGCTAAATGAAAAGATACATTGCCATGGTGGAGAATGAGTCCTCTAACATTCATTTCTTTAAGAATTTCTGGAAGACATTCAGTAGTGTACCAGTTAGCTGTAACTGTCTTCTGTCCTTCCAGCTTGATAGCTTTGACCAGTCCTGTACTTCTAAAGAAAACGGCATACATTACTTTTTTCATGGCACGTTGTCTTTTCACCATTGTGGGTTTGGGATCGTCTTCAAAGACCCACACTTTGCTTTCTTGGCATGTTGGAACATCAAAAAATGGTAAGTACGTTTCATCACCAGTTATTATTTTAAAATTAGTGCAGTGGCCACCATCATTAAGTAATTTAAGGGTTTCTTTACTGATTCTGATACGCTCTTGTTTTTGATGCTCTGTTAAATTATGGGGAACCCAACGGCAAACTAATTTTTACTTCCATTACCCTACTACCGGAGGTAATGGAAGTATTGTATTCGGTCTGAAAATTCGATATCGGGTTTTCACCTGATTTACACGTTTTAAGGTCCCCTGAGTTCAAAAAAGTGGTTTTTGGCAATTGGTCAGTGTGTATGTGTGTGTGTGTGTGTGTGTGTGTGTGTTTGGAGAATCTTCTGGCTATTATAGCTCAGAAAATAATAAAGATAGAGCTACGAAACTTTAGAATTGAAATACGTCTGGTGTACAGATGAAATTTCCAAATTTTGGTGAAAGTTGAAAAACCGGAAGTGGGACATCGGAAACCGTAAGTGGGACCGTAAGTCAGTATCTCAAAAACGGCTCTAACGATTTTCTTCAAACTTGCTATATAAACACTCTATTAGATGTCCTTTCGAATGACATAGTTGGTTAGTTCAGGAAAATTGATAGGCGTCCTGTATAAATAGCTCAATTTCAGGCCTCGCAATTCGTTCCTTTAAAAACGGTTGCACGGATTTTTTTCAAACTCGCCATTTTAACTCCCTTTTAAATATGCTTTTGTATGTAATTATTGTTTTCCTGTCAATCATTGAGTTTAACCGGAAGTGGGACCGTAAGTCCGTATCTCAAAACGGCTCTAACGATTTTCTTCAAATTTGCTATATAAACACTCTATTAGATGTCCTTTCGAATGATATAGTTGGTTAGTTCAGGAAAATTGATAGGCGTCCTGTATAAATAGCTCAATTTCAGATCTTCCAAGGGCGTTCCTTTAAAAACAGCTGTACGGATTTTTTTCAAACTCGCCATTTTAACTCACTTTTTAATAAAAAAGCACCACAAAACTGGCGTTGTAAAAAATATTACTCACAAACTTTGAATAAACACCATAAAATGCAATAAACTCGCAACGACCCGAAAGAATTGTTGCGAGTTTATTGCATTTTATGGTGTTTATTCAAAGTTTGTGAGTAAAATTTTAACTCACGTTTAAATATGCTTTTGTATGTAATTATTGTTTTCCGGTCAGTAACTGATTTTTTGTAAAAATTGGTATCTCATAAACGGCTCTAACGATTTTCTCTTTAGGTCACTTTTATGTTTTCTGATCACATTATCTCTCAAAAATGCATATAATATGCGTAATAGTGGGTAATGGAAGTCGTGTGGTTGTTTCACACCAGATTTTTTCGTATGCAATTCTTCATGAATAATTTTAAGTATTGCTGCGGATCCAATGTTAAATTTCTTCTGTATCATATCCTCAATGATTTGAGAAGATTTCACTCAATCTGAGAAGTTGCCTTTCAACAAGTCGAATGAGTGAAAAATGGCTCAATTTGAGAGAATTTTCCCTTTCCATTTTTAGAGAGTCTAAATACCTAGATATAATTTTTAATTGGTTACAAAAGCGTTTTTTGCTCGTATATCTATAACACTAATTAAAAGTTTGAAAAGGTTCGATAGATATAATTTTAAGTTTGGTATACACCTAAAACCTGAGCCAAGTGTCATTGAATTCTGGCCAAGTGTTTTCAGGTGATACCCGGTCGAATAAAAAATGTTCTATATACCTCCACCTCTCCCATGAACACAGAGAAAATATTCCGATTTTATTTTGCGTTACAAAAGTACACAACGACACACACGCAGAAAATTTTCTAAAGTCATTTTCGACTTTCATGGTGTGTGAAAAGGAAAGATATTGCAAAAATTTTTTTATTTTGGCAAATTTACAGACAAAAGTCTGGTTGGTTGGTTGTAGGATTTAAGGCCGATTGACTCCTGATGTGTCCTAGGCCTAGAGGGGGAATGCCCTCCGTGGGTGTCTTTCTAAGGGGTCCTAGCCCGTATTTACGCAAGTTTCGGAGGAAACCACGGAAAACTCCGAACGGCTAGGTCGATGAGCGCGACCTGGGATCGAACCCGGCACCTCCCATCTACCAGCTTTGAGCGCAGAACCGCTCGGCCGCTGGTGGGCCAGACAAAAGTCTGATTTTATTGATATAGATATGCATATGTAAAGATTTGGCCATTGCTAGTTATAGAATAAAACTGATTTTTTAATAAGGAGATAAATAGTTGTCAGTTATGTAATTCTGAACAATACTTATTTACTTA